>CM076572.1:502719851-503923960 GCA_034641835.2 Pinus albicaulis | reverse complement strand
TTGATGCATTTCTGTGCATGAAGCTTTTTCACTGCATGTAAATTTTGAAATGTCAAATTAGGTTTATGTAATAGTTATCTCATGAATTTTATCTGATGTAAATGGTTTTTTTTTTTAATTATTATTGTAAATATTCTTATAATTAATTCCTTGAGAGATAAACTCAATAGTTAGCTAAAAAGGGGAAACATTGTTTTTGATTCTCCTATGATTTAGCAATGGATAGGATATATTGATGAATCAATTGCTATGGATCATGATTCGACCCATTAGAGGGGAAATATTATGTATCATCTATATTTACTACGAGACAAGTCTAAGAGAGGAGTTGGAGACTTGAAGTTCACACATTTTGGAACTGGTGTACTTGACTTTGGCAAAATTAATATACAGTTGCAACTATTTTTATGGGATTAATATGTTGGGGTCAATGACATTGTTTTCTTTAGTTTTTCTTAAGAATATGATTTTTAGATGTTTCTAGAAGCCATCTACACTTCTTCCTATGTTAATATCTTAAGTGTTAAACATAAATCATTGTCAGAAATGTTCTGTCTTGTTTGAGATTATCATATAAGTGTTTCTCTTCCAAAAAAGTGAACTCAAGCATGCATGCTCACTTATCTCCTTCTCTATGATTTCCTCATTGTCATCACTCCAATAATTCTCAAAGGGTTGTTTATAGTTTTTGGTTTAAAGAATATTAGAGGTAACCACAAACCTACTTTTAAGCCTTAGGATCTAGCCTTCCTAATGCTCAGAGAGGGCTCTTTCTATATGATTTATCTTTGTTGATTTTAGGCTAGTTATGTGCGATTACTTGGGATTTTGATTTTGATTTGGTTTGGTGGTGAAATCACTTACTCAGATGGATAGATGTAGGTCTGATTACCATTGGGATAATGGATTCAAAGTGTTAATAAAAAACAGCAACATCAAGGTTCTAAAGGGAACTATTCACATGGAAAGACAGTTGAATAACTTCAGATCCTTAGGATGATGGTGAAAATGGTTTCAATCGAGATAAGATAGAAATTAAGGGTTATCAAATCCAGATAATGAGTGAAAAGATAGAGGTCAATAGAAACTAGGGAGAAATTAAGAATTCCCTAATTTGGATATCAATAGAAAACATGTAAATGATAAACAGTTCAAGGCAGAGTGTAATTAAACATATTCTGGAATAACATTCCTAATATATCATTTAGATTTAGAAAAACATACAAGTATTTGTGAAAAATTCAGAAAGAAACAAGTGAACAAGTGCAAAGTACTTCACTGTAGTGGCCAACACATGAATACTGTAATATAATCTCTTTATTGCTTTAATCCAATCTGCTGACTTGAAATTGGTATAGTCTCCCTCAGGTTCCAGAATAGTACAACTATAAAACTATTCAGCAATTCATCCACCCTCAATACTTTCAACGAGAAGAATTTATACAAAAACTCTTATAAAATATCCTAAAACAGACTTAGGAATTATTCATGGAAAAATAAATATGTTCTTGCAAGAAGATAGTGACAAATACCTACCTAATGCAAGATGTCCCTGATTTCATTGATTTGTTGTTTGATCTTGTTGATATTTTGTTGATTTTTCTCTTTCCTATTTGCTCATTGAAGGCTGCAACTAGGCAATGGAGTGTCCTTTACACTGACAATCTTTATCTCTACTTTGTAATTTCTGATTTAGCTTTAACTTTGAATTTAAACTGATACTCTTTGACTCTGATACTCTTTAAATATATCTGTTTTCATTGTTAATACTGTTCTTTATTGCAAAACTATAATTTTAAAACTGCCTGCTCTGTTTTATCTTTTCCTAATTGATATTTTTCTCATTTGACTGCCTTGTTTGACTGTTTTGATCTTCATATTAAATCAGTCAATTTCTCCCAAAATTCTGCCTCTAGTAGCTTAATTTTCACCATGCTTTTGAATATTTAATCTGCCTTTGTGTATTTTGAGAATGTAGGCTTGTTGAAAAATAGGCATTTCACCTCATGTTGTAGGTAAACCAGATTCTCAAAATTATTGTATAGAAATTTTCCTGTTGGACTTCCTTGTGAAGAAGGGAGATTAACCTGATCCTTGGAAACTTCTCTCATTTTGTTATCATAATCATCCTACTTAATTAATTTTTCATGAATAACTAGAGGATTTGGAGGGCATTTCTGCCTTAGGACATCAAACTTCGTCATGAACCTTGTGATGGAAATCTCCATGTTTCGGCATTTTTCTTCTAGATGTATCATTAAATTCTTTTTTGAAATCGTTTTCCTAACTTCTAGGATGGTTTTTTTTCTATCATTGATTCCAATCTCTCCAAGTTCTTGCCTATTATTGGAATTAAGAGATTTGATCTCATTAGCCTCTTCAGGCTTCTTACCAAGTTCTTCTTTTATCTTCTGGATAGCTTCACCTTCTACTTTGTCTAAATCATTTTTTTCATAGATAACTTGTATAGATGGCCAAATAACATTGACAGATTCAATGATATTGGCCCATAACTGCTGCTTGGCTTGTGCCATTGGTTATTTTAGTGTTAGATCTTTCTTTAATTTCTTTAATTTCTCATTTAACCTATTTATTTATGTTCTTCATTCTTTTGCATTATCTTAGCAAGTTTTTTTTCATCTTCCAGATTTTTTAACTGTTCTTTAAGTTTGTTAATTTCATTTTTCTAAATAGACATGTCCTGCATTTCTTTAACTAACTTACTTGCTTCATTTGTAGGCTATACTGCTGTAGTTGATGACTCTGTTGCTGAAGTAGTTGCTGAGGTGACAAGAAGTGTTGTAGCCATTGGGACTCTAGGGGCCAATGATGATGCTAATGTGGAAGGGAAAACAGTAGTGACCACATGGATGATAGTTACTAGAGCTTCTTCTTCTCTGACCTTTTTCTCTTGGACCAACCTGTCCATTTCATTCTCCGTTTCTTTGATTTTGGAAATCAACTAAAGTATGAGATTCATCATCTCATATTTCTGATTTGCATCCTGTAACACTTCCTTTGATTGAGGATGTTCAGTAGGAGGCAATTTTAGTTGCTTCTTTAATGCAACAATGTCTACATTCTTCTTCTTTATCAATTCATCTGCAGCTTTCATATTATTAGGATCATATCCTACATCAATAACCAAATCTTCCACTGATTTGATTCTATTATACTTAGCCTGTGAGGATGATTTTTCTAACTTGAGTTGATCTCTGATGTTTCCAAGAGTGTTATGAAGCTTTTGCACACTCATGGCTTTATTTTTCATGGTTGAATAAAGCATTTCACTAGACTGTTTGTGAAATTCTATCTGATCAATGGGATGAAGGTCATCTGCTTGAACTTCATATAATGATTTTTTGTAATCTGCTAATGTTTTGGCATGATTTACTTTAGGCTATAGGAAGGTCATCTGCATCTTTCTAGTTTTATAGTCAAAATTAGAGAGTAATATCCTTTGGTCACTAGGTGACTATTTCCAATACTGGTTATATGTATCAATCTTTAAGGCTTCATTACTCATCCTTATCTCTTTGTATTTATGCATAATGTCCATTTATTTCTATGTTGGTTTACTAGAAGATGGAATTTTAGCACTGTGCTTCTTCTAAATAAGATGAGTGTTTGAAGTTGAAGGCTCATGTACTTATTCAATCACTGTAGGAGGTGCATTGACCTTTACTACTATTTCTATATCAATCACTTCTATTGTTTCCACTTCTTCATTGACAGAATTTTAATTTTTGCTTTTTTATGTACATTAATTTAAATTTGGTTTCAGTTGTAGTCTCTACAGTGTATGATCCTTCCTCTCTGATTATTTTTGAGTTCCTATCTTCTTGGGCTGGAGTTTGCAAGGTTTGACTAGTATCACCTTTCTTCTCTGCCTCTTTCAAGGTGTTCTCCAATGATTCAGACTGATTGGATAATTTCTCAATATTTGGTTTCTTCTCATGTACATAAGGAATCAATTTGCATTTAACTCTCAATTTACTTATTACTCCTAGAGGATCATAGTGCCATAGAAAAATATTACTGAATTTAAACTCCTGCAAATTCTTTTCAGCCTCTCAACCTGCATCTCTACTGTCACAAATATAAGGGAAAACCTTATTTTTGATTTTTAATTGTGTCTTCTTCTTAGCTGCTAGGAAATTGATTGCATCAGAATTAATGATCTACCTTATGTACTCAAGGGAAATTAACCTCATTGGGAGGTATTTGGGTAGTCTATATGGTAAGTGATTTGACCGATATACCCTTATCTCTTTATGGTTGTGATACAAGTACCAATATCCTATCCTACTATGCTCTGAAAGCTGTAGGACCTTCTTAATTTCCTCACTGATTCTTGGTTGATTGTTGTTTTTCAGCATGTTGACCATAGGATGAATGAAAGAATCAATAAAATTTGTATAGGTGGATTGTGTGGAATCCTTTCTGATCAAAGGAGTCCAAAATATGACTAATTGTGGATTACCTTCAACATCAAGCTTTTGAAGGTTAATGGAAAATTTCTCAAACTAAAAGTACAAAAACATGTGGGACAATACTGATGAGTACTTGAAAACACCTTCTTCAGGAATTTTAACCATCTATTCATGAATTGAGTCAGAAAGGTATTGGGAAAAATTGAAAATGGTAGCAGGGGGCTGACGAAGTGTGAAAGTGGATGGGAAACCTTAGACTGTAGCATCAACATGTTCATCTGTAAAATAACCTAGAATGTTGGAAAACATAGTGATTATATGCCTAGTCCTTTCAGAAAATATTGTAGATGGGTAAGGAGGATTTGTCTTGGGGGTTTCTATAAATGAAGGCATGAAATTTTAGAATATTTGGAACCTCTTGGGGAAGTCCAGATTCAGGTATAGATGTGTAAGAGCCTCAAGGGATTTCATCTGGCCTGGATTGGATATAAAGCATTTGATTGATTGACTCAGCTGTAATAGTAAACAAAATTTCTTTCTCAGGGTTTATTATGGCTCTATGGTCAGGGAAATAGCAATATTGACAGAGTCTAATCACTTCTAGGCATTGGAAAGTCTGTGGGACTAGATATATTGGAAAATTAGATTCCCAAATGAAAACCTCATCTACCTGATCTATGGATTTGTCATGGCTCCAACAGTTGAGCTTCAGAAGGTTAAATTCAGTGATTGTGTCATTAATTTTAAAGTCTTTATCAACCAAGGGAGTATGTTCTACATCTACAACTGGAGGTTGCAAGGGGTTGATAGTTACGATTTCTTTGGAAGCCATTGTTCTGTTTTATTTATCAATTAATTACTTTTTGACTTAGAAAAAACTGATTTAGGCCTTTAGGAGCACCTTAGAAAGATAATTTATAGTTTTCAGACCGATTTAGGATGAAACAGGGGTTTATATATGGTCTGCAATGATTCAATTCAATATCTGTGATTTAAAAACAATCCCAAGCCTAGGAAATTCTAGAAAAAGACACCTAGGGTCTGCAGAAAGAGATTTAGGAAGTAATAGGGCTTTCTTTAGGTTTGCAAAGGCTTCTAAACCTCTCCAATTGTACTCTCTATGAAAAAAAGAAATCTCAGGACCTCAGAATTTCTATGAAAGGAAGACTAGGGTCTGCAGAAAAGGATAGGGAAGGTAATAGGTGCTTTTGGTCCGCTAAAACTCGTAAATTGATTTAATTACTTGAATTAATGCCTTTTAGATTTTCGAACAGGCCTAATCATTGAAGAATACCTGGTTAAAATGAAGATTTTTAAAGCTTGTAGAGGGTTTCTGAGGCAACAAAGGTTATCTAAGGCTTCAGGGTTCTTTATACTACTTCGGGCTGGCTTTGCAACAGTTGTAGTAGCAAATGATTGAATTATCGTTGAATAGGGCTTAAAATAAGGTCAGTAGCAATTCTTTTAGGTCAGCAATTCTCCTTCTGCACGAGTTTGTAACTGAAATGGTAAAAAAGGCTGCAAAGTGTGGCTATATGCATTTTAATCAACATTTATTATAACATTGAATGAATAGTCAATTCAAATGGGAAGGATGGTTTTTGCAATGGGCATGAGAAATTGATAAGTGGTTTTCGCATTGGCTAAAGGTGGTTGGCGGTATTTTTTTCTGGCGATGCGATCGAATGAAATGGTGTCATGTAGCTAGGAGTGGAGCTCCGTAAACCACACATTTTGCAAGGTCTTGATTTTGTTAATGATCGGACAATGGAATGTGCGAAAAGAGATAAAGGCCTTCGAATCTGATTGGTTGAGATCCAACGGTTGGGAGGATGCGATGGAGTATTAAGGATTGGATAGGCATGGGGCCTGGGATAATATGATGCGATAGGTTTTATATGCATATAAACTATGGTTTTAATTGCATGCGGTCAAGACTTTAAGTTATGCGATAGGGTAAAATGTATAACCAATGGGGTTAGGGAAAGTGGGACTTTATAATAGGCGAGGTAATAATAAGTGGGCCCAAAATAAATCAAAACGCAGGGGAATTAAACTATAGGTTTAAAATAAAATATGGGTTTTGGGAAATATAAAAATGAGGAATTAATATATACGAGTTAAAGGTATAATGGGAGTTAAATAAAATAAATTTAAACATTAATAATGATATATAATGCGGGAGATTAAAATACACTAAGTTTAACTTTAAAATTGATATCGGGAAGGAATGTTTTCACTGTGGGACCCGACATATCACCTTTTTTAAAGAAATACTTAGGATAAAGGTATTTTTGTGTTTTTGGTCTATTTTTGAATGAAAATGGAAGTTAATAAAGGATTTTTACTTTTGGAAGGGATAAATGTGCATTTTAACTTAGGAAAAGGGATTTTTTGTGGGGGGGAATGAGTGAAATAAGAGGAAAGAGTAAAAATGAAGGGGAGGGGGTATTTTTACAAGGGAAATGGATTTAGAGGGAAATTAGTAAGTATGAGATGATCAATTTTCTGCTATCCATGCATTGTAAAAGTTTCTTTTACCTACCCGTCAGCTAACCTAACATTTTTTCTTCATTTACATGGGTGCATTTGAGCTTGCAGACCCTTATTCATTTTTCATTTAACAACAAACTATCTAATTCTATTCTTATTTCTTCCAAGGGCTCAGATTAAATTATTGAGTTCCTTTTTATTCTGTACCTAGCTACTAATTTTCCAAGATTAAACTATTTGGCTAGATATTTATTCTCTATCTATCAGCATGAAATTTAAAGCATGAAAATTCAAGATTAAGTAGTTTGACCTTCATGGATTGTGACATTTTTGATAAGCTGCACACAATATTTATTTTGTAAAGTAAAGTAAATAGTAGTGGCATTTGAATTTGCATCACTTTCAGGATCTATTTTATCTCTTTTTTTGTTGGGGTTCATTTTCTATATTCTTTTTGATCTTTTTCTTGCCAGCCCTTTGATTTTTCTTTTAGGACTTTTACCCTCTTTACATTTTTTTAATTTTCTAGTATGGGAAAACAATTTGTAGAAAGCAAAGTATGTACATATTACAAGACTAATCAATGTCAATTCAAATTTATGAATCCTATTATTATAGGACCCTAACACTCATCACCATATTACAATGAAAAATCTATTTTGTGTCTCTGATTGCATCTATCTTGAATCATTTTATGACTACAACTAATAGTTTGAAATAATTGGCCTCATTCCTAAAACCTAGTGCTCTTTATCTAGAAAAATTAAATAAAAACCCTACTGTGTAAAATAGCTAGCCTAAAAATCTAATATTCTCCAGTCACTTCCATTGGATGTGAGGTTAATATTAGAGAGAGCCCTCTCTGATTTGGTAGGGCTAGCTGCCAAGTCAAAATTTGGGTTGTGGTTACCTTAGTAGTTTCCTTTCTCAGCCTTGGGAAACTAAGGAGTGCTAAAATTTTGGCGCCATTTTCGAGGATTGAAAGGTCACATTTTCCTCGAGTGTGAACAAAAAGGATTAGATCTAATTTCTAATGGTGGATAGTGATTAGAGACATGAAGGCTGAATCATTCAGCTGGCGACTCCAACTTAATCCAAAGACTCCACTGGAAGGATGATCCATAAATCGAGATGAGTTATCAGTCTAGAATATATTATCCTATGCATCGAGATCATGTTCCAGGCTTTCCAAATCATATGCCTCAGCTAGATTGGAAAACATACTTGCCAAAATTTAGAGATGGAAAAGGTCATGATTCTACGCTTAATTTAATAAGATTTCATATGCATGTGCGTAAGCTGAGGATCAATTTTCATGAAGATTGTTTAATGAAGATGTTCATGATCACATTAGAAGAAATAACATGGTTTTGGTATGAAACTTTTCCTCCTTCTTGTATTTATTCTCTCAAGGATTTTCACTCAGTATTTTTTGAGAAGTATAGAGAAACCTATCCTTCAATTTTCATTGAGGATTGTTATGATCACTTTGAGAATTTTACTCAAGAGCTGGAAAGTGCTTATGATGATGAAGAGTTTATAGATGATGTAATCTTGGATGATTTGAATGAAAATCATTTTCACCACCATGAGAATATCATGGATTCTACCCCGAGTGACAACGAACTTGAGTAGAATTATTATAAAGATGAAATCGATCTTCCAACATCTAAAATAAGTGATAATTTGCAGCAGTCTTCCTAATGTTGAAGCGATCAAGAAATATATGAAGATGTTCCTTCTAGCCACCCTTCAATCCTTTCCTCTTCTGAGTTTTTAACTCAAGAGGATGTTGGAATCACGATTATCATTAGACTAAAACCCGCAGGCATTATTCTCTGGTACACTTTCCATAGTTAGGATCCACTAGAGGTGGTTAGTCCATGTCACGAAACACACGGGGAGCGTTGAACGCAATGTCCAACAACCGCCCCCCCCCCCAATGAGAGTCGAGTGAGTTTCGAACTCAAGACCCGTCGCTCTGACAACAATTATTGGAATCAAGATTGTCGTTAGACCAAAACCCGCAGGTGTTAGTATCTGCTACAATCACCAGAGTTAGGATCCATGAGAGGCGGTTAGCCCATGTCGTGAAACACATGAAGAGCGTTGAACCCAAATTTCCAACAAAGGAAATATGTGTAGATCAGAATGTTGAGTGTGCTTGTATAGGAACACCAGAGAGTCATGATTTATTCCTTGAGGTTAAAAACAATGTACAACAGGTTCCTTGTCTTGAGTTTTATGAATATGTTCAACACCCTTCAAATGATCAAGATATATAATTTTTTCAAAGCCAAGACAATTCTCTTTCTGAAAGACATGAAAATCCACTAGTAGATATTTGTGTTGATGCTAATTTGGTTACCTCAATTGAAGATCAAGAACATGCAAATCTTATCTCTGATCTAGATGATATGGAAATCAAATTATTGCATTTCCGTTTAAGAGGGATCAACCAAATGAATAAGAAAAAACAACCATTATATTAAAATACATTTTCCTTCTTTTTGTTGATCCACAAGAGGTAATGTTTCATGATTTTCAACACTCCTTGGGCAATCTTTCACAAGCATCAGAAAAGGTGGAGTTTGTTTTTTTCACCAACATAATGTTTTGACTCAGGTTTCATTTTGAGTTTCCATTTACTAAATCTTTCTTTATGCCTGGTGGAGCTGAATACAAGCATCAGTAAAGTAGTCATGTACTTGATTGGTTACACTAGATCTTCAACTTCACTTGATCGGATCACTTCTGGATTATTTAGAGTAGGTAAGGTGTGATGAATAAGCTCAAAATTCAGAGCATATTTTTTAGTGTAAATTTCCAGTAGAGTTTGCAGTTGATGGTACAATTCATTTTTAGTTTAATTTGAGTTAGTTTGAAGATTGTAGTTGTAGTGAATCCATTGCCCAATGAACAAGGCTACCTAGTCTACATTGTTTTTGACACCTCCTAAAGGAGGTTTCATCCCCAATGGAGTGAATGTTAGAGTCTTATAGTCACAGTGATCAAATTTATTATTTTCACTACTGTTAGAGACTTAGGTCAAATTATAATGTTTTAAAATTAAATTTGACATGTCTCTTTATTGTCAAATGGTTCCAAGTCATTGTCTAGGTGTCATTTCTACTCCCTCCTCTTATTTAAGGTCAAAAATAACCATGATGGTCGTTTTCATCATTTCCTATCATAAGCCATAAAATAAGTTATTTGATCATCATTTAAGTGATAGAGTCATATAAATGCATACTTGGAGAGATAAAATTCTAAATCGTGGTCAAGAATATGCATATGATGGTCATCATTATCTCAGTCATCATTCAGAAATAGGGAGTCATGTAATCCATTGTGGTCATCATCATGGGAGTTAGAAATTAGGGAATAATTTTTTTTAAAAATAATCAAGGTACATCTAGTTCACATGGAGATGTAACACTTCCTATTGAATAACATTGCTGCAATACCAATCCATCATCAACCACTTTGTTAAAGTACACATGATGTCATCATTCCATGATAAGCCAAAAATAAAATTTTTAGTTATAAAGGAGGATTATGACACTTAAAAAATTCATTGAATCCATCTAAAACACTCCAGATGTCCCCTCTATCACTTTTATACTTTCCGTAGCCATTAGAACTTAAAATTTTCTACCACTACTCTTTTCATCTTCATGTTACGTTTCTCGAGAAAGGTTGTTGTGTTTTTCATTTGGAGACCAAAGGGAGAAATAACATGTTTAGTTCTCATCTTAATTTCTTCCAAGACTCTTTAAAACAAGTAAGCCAAGCTTCACAAACCCTTTATGTAGTATTTTTTCTCAATAATAGTCTGAAAATTCCCTTCCTATGGTTTTTCTATGTTTTCCATTTTCATGGTCCAAATATTATTTTGAGAATAATATCCATGTTTCTAATTCTATACATCCTTCATTCAACTTATTAGACATTATCCACCATTCCCCTTACTAAAATTTCCTAATTTTTCATTTTTCCGTTTTTCTATGTTTTCCATTTTCATGGTCCAAATATTATTTTGAGAATAATATCCATGTTTCTAATTCTATACATCCTTCATTCAACTTATTAGACATTATCCACCATTCCCCTTACTAAAATTTCCTAATTTTTCATTTTTCCTCAAAAACCTAGCTTGTTGCTTTGTTTCTAGCCTAAGTCTGTGTTTTTCCCTTTTCACTTCTTTTTTCTAGATAATTTTTAGAAAATACACCTCCATTATCTTCCTAACTTCTACCTAGCCCCCATAATTCTATCATAATTTTTCCTACCCTCCTTTCCCTTCATTCCCTTCCCTCAAGTTGTTGCGCTTCTGAGATTATCGTTGCACTTTTTCCCTTGCTTCCCCTTCACAACTCATTTCCCATGAGTAGCACTTCCTCATACCTTTTTTCACATTCCATGTCAATTCAAAGGGTAAGTATACATGTCCTTCACTATGGAAACATTAGAAACAAAAATAAGTCAAAAGAAGGAGGCGATTGGCATGATTTTTAGGGTTTTGAGGTCATTTGTTGCACACAGGGACAATTTTATCTCAAAATCCAATTTTGAATTAATGAAGATGAATTTTAAAAAAGGAAAGGATTTTTTGTTAATCACACACCAAAGAAAAAAAACCTCCTTCATTTTATGCATATGTGTTATGATGTAGGAGATATGTAGCGAGATTTGAGGCTTGTTTTTCAAAAATATTTAATTGCTTGTTTTAGCCATTCTTTTGTGCCATAGATTCCGAGAAGATGGGAATGAATTTCAAAAACCTAAAAGAGGTGTTTCTCCAAAACAACTGCATCTAAAAAAACCTCCCAATTTTGTAAAAGGTATTATGATTAAATATATATCACTTAATCTTTGACCCCTATTTTTAGAAAAATGCAGAAATTTGTATCCTACAGAAACACAACAACTATGTGCTGCGCTTTTCTTCAGAGGGTTAGTATCCAATTTTTGAAGCATGTCAGGATATATTATGGCATATGAATACTGTAAAATTTCTTAAGGATGTTTGAGGAGTGATAAATGTGCATAAAATGATCAAAATGTGCCTTTTTACCCCTTGCTGCCCCCTTTCTAGGACTGTTGTTGCATTTTTGGACAGTCCCTTTTGAAATGAAGTTTGAAGAGGCTAAAATGATGTTTTTAATGGTTTAAAGGCTCTTGAGTGTAGTGGAAATATCCAAGTTTCTTCACAAGTCTTCAAGAACACTCAAAACCTCATCCAAGTCATCAAAATTTCAAGCCAAACATTTGTTGCACTTCTGCTAGGATTTGCTGCATTTATGTGAGATTTGTTGTATTTTTGTGCATGAATATTTTTCAATGCATGTAAAGGGTGAAATGTAAAATTAGGTTGATGTAATAGTTATCTCATGAAGTTTATATGATGTAAATGGAGTTTTAAATCATTATTATTGTGAAGAATTTGTAAGTAATTCCTTGAGAGATAACCTCAATCAGTTAGCTAAAAAGGGGAAAAGTTGTTTTTGATTCCCCTAGGATTTAGAAATGGATAGGATAGGTTCATGAATTAGTTGATATGGATCAAGATTCGATCCCTTAGAGGGGAAATATTGTTTATCATTTATATGTACTGAGAGACAAGTCTAAGGGAGGAGTTGGATACTTGAAGTTCACACATTTTGGGACTAGTGTACTTGATTTTGGTAGAATTAATATACAATTGCAGTTATTTTTATGGGATTCATGTGTTGTGGTCAGTGACATTGTTTTATTAATTTTTTCTTAATCATATTAATTTTGGATGTTTCTAGCAGCCATATACACTTCTTATGTTAACCTCTTAAGTGTTAAACATAAATCCTTGTCAGAAACATTTTGTTTTGTCTGAGATTATCATCTAAGTGTTTCTCTTCCAAACTTAGTGAATCTATGCATGTATGCTCACTTATATCCTTCCATATGATTTTCTCATCACCATAGTACAATGAAAAATCTATTTTTTGTCTCTGATTGCATCTATGCTGCCTCATTTTATGATTGCAACTGATATTTTGAAATAATTGGCCTAGTTCCTAAAACCTAGTGCTCTTTATCTAGAAAAAATTAAAGCAAAACCTTATTGTGCAAAATACCTATCCTAAAAATATAGTATTCTCCAGTCACTTCCATTGGTTTTGAGGTAATTTTATAGAGAACACTCTTTGATTTGGTAGGGCTAGCTGCCAAGTCAAAAGTTGGTCTATGGTTACCTCAATAGTTTCCTTTCTCAGCCTTGGGAAACTAAGGATTGCTAACACATATATGGTTCTGTTGATGACCCAAAATGACCATGTCACCATTATAATGAGGACCGTCCTGTCAAGAACTTAAAGCAACTCCTTTTCTGTTTGGAATGATGGTTCCAACTGGTTAAACTAGGTCCAATTACCTACTCTTTATCTGTGTCGGCTTAAAGTATTTATTTTACTTACCAGTAGATAAAAGACATCAGATCAATCCTCTTGCTGAGCTCAAGCAAGAAATTGGTCCTTAAGATGGTATAGGGCTCAACCAATCCACAACTAAAATTTTCCTCTTTAATAAGAGGACTTCTAGAAATGTAATGATTAATTTAAATGAAAACTAGCCCTAGAATGCAAGAAAAACTAATCCTATCTCGAATTGGGAAAATAATAGAAATTTTTCTCAATTTAAGAGCACATGGACTAAATAATAAGGGGAAGAGGACTATTTATATGATTGAACCCATTAAATAATTTAAAATAAATAAATAGTTCATTTAATTCATGAAAGAGAAACCAAAATAGGAATGCAATTGAACAATAAATAATCACTACCCAACATATTCCATTCTCAATGAGCTCATATTAATTAAAATTCTATTATGCTCCTCAAAGATAGATCCTATGGAATTTGAATAGCATAGATTACTGATAAGACAATAGTGCTCAATATCAAAAGCCATACACTATTTAGAACATAAATTACAATCAGTTAGGGAAATTTTGGTAATAGAAGATCAACTCCTAATTCAAGCAATAATGCGTTGAAACACTTTATTAAACTCATTCCGAAACTTCATTACAAATTTGAAGCCCTTGAGAAAATTCAAATCCTTGGAAACATTACCAACAATAGTGCTAAATAAACTTCTCTTTCAGAACTGAAAATACTCTTTCTCTCGATAATTTAATTTACAATACATTACAATAATGCACATTCACAACAATTATAAAGCACATATTTCCCCCCTAACCTAAGATCTGAATTTTTCCTCATACCTACAGCTATAATATCTCGAACAATAGCACTATTCGAGCCTCTATTTTCATATCAGAGGGGCCTATTCTCCTTTCTACAAATATTTATTTATAATTACAAAAATGAATTCCAAATAGGAGAGTTGTTGAAGAACAAATATGCTCCAACAATTTTCATTGGTCAAAATTATTTGTATTCTCTTGTTGGAGAAATTATATTGATTCCAATATTATTTTCCTCATCTCTTACACACTTTCCCTACCAAAAAGAAGTCAAAATAAATTAAAATTCAAATCAAAATAAAAAATACCAAATCTGGAAAACAAACATCTCCATTTAAATTTTAAATAAATAAAAAGAAATACGTGCTTTCCATTGATCCTTGTAAGGAAATTTTTGGTCAAAGAGAACATAATTTAATGGATCTATAATCTAACATAGGCTTTGGGCAATTGAAAAAGCAAAAACTAGAGTCAAAAAAATAGTTTTGGTTACAAATTTTGAGCTTAATTTTATACTAAATTTTAAACTCATTTAATTATCTAATATGGTCATGCAACCACTTCAAAGTCTATCTAATGAGCCATCCTGGACCTTATTTGGCCAAGTAAAACTCAACTTATGAGCTTCCAAAGTTGAAGAGTCAAAACTACCAGAATTATGGAAAAATTGTTGCATAGTCTAAAATTATGAAAATTTAATTAAATATTCTAAACATATTTAGCTACACAATTATTAATTAATTACAATTATAAAGTTAATTAAAAAATAAATTAATTTACAAAATCATTATAATTATAAAATTATAATTGAGATTAATTAAAATAATTAAATTCGAATTAATTTTGAATAAAATAAATAAATTAATATTAAAATAAGTTATGATGACATGTCGAGTGGCTACTGTTCTATAACTATGGACCATGAGTGGCATTTGGGCTCGACGTATGAGCCATATACAAAATGAGGAGGGGATTTATTATGAAGTGAGAGGAGTAAAAGTGAAGCGAGGAGGGAGTCATAAGGATATTAGAGGTATTAAGGCCCATCAATAAAACTTTTTTATTAATTTTTTTTAGTACAACTTTTGAGTTTAATTTAACCATGGTTGCATGGATTGTGGTGCGAAAAGTGAATTGCAAATTCATAAATATTATTTTATTGGTTAAGCTATTATTTTATTATTTCCTTAGGAGACCCATTTTAGACCTCAAAATTCCCCTAATTCTTATCAAGCATCAGAAGAATTAGCCATCAAATATGAGAGGTTCAAAGAAAAAGTTATTCTATTAATATTACGATATTGAACTATTTCGATATTCCAATATAATATATGCTAAGATGCATAATGGGACTGATGAGATGGATTTATACTATTGAAGTTTTGATGGTATCAGAGGATTTAAAAAATTTAGGAGTTTCTATTTTTTTTTTTTAAATGCTCTGATATGATATAGGAGGGTGAAATAAGAGTTATGGTTGGAGGAATAGGTGAAGTGGAACACACGTAGAGTGGGTCTCTTCCATTATAAACTACATCTACTTGGTAATTTAAAAATCTGAAAAAATGAACTACAACCACTTTTCAATTTTGAGATTTCAGGTTTCGTAATCTCTTTTAAAGTTGGGAATTGGAATAAATTACCGAGATCTCGAAAACACATAATTTTAATTTTTATACAATTTCGAAGAGATGATTTTGTAGGACTATTAGTGAAAAATGAATTAATTAGTAAAAATTAAATAGGGATTAATATTTACAATCAATTAATAATTTATTTTCAAAAATTGAAATAAAATGAATTTTGTACATTTTTTAACCTAGGTGGTAAAAATTATTGAACTTCAGATGAGCACCATTTGTAAACAATGTAACTAAATAAGATGAAGTAAGAACCAATGGAAAGCTTGCAAAAATTTGAACTCAATGAAGCAATCAAAATAGAAATCCGGAAAAAACGAAAATTCGACAAAATTGTAGGACACTTAACTAAAATAAATAATATTAAAAAAGTGATTTAACCAAAAATTTATGGAAAGGTCCCAATTATTTGAAATAAAGACGTCAAAAATGGTGGGGGGGGGGGGGGGGGTTGAGTTTTCACCTCAACATTGGAGAAACACCAGAAATAACTACTTATCTTTGGTTAAAATGATAATGAGTTTCAGTTTACCCAAAAATTAAAAGTGAGGAATTAATCAAAGCATCATACAGTAAAAAAATTCCAAGGATTCTATGTTAATAGATTAAGAAATATAAGCTCGAAATGATAATTACTCAAAGAATACTGAGTTTAGAATCATGAATCCAAATTTTGGGAAAATTTTGTTTTAAGATTACCTTATATGAAAAATAGAAGAAAGTACAGATAGGAGTTTTTGATGAAGCATATATCCATTGTTATGAATGGTCTTTAACATCGCTTTGCTACCAGCAAGCCTGAATAGTACCCCGATGAAGTTGTATTTTATGCCATACAAGCATGGCACTGCTTCCAGCAAGCGTCCATAGCCCCGACCGATTTACTTGTATTTTCCGTGGTTCCTCTTTTAATCACCATTTTGATAAGTGCATTTGCGAGCTTTATTTTATGATTTACTTGAGCGAAAGGGGTGGGATGGTAAAAGAGACTTAAGCTAATGGATATAATACTTCCATAATTTTGACTCCAAATTATTTCCCTGTGACTATCAATCGAAGGCTTTTATAATGCAGAGGGATTGGAGGGATCCATTGAGTTAAACTCAGGTCAGTTCTTTCCTTGAAAATGTGAACCATATCATTTAGAAAGGATACATGTTCTTGCATGGAAAATATTTAAATTAAGAAGGCTTTAGGATTCCATAAAGGTATACCTTTAATAGTAAATGAAATTCATTGAGATAGACAGAGTAAAGGCTTCTTGTGTATGCCAACCAAAGTTGGGTTAGGAAAAGGCTTTCCAGATAAATCTTTGTAGAGTCACCATAATCAAACCAAAACCAATAAAAAAATAAAAAATAAATCTAACTTGAAGCAAAAGAGGAAAGAAAACTTAAAAAATTTCAAACGAAAAAGGAAAAATTGAAATACGAACCCAAATTAAAAGGAAAACCCCAACAAGAATAATTATAAAATGTCCCAACAAAAGAGTAAAATAAGATAACTATGTGAGTTTGTCTCATGTTAAGATTTTATTGCTTTTATCTTGAAGAGTTACCAGCAATTAGGATTCTAAACCATAAGCGAAATAATAGTAATGATGTAAAATTAAGCCAGATGAGAAGTCTCTGTCTGCTACAAATTTTCTTGTTTCAAAACAAATCCTGTATAAAATCATCTTAACCATTTTTTAATAAAATAAATGCTTTAGAAACAAATTAAAGGTTCTGAAACTCTTCAGTTTAGCTGATTTGATGAACAATGTAATTTCTATTCCTAAACCCGAAAGAAAATGATAAAGAGAATGAGTTCCCAATCTAAGCCATTAGGGTTGTGAAACACAATTCTCGAGGTATCGCAAAACATAGATATATATCAGCAAAAACTAAAGCAAAACTGAAAATAAATGTAAAGAAAGGAAATGAATGAAAGTGAGCATATTAAAATTACCATTGGAAAATTTTGTTTATTCTTACCTAAGAGATATCATCTTATCCAACCAAAGATGATCTCTTCTTTTTAATTGGAAGTAAAAGCATGAAAAAGTTATGTATATTTCATTGGCCCAAAATCATAACTTATCAAGTCTACATTATAGTAAGAAGTAAAACTAGAAGAATGATGTCTCACATAGAGTCATAATAGGAAATCAAATCCATCAGAATTGAAAATTAAAATGTACTTTTCTATGAATTGTAGTGAAAAATTCTCTCTTTATATTTCAAATTTTATGTCAGCTCCATGATTTTCATAAATTTTCAAGAATTAAGACCAAGTCTCAAACAATGTAATGCATGTGTAGATGGAGAGGTCTTGAAATTTTTCATGCAAAATATGGAGTGATATATCAAAAATAAAATAGAATTCAAACATGAATTAAACATGATCCATTACCTTTACCTATTCGAAATTCCTTACCATCTGGTTGTACCATCATAGTGGCTGCTCAAGAGTGCCTTGAAAAGAAATTGAAGATGCACACTAAAATCTGACCAGGATGATGGGATGGGTATCTAATAGTAAGATAAAGATGAAAATGTAGACAAGCCACAAGTGATGCATTTCTCATTAGCGAGGAGGATTTCCATGAAGAGTAAAAACAGACCCAAGTGCAAACACCATGAAGAATGGATATCGCCAAAAGTCACAAAGTTATCTTAAGAAATGAAAGATTTGGGTTTGATAAAATTTTAATTATAAATACATCTAAGCTCTCAAAAATTATGAAACCTGATAAATTAAACTATATAGCAATGGATGAATTGATGAGAGGCGAATAAGATTATATTAGTCTGATATCTCACTAGTTTGAGATGTTAAGAAGCAAAAAGGAAATCTCGGGAAGAAATTTCAATTGATTAATGATAATACCCTGATATCCCAAGGTCCAGAGTTTCTGAGAAAAATAAATCCAAATGAGAGCTCCGATACACATGACTTCCAAAATGGTAAAAATTCTCTTATAGAAAAATTACGATAAATAAAGCCTTTTCTATTAAAAATTTTTTAGCGAAATTCATTTTCAAAGATTTATTTTATTTTTACTTCCAATATCAAAACTTTTGATATATAAAAATTTTGAATATTAAAGGAAAGTATTGAGAAGAAAGAACTTAGAACAAAAATAATTTCATAACTTTCATAAATAAAACTTACAATAAATACATATTCGATAGCGACTATTTTTTAATTGTATCATGTGGGAATATCAGTACATCGAGCATCCAAATATTAGAGATAAACAATTTCGTAATATTTTATAAAATAGTTCCTATGTAATATAGACTCAATAGTTTGAGAGGCTTACGATTTTTAAGTCATGAAGAAAGGATCTCAGAAAGGTTATGAAACAAATGCATAAGATCGAGATTCATGAGATTTAAAAGTTAAAGGCTCTAAATCCTCTTTGGAAGAATAAATGCGACTAAAGCGGATGTAAAATGAATGAGAGAAATGGAAATGTTTTAAGACAATCGGAAAATTTAAGATTCAGAATAGGTAGAGATAAAATCATGGATAAGATCATTTGTTGTAAGATTTTTGCAATTTTCTTTGCTTGTATAAAATATGAGCATGAAAGAGTCTTAGAATTTTATTTCAGCTGCATCAATGAAAGGCCGAATATGATTATTGACTCATCTCACAATTTGTGAAACAAAAATTAAAATGAAGAGAAGCACAAACATAGAATACAAAAATTCTGATGGGAAGGAAAATACTTCCCTGAACATGTTGTGGATTAGAAAAGTGTTGTTTGATTGCTTTGTTCAAAAGCTAATTGGATTTAGTTGTAAAAATAATGTCCAAAAATAAATATAATGAAGACCTACAAAAGAAGAAAAATAGAAATAATAAATTAACAATAGATGAATATGAACCTATCAATGCATACCTCGAAGAATATTGATTGCAAGTTTACCTCATGAATCTTCAATTTATCCCATGCATTTTCTCAAAAGTTTCATATGTTCAAAATCATCTGCTTGTTCAGTCTAAATTAAAATACTAAGTAATGAGCTTTCAATTTTGATCTGCTTCATATTTCAGGAACAAGAGTGGTTAAAGTGATGATATATTAATGATTTATGAATTGAAAATTAATTTTTTCAGGAACGCTTGATTGTAAAGATTATGTGGAACTTCACCCTTCTTGATTTTCTTTGAAAATCTCAACAAAATGATGAAGCCTTGCCAAGAAGAATAAGAAAACGCAGCGTAAGCATAATTTTAAGCAATTATATTTTTCGAACACTCTTCATTAGAGAATGAAGAAGATGTAAGGTAGCATCATAGGATCATTATATGCTTATTGAAAATCTACAGTAATGAAATAAATACAAACCAGAAAGGAATCTAAATCTAATTAATTTATCCCTAATCCTAACTGGATGAAAGGAAACATGAATAAATATATTCATACTTCCAATGTAACCATTTAATCATTTTATTTCTCGCATGTATGTGCAGTAAAAACGTTAGTAAAAAAAATATAAATATAATTAAACTAAAAAAAATAAATCTAAACGTATTATGTACACTTATTGCTAACATATTTACAGGAAACAACTTATTTACAATCATCTTCTCTAGAAATGTCCCTTCCAACTAAATTTCAATTGGATCATAGAAATATGGATGGGTTTCCATTAATGATTGGAAGAGGTTAAAAAGAGAACATAACAAGACAGATTGTGGAAATGCATTTTTAAATCCAATGGCATGTATGAAATTGTGAGTTTTATGTACACATGTAAAATTATTAACAACCTTCTGTGTAGGAAAAATTTCCAAATGCTTTTGAAATGGATTAGTGAAGTGTGGATGGAGGCTTAGCACATATGTCAGAAGATCTTCAATTGTGTTAGATGGTTGGTCATATTGAATCAATCCGCTCATAAGTGTTCATTTATGTTGACGATGCACTCTAGAAGGAAAAGTAAACTAATAATATATGACCATAAAATGGAATTGGAAAATCAACAGCTATTGATGGACATGATCTGAACCTTTTGATTCCTATTCACATTCTAGTAACATGAATTGCGAATTTTGAACACTTTATTGTTCAATATGCCAGAAAATAACATCTAAAATTTGAAAAATGCAAACAAAAAATAATTCTAAAATAAAAAAAAATAAGTGAACTAATAACAATGAAATCAAATTTTAATTTACACTATTGTTACAACTGATGTTACAACACAATTGGGATTGACTTGAAGTAATTTTCTTGTCACACTACAAGGAAAAGAGCCTATAGTGGAGGTTATAAAGGAGGTTTTTAGTGTTATAAAATTGGCCAAAATTGTCAAAAAAGCATTTGCTACAACATCTGTTTTTGGTAACAATTTTTTTAATGGAGCTTCTAATGGAAATTCAACACAGCTAAAAAAAACTGGGCGACCGAAGGTTTTTATGGATGTATTTCTTATCGGTGCGTGCATCATGTATGAACACACCAATGCATTTTAACTTGTTTTCACTGCTACGGTAAACATACCAAGCATCGGGATATAAAACAAATTTCAGAAGCCCCAAGGCATTTAGTAACGTCCCAGTGCGTGTCACCAAAAAATACACACCAAGATGATAGAAGGTGCATGCACCGACGCCCATTAAGGTGTAAAAACGCATTGGGCCGTTAAAGTGTAAAAATGCGTTGAGCCGTTAACTTGTAAAAATGCATTGATGCATTAAAGGAAAACCATATTGGTGCATGCAACACCTATCTACTCGGGTCATAGTCATCGATAAGGCACACCGGGCATTCTAATCAGTATTGGAAATTGGTGTGGTGCTCATAGGTCGTAGAAACACATCGGTGCGCAATATCATACAAACGTACCAGTGCACAATATCATACACATGCACCAATGTTCATTTTCTATTTTTTAGAAACATTGCCCTGTGACAGTGCAATTATTGTTATTTTTTAAAATTCATTATTCATCAAAAGTCGACACATATCTTATAACGGTATTCATATCAATTAAATTTTTAATAATGCATTTGAATGTGATGTTTGGATGAATTTGTTATATCATATCATCAGATTTATCATGTCTTCATTATAATATTTAATCATCCATATATTTAATCAGTGGTGTAACATTTCACAACGGCAATGGAGAACGCAATAGAATAAATTAAAACATATATATATATATATATATATATATATATATATATATATATATATATATATATATATATATATATATATATATATATATATATATATATATATATTAGACACTCTTTTTCATACAAAATGGGATAGTTATTGGTATCCCTTTGTCTTTCAATTGGGACACTATGTCCATTATACAAAATGTCTTATTTAACAGAAAAATATTTCAAAAAATACAACACCTTGCTTTGATATCCAAACATATTGATCACCATTCTTCGTTGGAATTGTTGTCATCTCTCGAGTTACTTCCATGACTTGGGTTATTTGATGTGATGTTTTGTTCATTATGTTGATTGTTTTCTTCTTCTTCAAGTTCCATATACAAACATAAAAATAAAGTGTAATGAGTGTATCTATGTTGGTGAGAATAATGAAAATTGAAATATTAAATAATATCGATCAATGTAAGTCGAAAAGAAATGTACTATAGCAAGAATTCACTTATGAACTATACACATTCTTTCAATCTTAAATTTCATGTCTTCTTTCAACAATTCATTTGTTGGCGTAGTTCCATACTTTGTTTCCTGCAAGTTTTATACCCATAACAATTCATAGATTTATTATAAAATTTTTTTTGTTGTATTAATTATATATGGAGCTAATTAAAACAAGATAGATACTTAAAAATTCCACAATTAATTTCTGATATGCCAACATATATTGACAACCCATATTTAACCCAATGTCAATCAATTCTTCTGATGGTTCTTCTTTGTATGTTAGCACCTGTTTGAAGACATTCAATGATGATTGTTGTAAAACAACTTAAAATATAAAAAAATGAAATTTAGTTAAGTTGTGATAAGGAAGTAAAAATTATTCACAATCTTAGATATCAACCGTTTTCTTCCTTTTCATCTTGTTTTGTGTGCTGAATGGGTTCCATTTAATTTTCTTTTCTACAATAAAATACTTGAAAATTAATATTTAATGCTAAATTATTTATTTATTGTACCTAATCGAAAAATTCAATGATTACATACTACATTTGAAGCAGATTTTTGTTGAGATGGCTCCTCATGTGATGCAATTATGTCCATTTATTTGACCATCTCCTTGTACACATTTATGGAAATTCCTACTGGCATATTTCTGATATCAGCTCGCTCATCCTTTCAGATCTTCATAATCTTCCTGAAAAAGTAACATGACAATAAACTATTTAATTTTTATATTTATATATGAAAACTAAATATAACAAAAGTGGTGTTAATAAATGATCTCTCTGTAGTAACATATACATATAATTCTAGAAATACATTTAAATGAATATTACTTTTTCAATCCTTCTTTTTTTTATTGTATGTCTTTGCTATTAAAAGTCTGACATGTCTCATTAACCAATTCTCTGGAAACTCTTCCTGTAGTTTAAACAAAATTTGGTTCTTGGAATCATTTTTTGTATTGTAAGTGGAAAGATCATATATACATTCGTTCCACTAGATCCTTCAAAGTTTTGTAAAATCCCCCCCACCTTTAGTTAACCTCCACCACCACTCCAGATGAGCTAAGGAGCAATTCATTTTCATTTGCATGTTCTATTTTTTTTTCTTTTCTTAGAATAACATTCATTTTATTTGTTGTTGGTCCTTGTAGAATATTATACATATTTGGATTAATAGATTGTTTGAAACATGTTATCTAATATTTTTAATTATATTATTAATGAAAATTCAAAAAAGAAACTCGTATTGGATCGATAGTATTTTTTCATTCACTTGATTCATCCTTCTGCAAATTTTCCATCAAGCTTTTATGCTCTTCTAGTTTTAGATCAAAAAGAATCTTATCAAGTTTCATCATTTTGTGGCTCTGCATGATATACACTAAACAATACATATTAGTTAAACTTACATATAGTTCAAAAATTAATAATTTTTGTAAAGAAGTTACAAATAACTTGCCTTTTTTTTCTTTTCTAGATGTGTTATCATTATTATTTTTATTTGAACTCTTGTCAACCATTTATTTATCAATATAAAACCTGTACCATTCATTAATATATTTTATAAATAAATCACATACTTTTAAGGTAAAAAACAAAATCAGGAAAACTGTGCATCTATCTAAATTAAATTCCCCATGCGACTTTCGTAACTTAAGCACCGAAAATGGTGTTGTAGGTTCTTATAAACACACCACCAATACTATAGAAACACTGTACGGTGCTATTTTTCAATATAAGACCCGGTGCATTATATTAATACCAGAGCACTGATTAACATAAACATAAATTAATAAAAAAATGTTTTTTTATCAAACATTGTTTTTTTTTTAATACGCGCCTGGTGCCTTATAATAAAATTGTGCAATGGTGAGCTATTTTAAATGGTGTGCACTGATTAAGAAAAGTGGGTTTTAAAAAAATTGTGTAAGGGCCGACAGGGATTGGAATCTGTCTCTACAAGTGGTCTCACGGGCTAGATGTCACACACACACACACACACACACACACACACACACACACACAGATGTATAATAATACAAACCCTATAAATATAAAATGAAAATCCCTAATTGTGAAGTCACATAAAAAAGAATAAGCAAGGGTTTAGCGTGAGAATTGATTTTTTTTATTTTTTTCCTATTTTTTAATTAAATGTAAATAGGAATAGAGATTGTGAATGTTTTTATTAGTAAAACGCATGGTAAAATTTACATTTTTTACTATGCATGTATTAAATCTAATAGAAACTATACAAAAATAATTATTACAGTAAACTTTAATAATTTTACTATACTACAGGGTTTTTTTGTGAATCACGAGATGTTTCAAATTTTGATTCTCTGAATAGTGCTATTGTTCAAAAGTATTTTCTGCTCCACAGTGCTCTCTTGTTCCAAGTATGTCTCATGCAAATCTCTCACTGAAAAATTTTGCAAAAATAATGAATAGCTTTTACTATTTAAATAACTTTTTATGAAATTAGATTTCTGAAAATCATTTTCCGCTCATTTTTCAGTTTACCGTTTTTTTTTTCACTTCAAAAAAATAAAGTTTCACCTTTTATTTTCTTGATATTCAGTACGTTTGTTAACTAATGGCATCGGTGTGTCGGGTAATAAAACCGCACCGATGCGGTTAACAATACATTAGCACTAATAAAAATAACTCCTTTTATAAGGCATCGAAATTAATTTTAGGTATGTACACCAAAATTTATTGTTGATTTTACTCAAATATAGGGAGAAAATATCATAATTATATCAAATGGAAAATTCTTCAAAATCTAGCTCGTTCCATAATATTTCTCAAAGTCCATCGGGAAGTTCTCCCTATCCATCTCCAGATGTAATTACTTCAGATTTTATTTATATTTTCATTATCTAATTTAATTTATTTATCTTATCCATGTCAATAAACTGAATAAAATTAATGTATACAAATTTGTAGGTTCATGCAGATTTAGAATTGAGTTCAGATGCACAAAATATTCAAAAAATTCCAAAACATCGGAATCTCTTATCAGGAGCAACATACCGCAAGGCACAGTCGGTGGGAAAATGGACAGTCGCTTCACCTTGCCAATTATAACATGACATCTTCTAGCCACAATCATGGGGCAATGAGGGTAATAATTGTTTGGTATAATGTAATTATTTCAATGTCAAACCAATTGATCATGCATTTCTGTGCTTACAATTGATATCATCGATTTTGTTCTAGTCGTGTTCAAATATATTTTTTGAAATTATTAGGATTGTAGTCATGATGAGAAAGTTACCTACCGTCTTCTGTTGCACTCCACGACAATGTCAAATCTAGAGAAGGTTTAATTA
The DNA here is from genome assembly GCA_034641835.2 of Pinus albicaulis. Lineage (NCBI taxonomy): Eukaryota > Viridiplantae > Streptophyta > Pinopsida > Pinales > Pinaceae > Pinus > Pinus albicaulis. The sequence continues at coordinate 503,898,171 of CM076572.1, read as the reverse complement.
AGAGAAAAACTAGGAGAGGAACGATACCATGAATGGTTGAATCGACCACCTACTCAATTCCCACTACGTCTACATTCACCAATTAGGAATGACTATAGCAATAGTAGTTATTCACAATCTGAGAATGGAGGCAACCAAATAGAGTTTGGTATGGATGATTACTTAAGGGATATGACTTCCATGGAGACAATGTTGTTAGATGCATTCCAAAACGATGATCATCTAGGAGATGATTCTCATATCGCTAATACACTTTTTGAAAGCCTTAAATTTTCTTCCACCACCCCTCTCTTTGGACTCGGCGGTGAGTCAAGTTCTACCTAGTTGGGGACAACGATGTTACTGTATATCTTGAAAGAAAATTTTGGCTTCTCGAGCGCATTTTTCTCATATATTTTGAGGTAATTGACCATCAATTCCGTTATATTTTAAGAAATATTGTCACACAATCAACATTACAAATGGTAAATTTTATGAATGTTAATAAATATTGGCATTGTACATTAAATATTGTCTACCAACTACAGGTTATTCAAAGATAAGTTTCTTTTGAGTGATAATGTCTTGCCCGGTAGCTACAAAGAGGTAAAGACCAATTATGTAATTCGTACAAACCAAAATCAAATTTTGTCTCTGTAATTTTAAAATCTAGGTCTGCTAGCAATAATTCGCCCAAATTCAGGACTGGGGGAAGCATAGGGTTTTCAATCTGCATTTTACTCTTCCCTTTGGAGGAGAAAATTTTGAAATTATAATAAAATAGGAAGATTTGAATACCTGAGAATAATATAGATGGTGGACAAAGAAGGTGTCATGAAGTTAGAAGCTTTGTGCATGCCCTCCAATACTGTAACCTTGAGAAAAATGAGAAAATTGGTGAAAGACAATTTGGTTTTTAAAGATATAAAGGATTTTTTGACCGTTTAACGATCGAGACGTTTAATGGGGCTTTTAATGTTGGAGGGATTAATATCATGAATTGGTGGTTGTACATTGGAGAATAGAGAGAGAAATAGTTATGAATATTTTGGTGAGTAGTTGGAAAAAAGATGACGGACCGATAAACTAGCATGAATAATGCCTAGGTGGGAGAGCGGTTTGCGCAACGAAGTGTCGGCAGTAAGCAATTTTGAGAGAGGGGAGGTACGCAATGCACACATGCTTGCCACATTTCCTTCAGTGGTTTTTCAAACGAATGATTGTGGACCCCATCTTGTTAAACATCGGGAGTGTGGGTGGGTCCCACAATGCATTATAAACCTTTAAATGTGGAAGGGAACATTACAACCATTACAACATGTGTGAAAATTATTACACGATGGTGGTAACCATATATATATATATATATATATATATATATATATATATATATATATATTAAAACCATATTGTTTTCCCATAATTCAAACTAAAAGCAAAATTTGTAAAATATGCTGACTTTTTATTACAAAGTGCAAGATATCTTTTTTTTTTTTGAAATTATACAATTTTATAAGAAAATTTCATAGGTACAAAAAATTTACAACATCGGTTCCATATGAGGACTATTTCCCCCTGCGGGATGCAAAGAACATGTAGATCCATGTGCCTTATTCTCGGGCTATGGAATTATTGCTGTAGAAATTCACACTTTCTCTGTAAATGTAAATCACGACGATTATTTATAATAATAATGAAAGAAACTCACTTGATTTTGAATGTAGTGTTTTAAATATTTCCCATTGAATCGAAATGATTAATATTATCCCTCTAAATTTGGAAGAATTAAAGTATTATTTCCTTTCATTTTTGCAATTCTGAAAGGTCCCAACTAGAGATTGTCAAAATTTCCATGATTACCTTTTTCTTCTCTTATTGCATCCCACCTTAATACTAGGTCTCCTTGTTTGAAATCTCTTTCCCTAGCTCTTCTTTCAATTAAATGTTTCAACTTATCTTGATATTGGAAGAGTTCGTGTTGAACTTCTTCTTTGTCTTGATTAAGTTCAATGATCTGATTGATTCTTTTTGAGAAATAATTAGTTTCCTCACAAGAATCCTACAAGAGCTTCATCACTACAATTTCCAATTGAGCAGGAAAAAATAACTTCATTACCATAGACTAATTGAAATGGAGATTTACTAGTAGATATTTTGGGTGAAACTTTGCTTTCCCAAACTACATACTTCAAGTGACTGTCCAAATTTATTCTATGATATACTAACAACTCCTTGATAACTATAATCAAGCTTTTTTTTGATGATTGTGCTAGTCCATTCCCTTGTGGATAGTATAGTGTAAAGTGATATAAGGAAATTTTTTATTTTTTACAAAAACAATCGTTTTAGTGGAACTGAAAGCTTGAGCATTATCTATAATTATTTTTCTTGGTCAATGAGACCTATATAAAATATTCTTTTCAATGAACTTCATGAAAATAGCATCAGTTGCATTTCTTATAGGGATAAATTCTACCCATTTTATGAAATAATTTGTTCTTGTTAGGATCCACCTATTTTGATTAATGGATGAGGGAATTATTTCACCAGTAGGAATATAGCTTCAGCTAATTCCTGAATGAGAGTTAGAGAAAATATTTTTTGTTTACTTGCAAAAATTGGGCAAGGAATGTAACTCCAAAATTTCAAATTGACTTGGGAAAATAGATTGGAATAATAGAATCCCACTCTTAATATCTTGTGTGTAGTTGTTCTCCAAACATAGTGGCCACCACATACTCCTTCATGAAACTTCTCAATTACACCCTTTGTTTCACTTTTATTCAAACATAGAAAAATAATATTCAATGGATCCTTCCAATACATATTTGCATTTAATTTACAGTATTTAATTTATTTGAGCTTAAGGGACCTACATTTACTCTTTGTGAATGATATTTAAAATCTTGCAAAAAATGTACAATACCCCTATACCTGTCTGATAGCAAAACTTATCATTAATATGCAAAGGAAGTTGTGAAGCTACCAAACTAGGAGAAGGTTCTTGTGGATTCTTATCCTTAGAAACAAAAGATGGTTCATGTGGATTCTTCTCTCTTGTATCTGAAATATGCATGATCGAATTTATTCCCAAAACTTTAAAATTTGATTATGTCAATTACTTAGAAAATACTTGTCCTTTAACTAGCTTTATTAGTTCGATATCCAGATCAAATACTAAAATTTTGGCTATCCATATTCCCCTTTTCCCATATGTATTAGCTTGAGTCAACATTGTTTTTACTGCATTATTGGAAACATAAGTTATTATTTGAGAATGAAGTACATATATTATGAAAGATTTCAAAGCTTGAACTAAAGCATAGGATTGTTTTTCAATTATATCATATTTTAGTTCTACATCCCTCATAACTTTTCTAAAGAAAGAAATTTGTTGCTCATGATTATTTTCATTTTTTTGTATTAAAATTGCTGCTATTGTAATGTCTAATGCAAAAGAGAAAATATTGAAAGGTTTTGACTAATATGGAATGGCAAGCACTGGTGCTTCTAGAAGTGCCTTTTTTATTTGGGAAAATGAAAATATATCTTCTGCATTCCATTTAACCTCATAATTCTGTTTAATTCTATCAATGATATCTTTAAAATATCAACATAGTTAGGTATAAATATTCTTAAGAAATTGATTTTTCCTAATAATGCTTGAATTTATTTCTTTGTGATGGGAAAACTGATTAACTGAATAAATGGAACTCTTTTGGGATCTATTGTGACTCCTTCCTTTGAAATAATTGTCCCATAAATTTTCCTTTTTTCAAGGAAAATATTGATTTCTTGGGATTCAGGGAAATTCCAAAATTTATGCATATCTCAAAAAAATTCCTCAAATGTTTAATATGTTGTGCATCATATTCTGAAAATATAGTTAGATCTTCAATGTAAATTACCATAAACTTGTTAATTTCTCCAATTTCCCAACAAATTCCAAGTCCATGGCTTTCTAAAAGGTTTTCCCTACATTTATTAGGCCAAAGGACTTATTATGATATATGAAAATACCCCATGGTGCAATAAAAGTTGCCTTTTCCACGTCCTCTTTTCTGACCAATATATGGTTGTAACCCGAAAAACCATCTCACATTGAAATTATATTTGACCATGTTACTCTTTGAAGCATATGGTCGATCTTTGGAAGTGGATAATTATCCTTTAATGACAATTCATTAATATTCATCAAGTCAACACACATTCTTATCTCTCCATTCTTTTTCCTGGCGGGAACCAAATTGGCTATACAATCATAATATCTTAAAGGAAATATAATTTTTGCATCTAGAAATTTCCTTACTTCTTTTTAAATTATTGGAAACAGGATTGGATTTATTCTTCTTAATTTTTCATGAAATTGTTTAGCCTTTGGTTTCAAAGGAATCTTATGTTTAATCATGGATTTGTCATAAGTCCTTAGGTATTCATATCTCTATGCAAAAACATATTTATATTCGTTTAAAAATTGGACATATTTGTATTTGATCTCGTGTGGAAGTGTTGTTGAAAGTTTGATGTTTCTAATTTATTATAGTTGCTCATCATCCTCAAATATTTGCCAATGTTTTACATTATCAGGGATAGAAGTTCTATACCTAACTTCAATTTGGTATTTCAATTGGAAGGAATCTGGGACTTTGAAGGTACTTGCAGAAACTGCTAAAGAATTTTATTGTCGGTTATCCTTTCTTTGTATAGCTACAATGTTAAAAGCTTCAAAATAAATCTTTATACAATCCTAAACCTCATTTTTGTAGGCTTTTAACCTAGGATGTTTTTTTTTGAAAAATATTTCTAATGTGTTTCACCGTTAATTTGTAATCACCAAACATTGTTAACTTTTGAACCTTCATTTTCTTAGCCAACTCCAATCCTAGTATTAAAGACTCATATTCTAGTTTAAAATATTGAGTGATAATTTAATTTTAGGTGAAATTAAACCAATTCCAACCCCAGATCCATCTCTGGAGAAAGTACCATCAAAATACATTCTTCAATTTTGCTATGTATATTGCACTCGTCATTTACAACTAATATGAAACACCATAAATCTTGGTCCATGACATAGATAGGGTGATTCACAGCTTGGCTAGAATTACACACAATATTTATAAGCCTAACTTCTTTGTACAATCTTAAATGTTCTACTCCATATACTGGAATGGTATCATATGACATATCCCTTTGTAAGCTTCCTCCAAGTTTAGAAAACCATGACCTTGATAGCAGCATTCCAAATTTTGGGGGAATATTTGTAACCACTATATCCATTACCAAAAATTTTATAGGAATTTGGGCTAAATTCAATACCAAATATTTGATTAGTCGTAAAAAATGTGATTTCTTAGAATCAATAGTTTACAAGTCATGATGAGGTCTTATCACTTGCAACCGAAGTTGATCCATAATGATTTTTGGCATTAAATTATGGTATGCACCATAATATAACATACAATTATAGAGGATAAAATCAGGGATATTTAGATTCAAATAAAAATGAGGAACACTTTCATCTTGAATTTACATACGTGGCCCAAAAATAACAAAATGTTTTTCATCTTGAAAATTTTTCACATCTCCTTCAACATCCACACTTGAAGAATGCATCCATTTAGACACTTTTTTCTTATACCCAAGATTTCTTGTTAACTCTATTAAAGGAATTGGAATTTTGGCTGTTTTTAATTCCTTTTCTACATAAAAAAATAAGAAATCACATTTTACACTTTTGACTAATCTAATGGCTGAGTTGGTTGTTGTGAGGATGAACTTTCAGGAGTCTTATTTTGTGTTTCATTAAAACTGACTTTCTTAATTGTTCTAGCTTGGTTTTCTCTTGGCCTTAAATCATATCTATTAGGATCCTATATTACTAGTGTAGTCCCTTATTGTTGTTAGTGTAGCCCCCTTATTATTATTGTTGTACCCCTGTAGTCCCCATATTGTTATTATTGTTCCCTTACATTATTATTGATATGTCAACTAGGATTATATTATGACCCCATGGACTCCTATATATATAAAGGAGGTTTTTTCATTTGTGTCATCCAAGAATTGTTCATTTATGTTATATAAAGGAGGATTCTGCCTCAAAGTGGCTGATTTATAAGGTGTTGATCTCTCTTTTATTCTATTTTGGGAGATGGTTTCATAACATTTGGCATTAGAGCTTTGTATTCTATGGTTTCACTGCCTCAAACAGGTCATCATGGAATTTTTTATGTAATTTTTTTTTTTTTCTCTGGGAAGGTTCAAAATATAAAACAAAAATCCATTTGAGAAGAAATCCTGAGAAACTTCGTGTAAAAATTTCAGATGTTGGTTGGAAATAGTTTCGGATATATGATCTATGGAAGTTAGGGTTTTTGTAGGCTCTCGAATTTCATTTCAAAGAGTTGACATTGGGGAAATCACCATAACTCTCTCTCTGAGCATCAGGTTGGAATTATGGAAAAAGTGGTCAAAAGTACACAGACTGTGGTTTCTCGTGTATCAATTTCAAAGTTGAAGGAGGAAACGGTGAAATGTGGCAAGCTATACAAGTTTGATCTACTGAACGAGTCCATAATTAGGTCATTGTGGGATTTTGGGCATAAAATTTGCCTTGAAGAATCCAAATCAGGTATAACTTGTGGAATTGGAAAGAAGATTCATAGGGCTACTAAAGGACATAAGATAAAATCTTGGGGATCTGAAATTACATAGATACATGAGCTTCAATATCGAGCTCCTAAAAACAAGAAAAAGGTGTGTATTTTGTTTTAGAAATTGCATAAGTCTTGTTTGAAAAATCAGTTGAAGTGATTCCAAGGGCATATTGAAGCATAAATATCAGTATTTGGTTCTAAAATTCCTCCCAAAAGGAATTCAACACCTGTTAAGCCCTCATAAGGCTCTAATATGACTCATGAAGAGGAAGAACTGAAACATAATATATCAAAATTACAAGACCAAGTGCAAAATTGTTTTCTCTCGCAACAAGTAACAAAAAATGAAATGGATAGTTTGAAGAAAGGCATGGAAGCTAATATGGATGGTTTGAATAAAGGTGTGGAAGCTAATATGGATGGTTTTAAGAATGGCTTGGAAGCTACTATGGATGGCATGGAAGCTAAGATGGATGGTATAAAAGGAAACATGGATGGTTTGAATAAAGGTGTGGAAGCTAAGATGGATGGTTTGAAGAAATAAGTGGAAGTTAAGATTGATGGTTCGAAGAATTTCATGGAAGATAATATGGATGGCGTGGAAACTAAGATAGAAGGAAACATGGAATATTTGAGGAAAGACATGGAATATTTGAAATAAGGATTGGCAAAGTTGCTACAAGAAAAGCTTCTCAATGGCAAAAAGGTAGTAGAGGAAACTCATGATGAGAAAAAAAGAAATGTTAATCATGATTTCATAGTCTCTAATGTTTGATTTAAGACCCACCATATTCCAAAGATAGCTATGAAGAATTTTTATGGCAAGGATCCGATAACTTGGATACTACAAATGGAGTAATACTTTGAGATCCATAATACAGAAAACACACAAAAGGTACGCATTGCAACTCTATAATTAGAAAAAAATAAGTTTGTATGGCATCGATGGATTTATTCTCGTAAACCACTGGTCAATTTTTACAGAGTAAATGATAGCACGTTATGAGGATACAAAGAGCAACACCTTCTTTAGCTAATTGATAAATCTCAAAAAAATGGGTTCAATGATGGAGCACATTGAGGACTTCTAAAAATTGAATATAAGGGTAAATAATATTCCATAGGAACATAGGATTTTTGTCTTCATAGGGACTTTAAAAGATAACATCCAACATAAGGTTCTCCTTCGGGAACCTAATACATTGGAAAAGGCATTCATGTTGGCAAGAAAAATTTAAAGAAAAATTATGGAGACAAGGAAGCCTTCCACTAACAACTATAAAGATGGAAGTGTTTCTACTCCTGGACTTCCACAACCTACAAGGTTGACACCACAACAATTGGAAGGAAAAAAAGAAAAATTTATTTGCTATAGTTGCAATAGAAAATACACTAAAGGTCATAAGTGTGTTGAGAATAAATTATTTTACATACATTGTGAAGACAATGAAGAAAAGGAAAAAGAAACTTCAAAAGAAGAGGACATACATGGGGAACAAACCCTAGAGGAAGAAGAAATGAATCTGACCATATGCTGTAATGCATTGGTAGGAATTACCACTCCTCGAACTCTCAATATAGAAGGACATATCAAGAAGAAAAATGTAATAATGCTTATTGATTCAGAAAATACCCATAATTTTATTCATTGTAAGGTAGCCAAGGAATTGAATTGCTTCATATACACAGCGCTAAAGTATCACATGATGGTGGAAAATGGAGGAACTATAAATTTATTTGGAAAGTGCCATAATATCAAGCTATCCATGGTGGAATATTTATTGAATAGTACAATTTTTTCCATTCCAATAGGTGGTGTTGATGTTGTACTAGGAGTACAATGGTTACAATCTTTGGGGATGATAGCTTTTAATTTTCATGGGCTTTCCTTTAATTTTTTATCGGAAGGAAAAGAAGTTTAACTATGGGGTATCACACAGAAGTTGAGAAAGATAATAAGCTCTAATTTCATGAAAAATATTCTGAAGGAAGAAAAACGAGGCGTCATTGCACAATTATGCTCAATAGAAGTTCCAATATCAAAATAATCTATTTCTCCATATCTCCAAAAAGTCTTGCACAATCATTCTAAGGTGTTTGAATCTCCCAAAGGAATCCCACCTATTCATGATCATGATCATGCTATTCATTTTATTCCATGAAGTGTTCCTCCAAACATCAGGCCTTACAGATATCCTTATGTCCAAAAGAGAAAAATTGAACGTATGATTGCAGAAATGCTAGAGGCTGATATAATTCAACCTAGTCAGATTTCTTTCTATGATGCATTAGTATTGGAGCACAAGAAGGATGGATCATGGGGCATGTGTCAGGATAATAGGGAGATCAATAATCTCAATATGAACGTTAAATTATTGATTCCTATGATTGATGAATGATTGGATGAATTACATGGAGCAATTTATTTCACCAAGTTGGATCTTCATTTAGGATACCATCAAATTAGAATGAAGACTCAAGACATTCTAAAAAACAACATTTCTAACTCATGAGGGTCATTATGAATTTTTGGTCATGCCTTTTGTCCTTATGAATGCACCTTCTACATTTAAAGGGTTGATCAATTCCATTTTCAAACCATTCCTTAGAAAATTTGTGTTAGTATTTTTTTGATGATATACTACTATACACTAGGTCTTGGGAGGATCATGTTCAACATGTTGAAAAGGTGCTCCATCTATTGGAGGAGAAACAATTATATGAAAAAACCTACAAATTTTTCTTTGGAGTACAATAGGTGGAATATCTGGGTCATATTGTATCTCAATATGGTGTTAAGGTAGACCCTAAAAAAATTGAAGCCATTAAGGAATGGAAAGTCCCCACAAACATAAGGAAATTGCAAGGATTTCTTGGGTTAACAGGGAATTATCGAAATTTTTCTAAGAACTATGGGAGAATAACAACACCTCTAACAAAATTATTGAAGAAAGATGAATTTTCATGGACTCCTGAAGCAACTAAAGCCTTTTAACATATTAAAGAGGAAATGTGCCAAGCACCAGTCTTAGCTATTCTAGACTTCACAAAAACCTTTATTGTGGAATATGATGTCTTAGGAAATGGAATTGGTGTTATTTTAATTCAAGAAGGAAGACCCATTTCTTTTGAAATTCATTCAATAAAAGGAAAGAATTTACAGAAATCTATTTATGAGAAGGAAATTTTGGAAATACTACATGCACTAAAGAAATGGTGACTTTACCTAATGGGAAGACACTTCAAGGTAAAGAATTATCCTGAAAGTCTTAAATACTTTTTAGAAAAAATATTATCTTCAAAAGAGCAACAAAAATGGGCCACAATGATGTTCGGTTATGACTTTGAAATCATCTAAAAAAATGGAAGCTAAATGTTGCTGCAATTGCACTCTGAAGGAACGATGAGAATGTCGAAGCATTGCTTTGTGTCATTTCTATTATCCAACCAGATTGGATAACCAAAGCAAGGGAGGAATGGAAGAATGACGAAGAAGTATGGACAATCATTCAAAATTTGTAGCAAGATCCCAGTACATCTGATTCAATTAGTTGGCAAAATGATTCCTTATGGTACAAAGACCGCTTATATATTTGTAATAATTCCCAACTAAAACAAAAGATTATTTTGGAATTGCACACCTCTCCCTTAGGAGGACACTTGGGGATTTTTAAAAACTTACCACAGGGTGAAGAAAGATTTTTTTGGGATGGCCTTAAATCTGATATTCAAAATTTTGTGGCAGAATGTTTGGTTTTACAACAAAATAAAGTTGAGACAATTAGGACCCCGGGTCTGCTACAACATTTATCCATTCCAAATGAACGTTGGGAGGAGGTTTCATTGGATTTTATCACAGGTTTACCTAATTTTGAAGGAAAGAGTGCCATAATGGTGGTAGTTTATAGGCTTACCAAGTATGCACACTTTTGTGCATTATCTCGTCCATTTAAAGCGAGTACAATTGCTACTGCATTTATGGAAACTATTCAAAAGCTACATGGAAACCCAAAGATTATAGTAAGCAATATAGATCCCATTTTCACTACAAATTTTTGGACGGAATTATTTTCTTGTTTGGGTATTCAACTAGCTCATATCTCATCTTATCATCCTCAATCCGATGGGAAATAGTGAATAAATGTTTGGAAATATTTGTTACTTTGTGTCTGATAAACAAAGACAATGGGCCTATTGGTTACCTTTGGCTGAGTGGTGGTATAACACTGCCTTCCACATTGCATAAAAAATGACCCCATTTATGGCACTTTATGGATATCACCTGTCGTCCATCACATCATCTTTAAGATAAAATTCTAAGGTTCAAGCAGTGGAAGATCACATCAAGCATCAACAACAAGCTCTCCAACTCTTAAAGGATAACCTAAATTTGGCACAAAATCGAATGAAACAATAGCTAGATTAACATCGCAGCAAGAGGAGTTTTGATGTAGGTGACTGGGTATTTTTACAGCTACAACCATACAAGAAAATTTCCCTCAAGCAAGCTAAGAAGGATAATAAATTATGACCAAAGTACTATGGTCCTTACAAGGTGCTGCAAAATATTGGCACTATGGCATGCAAATTGGAGCTTCCTGCATCTTCCAGAGTGCACCCAGTTTTACATGTTTCATGCTTAAAGAAGGTTATAGGTGAAAAAATTCTAGTTGAAACAATATTTCTAGAACTTGATGAGGAAGGAAAATTCATATTGGAACCTGAAGCACTCATAGAAAAAAGAACTCGAGGGATATGAAATCGATCAATTTTAGAGTATCTCATCAAGTGGAATAGCTTACCCACTGAAGATTCCACATGGGAGGATGATAATTTTATACATAAGCATCCAAAACTATTCAAGCATTGAGGAACACACTTTTTTGAAGGAGAGGGGCATCTTAAAGCCCTATATTACTAGTGTAGTCCCTTATTGTTGTTAGTGTAGTCCCCTTATTGTTATTGTCGTACTCCTATAGTCCCCATATTTTTATTATTGTGCCCTTACATTATTATTGTTAGGTTGGCTAGGATTATATTATGACACCATGGACTCCCATATATAGAAAGGAGGTTTTTTCATTTGTGTCATCCAATAATTTTTCATTTATGTAATTTAAAGGAGGTTTCCCCCTCGAAGTGGCTGATTTATAAGGCGTTGATCTCTCTTTTCTTCTATTTGGGAGCTAGTTTCATAACAATATATTTTATTTAGCTCAACAATTAGAAATTTTGAAAAATCTTGATAATTGGAAACTTTAAAAGATTATGTATTATGAATTGAATATTGATTTTTATTTATAGGGATAATAGGAATTTTAGGATGTTGAAGGGTAAAATAATTGATATCATCTACAATTGGTGTTATTTCCTTAATATCTTGATCATTAATCATTAATGGAGGTTGAATTTTTTGGTTAGTATTATTTCTTTCTCTCTATAAAATATTTGGTTGAAAAGGCCTTCTGTAGCGTCCCATAGGTCTGTTTACATTTTGTTGTGATTTTTTTGGATGAGTCTCCATTCTTGAGATTATGTTAGATAAGTTTCTTAACATTTAAGTGATTTCATCTATTTTTTAATCTTCATCCTTAATTTTTGAAGATGAACAAGTTTTTTCTTTTTCTTTTAAATTTGTAATGTTCCCAATTTTAGCCTCAAGCTAAAATGGAACATTATAGTTGCACATTTTATTCTTGTTTAATAAAATGGGCAAGGAGACACCTTAGCCCCTTTTAGATGAAGAAATAACACTCCTTATGTGAAAGGAGGACAAATAAAGCAGCTAAAATAAACACCAAGGGCATGAATGGAACCCAGTTCACTTGATTAGTCACCTTTGACTAAAGTCAATAGCGCTGCCCAAGGAGGAACATGCTTCCTACAGAAGCTGCGCAGTTTTGGAGGGAAGAAATTCATGCAAGGGTGGAAACCCTAACTGGTGGGACCATGGTGGAGAAGAGTTATCTCAATTTATATGGAGGAGATGGCAACCCATTTTCATTATGCTATGCTTTAGATTTCAGACAAGGGTCTGCAAAAGCTTGCATCCCCGGGCTATTTAGCAGGGTGATGGTGCCCTAGGGCACTAGGGTGTTCCTGGTCGCGAATCCATACCTCTTCCTTAATGAAGGATGATGATTGAGCTACATTTCCTCAATCCGACATTTTCCACAGCTACATTCATCTTCTATAGCATTATTTCTGCAGCAGAGAGGATGTTGTGTTGCTGGGTGCGGCAATAGAGGAACTCATGGAATCTCTCTTGTCTAGTTTTCTTCAGTAGGGGAGTGATATATTCATTGGAGGAGCTACAAGGAGGATTCTCGAGCTGTATTTCAGATCAGTTGGCATAGGCCAATACTTCCATCATCTCCCACTGTGCAGTCCATGAGAGAAACTACGTTATTTCAGAGGAGGCAGTGAGAGAGGGGTTTATGTGATTCAGAGGAGGATGTTTCTGAGACAAAGTGATCAGCACTTTGTATTAGAGACATTATCGGAGGAGGGAAATCATATTTCATATCATCCATAGCCTCATTCATGTTTTGGTTCAGTTGAAGTGACAACTCTGTTGTCACATTTTGGTTTTCTCCGACATTTCTAGCAATCTTCATAGATTGGCTAGAAATCTTTTATTTCAGCCCATTTCTTGTTATTTGGCTTATTTCCTGTATTCCTTTAGCCATTAATGTAGTTAATTAATATTCAGCAGCTATGCCTTCATATACACTGCGCAGTTGCAGCTACTCCAACATTTTGTGGAGTTGCAACTAATCTTGTATTTCATGGCTTATTCATTGGAGGGTTGGATCTTAAAGCTTGAGTGGCTTTTCCCTCGGCTATACCTTGTATTTATTTGATGATATATCATAATATCATGATGGTTGTAGCATTTTCTCTCTTATCATATGTTCGGATTTGCAGATTTCAGTGTTCATGTTCTTATGTTGTTGTAAACTCTCTCATTGAGGATTGTTTTAGACACCTAGATTAGGGAGATCAGAATAACCCATCTAGAGTTATTTCTTTGACATCATTTTCTGCAGTGGAGTTTTAATAGAATTTTAATACAGCATCCCAGTGCTGCTTTGCCTTATTTATGCAGCAGTTTCCTTATAAAGCTTCCTCAAGGAACCTGTAGCAAAAATTACCGAGGTGGAATATTGCATATCCATAGGCAGAGTCTGAGAAGGGCCAGCTAGCCTCAGGATTTATCCCTTATTTTTAAGGATTCATATCCTATAAATTCCCCATCATTCAATCTCTAAAATGGACTTGTGATAGCTCACTGAAGAAGGAATTGGAATATCTCAGGATATTCCCGATGGAGCAGCGTGTTCCTGAAAAAGGGACATTACAGTGGTATCAGAGAATGATCTTGGCTCCGCCTGTGCCCAAGATCGATTGCCATCAGCAAGAGGAGCTTATCTCCAAGGAGAGGATATTGACAGAGGAAAAAAGGACAAGGAGGTTTCCCTTCTTCTTTCCCAGACCATTGAGCACAACATTGAAGATCTGCTGAAAGGGGAAAATTTTGGAGAAATATTATGAAAAGGGTTTATGGATGGAGCAAGCCCTAGCTATTCTCATGGAGGGTGTGAGAATTCAGGCATATATGCAGATCCACAGTGTAGTACATTACCCATAGCTACTGCAAGAAGGATGGATGGAAAAATTTGAGGCCTTTGGAGGAGTAGCGCTGCAACTCAAAGGTATGGTTCATGATGATTGATTTCAGAGTTATATTTCATGTTTTCATGCAAATGAGAGATCATATGTGGAAGTCACAAAGAGTTTTTCAAAGGGGATTGTTGAGAACCAATGTGAAACATGGTGTGACAAAACTTCAAACACTTTGCATGCACGGAGGGGAACCATGAAACAAGGATCATTCCATTTTTCTAAAGGGGGAGAAATGAGAAGAATGGCTTGCTAGAGGCAAGACCCCCATTGAATGAAGGGTAGTCTTCCATTTTTGAGGGTGTGGAGATATTTCTTTCAAGGGTAGGAGAAGACTCAAGGCCTCTCACTCAGGAGGAAACACACTCACATATTGGTGGAGAGGAGGTGCACAGGAGAACCTACAACACTATGCCAGTAGGAGAAGAAGAAGAACAGAAGGATCAACATGAAGGGATGATGGAGATTCACCCCTATCTATTTTCTGAGTTTTTATTCACATAGGAGGAGGACTGCACTGCGCATTAGAGAGAGAGGACCTTTCATTCCTCTCATATATTTAGTCCACTTCTATCTTGATGTCTCACTTTTGGAGGTTTTCCACTTGGGAGGCCACATGATCTAGAGATGATGAGAGGCATCATGTCATTTGGTTCACCACTCTTGGATTTTGGAGAGGTGGAGATATTAGAGGAATCCATCACATCAAAAATATTTTGGGGGTAAGCACAAGAAGAAGGATTACACACTCTCATTTTCAATACCACCCATTCTCATCAGTTTCACTACGTAGACAGAGTTGCTGTATGGATGGAGGATATCATCTTCATGATGCCAGATGACTGCTCCATGGATTTGGTGAGAGAGAGGTCACTTCCTTTGGGGAAGAAATATTTCATGCTTTGGAGTAGAGGGAGGCCACTCATGCTTATATTTCCTAGGATCGGGAGATTCTTTGGAGATGACAGTCTCTCATGGGAGGCTTATTTTCTGAGATCATCATTTCTTTTGAGCATGAGAAGCTGCATGATGGCATGGAAACAACTTGGAGGATGAATTTGACATGAGGGGATTTCAAGGTAGCAGGAAGCATCGTGATGGAGCACCACATTGCAGAACACTAGCGCTGTCTATGAGGAGGAGTGATCCATGTTGGAGGACTTAGCTTCTGGTTGAGAGGTCCCAAGATCTTGGTGCATGCATGATTTCTTGGATGGCCTTGATGGATATTGAAGGTACTTAGTGGATGATATGATCATCTATCATCATGGCAGAATATTCTTGTCTAGGGCTTCTAGTCTCATGGAGACACTATTGCATGCAACATATTAGGACTTCCTAGCTATGCACTTGGATTCATACTTTTCCTTTCTAGAGGAGTTCACTTTGGAGGGCTTTCATCATGATCATCATCAGCATATGGATATATGCATAGCCCGGTTGATTTTCGAGAGGTTGGCACAACCATTCCCTTACTCATTAGAGGAGAGGGAGAGCATTCATGATGAGCCATTTCAGCTCAAGGTCTCAAGTATATGGTAGAGAAGGTATAATTTCACATTGTGTACCTCTTTACTTTATATGAGCAACATATTGATCAAGGAGGATAATTCCTTCTTTCATTTGTTATGATGTACTGGCAGCTACCAGTAGCTTTGATTTTGGATATTTTTGTGATGGTTGTGGGGGAAGCCACATGCTTCTTGGTGTGCACCTTTGGCACCAAATTGTGATTTCATGTTTCATCTTATGAGGAGATGATGTGGCATCAAACAAGTGGCTAGTTCATCACTTGTTATTTATGATGTTGAGGTAGGCCAAGAGGCACTACGCAGGTTCCATGAGTGGAACTATAAAATACTCTCCGACTGTCCTATGAAAACTTGTTTTTTATTACATATTGCTCCTTGTATATTTC
The DNA here is from genome assembly GCA_034641835.2 of Pinus albicaulis. NCBI lineage: Eukaryota > Viridiplantae > Streptophyta > Pinopsida > Pinales > Pinaceae > Pinus > Pinus albicaulis. The sequence continues at coordinate 503,881,935 of CM076572.1, read as the reverse complement.
TGATGTTGTACACTCATTAAGGAGAATTATTTAGAGAGTATTGTATATACAGCCCATTGGGAGCATGATTCTCCCTATTATACATGTTTTATGTTGCAGGAGATACCATGGGAAAACCATGATTACCACATTGCTACTTGTACCTTCTTGTGGGAGGGATCACTTGGAGAATTTGTAGAGGCATTTCATGGCTGATTTTCTTGATGGGGTAGCTTGGGCCACTCTTGGAGGCCATACTTTTCAGCCCAAAGACAGAGGCATCCCCATGCACACTTCAAATGGAGAGAGGGCCATCATGAGAATGCAAGCACACTCTCCATTCGGCCCCAACTCATTGCAGAAATCAGGGGTGAGATTTTTATTTGGATGATTGCATGGATGAGAGGATCATCATTGGGAGCAGAATTTTCCTATGCATATCATAACTCCTACCTTAATGAGGACTTAGCACAGCAGGAAGGATTCCACTACACCTTCTATCTTTCCATGAGAAGCATCATTTTCATTTGCATACTTGGGGGAGAGCATTGGAGGACATATTTATTGTAGCATACTTGAGCAGTGGTGGGACCATTGATGAGGAGGTTACAAGAGAAGAAGGGGGAGAAGATTTTGTTCTCTCTATGCAGTTGCTTGAGGGAAAGAAACATGTGGGAGGGGAGGATTGTAATGTTCCCAATTTTAGCCTCAAGCTAAAATGGAACATTATAGTTCCACATTTTATTTTTTGTTTAATAAAATGGGAAAGGAGACAGCTTAGCCCCTTTTAGATGAATAAATAACACTCCTTGTGTGAAAGGAGGACAAATAAAGCAGCTGAAATAAACACCATGGGTGTGAATGGAACCCATCTCACTTGATTAGTCACCTTTGACTAAATTCAACAGCACTGCCCAAGGAGGAAGAGGCTTCCTAGAGAAGCTGCGCAGTTTTGGAGGGAAGACATTCATGCAAGGGTGGAACCCCTAATTGGTGGGACCATGGTCGAGAAGATTTCTCTCACTTTATATGGAGGAGATGGCAGCCCAGTTTCATTATGCTATGTTTTATATTTCAGACAAGGGTCTGCAAAAGCTTGCATCCCTGGGCTGTTTAGCAAGGTGATGGTGCCCTCAGGCACTAGGATGTTCCCGGTTAGGAATCCCTACCTCTTCCTCAAGGAAGGATGAGGATTGAGCTACATTTCCTCAATCTAGCATTGGCCATAGCTACATTCATCTTCTACATTGTTATTTCTGCAACAGAGAGGACGTTGTGTTGCTGGGTGTAGCAACAGAGGAATTAATGGAGTCTCTCTTGTCTAGTTTTATTCAATGGAGGACTGATATATTCATTGGAGGAGCTGCAAGGAGTATTTTCAGGCTTTATTTTAGATCAGTTGGCATGGGTCAACACTTCCATCATCTCCCACTGTGCAGTCCATGAGAGAAACTGCATTATTTCAGAGGAGGCAGTGAGAGAAGGGTTTTTGTGCTTCAAAGGAGGATGTTTATGAGACAAAGTGATCAAAAATTTGTATTAGAGACATTATCGAAGGAGGGAAATCATATATCATATCAGCCATAGCCTCATTCATGTTTGGGTTCAGTTGAAGTGACAACTCTTTTGTCACATTTTGGTTTTCTCCGACATTTCTAGCAATCTTCATAGATTGGCTAGAAATCTTGTATTTTATCCCTTTTCTTATAAACCTTTTAATGAAATATGACATAGGCTCATTAGGGTTTCTTTTGGGATCCTCAAGCTCAATTAATAATAAACATTATCCTCCTTTATTCTCCTAATTTATGAAATATTAGTTAAATTTTCCCATGAACAAATATAATTTTCTTGCAACTACGTGAACTAGACTCTAAAATTCCCTTCCAATGATTGGCGAAATAGCCTCATACATACATCTTCATGTTATATATTCAAATTATCTGCAAAATATAGGAATGAACGTAAATGATATTATGCATTTGTTCCTATTCCTCCATTATATCTAGCAATATGTTTTAAATAACCCTTAGGGAAGTGATGAAGCTAAGTTACAGGTGGTAGAGATAATCTTTCATACCTAGCTACTATAATTGGTACCACTCCAATCATAACTAGCTATGCCAATGATTTTTTCTAAATTGAAAATTTCTTATGGGCGGGTTACTCTAAGATTATAGGATTTTTTGGAAATTGAGGGTGAATGATTATCTTTTTAACTTCAGGAAAATTTTTCCATTGATATTCAAATGATAGGGGATTTGTATAAATTCTAAACTCCTCTTTAGGTTGATCAGAAGTAGAAGGGTAGGTATGAATAATAGAGAATATAAAATCTTTAGGTTTGAGCCCAGGAAATTGTAATTCAAGATATACTTCTAAATCAAAGGATTCTGGAAGGGAGACAAGAAGTTTAAAATACTCAAATCGATAAAGTAATGGTGAAATTTGTAGGTTTGTTCCCTTAAAAATAAGTTCTAAAACTTGAGGAGGTATATCAAAAAAATCTTAAGGTATACAGATTTGTTCTGTTTTTTCAAGTTGTGAAACTGATTTTGGTGGAAAAGAAGTAGAGGAAGAAACTTCAAGTTTGCGTCTTGGGGAAGAAATTTGTACAAGTCTCATTGGATATAATAACAGAGTAAAGATCTTCGGATCATAATGAGATCTAGTATGCCTGCGTGAAGCCAAATTTTAAAAATTTGAAGTCACCAAGTGAAATATTTCAGCCTACTATCCTATTATTCACCATTAAGAGGAAAGTTGAATCATTATCCCAGGGACAATTTTCTTCAAAATTGTTCCTTGGAAATAGCGCCAATATGATGTTGTTTCTTTAAAGATAGATCTTGGTTGAAGAACTAAGCCAAGGCATATAAATGAGGATTTTATTTGAAATGGATGACCAATGATTAAAACCATTTACATGTGCATAATTTAGAAAATTTAAATATTTCTCACAACGTTGATCTCAATATTAACAACATATAATCCTTTAAATAATTTTGATAGATGAAAGAAGAAAATATTTGATAACTAAATATCCTTCCTAAATACTTGAATTATCCCATATAGAAGACGCGTATAGAATTATTTATATAGATAACATATATATATATATATATATATATATATATATATATATATATTTAAGAGTTGACAAAAGGAAACAATTCATTGATGTAGAGGTATTGATTTAAACATATTGTTCAATCAGCTATTCTCAGTATTGATAATAACTTTGCGGTGGGTTGTCAGGGAGGTCAACACTCAACGTAGCCTTACCCATTACTTCTATGTTGCCTCAAATATATGAAGAATAACATAAATGACTACATAGTAAAAATCACATAACCACAAATGCTGCTAAAAAATGAAGCTAGAAGCCTTTGATTATCTTTGAAATTTTCAAAATATGACAATGTCTCTTGGTTCTATCAAAGTATCAACCCTTCTTAATTTTAATTACAAATTATATATAGAGTCTTTGAAAACTATCTAATCCATTACAGATTTTACATGAAAAATAAAACTTTATGTTATAGGTCAATTTGGGCACCATTCTCAATGACCTGGTTAACCAGAAATCATATCCAGAACCAATGATCAAGGGTCTATCATTCTCTATCATTTCAGTTGCTACATGCCCTAAGACAAGAAACAAGACAAATCAAGCAAGACTTTCATCAAGAAAATGTTTCCATGGTTTAAAGATTATTATATAGAATATGAGATCTCACTAATGTAGGCTCTAAGGGGCCTAAGTGCATTGCATATGAAGGTAGCCCCATACAAGGCTGGTCTGCAATGCACTTCCTGACACTCACAGGTGCGTTGGTCACATTGGGTGTGAAATTCTCATTGTTTCGGAATCTCCACTTCGCCAGTGCCTTCTAGAAGAGTTCACATGTGTCAAGCTTTGGATCCAAGTGTCCATTTGACATCTACATGACTGGAAACATGTCTTGCCAATTATTGGAAATTCATTGATTGCAAAACAACCTATAGTTCATATATAAATTGAGCACAGATCTGAGTGCTTGAGAAGGAGGAATTTGAGTAGAGAAATGTTGGAGAATTTTTAATTGAGAGCTAGATTTGTGTAGCTGCTGCTGGAGATATCTATATTGTGATGAGGCATGGGGATGTTGCTGGAAGGGTCACTTCAAATCAGTCACTTGGTTGTAACCTCTCCTTCTATCATCAATAAAGAATACTGTTTGTTTTCCCCTATATGCATATGTATTGGCTTTGATTTTCCATATTGCAAGATCTTAGTTGATTTATATGGTTTATGCTTTACTGATTTAGCAAAATAACTTGAATAAGTATCTATATTATTGCATCTTCTTCTATTTCAGTGTTCTTTCTTACAGGAAGCATTTCGCACAAACCGCTTGAATTTGAAGCTACAACGGAAGCGACAGAAGGAGCCATTTGGAAGCGATTGACCAAGTAAGCATCCAATCCTCTCTGTGTATCTATTATGAGTTAGGAAAAATAATCGTATAGTCTTTCACCTGTTGTTCTAGACTAGAACCTGTCTAGGGAAGTGTTATTTATCCGTAATTCACAATTCTAGCACAACAAATTGTCGACTCCGTTGGGGAGCGTTCCTCTTAGTTCTAGGTGTTTTAGCCTCTGATTTAATTTGTTTATCCACCCATTATTTGTTACACACAAAGATTAAACTTTTTCAAAGCTTAATTTGCAAAGAAAGTGAGTTAAACAATAGTATTTTTCTTTGTATATTGCACCCAATGCACCCTTAGACTAGACACAGTGCTTTGCAGAGCACTGTCTCCCTTCCTATCCTGCGTTGTAGAGCACTTTCTCCCCTTGGAGACTACATTGAATCCTGAAAGTATCCAAATTCCCTTGAATTTGACTTTGAAACTTGCTTCAATTTTGTTTGTTGCTGTGTTTTGAAAATTTTGATCCTCAATTGAACAGTGAATCTATATACTTCTTCCTCCTTTGGCTAAAAATTTGTTCAATGTTTGTTTAATTTTTTTTTCTTTATCATTGACAAGTCGATTTCAAAGTACTTTTTATCGTCACATTATGAATCATTTGCTTTCGAAATATAAAATTATCGGAAAATCTTCATTTCCTTGATAGGAGAAATTGTTGTTGAAATCCTCGTTTTTCCTTCAAAAAGGAAATTGTTGTTTGTATTCTTCATTTCTCAAATGTAAAAGGCATTTGAATTATTGTTCTAGTGCACAAAGTTTCTTTTCTTCATTCATAACATTAAGGAAACTGAAAAGAAAAACTTGCATTTGCCTGTAGGATTGTGTGTGTTTTGCAAAAGGAAGAATTTGAGTAGAGAAATGCTGGAGGATTTTCAATTGAGAGCTAGATTTTTGTAGCTACTGCTAGAGATATTTATACTATGATGAGGCTTGGGGACGTTGCTGGAAGGGTCACTTCAAATCATCACATGGTTGTAACCTCTCTTTCTATCATCAATAAAGAATACTGCTTGTTTTTCTCTATATGCATCTGTATTGACTTTGATTTTACATATTGCAAGATCTTAGTTGATGTATATGGTTTATGCTTTACTGATTTAGAAAACTAACTTGAATAGATATCTACATTTTGCATCTTTTTCTGTTTTAGTGTTCATTCTTGTAGGAAGCTTTTCGCACAAACCGCTTGAATTTGAAGATGCAACAGAAGCGACAAAAGAATCCATTTGGAAGCGATTGACCAAGTAAGCATCCAATCCTTTCTATGTATATGTTCTGAGTTAGGAGAAACAGTCATATAGTCTTTCACATGTTGTTCTAGACTAGCACCTATCTAGGGAAGCGTGATTTATCCATAATTCACAATTGTGGCCCAACAAATTCAGAAACATTGATCCAGGATCAATTTGGGTCGGGAATACTTTTGTTTTTTCACTTACCACAACTATAAATTCAGAACATTTGTGTAGGGCTCTTAAAGGATTCCACTCTTATGGGAACCTTTACATTTTCGCTGCTTGCGACGTCGGCAAAAATTGCAAGTATAGAGACTTGCTACATGATCTCTTCCACTCTATTTAGCTTAAGGAAGAGTACGGGTGATTCTGATATTTCTATGTTGGATGAATTTTTACCACCCAGCCCTATTGAGCTGGCATAAAAATCTATCTATTTGGCTTGGGTGGCAAATCCGAAATCAGCGTCGCCGAGTGTTTGGGTTGATCATTCCTTAGATTTTGGTACTCCATCTGATCCATTTTCCTCAAAGTTTTTGACAGATGAAAATATTTTGGAGGCTATGATGTCAGAAGGATAACCATCGGAAGATTATCATCATCGTTCCCATCTTCCTGATTATGAAGAAAAAAATCTCAGTGAACTATATCACCCATCCATCAAAACTTTATTTTCGAATTCTTTACTGATTAATGCAATTGACTCCGTACAAAACTTATCAAATATTGAAGAAACAATTTCTATTGATATTTAGACCAAACCTGGCATTGTAGAAAATATTCATGTCGGTGTATCTTTTTATCCATCAGAACTTGATTCATATCGCTTTTTATTTCGTGAATGCATGACGTATTCGTTTGGTCTTATGAGGAAATGTCAGACATAGATACTAGTATAGTTGAACAAAATATTAATATGTATCCTGATGTCAAACTGGTGCGTCAACGACTTCATCCTGTTCATCCAAAAAAAGCCGCTGCCATCAAAGAAGAAGTTGAAATTTTTTTGCGTGCTGGTTTCATTTACCCTGTTCTGCTAGCCGAGTGGGTTTCCAATATCGTTCTTGTTATGAAAAATCAAGGAACCATTAGAGTGTGTGTCTATTATCAGGATGTTAGCCATGCTTTTCCAAAATAAAACTATCCTACTCCTTTTATCGACCAGCTAATTGACGATTGTGCCAGATGCGAAATATTCTCATTCATGGATGGATTTTCCGGCTACAATCAAATCAATATCCGCCCAGATGACCAACATAAAACAACATTCATCTGTGCCTGGGGCACATTAGCATATAGGAAACTACCATTTTGTTTAAAGAACGCTGGGGAAACCTTTCAGAGAGCAATTGATTATGCTTTCAACTACATCAAGCACATTGTTCAACCATATCTAGATGATTTACCACCGCATTCATGAAATTGGACTGATCACCCAATGCATTTGAGAACCATTTTCTCATGCTACCAACACTACAAAATACGCCTCAATCCACACAAATGTGTGTTTTGTGTTGGTTCTGGTTGATTGCTCGGATTCGTAGTCTCAAAAGAAGGAATTCGAATACACCCTGTTGAGAATGCAGCAAGATGATGGAGCTTAGTGAAATGAAGTCGCCTTCACTAAGTGGGCCCGCAGGCAAATTCTGGCGCAAAGTCTATTTTTAAACTATGTCTATTTTTAGACATACGGAGCATAATTTGGGAATTCTACTTGGAGATTCTTAAAGTATGTGACATGTCGGTAAAAATAGATGAGACCCTAATTTTTAGGACCCAGGCTATTTTTAGACTGATCTCCTAAAAATATGGAAGTCAAATATTATTTACCCTGAATAAGATTTTGACTATAAACACAGCTTACTCTCTCCTCCTACCTCCCCCCGCCTGAGTCATGGAGGTGACCTGCGAATCGACACAAGGAATCACGTGTTCCTAGGTTTGATGCAGATCTTGCATGGTTGGCTTCTCAACCCTTCACAAGGTGAGTTTTGGAGGAGTTAACGGACAAATAGTGGAGTTGTGTTCTCGTTTGTTTTAGTCGAACTAGCTAGATTAGTTAAACTAACTAATCAACTAGATATGAGTGAGCAATTAAATAATATTTAATTTACTAAATATTAACTCATTAGTCAACTCAAGAACACGCGAACACCACAAGAAGGATCGCTCAAAGGAGCACTGCAGGAAGAGGTAGAGAAAGGGTGAGTAAAGCTATCAGTTGGTAGATTTGTCTTGCATGAGATTTGCATTACACTTGGAGGAATTGGCCATGACAATTACGCAATCAAGGGAAGGGGATTCGAACCTTGAACCTCTTCATATACAGGCCATGATTGCGCAATAGAGGCAAGGCAATTGGCGGGGAGTTTTGAACCTCAGACTTGTTCAAAACTGAGTCAGATTGTGAGTAACTTCATGAGAGAGTACTTAGTACTTGTGAGGAGTATTGTACTTGTTTGGTTACTTGATTTCTCCATTATAATATACACAATAGCTGCGGGGTTTTCAGCTATAGGCTTTCCCCATACATACTGAGTTAATGTGTGATTGAATTGATGAGAGATTGCTTCTGTTATTTCCGCATGTGACAATTAATTGTAGAAGAAGGTTATGTGTTATGTATGCAATTCGAAATTGATATATGACCAGGTTAATCTTCAGTGAATAAGTGATTTATTCAGCTAATTTCTACATGGTATCAGAGCCAGATTAATTGTCGAAGTCTATTACGGTGATTGCAAACTTATTTCCTCGGACAGAGTCTGCATGCGGGCCAGGTAGCCTCCGGAATATTCATCCTTCTTTGTAAGGTGAAAGATCTGGTGAATGCCCTTTGCAGTCAATCTCTGATTTGGAAATAATTTGTTTTCAAGTGCAGATCGGAAGCGATAGAGCTTGGAGTTTGGAATTCGAATTTTGCAGAAGGTTGTTCTTCTTGGTGCCGGTGTTGAAAGATGTCTTCTTTCAATGGTTTGCGACTCGAATATGCTCTTGAAGGTAGTTCAAACTATGTTGCATGGAAAGATCGAATGGAAGCAGTGTTAGAAGATAATGGTCTGAAGGAGTTCGTGGATGCGGATGTCCCAAAGCCCACTGATGCAGCTCTGGTCGATGCATGGCAAAAGAAGATCGTGAAATGTCGAAGGATCCTGTTGGAGGGCGTCAAGGATCATATTGTATCCAGCCTGCATGGGAAGGCTACTCCATATTTAATGTTGAAAGCTTTGACGGATCTATTCCAGAGTAAGAGTGACCAAAGGAAGCTGGCGCTCAAAGACAAGCTCAGGAACATCAAGATGGAGAAGGGCGACAGTATCGCTAAATACCTCACGAAGTTCACTCAATGCAGAGATGAACTGGGAAGTGTGGGAGTTACCGTCGATGAAGAGGATATGGTCGACCTGGCTCTCCTTGGTCTTCCGAAGGCTTGGCACTCATATCAAGATAGTGTCAATGGTCGGGAGAAGCTGCCGGGATGGGAGCGCCTTTGGGCGAATCTCATGCAGGAGGAGATAAGGAGGACTACTCGAGATGGATCTTCATCAAAGGGAGCTGATGAAGAAAACTGCGCTTTGGTGTCCAAAGCTAAGAAAGGGAAGGGTAAGAAAACCTCTCATTCTGGAGCTAAGGGCAAGAAGCAGGATATGGCGAGAGTGAAATGTTTTCACTGCCATGATCACGTACATTATGCTACCAATTGTCCAAAGAAGAAGAAGAACAAGCAAGCGGGAAGATCTGCAGATGGAGAAGCTTTGGCTTCACAGTTCGAGCTTGACTTTTCACTGATTGCCTGCTTGGTTTCAAGTGTGATGGGATCGGTGTGGTTCTTGGACAGCGGTGCGTCATTTCATATGACGGGAGATCGGGAGTTGTTCTCAGATCTGGAGGACAAGGAATTGGGTATGCACATCGAGATGGGCGATGACGGTAGATACAAGTGACCGGGGGTATCGGTACTGATTCCCGTAGAGGGACTGTAAACCTTCAGACCGGCGACGTCATGCATGTACCGCATTGAAGAAGAACTCGATTTTGAATATGTTAAGATATGTATGATGTGGTCTTCAGCGAAGGAAAAGCCTTCCTGCGCAGTAAGACTACTGGAGAGACCCGGAAGATAGGGGTTCGAACTCGGAACCTTTATCAGTTGCAGGTAGATGACTGCGCAGCTATGGCATGCAAGGCTGGAGATGTGGTGAGCCGGGATGATGAGGGCGAACTATGGCACAGGAGACTGGGCCATCTTCACCATGGAGCTTTGAAGATTCTGCAGCAGATTTCTACTGGACTTCCTAAGGGCACCCTTGCGCAGTCAGATCAGTGCAAGGGGTGTACTTTAGGGAAGTATGTGAAAGCCACCTTTCACGAGAAGGATAGTCGCGCCACGACGATCCTTGAGAGAGTTTACACAGACGTGTGTGGTCCTTTCTCAGTTGCTTCGACAGCAAAGCACAGGTATTATGTGATCTTTGTTGATGATTTCTCTCGAAAGTGCTGGATCTTCTTCATGCAGAAGAAGAGCGATACATTCGCGAAGTTCTGTGAGTTTAAAGCACTGGTCGAGAAGGAGTCGGGGAAGAAGGTGATCGCTCTAAGGAGTGATAACGGTGGTGAATTCATCTCGGCTGAATTCAAGGAGTTCTGCAGCGCAGAAGGGATTCGGAGAGAGCTCATCGCACCCCATAACCCACAGCAGAACGGGGTGGCTGAGCGGAAGAACAGAACGATCGTGGGTGCTGCACGGGCGATGTTGCATGATCAGGGCCTACCCCTTCACTTGTGGGCCGAGGCATGCAATATAGCAGTGTATGTGCAGAACCGTTGTCCTCACAAGGTTCTTGGCATGAGTACACCAGAGGAGGCTTATTCTGGCAAGAGGCCTGATATTTCCCATTTGCGGATTTTTGGTTCTCCTGCCTACATGCATGTGACGAAGGATGCGAGAAGGAAGCTGGATCCAATCGCCGAAGTTCTCACCCTCCTGGGGCATCGATACACCACAATCAGACGGTGTATGTGCTGCAGGCCGTAAGACTCGTTAGCACGGAGTAAAATTCGGTGAGGAGAAAGCCATGCGTGTTCGCTTGAGAGGAGCCACTCGCATGCGTACAGAGCCGTTAGTTCCTGCGAGGAGCTTTCTCCTTTGGGCGGTGATCGGCCCACAAGAGGAGGTTCGTGAGGTGGAAGAAACCACCCAGCAGCGCCAACCATCGTAGGGAGCGCATGCGCACTAAGCGTGTCGAGCGACCGGTTTCGTATTTAGGAAGGTTGTAGGATCAGACCACAAGACAAATACAGACAGAGACAACACGGGACGCAGATATTCCGGATACATGGCTCTTGTGATTCAATGTGTTGTGACGGAGCCATCCTCTTTTGAGGAAGCTGTGGAGGAACCCGCATGGGTTGATGCCATGATCGAAGAACATGATTCGATCATCAGGAACAGTGCATGGGAGATTGTCCCAAGACCGGTTGGGAAATCAGTTGTAGGTTCGCGATGGATCTACAAGGTGAAGCAGGCGGCTGACGGGAGTGTGGAGAAGTACAAGGCGAGATTTGTCGCCCGTGGCTTCTCACAGATCGGGGGGATTGACTATGAGGAGACTTTTGCACCTGTCGCAAGGTACTCTTCCATACGGACGATCCTTGCTCTCTCAGCGCAGATGGGGTGGCACATTCATCAGATGGATGTGAAGACTGCGTTCCTCAATGGAGTTATTGAGGGAGAGGTGTACATAGAGCAGCCTGAAGGTTTTGAGATCTTCAGCAGTGAGTCGCATGTGTGCCGACTCGAGAGAGCACTGTACGGGCTGAAGCAAGCACCTCGTGCTTGGTACACTCGCATAGACAGCTACTTCACCGGGCTTGGATTCTCCAAGAGTGAGGCGGATCCTAACCTGTACCAGATTGTGGTGGAGGGGAAGCCGTTGATCATCGTACTGTATGTAGATGATCTGATTTTGACTGGCGATGAGCAGTTGATACTTTCATGCAAGGAGGATCTTGCACGAGAGTTTGAGATGAAGGACCTGGGCATCCTTCATTATTTCCTGGGATTGGAGATTTGGCAGCGCAGTGGAGGACTGTTTGTTTCTTAGGGCAAGTATGCTCGGGAGATTCTAGAGAGGTTCAACATGCAAGGCTGCAAGCCTATTGACACTCCTCTTCCTGGTGGTTGGAGGAAGGAGGATGCTACTTCAGCGGAGGTAGTGGATGCCACTGCTCACCAACATTGGGACAGGGCTGCGGATGTATTCCACGAATAACGATTCGACATATGCTACGCATTAATCCGCCCGCAAGTTGTTTTAGTTGTTGCTTCACCAAGCTCTTTTGAAGGCGGCAAGCATGTATTACGCCTATATCGCAGGCACATCGGGACATGGTCTATGGTACGACAGAGGATGGGAGTGAAGCCTTCTCAAGCCATCGATGCAGACAAGGTGGAGCCCGTCGACCGAAGAGCACCGAGGAGTTTTCGCATCGTGGTTCGTCAAATAGCTTCGGTACAAGCAGTAGCGGTGCAGCAATGTGCACCTGGCTTCCCAGTTGGAGGCCGAGTACATGGCAGCAAGTTTGGCTGCATGTGAGATAATTTGGATGAGGAAGATCCTCGCAGGTTTGTTCAGGTTGCATTTGGAGCCTACAGTGATCTACTGTGATAACCAGAGCTGCATCAAGCTCTCGGCTAATCCAGTATTTCATGATAGGTCCAAACATATCGACATCAGGTACCATCACATCAGAGATTGTGTTCAGCGGAGGATCATGATGCTTTCATATGTTCCCACGGAGGATCAGGATGCCGACATCCTGACGAAGGCGCTCACCAGGAGCAAGTTCGAATTCCACAGAGGCAGGATAGGGATTGCAGATAATCCATATCTTGCCGAGAGGGAGTGTTGAGAATGCAGCAAGATGATGGAGCTTAGTGAAATGAAGTCGCCTTCACTAAGTGGGCCCGCAGGCAAATTCTGGCGCAAAGTCTATTTTTAGACTATGTCTATTTTTAGACATACGGAGCATAATTTGGGAATTCTACTTGGAGATTCTTGAAGTATGCGACATGTCGGTAAAAACAGATGAGACCCTAATTTTTAGGACCCAGGCTATTTTTAGACTGATCTCCTAAAAATATGGAAGTCAAATATTATTTACCCTTAATAATATTTTGACTATAAACAACAGTTTACTCTCTTGGCGCACTTCAGTTTGAGTCATGGAGGTGACTCATGCAAATGACACAAGGAATCACGTGGTTCCTAGGGTTTGATGGCATCTTGCATGGTTGGCTTCAGTTAGACTTCAGTGGCAGGAGTTTTGGAGGAGTTAACGGGACAAGTAGTGGAGTTGTGTTCTGTTTGTTTTAGTTGAACTAGCTGGGATTAGTTAACTAACTAATCAACTAGATATGAGTGGAGTAAATTAAATAATATTTAATTTACTAAATATTAACTCATTAGTCAACTCAAGAACACTTCAGTTCACTACAGTGCATGATCAGTTCAGTGGAGACCAGTGGAAGAGGTAGATGAAAGGGTGAGTAAAGCTATCAGTTGGTGGATTTGTTTTGCATGAGATTTGCATTACACTTGGAGGAATTGTCCATGACAATTACGCAATCAAGGAAAGGGGATTCGAACCTTGAACCTCTTCATATACAGGCCATGATTGCGCAATAGAGGCAAGGCAATTGGCGGGGAGTTTTGAACCTCAGACTTGTTCAAAACTGAGTCAGATTGTGAGTAACTTCATGAGAGAGCACTGAGTACTTGTGAGGAGTATTGTACTTGTTTGGTTACTTGATTTCTCCATTATAATATACACAATAGCTGCGGGGTTTTCAGCTATAGGCTTTCCCATACATACTGAGTTAATGTGTGATTGAATTGATGTGAGATTGCTTCTGTTATTTCCGCATGTGACAATTAATAGTAGAAGAAGGTTATGTGTTATGTATGCAATTCGAAATTGATATATGACCAGGTTAATCTTCAGTGAATAAGTGATTTATTCAGCTAATTTCTACACACCCACTGAAGGTTCAGGCCATTCATGATTTTCCTACACAATCAAATTTACTTCAGATACAGAAACTTCAAGGAAAGGCTAACTTCCTGAGAAGGTTCATTCGAAACTACGCCGAAATGGCTAAAGGATTTACTCGACTATTGAAAAGGGGGTTCCCTTCCATTGGGACCAAGTTGCACAAGCTTCTTTTGATGCTGTCAAGGACCATCTTTTCTGAGCGTCATTAATGTATCCTCCTAATTATCAAAATGATTATCTCCTATATATCATCACGGCTACAACGACCATTGCAATGGTTTTGGTCCAAGTAGAAGATGGATTGAACATCCGATCTATTATTTGAGTTGTAATCTCAATGATACGAAAGTTAAGTACTCGTACGTGGAAAATCTTGCCTTGGCAGCTGTTCAAGCTGTCCAAATATTTCGCCATTATATCCTGCTCTAAAAAACAACAATAGTTTCAGATTGCAACCCCATGACTTATATCTTATCACGTCAATTTCTGGGGTTAAATATTCAAAATGGATTGTCATTTTGTAGGAATTTGATTTGGAATTCATCAAATCCAAGTCAAATAAGTCTTTAGTTTTGGTTGAGCTTCTCTGTGACCTTCCCTCTGATAGTACTACTACTACGTCGGAACCATCTATTCCAAACACGTCTTTTTTTCTAATCGGATCATCCGATCCTTGGTATGGGGATTTCATAATTTATCTCCAAAGCCAAAATTTTCGACCTAATACCTCTCACTCTGATCAGTGATGTATTCGATACCAAGCCAAAGATTATTTGATCGTCGGTGATATACTTTATCATCGTGGTGTTGATACCATTTTAAGGAGATGCCTCACTCATGAGGAGGTCGAAAATGTGTTAAATTATTGTCATGTTGGGGCTTGTGGTGGACACTTATCTGGATATGATACCACGCAGAAGATACTTCACACTGGTTACTTTTGGCCTACTATTTTTTGAGATTGCATCCTCGCAGTTAGAATTTGTCATACATGCCAGATTTTTTATTGTAAAATCTGTAAACCATCAGCGCCAATGCATCCTGTTGTCTCTGTTGGACCATTTACGAAATGGGGTATTAAATTCATGACTTGTAAGCCTCCTTTGTTTGGGGGGCATGGTTATATTATTGTCATAGTAGACTATTTTACCAAATCAGCTAAAGCGATGCCTACATTTAATAACACAGGACAAACAACTGCATTGTTTTTCTTCAACCACGTTATTGCATGGTTTGGGGTCCCACAAGCTATAGTTACAGATCATGGGAAGCATTTTTGCAACCATATGATGTATGAATTGACTATCAAGTTAGGATTTTCACATGATAATTCTACTCCTTATTATCCATAATCAAATGGACAAGTTGAGGCTATTAACAAAATTATTAAATGAATGCTTCAACGAATGATAGGAGTCCGTAAAAGGAACTGGCACTTGATCCTGTACTCTAATTTGTGGGCATATTGAACCTCAGTGAGAAACGCAACCGGATTTACTCCTTTTCAATTGTTATATGGCCTGGAAGCTATCTTACCAATCCAATGCAAAATATCATCATTAAAACTCGAAATAGACTTGTTACCTGACACCTCAGAAGAAGAAGCGTGTGTCCTTAACCTCATCCATCTTGATGAAACATGTTGTGAAGCCCAATTAGCCAACGAAGTGCATAAGAGATGTATAAAGGCACAATATGACAAAAATTTCCAGCCTCGCATCTACTCAGAGGGTGACTTGGTCCTTCTCTACGATCAAGAAGCTGATGTAATAGGTACACGGAAATTCGAGCCATTATGGCATGGCCCCTATATTTTCGAAAGATTTCTTGCTAAGGGTGCCTATAAGTTAGTTGATTACGATGGGATTCCATTTACACAACCTAGAAATGGGTTGTATCTTAAACATTACTATGCTTAATCATGAGCGTAGTAATTTTTTGTATTATATTGTATATATGTTGTTAATTTGCATTCACTATCTTAATTTTTTTTTAGATTTTTCTTAATGTTAGTAATCCACTTTAAATTTTATGGCATATGTATGAATCTTTGGAACCATTTGTTGGATATGCTGATGGTGCTAGTCATAGTACGCAGAATCTATCCTCTGCAGTGTGGGCCATTTTCACTCCAAACAGCGAGTTAGTGAGTTTTAAAGGGATTTCTATTGGTAGATCAACGAACAATATTGTTGAGTATAGCATGTTGATCGAACTTCCCTCTGAAGCCATTTCATTTGGTATTAACTGCATAATCGTAAGGTTAGACTCACAACATGTGGTATTACAACTTACTAGTGTTTATACTGTTAGAAATCCAACACTTCTTAGATTGTTCCTAAGAGTTCAAATTTTGGAAAGGCATTTTGATTTCATTCAATATCAACACATTTCCAGAAATTTGAACACTTTGACTGATTCATTAGCTAATCAAGTTTTAGACAGACATTTGAGACATAGGTAAAGAAAACATTCACACCATTGAATAGGATTTCACATTAAACGTAGGAAAAACTATGAAATAATATAGATAGATAGTTATAGGTTTCTACAAAATTTGTGCCCAAGACACTTTGGTCATCTGACCTCAAAATGTATGCAAAATGTCACAAGTAAACTAGTGTTTCTCATGGTAACATGCTATAGATCTAGAAATCCTACGGAGCAACCGCATCCAACGGTTAGGAACCCCAATAGTGTGTCCTTGCAGTCGCATGGGAAGCTCTTCGATCCTGCAATCCGGAATCCCAAAAGTCAACCCCTCTATGTGCTGCTAAAGCTCAGCTAGAGTCTCAACCATATCAAGGTCCTAAAGGACTTCTCTCCTGATAGCCCTCTATGTCTTCACACTCTGGTTCCTCTACTGGTTGAACACAACCAATATCTGCATTACATTAAACATTTAGTTTAGTCTTGGAAAGAAATAAAAAACAAAAAAACATTGTATAAACCTTAGAAAAATAAAAAAACATGATCAAATCATTCTTATCTATTGCACCCCACTGAGCGCCTTCTGGTAATACTAAATCTGGATCTCCTCAAAATTTGATTCCTGTGTATGTGTACTCATCGATGGTGACGATCTATAGCCGAAACCATGGAAAGAATGCAGTAGAGAACACACCGGTCAATTGGCTTGCATGCCGACCCATGAGTTCTACCCATCTCTGCATTCAAGGATCTCTAGGACTAGATATATCCAATGTTACATGTTGTGGTTGCATCAGTAGAATCCGTTCCAAAGCGAAGGAGATAAGTATTGAACCATAACTGAAATTTTTCTTCCTTCCTCCCTTTTCCTTGTTCAGTTCTTCCTTTATCTGAGATAGAACAACTTCAGACCAGTTGAAGACTGTTGGCTTTAAGCACTCTAGCACATACTGCATATATGATCTATTCACTACATGTAGTGTAACGGTGCTAGCAAGTTTAGCGATCATGAAAAGGCTGGTTCTCAAAGGCAAATACCTGACATCTCAGATGTTTTTTTTTCCATATTTGCTAGTATTTTCCCCTGGATAGGAATACTGCATAACATAATCCCTCACTGTCTCTCCTCCAATGGTAGACCCTGTGAGAGAAATGGGAAAACCTCTCATCGATAAACCTATGAGAAAATACATGTCCTCAACTATTATGGGAACCACTTTGTTCTTAATGTGGAATGCCTCTATCGCTGGATCCCATGCTTGAGCTAAGAACTCCAAGAGTTCTATTTGTTGCCTCATTCCTGACAATTTGAAGTACTTAAGCAGTCCACAATCTCTTAGGGCTCTTACAGTACCTGAATCATTCAAGGAAACCATATCTTGTTCTTCATGTTCTCTTTCCCTCCATGTAATCGTCATTATAATCTGATGGAAACCTGAAATACAACCATAAGATCCATTAGATTTCATTCATTGTGAAAAACTAAGCAAATTTTGGGCGCAACATGAAAATAAAAAACTTGAACTGCACCCAATGCACTCCCTGGGCTAAGACAGTGCATTGCATATGAAGGTACCCTTCACTGTACCTACTATGCAATGTAGGTTTTAACATTCAGGGGTGCGTTGCCCTCATTTTGGGTAGAATTTACTCTAGGGGGCCTCAAAACCCTAAAAATCTGTAGAGAATGGGAATGAAATGAATACCAAAGGGAAGATGAGGTTCATGTTACTAACCTGGATCAAACGATGATTAAATCCATCCATATAAATGACCACAATCAACGATTGAAGTTCAGGGGCAAAATCAGGTTCAAAGCTCCAAAATGCAAATGGTAACTATGGAATGGTAAAAATGAATAGTGAAACTACTTTTTATAGTCATTTAATTATTTGCAAGTTAAATTTATTGCTATGAATATGGTTTTATTATGTTTTTATCATGAAACAGGTATTTTTAATCCATTTGATGTTGTTCTAAACAAGGAATACAACTAATGAACAGATTAGTCGTGCATATTTATTCAAAGAATGACTTGACCACAAAGCATACTTTTTCTCATTTTTTCGAGCTTTGTTAAAAACGAAAAAGGATTTGAAGCACACTTTTATCTATCGATAATAGAGAAAAAGGAACCCCTGGATTCTTCTTTCAGCTCTTTTCAGACTTTGATAATGTGAAAATATTGTCGAGCACTTGTCTTTTGAAGCTCGTTAAAGTAAATGAATTGATATCTACTCAGTATAAGTTTAACCCTTTTTCGGACTGTGATAAATTATTTATGAAAAAGGAGTACCTTGGTTTAACATGACCAAAGAGGTTCTCTTAGATATTATTTGACACTTTTTCAGGTCCGAGTGACAAATTTACAAAAAAGTACTTATGGATCTCTCTTTCGTCCTCTTTTTCAAACTCTCCAAATATGAAAAACGACATGGCTATCACTGTTGTTAAGCTTGTTAAAACATAAAATAGAGATGGACTTGTCAATAATGGCAAGAATCAAGTTTCATTCATTGCTAGACTCATAAAATTATTAAATAGCGATACTTTATTCACCCAAAAGGTTGAATTATATATCAAGCAGATGTTATACTCCTCAAGCTTGTTAAAAAATAAAGAGGTACTGGTCGAAAAATGACCGGGGAAAATTTGTGAAAAATGAGCAAGAATTTCTTTATGGTAGCAAGTCACTCTTGAACATGACACTTCTTTCACTCCATATCCGTGACTATTTGGTTTGGGTAATCATCTTGACGGTTCATTCACACCTATGGTTCATCATACCTTCACTTTGTTTTGGGTCAATGCTGCCAACTCATCACAGTGTCGCCGATATGTTCAAGAGAAGTCATCCAGTGATTAAAAACTCATCCTTCTGCAATACTCATAAACTTTCATTCTCATGACCGTCATCCCTGAAAATTTCTATATCATATCATACCCTTGTCTCCAAAATCAGTAACTCTAGTTTTGCAATAAGTGACTTCCTGTCGATGACAAATCAATATCGAGGAAGTTCACTTAGAAACATCAGATTCCAATACCATGAGGCTTGTTACAACATCGAAAATATCCTCGCTTCCGGACCTTTGACGAAAAGATTTTGTTTGGCGTTCAACATCAAGTCATCTATTCATGCCTCACAAAATGTACTATAGTACCGTGAGAGCCATTGATATTAATGGTGGTTCTCTCGCGTTTGTTAACAACACTCATCATTGGCTGGTAATCAAACAATTTCTTTCCATGTTCGATTACAAATAATATATTCGCATGGCCAGACTTGTACCCAAATGATTGAGTGAACAAGATAAGAAGACCCCGGATCTAGTTTCAGCCATCCAGGCTGCGATTTCAGCATTGTTGTACACATCATCTGTATGGTGACATTACATATAGATTATCATCCAAACATGGGCCTATATCTGTAGGCATGTCTGCATCTGGGCAAAACTCCAATGAAGACGACTTTATAAATTATGTACATGTTATTAGATTGTTTGATGTGCTAAATATGGGAATTATTACCCTTAGAAATTATGATAAAAGAGGATATATCATGATTTAATGTATTGTGAGATTGATGCAGGTGACCACTCCGCTTCATCTCCATCCCATCACAGTGTAAAGCATCTCACTCAAATGTTCTTATTATTTGGATCTCATGCTTTAGGGCGCAATTGTTATAGGTCAATTTGGGCACCATTCCCAATGACCTGGTTAACCTGACATCATCTCTAGAACCAATGATCAAGGGTCTATCATTCCCTATCATTTCAGTTGCTACATGCCCTAAGACAAGAAACAAGACAAATCAAGCAGGACTTTCATCAAGCAAAGGTTTCCATGGTTTGAAGCTTAGTCTATAGCATATGAGAGTTCACCAACGCAGGATCTAAGGGGCCTAAGTGCATTGCATACGCAGGTAGCCCCATGCAAGGGTGATCTGCAAATCACTTCTCGACACTCACAGGTGTGTTGGTCACATTGGGAGCGAAATTCTCATTGTTATGGAATCTCCACTTGGCAAGTGCCTTCTAGAGGAGTTCACATGTGTCAAGCTTTGGATGGAAGTGTCCATTTGACATCTACATGACTGGAAACATCTCTTTCCTATTATTGGAAAGTCATTGATTTCAAAAAAACCTACAGTTCATCTATAAATTGAGCACAGATCTGAGTGCTTGAGAAGGAAGAATTTGAGTAGAGAAATGTTGAAGGATTTTCAATTCAGAGCTAGATTTGTGTAGCTACTGCTAGAGAGATTTATACTATGATGAGGCTTGGGGACGCTGCTGGAAGGGTCACTTCAAATCATTCACTTAGTTGTAACCTATCCTTCTATTATCAATAAAGAATACTGCTTGTTTTTCCATATATGCATCTCTATTGGCTTTGATTTTCCATATTGCAATATCTTAGTTGATGTATATGGTTTATGCTTTACTGATTTAGCAAACTAACTTGAATAGATATCTATATTATTGCATCTTCTATTGTTTCAGTTTTATTTCTTGCAGGAAGCATTTTGCACAAACCACTTGAATTTGAAGCTGCAACGGAAGCGATAGAAGGAGCCATTTGGAAGCGACTGACCAAGTAAGCATCCAATTCTATCTGTGTATCTGTTCTGAGTTAGGAAAAATAGTCGTATAGTATTTCACCTGTTGTTCTAGACTAGCACTTGTCTAGGGAAGCGTGATTTATCTGTAATTCACAATTCTAGCCCAACACTTTATCCAAAATGTTTTGGGAAAATCTAATAAAAATGACTCAATAAATATACTTGAACTGATTTAGTGGAAATACACACTATTTGAGGATGTTGTTTCCAACTACTAGCTTTAAATCTTCATTCATCTGATTATGTTAATTAATATTATGCTTTTGCTGACATATTTCCTCAAAATTTGATTGTTGTTCAATTGATAAGTTCAAAGAACTTATCCCATTGGCAATCATCTAGACATGAGAATTTTATTACCTTCATGTAAGCCTCATCTGCCTCATTATACTCTTCAAATTTTGGTTTACTAACAAGAAGGTGATGAATTTAATGTGAAATGAAAAAATCATTTCTTATCATGAACAAATCATTTCTTATCCAATGAAGAAAACATTGGTCACTAATAATCCATTTAACTTTAGCAAATTTTTATTTTTCTATTCTCATGTCATGTAATGATTTCTAATAATCTTCCTGCTAAGCCAATTCACCATGATAATTTCTAAATGATGGAAGTCCTTTACGTTGAAGTACATAGAAATTTTTGTGAAAAATTAATCTAAACTTCTAAATTCTCACATTTATTTTCCAACTGCAACATCAAATCCTTCTTAGTCAATAATTTTCTTACCTAGAGAGTTGCCTTTTTTCTATCTTCAATCCCCATTTCTTCTAGCTCATCTCTGGTTTTTGAATTTATGACTTTGATAATTCTAGTGGCTTTTCCAGGTCTATTGCCCACTTCTTCTTTGATTTCTTCAATTTTTGCCTTCGCTTTTTCCAATAGTTGTTCCTTATCCAAAATTATTTCTATGGAAGACCATAAATGTTAAATTGAAAAATTTATATACATGTATATCTGATCCTTTGCTTTTGATAAAAAATTTCTCTAAATGATTCATCCATGTATTTCTCAAGTTGCTTTGTAAGCTTTAAATTTTTTTACACGTCTGAAATGTATGCATTGTTTGCTTTGATCTTATTTTGTTATGCCTTAAGCAATGGTGCCTTTATTTTCTAAATTTATACATTTCCTATTGATAGGTCAACCATGCCTTTTGATAATTATTCGGTTTAATATCGACCTATTGATCTTGTTTCTATTGTTGGAATCCCAGCACTGACATTTTTTTTCCCATCTTTTAGTATATTTTCCATTTCTGCTTCCATTTTTTGTATTTGTAGACTCTGTTCTACATTCATATCTAACATAAATTCCTTTTATTTTTCAATTTATCCCATTTCTCGAGCTTTATGATGCTCTGTTGTTGGAAAATTTAATTTCTTTCATAGGGCCACGAAATCAACATTTCTATTTTTAATAATTTACTGTGTTGCATAAATATCACTAGGATCAACACCCAACCTAATGATCAAATATTCTAAGGATCTTAATCTTGTATCTTTGGCCAATGATGACATTATTTATAATTTGAACTAAGAGTCCATATTATTCAAAGATGTTATAGCATCATTTATCAACTCTATATACTTAATGATCTATGTATTGGCCTTGGGAAACCCTTTCCATTCAGACTTGGTCCTTTACTTAAAAAACAATATTTTGAATTCCATACGTGACTCCGCCCTCTAAAAAGAGTGTGAAGTTGCGGGTCCACTCATATATAACCCACATCTATAATTTAAAATTTTAAAAAAATATGAAACTCCCTATTATTTGGGTGGGGTTTACGGGTTACACCGGAATTCCACCTACAAGAGCCCATGGCCAAATTGCTTCCCAACTGCGAATTTTTTTTTGAGGAAGTATAAATACACCTCATGGGAAGGCCTAAGAAGAGGAGAGAAATTAGTATTGATACTATAGCATGTTAGTCCCAGATCAAGTCTTATTATCCATGTGCCTCTTGCACTTCCCAAGTTCAGGAAATCCTTGTTTCCTTCTTTGAGACGTTCACCTCCTTTATGTGACATGCTTGTGCACCTTTATGGAAGGAAATTGTTGAGGCTTGGGTTGGATGGATATGGAGGAAAATTTGGAGCCATTTCTAAATTTATGGGGTATTCCTCCACATATTTTACATACATCAGTAAATAAGGTTTGCCTCATTCTTGATGTCGTGTAATAATGCAAAAGGGAGAATGCAGTAATACTTCACACAATATAAGAACTTACAACAAGATAAACAATAAATCTTAAGTACACATCACAATATGCAGAAAAAGCTGAGCCATTTTATTATATTGGAGATGATTCAATTACACAAGTACAAAATATAGGTAGATCTAGCTAAAAATATGAGCTAGGACCACCCTGAAAACATGCATACAACAGATACAACGTAACTGGAGAGGCTCTGCAGCAAATAATGCATTGTCCCTTCAGCAGAATATAAACATAGAGTTGCAGAATGAAAATGGAAATGCATATATACTCAAAACTAGAGCTTCGATGATTCCAAGATTCAAGATCTGGCCAATGTGATGGATTCCCAAGATAACCCATAAAGTATTTTCCAGAACTGCAACTTTCGAAAATCACCTCCCTGGGATTTGATCCTTGATCTACTGTGAAATACAGATCTGAAGTTAGATCTTAAGAATAGATGGATGAAATGTGTTCTCATATCATATATATGCTTGAAGGGTTGATCCCTTCATCAGATCGATGAGCTGAGAGCTCTAGATCTACCTTCTCAATCCTCCAATGATGAATTCAACTGCTGCAACATAGCAGACAACAAAAATTGCACTGTGAAGGAAAGAGAGGTCTTATTCATGCTAAAAAATGATGCAATAAACTCCAGGCTAATGGTGAGAGTGATGGCAATGTGAAGGAATGATCCTCCACTGGATTTCTAGCTGAAGTACTAGCAACTTCCTTCCTCCTTTCAGGTCTGCAATATGGATAACGTTATTCTTGAAGGGAATACTACTGTTAGGAGGTCAATAAAATTTGGCCTGATGCCAGATCTGCAATGTGACCTTGGGAGTGCTAATATATAAGCCCAAGTGATGGGAATAATCCCTCATATTGTTCTCCAGCTGAAGTACTGAAGACAACTTCCACCTTCCAAACTGATCTTCAAAAATCTGTAGATTTCTAAATATGAATGTTCTAAAGAAAGTAGAAAAAAGAAATGGAACTCAAAGCCTGATGTATAATGAAGTAAAATCCTCTTCCTTGGAGATCACTCGAAAAAAGAGGTGGGATTCCCGCTTGGGAACACCATGTGCTAAGCAGCACCTGTAATCTCTGCTAAACAACCCAAGAATGCAGTGGAAGGTCACTTGACAATTCCAGATCTAAAATATCATAAATCAAATAATCCAATATGCCTTTCACCTTTGCCTTCATCTCCTTTATAATGTTTGAGCCATCCTAAGCCTTGGCCCTAATCTCAACTACACAGTCTCATGTGGACAAGATCCTCCAAGTGGGATTGCGCTATTTGACCAAATCAAACAAATAGTCTAGGTGCAATATACACCTCCTCCATCATGTGTGCTTCATTTGCACATGGTCCTCCGTCACTTGATAATTAATGCTCAATGATCCTTTGTTTGACATCTTCAAGATCTTAGTTGAATGAATTAATGGTCCATGATCTTTCTCATTGAATGAGACATGATCTCCAATATCATTCACATTAGTAGTTGCTCAACTACCTCTTTTTACAGATTGAGGCTAAATTAATCCACATTCACACACACAAATTGGATATTTATTATTATTGAGGATTGTGGGTCCCTCCACCCTTTTATTTACTTAATTCATTAAGAAAATCAAGGACTCTAATATTCCAAATATGATGTGAAAAACCTCATCATTACAAAGTTATGCAAAAGAATAAGGGAAGAAGTAACATGGGTAGACAAAGATGTAAAACCTTATTCTCCTAACAAAAACCAATGGAGTAAAGCCCTTTGCTACCATCCTCCATCTCCTCCATGTAAGATGGACAAGCCAAACTCCCCCAAAAGTAACCCAGGCAACAAGAGATATTGTTGCTTTCTCTCCTCCTTATGTGCAACATGAAGAAAAAGTATACTAATGGACATATGAGATGTCACATCAGCCCAATACAAAGAAACATCGTTAATGCACATCATGAGATCATTATGCCAAGTTTTACACAATACAAAACACATATACATAGGAGATGTCATGTGGTGGCTAACCTCTCTCAAGTGAAACCAAAATTAACATGCTTCCCTTTGCTGAAATTTATCATTGAAAAGCAAGGCATGATTCAAAAAATGATGAGCTATTGGGTGGTATCCATACTCACCCAAGAGTAGACAATGCATCCATGCCTCCTTATTCATTTAATATGTGTTTTTTAAGGCATGGATCAAAGAAATAGGTTCCTTTGGAAAGTGAAATAAATCTCCCAATGAAAACCAACGTAACCAAGCATGCTGACCCATACAAATTTGAAAGTGGTTTCGCAAACCCTTGCTTATCATCCTTACCCATTCACTCCCATGTGGATGATGGATGAGGTACTGCATAATCATGGCATCCTCCCTTTGTAGAATTCCATCCTTCCCAAACTATTGAAGACCTTTTCATTTCATGAAATGTTGAAATGAATCTCTAATGAGATCTCTAAATGAGATTCTCTCTCCATCAAAGGCCCTCCAAAACCAAAGAAGTTTTGGATTTAATACAAGCATGAGTTTATCTTTGAGCAGTGAGAGGCTCATTAAGAAAGGGTCATCTAGAAGGAAGAAAAGTTTTCTCATTTCAAGATGTCTACCATTTTTCATCTTTGCTTCCATTGCTTCATGAGTGAAGCTACCTCCAGAATGCTCCAAGAATGATGAAGCCCTTCTTTTGTCACAACTACTAAGTGAGAGCGCTGTAGATCTACAGGTGTTACACAACATTTTGTCACCGTCCCTGCAATCCCTCATCCCAAACATTGGAGGACTATTCCCATGACCTTTGAACAATAAAATGTCCTGAAAACACCTTCATGGCATCCTCAAGGAAAAACATTCTCCTGAAGAACATTTCCTCTAAAAAAACCATAAAAACAAATGTTTTAGCCTTGGTGCGACTAGCCAATTCATCCCTCACGCTAATTGGGGAAATCCACACTAGAGGGCGTGCCAACTGGTGCTATATCCCTGTGTTTCACTCACGCCAAGCTTATTAAGGGATGTTTTAAAAAAATAAATGGTGGGAGTTTTATTCTAACAAACTCCAAAATTAATCATAAAAAGGAGTTGGGTGGTTTGGCTTCGGATCTCCATGTATAGGAAGTGGTTTTCCACCTCTCATGGAACCTTCCTAAGAGATAGGACTTATCCCTTGATTATAGGGATCCCATCTTCCTTTCCTCCATCTATAAAAGCTTTCCCTCTCCATTAGAAAGCTATCTAAACTTGTAGGAAGGAAACTATAGCTGGGCAACTATTGAGAGCTGAGCCAAAGAGAAACCCGTAAGAGAGAGAGCTTCATCCAGATTCTCGACAGGCTTTGTTGAGACACGCTCCACTACAAGCCCCACCAAAGGAAGATCATAGCGTCAGAGCATTTGGTTGTAATCTCCCTTTTGTAATTTATAATATAAGCGACATTGATTTTGGTTCCATTCTTGTGTTTACTCTTTTATGTAATGCAATGAATTATATCCTCTCTGACTGATATATAGTTACATGCTTTAATTATTACGTTTTACGTTGTCATTTCTCTGCGTGTGTACATGTGTCCGAATGTGATGAACGGAAGGATTGTGACCTGTCAGGCTAGGGATGAGGAGCACCACTACTTCATCGACAATAGTAGTGTGGGATTCGAGGTAGGCTACTTATCGCGATCTTTGTCTTTCTTGTAACTAGGAACCAACGTCATTGCGTGATTCGGTTGTTGCTAGACCCAATGTAGGGATAGTGGGATCACCTCTATCCGCAGAGGGGATTTACCTCCTCAACAATTTGGCGACTCTGTTGGGGAGTCAGTTGGAGTTAGTATTTCCTCCTTTGGGTTGTTTTTGGTTTTTGATTGACTTAATCCCTCTTTTGGTTCACCTTCCTTGGTGTTAAACCCCTGTTCAACCCCCAGAAGACCAGATCCAGTCTTTGTTTGTCCATTTTCGTCATTTTTAGGGTAAACTTGATTGGCACAGTTTTTCCCCTGACAATTGTGCTAGCTGGTGCTTGTTGCTAGTTAGGCCCCCATGCCAATGCCTTTTTGGCATAGATTACAGCCAAATAGGCATGCCAACTTTGCTTGGTGTTAGGGTTTGCTTGCTTTTGGGCTCTCTAAGCTTGAGTTTTGGTCGTGGTGTCATTTTTATGATTGATTGAGTGCCTTGGAGTCATTTTTTACTGTGTTTGGCCCTTTTCCTCCGGTTGTTCACCCTTTCCTATCAGTTTTTCATTTTAGCCCTAGGGCTTCTAGGTGCTTCAGTGTGCTGAGCCTCCCGTGGCAGTTTTGGGTCTTTGCTTGCCCGGTCAATTTTTTTTTTCTTCTCTGCATTCATCTTGTTCAATCCCATTGAATCATTGTGTTAATTGAGTGATTTTCCTTTCTTTCATTCGATTTTTCTTTGTAGTACTCCAAGCCTAGATTACACGGTTTGTTTGAGTCTCTTTCGAGATTCTTCTTCGTTTTGAGGGATTTCGTCATCGGTTTGAGTCTTGATTGTGTGTGTTTGGATTGAGTGAACTTGTTTTTTTCAACTCTCTCTTAGTCATTTCTTGAATTGGTGTTTTCATTATTTTTTCATTCATTTAGTGCATTTTCTCTAAAATAGTGAAAAATACAAAAAAAAACAAAATCTTTTGCATTTTGATTAGCCTAGTGACAATTGAAAGCTCTTTCGCATTACTAGTGTTATATAACTCTAGAGAGAAGTTTTTTAGTTTCATTAGCTTGAATTTGAAACAATAGTGGATGTTTTGTGTCTTTTTTTTGTTGTCATTTGAAAATCTCTCAACTCTCCCTTAGATAGCTCTTCATTGAACAAAATTATATTTTGTGGCATGTAGTTTGCATTTAGAGGTTTTATGAGATCCAACATTCGATAGGGCCTTGAAATTGAAATGTAAACTGAAGATCAACTTTAAAATTTATTGAATTAACCTAAGGCAACATTGAAAAATTAACGGAACATCTAGTAGTATAAGGTAGAGACGTGTTCCAGCGTCTTTAAACCTAGCAGATGTCGCTCACCATCTGGCTACAGACAGCGCTAGTATGGACTTGTGCTCCCCATACCGTCACGTATATAAAGGGATACCCCATTAGGTTTCAATCCTTTATCTATAGGAAGCTGAGTCTGTCGCCTTTTACCCGTGATACACTGGACAAAGCATTCGGGGAGATTGCCTGCACCTACGTTAAGTCCTTAGTTGATTTATTTTTCATTTTTACCAATGTGTATATGGTAGGTCATGGATATCTGGTACACCCATTTACCTAGATTACCAGAGCAGTCACTTTGATCTTTATTGACTCTTTTAATTAAAAGGATCATTGAGCCCTTGTCCTTTGAAGCTCGTGTCCAACCTGAAAGCGATAGAGTCACCTTTTGCTTATTTCTTGAATCTTAAAATATGAAACAATAGAGTCTAGTTTTGGTGTTTTAAAATATTAACTGCCCACGAAATATTCCTGGTTAAAGTTATTTTCCTTAGAATTTTGTTTTATAGTTGTTTCCAATGGCAACGTTTCCGGAGTTTACCAACCAAGGAATCCCCTTTGAAGGGAATCCTGGTCCTTTTCCTGCTTTTGGGATTTTTTGCGCTCCTTATATGGCAACTATTGGTTTGCCCGTGTGGTTTTTTTCAACTTCGGTGGTCCCGAGTGTTCCGTCCACCGTGCAACCATCTCCTCCACCAGAATAGCATCATGTTTCTTCTAAGGTGGAACTCTCCCCTTCTTCGCCTATTTCTTCATCCTCCTCTGCTACTTTTCCTGGTGAAATTTTGGATTCTTGTAACTAGGTGGCTAAGAAGAAAAAGAAGAAGACAAAGAAGAAGAAGTCAGATAAACGAGAGGCCAATTCTGTAGCTATTTCTTCTAAAACACCTGCTCTCGATGAATATTCCAACTCTCCACAGAAAGTCAAGTTCCCTTTCATTTTGTGCTAGTGAAACCATCTTCTTCGAGATTTCCCTAGCATTCCCAAGGTGCTTGAAGTATGGTCCAACGGTCGTCCGTTGTTGCCTCTGGCTTCCGGGAGTCAGGTTGGGGGCACGTCTTTAGCTAGTGCTGGTAAAGCTTCTAAGAAGCAAGGTAAGCTTGCCAATCCCTGTAAGTTGTGTGAAGGCCACCATGCCATTCACCTTTGTCCGTATATGGATGATGCCAAGAGAGTTTTTGAAATCTCGATTGTTTCTACACCTTGCCTTCCAACTGGTTAGAAACAAATTTCTTTGAATACTTCACCAGTTGATTCAACGATCAATCAAGAGTCATCCTTGCCTGATCGCGCTCCCTCAGAAATTCACCATCATGAATCCATCCCTGTCCAACCATTGGTCATGGGATCAGTTGAGCTGGCCCTGTCTGCGGTGCACCAGGTCTTTTCCTTTGAGAGTGGATCTCACACCCCTCATGTTCTTCTTGTTTCTTCAGATTCCTCGGACTTGGAGAAAGATTCTCTTATCCCTATACCTCAAGAAGCTGCTCCTTCGCCTCCCGTGATGGAGGTCCCGGAGGATACCCCTCCCGCCTCTGTGATGGAGGTCGTGGAGGATGCTCCTTCTTCTCCTGTAACACCAGGGGAAGACCATCTCGATTCAATGGTAGCCCCTCCAAGTATTTTTGTCGCTTCCTTCGATTGGGGTTGATTCGCAGGTTATTGCCTTCCTTCTTATGTGCCCTTTAAGATCATGGTATAGGCTTTCCATCTAGTCATACCCAGCAGCATTATAGATGAAGGCACGTCTGTTAGTATTTTATCCTCAACTTCTTGGAAAGCTTTCGGTTCGTCGCCGCTTATGCCTGTTACGCAGAATCTGTTGGCATTTAACAGAGGAACTAGTCAACTGTTAGGGATCCTTCCAAAGTTTCCTATTACTATGGTTAATTTGGGAGGGAAAACTCTCCATATGGATGTGATGGTTGTTCCTAGCCCCTTGGAATTTAATTTACTCCTGGGCCACGATTATACTTATTCCATGGGAGCACTTGTCTCCTCCCTCTTTTTTGTGATGTGTTTTCCGCACCATGGTCAAATCGTGATGATCGATCAACTTGCGTTCTTTAGCCCTAATATGGAAGCTAGTACACCATCATCTCTGCCGGATCTTTATCCGCCAGTTGTGTCATCCCCGCCACATGTAAATTATGTGGCTACCTGTCCTCTGCCTTTATTTAGTGATAGTGTCGTTGTACATCGTGTTCTGGGGGCATTGGGTCCAGACTTCCAAGATGTTTTCCTTCCATTGGACGGGCAACCCTTGGAAGCTATGAATTCTTATTCATTATGATAAGGTCGTTGGAGGAGAGTTCATTTTCTTGTGTCAAGCATCTTAA
Organism: Pinus albicaulis; assembly: GCA_034641835.2. Taxonomy (NCBI): domain Eukaryota; kingdom Viridiplantae; phylum Streptophyta; class Pinopsida; order Pinales; family Pinaceae; genus Pinus; species Pinus albicaulis. The sequence goes on along the minus strand of CM076572.1, from coordinate 503,851,575 downwards.
AAAATGAAATAAGGTCATCAGAGCAGAGTTCGTTTTCTTGTGTCATGGTCTGTAAAAAATGAAACAAGGTCGTCGGAGCAGAGGTCATTTTCTTGTGTCAAGCTCATTAAAAAATGAAACAAGGTCGTCGGAGTAGAGTTCATTTTCTTGTGTCAATCTCCTTAAAAAATGAAACAAGGTCGTCAGAGCAGAGTTCATTTTGTTGTGTCAAGCTCCTTAAAAAATGAAACAGGGTCATCTTAGCAGAGTTCCTTTTCTTGTGTCAAGCTCCTTAAGAAATGAAACAAGGTCGTTGGAGCAGAGTTCATTTTCTTGTGTCATGATCCTTAAAAAATGAAACAAGGTCATCGGAGTAGAGTTTTTTTTCTTTTGTCAAGCTCTTTAAAAAATGAAACAAGGTTGTCGGAGAAGAGTTCGTTTTCTTGTGTCAAGCTCCTTAAAAAATGAAACAAGGTCGTCGGAGTAGGGTTCTTTCTCTTGTGTCAGGCTCCTTAAAAATTGAAACAAGGTGTTCCGAGGATAGTTTGTCCTTTGTATCAACCTCATTGTAAAATGAAACAAGGTCATTTGAGGATAGTTCTTTTCATGTGTCAACCTCATTAAAACAATGAAACACTTTCCTGTTCAATTTGAGTCTTTGATAAGATCTCGTAAAATCCCAGTCGAGTCTTTCTCTTGATCTCGTAACTTGAACCTTCACTCCATCTACCTTTCATATGGATTGAAGATTGGGGGGCATGTACCTCGAATTGAGTCACCATGATGGGGGCATGCAAAATATTTCAAGCATAGTTTGTTTCCGTTTCAAGCTTGTGTAAAAATGAAACCAGTTTCAAGCATAGTTTATCTTTTTTTCAAGCTTGTGTAAAAATGAAACCAACTTCAAGCAGAGTTTCCTAATTTCAAGCTTGTGTAAAAATGAAACCTTTCCCATTTAAACTCTCGTGATTTCCATTTTATCAATCTGTTTTTTCATATGAGCCTTGGTTTTCTAATTCCATTGTCCCCATCTACTTGGCCGATCATATGCCTTCACTTGATTGTTTCACCCATTCCTGAGGAACCGCCGTGATGAGTGGTATTGTTAGCTAGCCTCTTAACCTTTATCTTGTTCTGAGTAGTTCCACCATCACTGGAACTAGTTTTTTCCCTTTATACCACTCGTTCCTCCAGGCGGAGTCACCTTTCAGCTCTTTTCTGACTCTCTAAAATTGAAAAGATTGCGGAGACGATTGTCGTTTTGAACTCATTAAATGGCTGCGAAGTGATATCTACCAGTATATGTTTACCCCTTTTTCGGGCTGGGATAGATTATTTAAAAAAAGGAATACCTTAGCCTATTGCGACTAAGAGGTTTTATTAGACACAGTTTTCTACCTTTTCGGATCTGAGGGACTATCTACAAAAAGGGACTCCTGGAGTTTTATTTTATGCCTTCTTTTCAAACTATCTAAACATGAAAATATGCCGAGTTCTTCCTTTTTCAGACTCATTAAAATAGATGACATCAGACTCCATCATAATGACGTTACTCGAGTTCCTCCTTCCTAGGGCTCGTTAAATGTACTAGGTCATATTTTTCCGAAGGACAAACTTATATCGCAAGCATATGCTATCCCCTTCAAGATTGTTTCCAAAAATAATTGGGGTACTCGCCAGAAATGGTGGGGGAAAATGGAACCAGTATCATCTTCGTGTCGACAATATGTCACTCTTGAACATGGCACTTGTCAGCATTTGTGTCAGGTTGGGGAAATCTCATCTCATTATTTTCTTGCCTCGATGGGTTTGGGTAATCTCTTTTGACCACTCATCTGCTCTTTTCCACGTCATCATGACCTCAAATCCTTTGATGTCAAATACCACCAAATCCAGTGTCGTGCCACCAATATGTTTAAGAGAAGTTGACCTTTGCATTTTTCAACCTCCCTCTGATTCCCTATTGATCTTGATTCAAAAACATCATGTTCTTCTGTGTCGTGTCGATGATGTGGGAAACACTATGGCCCAACTTCAATCAAGGTCACTTCCTGTCGACTTCAGCTGATTATCTAATAAGCTGATCTAGAGACTCCCTTCAAGTACCTTAGAACCTGCATGCCTCAATGGTAGGTTCTTCGCATTCCACGCAAGGTTTTCATTATTGGCCTTTGATCGAATGATTCTGCGGGTGTTCGACACTAGCTCACTATTCACATTTCGTGGATTGTACCTCTTGTACCTTGAGAGCCATCATCATTATTGGTGGTTCCTCTCGCGTTTGTTAACAACTTTCATTATTGGCTGGTAATCAGGCAATGTTCCTTAATTTTCTACTTCATCTCACTTATTCGCATGCTCGAACTTGTACTATGTTCGGGTCAAGATGGAGCACAGGACCCTGGATTCTATCTGATAAAATATAGGCTACAGATTCTTTATGGATTATCATGATTGGTTACATGACTCATTTGATTGGATGGATGCGACCATACCTGAGTCTACTTGTTGATCCTTCCTTGCTGGATGGCTGTGTCCATACCTTGGATCTCGGTTATTGTACACTCTATTATGGATGGTTGCGCCCATGCCACATATCATGTATCAGAGATACCAGTTGTACCTGTATTTGCAGGTCCTCTGACAACATTTTTTTCAGTTGGGTGCGTTCTCATAAAGCATTTCACCCCTCCCTCTCTCTCGGACCTCATGCTTTAGGGGGCATCTATTACACAACATTTTGTCACCGTCCCTGCAATCCCTCATCCTGAACATTGGAGGACTATTCCCATGACCTGTGAATAGTAAAATGTCCTAAAAACACCTTCATGGCATCCTCTTGCATAAGGAAAAGCATTCTCCTGAAGAACATTTCCTCTGAAAAACCCTAAAAACAGATTTTTTAGCCTTGGCGCGACTAGCTTGTTCATCCCTCGTGCCAATGGGGGAAATCCACACTAGAGGGCATGCCAGCTGGCGCTCTGTCCCTATGTTTCACTCGCACCAAGATTATTAAGGGATGTTTTTAAAAAATAAATGGCGGAATTTTGATTCTAACAAACTCTAGAATGAATCATCAAAAGGAGTTGAGTGGTTTGGCTCCGGATCTCCATGTATAGGAAGTGGTTTTCCACCTCTCATGGAACCTTCCTAAGAGATAGGACTTATCCCATGATTATAGGGATCCCAAATTCCTTTCCTCCATTTATAAAATATTGCCCTCTCCATTAGCAATCTAGCTGAACTTGTAGGAAGGAAAATATAGCTGGGCAACTATTGAGAGCTGAGCCGAAGAGAAACCCGTAAGAGAGAGAGCTTCATCCAGATTCCCGACAGGCTTTGTTGAGACACACTCCACTGCAACCCCCACCGAAGGAAGATCATAGCATCAAATAATTTGGTTGCAATCTCCCTTTTTTTATTTATAATATAAGCGACTCTAATTTTGGTTCCATTCTTATGTTTACTCTTTTATGTAATGCAACGAATTATATCCTCTCTGATTGATATATAGTTACATGCTTTAAGTATTACATTGTACATCGTCGTTTATCTGAATGTGTACAGGTGTACGAACGTGATGAATGGAAGGATTATGATCTATCAATCTATGGATTAGGAGAACCGATTCTTCATCGACAACAACAGCGTGGGATTCGAGGTAGGATACTTATCACGATATTTTCCTTTCTTGTAACTAGGAACCAACATCATTGTGTGATTAAATTGTTGCTAGACCTAATCTAGGGCTAGTGGGATTGCCTCTATCCATAGAGAGTATTTACCTCCTCAACAAAAGTGTAATACATATGTTGTCTCAAAGTAAGGCACAATACTGATCTCATAATCAGCCATTGTACATAGGATAATGCTAATCCCATTTTCTGAAACTCTACATCTCAACTCAAGGGCTTTAATGTAGCTCAAAAATGATGAACATGGATAGTTTTCAGTCTCCTCCTTGATTATATCAAGGGTTCTCTGTGCTGTGATATGTCTCTGCTTCAAATCAACACTTTGTTCTAACCCTTGGTTATGCATTGTTCTTGAAACAATATGTGCTAAAATTTCATGCATACCTTAGATCAACTGATATGTGGGAACCTCTTGACAGAACACAAGAGTTCCTCCAACCGGGACAATATTGGCTCCAACTACTGGTAAGAGTGATGGCCTATTTTCTTCAAATGTACCAGCACTAGTATCTTCCTCCTCCTCCTCATGCATCTCCTGATCCATGCATGGGACTCCATATGTCAAGAGCTCAAGACTACCTTGCAAAGATGCAAGTGTCTCTTCTCTAGATACAAGTACTTCTGCAGCAGGTGGTGAAAGTACTGACCTCTTGTCCAGAGTGACAAGATTTACATTCTCCTTTGTTTCCTTGGGAGATGTCCCTTTGTAGCACATCTCTGTCTTCTCCACATCAAACTTCTTCCTCAACTTGGAAATAAATCTGAATACTTGGTCACCTTTGCATGCTCTAGGTGCCCAAACCACCAATCTTCTGCTTCATCTAAGAGATGAAGTGCTGCAATTTGAACAACCTCGCCTTCAGTCTCAAGATGTAGCTTGAGAAATGAATCTAACTCCCTCCTCCAAGCCTTGAAATTTCTTGAGGAAGATCCATCAAATGTAGGAAAATAGAATCTATTATGCCTCTTCCTTCTATTGCTGCTATAGGAACCTCTTTCTTCTCTAATCTGAAAGAAATTTTGGAGAGTTAGCTTCAACTTGAAAGCTCTAGACTATTCTTTTTACTCTTCAAGATATAGAATGAGAGTCTCATGAGTCTCAAGCTCATTCTTCTATTCACTTCTATACCTCTCACCTCCTTCAAAGAAAGTGGGAATAATGGATCTATGAGGAGATATAGGATTCCCTGGCCTTCTTTGCTGCTGATAGGAAGTACTTTCCTCATCACATCTTCTTCTTGGATCTTCTCTCTGTTCTTCCTTCTTCATTTCATAGACCTCCTTGGAGAGATATTGCATAGATCTAAAGAAAGGAGTGACATATTTTTCATCCTCCATGATAGATCTTATCTATCTGTTCTTCTTTCAATGCAAAAAGATCATGCTCTGATACCACTGTAATATCCCAAAAGGGAGAATGCAGTAATACTTCACACAATATAATAAATTACAGCAAGATAAAATATAAATCTTAAGTACACATCAGAATATGTAGAAAGAGCTGAGCCATTTTATTATATTGGAGATGATTCAGTTACACAAGTACAGAATATAGGTAGATCTAGCCAAAAATATGCGCTAGGATCACCCTGAAAACATGCATACAACAGGTATAGCTTAACTGGAGAGGGTCTATAGCAAATAATTCATTGTCCCTTCAGCAAAATATAAACATAGAGCTGTAGGCTGAAAAGGAAAATGTAGATCTACTCAAAACTAGAGCTTCGATGATGCCAAGATTCAAGATCTAGCCAATTTGATGGATTCCCAAGATAACCCAGAAAGGATTTTCCAAATCTGCAACTTTGGAAAATCACCTCCCTAGGATTTGATCGTTGATCTACTGGGAAATATAGATTGGAAGATATATTTGAATAATAGATGGCTGAAATGTGTGCTCAGATCAAATCTATTCTTGAAAGGTTAATCCCTTCATCAGATCTATGAGCTGAGAGCTCTAGATCTACCTTCTCAATCCTCCAATGATGAACTAAGCTGCTGAAGCACAACTGCCAAAAAAAAATACGCTGTGAGGGAAAGAGAGGCCTTATTCCTGCTAAAAAATGATGCAATAAGCTCCAATCTAATGGTGAGACTGATGGCAATGTGAAGGAATGATCCTCCACTGGATTTCTAGCTGAAGTACTAGCAACTTCCTTCCTCCTTTCAGATCTGCAATATGGACAACGTTATTCCTGAAGGGAATACTACTGATAGGAGGTCAATAAAATTTGGCCTCATGCCGGATCTGCAATATGGCTCTAGGAGTGCTAATCTATAAGCCCAAGTGATGGGAATAATCCCTCACCTTTTTCTCCAACTAAAGTACTAAGGACAACTTCCACCTTCCAAACTAATCTTCAAAAAACTACAGATTTCTGAATATGAATGTTCTGTAGAAAGTAGAAAAAAAGAAATGACACTCAAAGCCTAATGTATAATGAAGTACAATCCTCTTCCTTGGAGATCACTCAAAAAAGAGGTAGGATTCCCGCCGGGGAACACCCTATGCTAAGCAGCACATCCAATCTCTGCTAAACATCCCAAGAATGCAGTGGAATGTCATTTGACAATTCTAGATCTAAAAGATAATATATCAAATAATCCAAGATGCCTTTCACCTTTTCCTTCATATCCTTTATAATGTTTGAGCCATCCCAAGCCTTGGACCTAATCTCAACTGCGCAATCTCATGTGGATAATATCCTCCAAGTGGGACTGCGCTATTTGACCAAATAAACCAAATAGTCTAGGTGCAATGCACACCTCCTCCATCATGTGTGCTTCATTTGAACATGATCCTCCATCACTTGATCATTAATGCTCAATGATCCTTTGTTTGAAATCTTCAAGATCTTAGCTGACTGAATCAACCCTCCATGATCTTTCTCATTAAATGAGACATGATCTCAAATCTCATTCACATTAGTAGTTGATCAACTACCTCTTTTTGCAGATCTAGGCTAATTTAATCGACATTCACACACACAAAGTGGATATTTATTCTTATTGAGAATTGTGGGTCCCTCCACCATTTTATTTACTTAATTCATTAAGAAAATCAAGGAATCTAATATTCCAAATATGATGTGAAAATTTGGGAATATTACATGTCGTGATCTTTAGTTATTTTAATACATGTTAATGATCTTGTAATAGTTGATTTCATGTTATTTTATATAATCTTATATGATCTAACCACTGACATCTAGGATATATATGTTGTCACAACTAGTCTAAGTGATTTTCTTGAATGAGTTTCAGGTTTTAAAGCACATGGATAAGAAGAGGGTTTGAACCCCATGGGAACGACCTCAAATGCAAGACATATGGGTAAGGTCATCTCTCCCAACTTTTATTTTTAAAGCATTAGGACTATTAATTTTCTTGCTTCTTGTTTTTATATTCCTTCTGCTCTATTGGGGTCCTCAACCTAGACCCTAGGGTAGTCTCTCCCGTAACAAAATTGGCAACTCCACTTGGGATTACATTCGTGTAGTTCCTAGTTTGGGTTATTTTTCATATGATTTGGGTTATTTTATTGGTCTGGTCACTTTCCCAGTCTTATTGGTTCTTTATCCATCTAGGGAAATGTCCTGATCTTCTTGATCAAGCTTGGTTTTTTTTATTTTCCTTTGTTGCCTATTTATGTGCCATTTTTAGTTTACACAGTCGTGCATATACGCATTTTGGTCCAAAGAAACATGTGTATATGTGGGTTTCCTTGTACATAGTCGCGTATGCATGCAAATTGTTCATTGCCGAGATGAGTATGGTCAATTTCAAATGAAAATTTGATTTTTGGAGTCATGTAAGGTATTTTTTCCCTTTCTTGGCCAATACTGTAGAACCTTCGATGTTTCTGGATAGTGTTTATATATGTTGTGTATCAATGTCTCCCTTTCTTGCTTGAAAACCTAGTCAACCTAGGTTTTACATTGCTTGGTGAAGTTTCAATTTTGTATTTTGCACTAGGACTTATTTCTAAGGTTATTAGATGTTATTAAATTTTAGGGTAGTGAATTTGTGTCAGTTTTCTCATGCTTGGCCTTGTCATTGCTTCACTTTTTTGTTTTTTCCTTGTTGGCTTTCTTGGTTTTCTTGGTTTCTTGAGAAGATCTTTTCTGTAAAATCTTGAATTGTCTTCCTCGTTTTCTTGAAGTTTCTTTGATTTCTGAGGTTTATATTAGTGTTCAAATAAATTTCTTGAGTTATTTACTTCATTCCGTTTGTTAAGTCTTTTCATGAAAGTGACATTGTTAGCTTGAGGAATTTGAGGTCTCTTGTTTGCTTAATTTGGTGATTTGGAGTGTTGGGTAGTTTGTGCTTTCTCAAAGAGATTTTTCTACTTCCTTAAAAAGAAAAAGGCTCAAAAAACAATGTTTTTTTCCTTTGATTTTTTTTTTGGTTTTTTTTTTTTTTTTTTTTTTATGGTTGTTGAAGAGGTAAATCCCCTCTGAGGATAGAGGAGATCCCACTAGCCCAAATCGGGTCTAGCAACAATCAAGTCACACAATGACGTTGGTTCCTAGTTAAAAAAAATACAAATATCTCAATGAGTGCCTACCTCAAATCCCACGCAGTTGTCGTTGAAGAAAAGATGACATTTCCCGTTCCTCAGTTGATGGATCACGATCCTTCTGTTCGACACGTTCGAAAACCTGTACACATGCAAGGAAAAAACGACATACAACGTAAAATCTAAAGCATGTAACCATATATCAGTTAGAGAGGATATAATTCATTGCATTACATAAAGAAATGAACACATGAATGGAACCAAAATCAGAATCGCTTATATTATGAATGACAAAAGGGAGAATACAACCAAATTCTCTGACGCTATGATCTTCCTTCAGCGGGGAGGACAGTGGAGCGTGTCTCAACAAAGCCTGTCGGGAATCTGGACGAAGCTCTCTCTCTTACGGGATTCTCTTTGCTTGGCTCTCAATAGTTGCTCGGCTATATTTTCCTTCCTACAAGTTCAGCTTCCAGACGTTGAGCTATTCAGCCATTCAACTAGCACATCAATGGAAGATGGCTATATTTATAGAGGAGAGGAGGAGGTTGGGATCCCTACAATAGTGGAAGGGAGGCCTTATCCCTTGGGAGGTTTCCCCATAAGGTGGAAACAAGAGGCCAAAGGAGGAAGGTCATGGTTATTTAGTCGAACCACCCCCTATGACTCATCCACGAAGTTGTTGTGATCGAAAATTCGCCTCCTTTTTTTTTAAATTTCCATAAGCAGATTGGCGGGGGTGTTTAACTAGGACAAAGCGCCAACTGGTGTGGGTTCAATGTTAATTTTTCTCATTGACGTGAGAGCATAATGGGCTACCAGCGCCAAGGCAAAAACAAGTGTTTTTAATGGTCTGCTCAGGAAATGGTCAACAGAAGGATTGTTTTCCTCATGGAAAGGGATGCAATGATGGTATTTGCAAGGCATGACACTACTTATTGGTCACAAAAATGACCCTCCAATGGGCGAGATGGGTGTTGGGTGCTAAAAGGTGCCTTTTAAAACTTCTATTTATCTCACATTAATTATCAACTTGGGCAAGTCCTCTTATTTCAAGAGTGTACACAGTATGTGCATGCTGTAATCCCAGAGAGTAATGTTTCTTAAAATTTAGTATATATCTTTCAAATACAAGAGTAAACAGATGCTTGGAAATGAAATCTAATTAAAATGACATGAAACTAAATGCTCTAAAATCCAATCACTCACTCAGCAATCATCAGTCAAGAATGCAGTAGTAATAACTCTTTCCTCTGGCAACTGATGTAAATGAAATAGAACATAAACACGATCCTCAATCTGAGAATGTAGGCAGTAATAACCAATGTCCTTTACAGTTGATGATCATACACTCCACACTAAAGCAATTAAATGGAAATGGTAACTAAGCTAAATCACTAATGCTGCTAATGAAAATAGAATAATAAAGTTCTATGTAATACATTCAAAAGCAAAACAAAACTCTTGCAAAAAGAAATAAAGAGTAAAATAGTTAACATAAATGAACAGCAAATGGAAATGAACAACAATCGAAAATAAACAACAAATTCTATCTAATGGAAATGAACAGTAGATTATAATGGAAATGAACAACAAAATCTGGAATGAACTTCAAGGCTATTGAATAGAAATGAACAACATAACAATGTAAGTTGTAAAGAATAGTAATCTTGTTATGGTGGAAAGGAATAGCGATGCGGTTCAATCATAGCTTATGTAATAAAACGAATCCATAGAATATTGAAGAAACAATATATAAAACAGGAAACTGTAAAACAGTGTGATTAAAAGAAATAAATATTAAATCAAATCACTTACACACTGCAAGAATTAGAAATATAATACAAAGACATAGTGGACTCCACCAGAGGTCGGGCCTTTAGCCACCAGTGAGCACTGCTAAGTTACTTCAGAATAATCGAATAAGAAGCAACGCAACTTATTTATTGATCATATGTAGCAGATTTTACAATAAATCGTACTTTGTTTTAATTAACAAGAGTCGATGAACAATTCTGAAAATTACAACATGAAATCTCCCCTCAATGGCAATACATGCTCTCCTTTTATAGTCAGAAAGAGGAGAAAGTAAATAGTAAATGTGATCCCTCATAACAAAATTAGATTGTTCCCAACAAATTGATCAACAAGAAAATCTATTTCCATCAATCATTCAACATGAACAAGTCGAATTTGGTATTGCAATTGACATCATTTGGAAAACGACCGTAACAGTGAATCTCGAAAAATCATCCTCAGAGAACCTTCTGTTTCTCTTAATATGGATTGAATTTGGGCAAAAAATTCTTCATTATGTTAACTCAGTCCGTTCTGGACAAAACCCATGTTTCAAATTTTCCATATTCTTCTCCATTTTCCCATAATGTCCAACGCAAAACTGACACTTCTTATTCCAGTGAATTTCTGAGTTGGAATATTTGATGATGAGCTGGAGATCAAATCTGCAATCTAGAAAATATATTGGAGGCTAAAATGGTGATTGATGCTACAAAATAGATTAATAAACCATAATTGATAAAATAATGCATAATAATTAATTTATTAAAAATAAAGGAGAAGAAATAATATTTATCCATAAGAGCATAAATAATTATAAAATGGAATTATGTGATAAATTATGATAAATGACATGATAAAGAAGAGTATAAATGGATGGAATAGGTGTTACAAAGTGATAATAATAATGACAAACTAGCTGCCCAACATACCCCCAAAATGAATATAGTGCATGTCCTCATGCAACCCAGAACTGAATATATTGCATGTCCTCATGCAATCCAAAGAAAAAACCCATGTGTTAACCAAGAAAAAAAAATGTTCATCCCAACTCATGAAATGGATGGAACAAATGTTTTTTTCCTCAAATAATGAATATTCAATTTTAGCAATCTTGATGAAGGCGTAACAATTTTTACAGTTGACGTTCAACTACATGTGTATGAAGTTGTAGAAAAATGTGATATAAGTAACAACAAACTTCATTGACCATTTTCTCAAAAATCAGATCGTTTTGATGCACGGATCATGAGATATAAACAAAATGGCTGTAGATTATAGTGCATAATTTTCGAAATTTTATGAACTAATTTAGCGTGAAATTATCTGGGTTTGTGTATTTTAATGATACCTCTTTGTTATCCATAAAGCACAAGAATTCAGTTCATAGTTTTAAGATACATGCAAATCAATTTTTGCACTGTAAAAAAATGAAATTGTATGCCTTAAACGAGAAAGAAAGTCGAAAACATCCATCATGTGTAGCAATTCCTTCCCCAAACTGAAGACTGAGCATGTCCTCATGCAATGCTAGAAAACAAAGAGAGGTGGTTGCTACAATCTGTTGAAATCTATGCTTGGTGTAAAAAAACATGGAATAAGGGAGGTGTTGAGAATGAATACGAATATCAATGGATGATAAAGAATATTACTTACATGGTCATAAGAAAGAAATGAAGGAAAGCAGCACTCCCCCAAACTGAAAGATGATATGTCTCTGAAAAATGGGAAGTAGTAAAGATGTGGAATGAATCATGATAAATAATGCTCTATGGATTTTTATGAAATTCTCCTAAATTTGTAATAAATCAGAAAATTATGCTATTTTACCTCAAGTGTTACCTCCGAAAAAATATGTGGAATGACATGTAGGGATTGAAATTTGTTGAAGCTGATGTAGGCTGAGCGGATACTAAAAGTGATGCAAAAGGTGGAAGCCATGCAAGCACATCATGTTTGAATAATTGTGCGCGTTTGCAAGTTGCGTGAGCCTTTGCTGTTAGTTGCAATAGTGTGGTCATTTTGCGAATAGAATTTCCCCCCCCCCCATACTTGTTGTTCTCCTGTAAGAAAATCAGGATTCAGCATGCAATTTTCTTGAATCCACAGTGTTAATTTTGAAGAGCAACATATAAGATGTATGCCAAAATTTCAATTAGAAAAACTTCTGTAGAAATGAAGTATGAATATTGGGATTTGACCCACATGCAGACATATTTAAAAGGCATCTGTGCCCCCCTCTGAAAGATTATAGGTCACCCTCGATCGGCAAATAGAAGAGCAGCGTACTGCACAACAATTGTACAGCATGGAAAGGCATACATACTTATGATATGATCAAAAAATTATCGCATTACTGAAATCAATGCATATTTTGAAATCGTGAGTAGATATGGAAATGTTTATGTAATGATTTGAAAATAAGGGAAAATGACAATTGATGTGAAAAAAATACTTATCCAGTCATTATCCACATAAACCATTATGATCGATTTGTAAATAAATTTCATGCATAAGAGGTTCCGAATAAAGGGTTTAGGAGAATACTCTCATTTGATATTAGATAAAGATATAAGAAAAGGGTTTATCAATACTATTGATTTGTGAAAAATATGACTCCAATACCATCAGCAGAGCTCTATTGCCCACAGGTGTCTATAACCTTGACAAAGTTGTTTTCTCACCCCTGGAACCATTATTCTTTATTTATGGTTAGGGAAGTGTTTTTTGATGTCATGATGGAGGCCACTTTGCTGTCTTGGGAACCAGATGAATCACAATGCCATTCACCAGGAAGGAGTGAAAGGTGGGCAGGTCGGCTCGTGATGAGACCTCTTGTTCCAAGGAATTTTTATTTTTATGAGTTATCCATTGGATCATATCCCTGGTGTGGTGGCCATAATGGGAATGCCACTTCACTTCTCCCTTATGATCATGGTAGGATGGCTCTTGATGAGACCCCCTATCCTCCATCTGCCATATCATAGAATTGTTAGTAATCATATAGAGATTTTTTTCTTATTTTTTCATGTAGCACTTCCCTATTTATGTATAGAGGATGGCTCAACACTCCTTAAGAGTAGGGATGGTGGAAGAAGTCTGAACATCTCAATAGAGAAAGTATGTCCTTATTCTTATTCAATAAATAAAAATCAAATAGAGTTATGAATATTTAGGGAAGAACCAACATGATAAAGATAAATGATCATATTAATTTTAGTGAAAATAAAGACAGCAAAGTGATATAGATGGTTGTGTCCTTTCCTTTTCTTATCACTACAAAACAATTTCTTAAAAATTAGAATTTCTCTTGATTTGTTGATTCCAGTAACCTATAATTTTTGTGTCCTTGCATAAATTGTATGTTTGCCTTTAAAAGAGTCACGAAGAATTCACAAAAATCCTCAAAACGTTGTTCTAAAACAAGAAAAATGCACTCAAAAAGTGTTGTTCCTTAGATGGAAGAACTGTTGTTCCTTAAGAGGAACAACAAAAATAATCTTCGAAAATGCTGTTCCTTTTCAAAGGAATAGCAGAAACAATCGAAAAAAAAATGTTGTTCCTTTTGAAAGGAACAACAAAAATAATCCGCGAAAATGTTGTTCCTTTGAAAAGGGACAACAAAAAAAGTCGGAAAAAAAACATGTTGTTCCTTAGATGGAACAACTGTTGTTCCTTTACAGGAACAACAGAAATAACATCTACACGCAAAACTATGGTTCCTTTAGGAGGAACAAAAAATAAAAGAAAAAGATACACATGAAACTCTTGTTCCCTAAGAGGACCAACAATTGTTCCTTAAGCACAACAATAGATAAATAAAGCGCAAAATAAAATGCTGATCCTTTTTGGAACAACCTAAAAACATTCCAAATTGAAACTACTATTCCTTAGAAGGAATGCCAGAAAGTGAAAAAAAGGCGAAAGGGTTGTTCCTTTTAAAAGGAACAACAAAAACAATCGGGCATAAGTGATGTTCCTTTAAGAAGAACAACAAAAAAAATCGGGCGGAAGTGTTGTTCCTTTAAGAGGAACAACAAAAAAAATTGAGCGGAATTGTTGTTCTTTCAAGGGGAACAGCAAAAAAAATCGGCAAAAACGCCTTTCCTTTTGAAAGGAGCAACAAAAACATTCAGCGAAAATGTTGTTCCTTTTGAAAGGAACAGTAGAAAGATGAACACGCAGATGCGTTGTTCCTTAAAAGGAAGGGCTACTGTTCCTTAAGAGGAACAATAGTTTTTCCTTAAGAGGAACAACATGAAAAAATAAAAGCACACAATATTGTTGTTCCTTTAAGAGGAACAACACGAAAAATAAAAGCACACAAAAAAGTGTTGTTCCCTATAGGGAACAACAAAGAAAATGCACGCAAAAATTTCGGTAGGGAACAAGAAAAGAAAAAAAATAAAGGAAAGAACAAAACTAATGTACAATCTATTATCAAGCAAATCCAATCAAATAGAAAAGCAAATTTATGTACAGGTTTGAAGAAAAATTAATTTTTTACAGAATTGGTGCTGCTGAAGAATTGCCTTCTGAAACTTGCATGGTGGGGTCCTTATTGTTCAATTTCCCATGGAGCAGAAACTACAATTTGAAGGGATCAACACTTGAAACATAAAAACATAAAGAAATCAGAAAAGAAACAACACTTTATTAAGTTATAATAGCTATGATGTTATTTCCTAAAGGAATATCAATCTGTCAATGGAAAAAAATGATCTTTTTGAAAAATGTTTTGGCAGCAGTGACATGAATCTTGAAATGGAAACCAATTCTTCATGATTTTTTTAGGTAATGAACAGGATGAAATGCCCTTGTTTCACTAAAATTTCTTTCAAGAATCACTCGTCCATAAATTGACCTTCTTTGTTCTCCTAAGACCTGTAAAAAAACGAGTGTCTACCTGCAATAAAACATTAAATCATGGAGAAAGAGAGGTGATTAGGCTCTCATAATCCAATAATTATGCAAAAAAACTAACATGTAGTTACTCTGTAGAACAAATCCACGGAAAAATAAAACAAATTTTATTTGTCACCTGCGTGAGAGCAGTGGTCGACCATACTAACCAGCAGTGTTTCAATTATAAATTCTTTTTTTTTGTTCGATTTGAGTGATTCCAAAGCCAAATGAAAGTGAATTTAGAGATATGTCTCAAATATAAATATGTTTTAAAAATTCCATCTAATGGTATGTTAAATTTGCTTACAACAACCTGCATAATAGAGTCATTTTCGTCTTTCCAGCTCAGACCAATAGTTGATATTTCAAGCATAAATATTTCATTTGATGGCGGATTAAACTGATTCAAATTGAATATTAAAGTAGATTCATTTATTTATCTCAAATAGAAACAGGTTTTGAAGAAAAGAAAAATTGATGGGTCAAATACGCTAGTGAACAACCGAGAAAACATAGTTTGAAGAGTGCTGATTTATGAAAAGCAGTCAATATTTTGGTAATAAATTCCTCATACGATATAAAAATAGAGTGATTAAAATTGAGTTGTAAACTATATTCATAGAGGAATATACCATATAATTTTTTTTTAAAAATATAGTCATTTATGCCTCCAAAAACTGATTGTCCCAACTTTGTTCCTGAGCTGCCTAC
Source organism: Pinus albicaulis (assembly GCA_034641835.2). Lineage (NCBI taxonomy): Eukaryota > Viridiplantae > Streptophyta > Pinopsida > Pinales > Pinaceae > Pinus > Pinus albicaulis. The sequence goes on along the minus strand of CM076572.1, from coordinate 503,835,969 downwards.
TAGACGCCCTGTCAATATTTTGGTTATAAGTTTTCATTTCAAATCAAATTTGAGTGATTCAAATTGGATTGCAAAGTATACATCAAGGGCTAATTAGGATATAAATAGGTTTTTATAAATATTCACTTTTGGTCTCTCAAAACATGACTGTCCCAACTCTGTTTTCAGAAATTTCATCAAGCCCGCAAGCCAAAAAACTACGATATTCAAGAAATTTTTCCATATTGGTGATAAAAATGAATATAAGTGTTTTTAGAACTATTATTTTAAATATAATTCATCTACATACACAAATAAATTAAAATATTTATCATAGATGTTGATTTCCACAGCGTGTTGCAACAAAAACAACTATTTTTACAAAAATAACATTAAAAAAATGTGTTTATTTTATTTCCTTATTTATTTTATTTTTTTACAAGCCTAATTTGATTTGGAAAATAAATATGATTACATATAAGAGTATTTCCATTTTAACCATTTTCGAAATAAGGCTTCAATTATGTACATACCCAAATTTGAAAAATGCATATTAATAAATAGTAGGGTATGAGAAGCCAACTTCCCTTGAAAAGATTGTGCCAAAATTTGTTGAAGTATCGAGTAATGCTGCAAAAAAATGGAGTGAAACCAATATTCAATGTATCCCTTACTTTATTTATTTCCCATAGCCATCATATCATGAAGTTCTTGAGTGTTTAAAATAGCTTGTTGATGCAGGTGAGAAGAAACCTCATTTTCTTTCATAACCTCTACAATTTTTGGATTTGAGACATTCTGAATCTCAGTATAAGTTTTCTCCAATGGTGCATGTGAGATATAATGGGTGGGAAGGGTGGGTAAATTTTGCAGTTCAACACTGTAAGCATGTTGTACTGTTTTATTATGGTGAGGGTGTGGAATGAGTTGAGCAAGAAATTATGTAGGGAATGGAGCATTTTGATGATGTAGTTGATTGGGTTGAATGGATTATTTTGATAGGCAAGCAAGATGTTGTGGAAGAGCTGGAAGATGTGTTTTTACTACAAGATGATGGAAAGTAGTCATGCAATCATAAGATGAACCATTCCAAACTTGTAAACAAGATTGATGGTGGTTATATTGAGATTGGCATGGCTGCCCTAACATATGAGTATTCCATAATGGATTATTCAAGTAAGAGAATGGAGAGGAAGTGTTTTGAACCATACCTGTAGACCACGATTTCCATGGTTTTGACCTTGTTGCAACTTCCCCATCTCTCTGATATGCTACTTCCATCCTAGATAAGGAAGAACAACTATCTATGGGATGCTCCTTTCGGTAATGAGGGCAAGACACTTCATCAAATTATTGATTTTTCTGAACTTGAAAAACATTCAATTGTGAATTTAGAGAGCTATTAAAATCATATTTAAAATTTTCAAATAAAACATTGATTTCCGCTCTTATGTCTCTTGTTCTTGTAGTAAATTTGGAAAAGAAAGAAGAAACTTCTCTGGAATTCTTACCAGCCTTGGAAATTCCTCTTGAATACCTTATGCACAATTCACAAACATCATCATATGATAACTAAAAAACATCACCTTTTCCTATCAGATTTAAGAGTTCTAAAAATTCATCTTTAATTCCTTTAAGGAGTGTTTTCAAGATCTCTTTTTCCAAATGCTTATGCTTTGATTTTTGAAGGTTATATTGAAATCACTCTACATAGTCCTCCAACATTTCATCTTCCCCTTGTATGATACTGAAAATGTCTTCATTGGATTTGCAGTAGTCTTGGTACTTCTTCAATAATATGTTCTTTATGTCCTCCCATGTTTGGATGCAGTTCTCACCTTGGCTCATGAACCATCAGAGAGCTGCTCTTTTTAGAGTAAGAGGAAACACTTTCAATATTTGATCATTAGTACAATAATCATATCCTCTACAAAATAATTCAAACACAAATAAGAATGTATCTGGATCTTCATTTTTCAAACCATGAAAATTTGGTAGAGGAGATGGGGGAATTATGTGCATTTGTGTCACTCCTCCTATATCTTTGGTAGGGAATTCGAAAGTTGCAATGTGAGCCATTTCTTACCATAATAGAAGATGTTTTTCATGTGTTCCTTTGAGGCTCCTCCTTCAAATATTCCTATCAATTGGTTAGTGAAATAGGTGGTGCTTACATCACCACTCGAGTGGAATTACAAGATTTTTTCAAAAATTCTACCTCTAAAATTCGTATTTTAATTCCTACGCAATTCTGCTGAAAAGCGGGCGGAGGAGAAAGCATTTTACTTGTTTTTTATGCAGGTTCTTACCTTCCGTTTTTAATACCCAATTCTTTCATAGCAGAAAAACATCAAACATACATCACTCTTTGTGAAATTGCAACACTCTCCCCAGCAACGACGCCAAAATGTTGGGTGCTAAAAGGTGCATTTTAAAACTGCTATTTATCCCACATTTATTATCAACCCAAGTGTTGGGAAAAATACTGAGAGGGGGGGTGAATCAGTATTTACTGCATATTCAAAACTTTTACCTTTTCTTGCTTCTAAAACCCATACGCTACTTTCCTGAAACAGATTCGCGTATATACGCGGATACCCTTTATGAAACTCGCGTATACACAGATATCTAATTATGTTATTAGATCTTCACTTAAATCATTCCATCATTCATTCATCAGATATTTAATAAATAGTAGACATGAACAGTAAGATCAGAGTAAATCATCACACAAAGCATCACACATGAACACCAGGATTTTTAGGTGGAAACCCAAGTCGGGAGAAAACCACCGCTGCCGTTGCTCAGCCTTCAATCTTTTATTATAGAGAAAACATCTTACAACATATGTGCTGGTGCAGACTCCTACCAGCACGCAGGCACCCACCTGCGCTCGTTTACCAGCCTCTCCTGGAAGGGAGCTCCAACCCCCTGACTCGTTTACCGGCCTCTCCTGGAAGGGAGCTACGACCCCCTGATCTCGTTTACCAGCCTCTCCTGGAAGGGAGCTACAACCCCCTGACTGAAGGCTACAACCCTCAACACCACCTTGGACCACGTTTCATCAATTTTCACACTGGATCCAACAACCTCCTTTAAGACACCACTTGCAGGCCACGTTTCATCATATTTTCAGACTGGACCCACTCCATACTTTTAAGCACAGTCAACCATGAAACAGATACATATAACTCACTGACAGATATCAGTAAACCAGCAGAACAGATCAGACATTTCTTACCATAGACTTCAGCAAACCCTAGTTTGCATACGCGCTTTCCTTTCACTGATGTCGCGTATATACGCGCTTCCGTTCACACAAACCAACGTATACTTCTGTACAAATTATAGAACCAATTTCATTGCGCATACGCGCTTTCTCTTCAGCGAAGCCGCGTATATACGCGCTTCCTATGCAGTGAACTAGCGTATGCTTCTTCAACCATTTCAGAGCTGCATACTTCTTTAGATCAGATACTTCACACAGATTTAACCCTTCACTTCAGACAGATGTTCGCCCCATCACAGATCTAATCATTTCATAAACAGATCTAGCAAATACAAGTACATTTCAGATCTAGATCCCCTTCTTCATCATTGTTGCATTATAGATTAAGATCTATCATCAAACCTTTACCCTTTCCATATAGATATACTTCATAGAGAAGTATTCATTCAAGCTCAGACATCTTGCACCCACACTCATGATTTGCACAATGAATTTCTTCTCCTTATATAGGTTTACCCTTTTTCAATACCATGAGCCAAAACCACATTTCTTCCGATGGTATTCCTGGACGGGGTCATTTAGACGAATCATTACCCAATACAATGGGTCAATACCATGGTGGTTACCCCTGGTTTTGCATTTTAAGAGCGCTTTTTCCCATACGCGACTTGGCACGTTGATTCCCGCGTGCATACGCGACTTCCCCTAGGCAAATTCGCGTATGCCTAGAGACATACTCTTTTCATCAAGATTTAGCACAAGCTGAAATCCTTTCTTCATTGCCTTCTGTACATACTGTAGATACATCAGATTTACTCCATCAAGAACATATTCTATCAAGCACAACTTCATCAAGTAAGTTGCCATCATCTTCATCAAGAGGGTTGCCTTTCAAGAACAACACTCATCATCATATTGCTAACAAACATCATTTACCAAGTCCATCATGTCAAGAATAACTTCATCAGGTGGATTGCCATCAAGGACAACACATGTCAATAGTCGCATGTCTTCATCTTCATTCAGTGGGTTGCCATCAAGGACAACACTCTGCATCATATTGCCAACACCGAGCAAGTCCTCTTATTTCAAGAGTGTATACATTATGTGCACGCTATAATCCCAGAGAGTAATGTTTCTTAAAACATAGTATAGATCTTTCAAATACAAGAGTAAACGAATGCTTGGAAATGAAATCTAATTACAATGACATGAAACTAAATGCTCTAAAATCCAATCACTCACTCAACAATCATCAGTCAAGGATGCAGTAGTAATAACTCTTTCCTCTAGAAACTGATGTAAATGAAATAAAACATAAACAAGATCCTCAATCTGGGAACTTAGGCAATAATAACTAATGTCCTTTATAATTGATGATATTACACTCCACACTAAAGAAATTAAATGGAAATGGTAACTAAGCTAAATCACTAATGCTGCTAATGAAAATAGACTAAGCAAGCTCTATGTAATACATTCAAAAGCAAAACCGAACTCTTGCAAAAAGGAATAAACAGTAAACTAGTTAACATAAATGAACAACAAATTTATTTATTAGAAAAGAACAACAAATAGAAATGAACAACAATCGGAAATGAACAACAAATTCTATCTAATGGAAATGAACAATCAACAACAAATTATATCTAATGGAAATGAACAACAATAATGAAATGAATAGTAGATTCTAATGGAAATGAACAACAAAGTTATTTGATAGAGATGAACAACAAAATCTGGAATGAACTGCAAGGTTATTGAATATAAATGAACAACATAAAAATGTAAGTTGTAAAGAATAGTAATCTTTTTATGGCGGAAAGGAACAACAATGCAGTTCAATCACAACTTATGTAATAAAATGAATTCATAGAATATTGAAACAACAATCTATAAAAAAATGTGATTAAAAGAAATAAATATTAAATCAAATCACTCACATGCTACAAGAATCAGAAATATAATACAAAGACGCAGTGAACTCCACCAGAGGTTGGGCCCTTAGCCGCCAGTAAGCACTGCTAAGTTACTTCAGAATAATCGAATGAGCAGCAACGCAACTTATTTATTGATCATATGTAGCAGAGTTTACAAGCAATTGTACTCTGTTTTAATTAACAAGAGTCGATGAAAAATTCTGAAAATTACAACAGGAAATCTCCCCTCAATGGCAATACATGCTCTCCTTTTATAATCAGAAAGAGGAGAAATTAAATAGTAAATGTGATCCCTCATAACGAAATTTTATTTCTCCCAACAATTTGATCAGCAAGAAAATATATTTCCATCAATCATTCAACAAGAACAAGTCAAATTTGGTATTGCAATTGACATCATTTGGAAAACGGCCGCAACAATGAATAGGGAAAATCATCCTCAGATAACCTTCGATTTCTCTTAATACGGATCAAATTTCATAAAACTGTTCAGTTACAAAGTTAACTCGGTCCGTTCTGGACAAAACCCATATTTCGGATTTTCCAGATTCTTCTCCAATTTCCCAAAATGTCCAACGCAAAACTGACACTTCTTATTCCAGCGAATTTCTGAGTTGGAATATTTGATGATGAGCTGGAGATCAAATCTGCAGTTCGGAAAATATCTTGGAGGCTAAAATGGTGAGTGATGTTACAAAATATATTGATAAACCATAATTTATTAAATCATGCATAATCATCAATTTATTAAAAATAAAGGAGAAGAAATAATATTTATCCATAAGAGCATAAATAATTATAAAATTGAATTATGTGATAAATTATGATAAATGACATGATAAAGAAGAGTAGAAATGGATGGAATAGGTGTTACAAAGTGATAATAACAATGACAAACTAGCGACCCAACAATGAGGATTGCAGGGACAGTGACAAATTACTATGTAACAGATGCCCCCTAAAGCATGAGGTTCGAGAGAGAGGGAGGGGTGAAATGCTGTATGAGAATGCGCCCAACTGGAAACACTACCGTCAGAAAACCTGCAAATACAAATACAACTTATATCTTTGATACATGATATGTGGTATGGGCGCAACCATCTACAATAGAGTGTACAATAACTGGGATCCAAGGTATGGACGCGGCCATCCCATAAAAAAGGATCAACAAGTAGACCCAAGTATGGTCACAGCCATCCAGTCAAATGACTCATGTAAATAATCATGATAATCCACAAAAAATCTGCAGCCTATATTTTACCAGACAAAATCCAGGGTCTTGCACTCCATCTTGACCCGAACAGAGTACAAGTTCGAGCATGTGAATAAGTGAGCTGAAGTCGAACATGCAAGAACATCGTCTAATTACCAGCCAATAATGAAAGCCATTAACAGACGCGAGAGGAACCACCAATAATGAGGATGGCCCTAAAGGTACTATAGGCACAATCCACAGAATGTGAATAATGAGCTGACGTCAAACACCTGCAGAATCATCCGATTGAAGGCCAATAATGAAAACCTTGCGTCGAATGCGAAGAAACTGCCATTGAGGCATGTAGGCTCCAACGTACCTGAAGGGAGTCTCTAGATCAGCTTCCTGGATAATGAGCTGAAGTTGACAGGAAGTGACCTTGATCGAAGGTGGGCCATAGTGTTTCCCACATCATCAACGTGAGACAAAGGAACATGATGCTTGCGAATCAAGATCTGTAGAGAATTAGAGGGAGGTTGAAAACTGCAGAGGCCAACTTCTCTTGAACATATTGGCGGCACGACACTGGATTTGGCAGTATTTGGCATCAAAGGTTTTGAGGTCATGATGATGTGGCAAAGAGCAGATGAGTGGTCAAAAAATATTACCGAAACCCATGAAGGCAAGTAGAGAACGAGATGAGATGTTCCCAACCTGACACGAATGTAGATAAGTGTCATGTTCAAGAGCGACATATTGCCGACACGATGGTGATACTGGTTCCATTCCCCCCCCCCCACCATTTTTGGTGAGTACCTCTTTATTTTTACACAAGCTTGAAGAGGATACCATATGCTTGTCATATAAGTTTGTCCTTCAGACAAATCTAACCTAGTACATTTAATGAGCCCTAGGAAAGAGGAACTCAAGTAACGTCACTACGACAGAGTCTGATGTCATATATTTTTAATGAGTCTGACAAATGAAGAACTCAACGTCTTTTCATATTTAGAGAGTTTGAAAAGATAGAGGAAAATAAAAATCCAACAGTCCCTTTTCATAGATAGTCTCGTAGATGCGAAAAGGTAGAAAACTATACCTAAGAGAACCTCCTAGTCGTGATAGGCTAGGGTATTCCTTTTTCACAAATAATCTATCCCAGCCCAAAAAAGGGGTAAACGTATACTGGGTAGATTTCATTTCGCAGCCAATTTAACGAGTTCAAAATGACAAGAGACTCGGCAATATTTTCAATTTTAGAGAGTCAGAAAAGAGCTGAAAGGTGACTCCTCCTGGAGGAACCAGTGGTATAAAGGGAAGAAACTAGTTCCAGTGATGGTGGAACTAATCAGAAAAAGATAAAGGTCCAAAGGTTGGCTAACAAGACCACTCATTGTAGCGGTTCCTTATGAATGGGTAGAACAATCAAGCGAAGGCATATGATTGACCGAGCAGATGGGGATGATGGAATGAGAGAACCAAGGCTCATCTGGAAAAACAAGCTAATAAAATGGCAATCATGAGAGGTAAAATGGGAATGGCTTCAGTTTTACACAAGCTTGAAACAAACATAAACTATGCTTGAAACCGGTTTCATTTTTAGCCAAGCTTGAAATGGAGACAAACTATGCTTGAAAAACTGAGCCCCAGCATGGTGACTCAATTCGAGGTACATGCCCCCCAAGCTTCAATCCATATGAAAGGTAGATGGAGTGAAGGTTCAAGTTACGAGATCAAGAGAAAGAATCGACTGGGATTTTACGATATCTTATCAAAGACTTGAATTGAACAGGAAAGTGTTTCATTGTTTTAACGATGTTGATGCATGAAAAGAACTATCCTCAGATGACCTTGTTTCATTTTTTAACTAGGTTGATATAGAAGACAAACTATCCTAAGAACACATTGTTTCATTTTTTAATGAGCTTGACACAAGCAAACAAACTCTGCTCCATACACCCTTTTTCATTTTTTAATGAGCTTGACACAAGAAAACGAAATCTGCTCCGAACACCTTGTTTCATTTTTTAAGGAGCTTGACACAAGTAGATGAACCATGCTCTAATAGACCTCATCATAATGAAGAAGAAGTCATAGCTTCCAAGAGTTCCCTGTCCGATGGAAGGAAAACATCTTGGAAGTCTGGACCCAATGCCCCCAGCACACGATGTACAACGACACTATCACTGAATACGGGCACAGAACAGGTAGCCACATAATTTACATGCGACAGGGATGATATAACTGGCGGATAAAGATCCGGCAGGGATGATGGTGGACTAGCTGCCATATTCGGACCAAAGAATGCAAGATGATCAATGGTCATGATTCTACCTTGGCGCGGAAAACACATCACACGAAAGAGGGAGGAGACAAGTGCTCCATGGCATAAGTATAGTGACGGCCCAAGAGTAAATTAAATTCTAAGGGGCTAGGAACAACCATCACGTCCATATGTACAGTTTTCCCTCCCAAAGTAACATGCAACTTTGAAAGGATCCCTAGCAGTTGACTAGTTGCTCTGTTAAAAGCCAATAGATTCCGCGTAACAGGCACAAGCGGTGGAAAATCAAAATATTTCCAAGCAGTTGAGGATAAAATACTAACAAACACACCTTCATCTATAAAGGTGCTGGGTATGACTAGATGAGAGGCATGTACCGTGATCTCAAAGGGCATATAAGAAGGAAGGTGATAACTTGCGAATCGACCCCAATCGAAGGAAGTGACCAAACTACTTGGAGGGGCTACCATCGAACTGAGATGGTCTTCCCCTGGTGTTACTGGGACAAGAGGAAAATCCTCCTTGACCTCCATTTCGAGGTCTAGGAGAGTAGGGTCCGCGACTTCGATCGTGAGGGCTAGAGGAGCAGTGTATTGAACCATAGGGATAGGAGAATATTTCTCTAAGTCTGGGGAATCTGAAGAGACCAGAAGAACATGAGGGATGTGGGATCCACTCTCAATGTAAAACACCTGGTGCACTGTAGACGAGGCCAGCTCAATTGATCCCATGACCAATGGTTGGTCAGGGATGGATTCATGATGGTGAATTTCCGGGGGAGCGGGATCAAGCAAGGATGACTCTTGATTGATCGATGGGTAAACTAGTGAAGGACTCAAAGAAAGCTATTTGTAACTAGCTAGAAGGCACGGTGGAGAAATAGTCGAGTTGTCCAAAACTCGATTGGCTTCATCCATATATGGACAAAGGTGAATGGCATGGTGCCCTTCACACAACTTACAGGGATTGGAAAGCTTACTTTGCTTCTTAGGAGATTTACCAACACTAGATGAATACGTGCCCCCAACTTGACTCCCGGAAGCCAAAGGAAATGGCGGACGATCGTTCGACCATACTTCGAGCACCTTGGGAATGCTAGGGAAGTCTCAAAGAAGATGGTTTCCCTAGCACAACATGCAAGGGAACTTAACTTTCCATGGAGGGTTGGATGGTTTATTAGGAGGAGGTGTTTTAGAAGCAGTAGCTGCAGCCTTAGCCTCACTCTTATTAGACTTCTTCTTCTTTGTCTTCTTTTTCTTCTTCTTAGCCGCCTGGTTACTCAAATCCAGACTTTCACTAGGCTAAGTAGAAGAGGAGGACGCATAAACAGTCGAATAATGGGAGAGGTCCACTGTGGAATCAACATAGTGTTGTTCAAGCGGAGGGACTGATTAAATAGTAGCTGGGACATTCAGGACCACAGAGGTTGAAAACAACCAAACAGGCAACTCAACAGTTAACCCAAGAAGGGACAAAATTTCCATATAAGTAGCACCAACATTTCAAAAAGGAGGAAAAGGCCTAGGATTCCCATCAGAGGGGATTCCTTGGTTGGTGAACTCCGGAAAATTTTCCATCAGAAACGACCTAAAACAACACCCTAGGGAAACTAACTTTAACCAGGAATATTTCATGGGCAGTTAATTTTTAAAACATTAAAACAAAACTCTGTTGTTTCACATTTTAAGAGTCAAGAAATAAGAAAAAGGTGACTCTATCACTTTCAGGTTGGACACGATCTTGAAAGGACAAGAGCTCGATGATGTTTTCAAGTCTAGGGAGTCAGTAAAGATCAAACTGACTGCTCTGGTAATCTAGGTAAGATGTGTACCAAGTTTCCATGAACTGCAATATACACCTTGATAATCAAATGAAAGAGAAATGGCCAAGGACGTTCCGTACGTGTAGGTAGTCTCCCCGAATGTTGTGTTTGATGTATCACGGGTAAAAGGCGACAGACTCAGCTTCCTACGGATAAAGGATAGCAACCTAGTGGGGTCTCCCGTTATATACTTGATGGTATGGGGAGCACAAGTCCGTACTAGCGTTATCTAGAGCTAGATGGCGAATGATAGCTACTAGGTTTTAAGACGTCGGAACACGTCTCTAGCCTAGACCACTAAAATTTTTCTTTAGGTTTCAATGCTTCCTTAGGCTGATTGAATAAATTTTATGGTTGATCTTCAATTATGTCTCGGTTTCAAGGCCCTACCTCATGTCATCTGACAATCTCCTATATGGAGCTATATGAGAAAAGAAATCTTTCAATTCGATGAATGATATCTAGTTAAGGGAAGAGTCTCAAACAATGATGCAACATACAACAACACTGCAAACAATTTTTTTTCCAAAATAGATGACTTTAACTATCCAAAAGTAATCCCAAACATTCAACGATGTGAATAATGCAATGTAATCTATGCAAAATCCTCTTTCTTAAAAACTATGCAATTGTAATCTATGCACAATATCCTTTTATTTTTTTGAAAGAACAAGAATGCACTCAATGCATTTTTCAATGGATGAGAATCTTCTTAATGCACACTTTTAATGAAAGAGAATGCACTCAAAGCGATTTTTATCTTTCAATCATTAAACAATGTAATCTAAGTTCAATGACGGATCCTCAAAAAATAATTTTCAATGCAATGTGATCTAATGCATTTTAACGAAAAGAAAACTATGAGATGAAAACTAAATGAATGAAAATTTCCTTAATGAAAGGATGAATGAAAAAGGGATGTAAAAAACACTAGGAATGAAATCATTGTTTTAAACACTTTGTAACAAAATTACTCAAAAGGCTGCAAGACATATGAAGTCAAACACAGAGAGGAATTCCAAAGCATGAGATCAAAAAAAGGCATTCGTCAAGAAATCATGGAAAGAAGACATTCTAGTTGAACAATGAGCAATGTAATCTATGCTCATATAGAGAAAATACTGGAAGGGAAAGACACACTGGTGAAGGATTTAGGGAAAAAACTCAATTTTCACACACCCTGAAATTGGCAAGACTTTTGTGGGTGAAACTAGTTCCAACTGGCACGACTTGCTCACTGACAACTAGCACCAATGGCTAATTGACGCGGGTTGCTAACTGACAACAACAACGAATGCCTGAAAATGAAAAAACAAAGAATTTCTCCCAACCAAGACCAGACTCACCACTTCAAGAAAAATCTAAAAATAACCCAGAAGCAAAGTTACTAACCAAAAAAATTCCCAAACAAGGGAAAACCCTAGCAACTACAGGAAATGGTGTGACTGCCTGGTTGTAATCCGTGCTAGACAGGGGATGGCGCGGGTGATGAACTGGAAACTTGCACCAATGGGCGCGACTATCAGGGTAGAAACTGTGCCAATCAAGCGAACCATGAAAATATGAAAATTTCAGAAAAACAGAGGTCAGATCTAATCCTCTGGGGCTAAACAAGGGTCTAAGACCAACGGAGGCGAACCAAAAGAGAAAATAAATCAATCAAAATCCAAAAAAAACCAAAAGAGGAAATACTAACTCTGACAATTCCCCAGCAGAGTCACCAATTTGTTGAAGATGTAAATCCCCTCTGCGGAAAAAGGCGATCCCACTAGCCCAGATCGGGTCTAGAAAAAGTCAAGTCATGTAATGACATTGGTTCCTATTTACAAAAATAAAAAGATCACGATGACTGCCTACCTCAAATCCCACGCAGTTGTCATTGAAGAAAAGATGACATTTCCTGTTCCTCGCTTGACAGATCACGATCCTTCCATTTGACATATCCGAACACCTATACACATGCAAGGAAACAATGAAATACAACGTAAAATCTAAAGCATGTAACCATATATCAGTCATAGAGGATATAATTCATTGCATTACATAAAGAAATGAACACATGAATGGAACCAAAATCAGAGTCGCTTATATTATGAATGACAAGAGGGAGAATACAACCAAATGCTCTAACGCTATGATCTTCCTTCAGTGGGGCTGATAGTGGAGCGTGTCTCAACAAAGCTTGTCAAGAATCTAGATGAAGCTCTCTCTCTTACGGGATTCTCTTTGGCTTGGCTCTCAATAGTTTCCCGGCTATAGTTTCCTTCCTACAATTTCAGCTTCCAAGTGTTCAACTATTTAGCCATTCAACTAGCACATCAATGGAAGATGGCTATATTTATATAGGAGAGGAGGAGGTTGGGATCCCTACAATAGTGGAAGGGAGGCATTATCCCTTGGGAGGTTTCCCCATAAGGTGGAAACAAGAGGCCAAAGGAGGAAGGTCATGGTTATTCAGTCGAACGACCCCCTATGACTCATCCATGATGTTGTTGTGATCGAAACTTCGCCTCTTTTAAAAAAAAAAAATCCATAAGCAGATTGGCACGAGTGCTTAAATGGGACAGAGTGCCAACTAGCGCGAGCTCACTGTTAATTTTCCTCATTGGCGCGAGGGCATAATGGGCTACCAGTGCCAAGGAAAAAACAGGTGTTTTTAATGGTTTTCTCAGGAAATGGTCAACAGAAGGATTGTTTTCCTCATGGCAAGGGATTAGAGGATGGTATTTTCAAGGCATGACACTGCTTATTGGTCACAAAAATGACCCTCCAATGGGCGAGATGGGGATTGCAGGGATAGTGAAAAATTACTATGTAACAATGGTTTTTAATCATTTTTGAGCAAGTTTGTAGTTTGTCATTTTGGTCCGGATTGCTTAGTTTTGAAGGAAGTTCTTCATTGAATTTGTCTCTTCTTGTATCAAGTTGTTTTTGGCATTTTTTTTGAGGAGGTTATTATTTTCAACTTGTCTTTTCTTTGGTGTCAAGTGTTTATACCTCTTTGTTGAGAAACTCATTTGCTTGTTTGATTAGAAGTAGCCCTAGAATCATGCATTTGGCATTGGTAGTTTTGCATTAGTGTAGTTTCATTGCTAAACATATTTTGTCTTTTGATAGTTTTTGAGTATGTGAGAATGACTCTAGAAAAGAAAAGAAAATGTCTTGCTTTTATTAGTTGTTTGTAGAACTTGAGTAGAAATTTCTTTCATTGAAGAAAAAGTTGCATATGAATGTAGCAGGTCTCTATTGATTTATCTTTTCCGTAAAAACATCATAATTTTCATTCTCTGTTTACCCCTGTCTTAAAAGAACAACCCTTAAAATCAAGCGCATAATTCAAAATGAACTAGAACTTTTGAGTTGTCATTAATATACACCAACTAGTCTAGGTCATTAGGGCCTTGGAATAGGTGAGTGGAGAGTTAACTATCCCAGGCCACTACCAATTTAAAACATAGAAGTTTATTAGTGAGTGAAATCCAGCCTTGTTAAGTGGACTAGGAAAGCTCTCCTCCAAAGATTCAAGCGTGAGGGTGAGTGAAAGCAGAGAAGAGAGATACCCCCTCTCCTATTTGCTGGATCCCGACCAAAGACCATTATGCTCAGCTGCTGAAACAGACTGGTGACCATATTTGTTATTCCTAGGTATCACATAGGTTACTACAGGGGGGGAAATACCCTTGGTACCTGAGGAAAAAGATGCACCACACCTATTAGTACTTCTAGAGGGTGCCCTTGTGAAGCTTGGGTACTTGCACCAACAAAGTCTTTTGTTTGGAGGTCAGCGTAACTATTTTTGTTACCTTCGATAGTAGGCTTGGGGCGTAATTACCCCAGAATATTCTCGGAAGGTCCTTATTTTCACTTTCTTGTATTTTGGTGTCCTGTCCTAATAACCCAGAGTGGAAACACCTAAGAGTTGCTTGATTGCTGAATCTTAGGGACATTCTGTAGAGAGTGCTCTTTGATCCTATATTTCTATAGTTGTGTAATTTTTTGAGTATATATAAATTCTCATAATAATTAAAAGTGGATGACCGATCAATTTTTTGATTGAGTATGATTCGTTGGCTTTCTCCTACAAGTGTTGAGCCTACTTCTAGAAGGTGTAGAATCAATTCTGCTGGTGATTTGCAATCAGTAGCATCGAACGCATCAAAAAGTGATCCTCCACTTGGGGCTATTATTTCTAAGGGTAGTCATAGTGCTAGTCATGATTTAGATAGGAGTACTCCACTCCTTTCTTGGGTCCTTTTTGTAGTAGAAGAAGTTGAGGTTGAATAAATTCCTAAACATCTATTTAATCCTTCCTCTCCTCTTCCTGCTAGTTTTCCGGATGTTTTATTATACGTTGGGCATCGGTCTAATAGACTGGCTAGCCCTCATATTTCTCTTTCTTTTCTTTCGATGGCCATAGATGGGAACACAACTTCGGCTATGAGTACTTCGAGTGTGCATACTTCTATTTTAGCTAAGGGATGAGGTACCATTTCTATTTCGACCATCACTCCTAGTATTGCAATTTTTGGCTCTACCTCCACTTCTTCTATGAGTGGGGGCACCCAATATTTTTCTTCCCATACTAGTCCCTTTTTATTTGGGATGCTTTCTAGTGAAATTCCCTTAGTTTCTTTCACTGCTGCATTTTTTGTCTCCACGCACATGGCTTCTATGAGTTACACGTCATTTTTTTGCCATGAAATTTGACCGTCATTATGGGTCTATCACCATCTATATCATGTTCCCTTAGAGGTAAAAAATACTCATGTTCCTGAACGAAGTCTTGGAAACTGGAGAAAATCTCTTTAAAACCTTTAAAAGATTACCTACGTGATTTTTGTGACCATTATCTATTCATGCGCTGATACTTATTCTATTAGACACAACGATCATTGTTCTATTCGCCACTCTAACCTGCGCACCCCCATAAAAGGCAAGAAAATATAAAAAGTTAACTTATAGAAGTCTAGTTGGTCGAATATTCTCCCAACTGGAAGCCTCTAGGGTCATGCCAGTTTGAGCTTTATCCCTCTACACATGGAGCTTATCCCTTGGCCAAAGGAACCGAAATACCTTCATGGGAGGAACTCATCCCTCTCTTAATGGATATGAAACTACCTCAATCTCTTTATAAATTGAGCTGAAGTTTAAGGTTGAAAGGTAGATACTAGTATAGATTCTAAGCTGGAGAGAGTTCATAGAGTTCATAGATTCTGAACTAGTAAATTGTTGTTTGCACATTGAGGATCACACCTTTGTGTACATGAGTTAATTTTGGTCATTCTATATAGGAAGGCTTATCAAAATGAAGGAAAATATTGCATAGACACGCAGGAGAAATATGTAAAACATCAAGGCTCATGTTGTAAGATTTCTCTTTTTAATATATGATAATACATATAGATCTTTTTTTCTCGTTGTCTTATTTATGAATTCATAGAAAGGATGTCAATACTTAGACTCCTTGATCAGAAAGTTAAAAAAGTATTTATGATTATTATATATTGCAGGTGCTTTGATATTTTTCATTGTTCATGATTGCAGGTTCTTCTAAGCATTCAAGAATTGTTTTGGAGCGAAAGGAAAAAGGCTACATCAAACATCCCGGTTGAAAGGTATGAGAATAACCTCCTTATTTCAAAGTAGTAATAATATAAAATACAAATAGTTTAGAGAAAGAGGAATTAAATGGATTTTTGTTTCTAGTTACTTTTTGGGGTACTAGGGAGATCGCTCTTGTCCACAAGAGGGATTAGTCCACAAAACAAATTGACGACCATACTGGGGAAGACAAGTTTAGTTTTATTTGGTTCTGTTTGGTTTTACGTTCTATCTTTCTTGGTTTGACTTCTATGAGTGTGGTTTGGTATATAAACTATTAGATTCTCTGAGATAGAAAACCTTAAATTTATTTTTTCCAAATTTTCTCTACTTTGCACGGTTTTCTATGGAAAACAGAGCAGAAACTGATGCAAATTGCTAGTATAGTTTAGTGTGCATGTGGACTGGTTTCCACTGAGAAGCTACACACCCCATTGGAAATTTTGAAAAAAATAAAATTTTCACTTCTAAAGTCAGATAACCAAATTCTTAAGGTTTAACCTGATCTATACCAGTTGCTAGATTTTGTGTATGAAATCCTCCTTAACACGTTAGAGTCTTGTTTTATAAATCATCCTTTTTTCATAATTAAGTTAGGGTTTTCCCTAGTTTGCTATTGCTCCTTTTGGAAGATAGATTCATTTTCCGAAGATCACTGGTTTTATGTTACTGTCTTCTTGAGCCACTAGGATTATTACCAGCCTTACCTTTTTGAATATCTGTTTCTTATTTGATTGCAAAATAGAAAATCTTCTAGATCACCGAAGTCTAATTTATCTCAAGCTAGTCTTTCATGATTTCATTTATTTTACGTCAAGTGGAAATAATTTTAGTTCGCTTACAACTAAGGGAAATCATTAAAAAGACACTCATAGGTATCTTAGTTAGGATTAATAATTAGAACTTTGATTTGCTTTGAATTTTTGTATAATTTTTAGGGTTTTTAGAAGTTTCTTTCTTTTGAGATTTGTTTCTTCATTAAAATTGTAGTTTTTGGATTTGTAATCAGTGGAATTTTCTTCACAAAAGAGAAATTGGTCATGCTTGGAAATTGTATTCTTAATGAAATTGTTTTCTTGACGAAAAGGAATTTTATTTGAAGTTTTACTTTTTTAGTTCAAAATTCCTTCAACTTTATCTTAAATATAATTCATCGAAATAAAAGAGTTGAATTTTCATATTAATGCATTTAGAGTGTTTTTAGTGAGGTCACAATACCATTAAGTTTCATCTCCATACCCCTTTGCGTAAATAACATCCAAATCAATGCAATGCTTAATAAAATCAATCTAGATATTTTTTTACATTTTCTAGGGTTCATTCCACCAATTTAGCTTAGGCTAGTGCTTTCGAATAGGTTGTAATTAATGTTCCAAATCAGTTAAAACAAACAATTATCATCTTGCAGTAGGGAAATCCAATTGTTGCATTTGTACTCTCGGAAGCTCTTCTTAAAATAGTCAAGCATGAGCTCATGTCAGACTAGTGAAGTAATCATACCTACTTCATTGGTAAATATAAAAGACATGCATGTAATAGAAATGGTAAGCCTTGGATTAACCATTGTTGAGGAGCCTGGGGTCACTTGTTAGAAAACCTTAGATTTACCATGTTGAGGAGCTTTCAAGGGGATTTATCTTGATTCTTACCTTGCATGTATATCAGATGATAGATTGTTCCCCCAAGTGAAATTTTCTGAGTTGGTGACCTTAGTGGCCATAATATTTAGGACTTTTCCCCAGGTGACGGTTGAGGCAAGGTCTCACTGTACCTAGAGCAGACGTTGACTAGACTCACTTGGAATTTTCAGAGGGTGCTCTTCACTTGGAGATGGCATAATGAAGTTACTTTCACCAGAATGTTTCATTAAACAGGTTGTCAGGGTAACTGTTCCAACCATCAATTTTCCACATTAATTTCCATGACGTTGGGTTTCATCACCAACAAGTGTTTTTATTATGGAAACATATTTTTTTTCTGTGGTTTGTCTCTTATATTTTGTAGGAACGTGTTTGTTTTCTTTATTTTTAGTGACCTTAGGTGTATTCTTTTGAAATTTTTTAATTTCACGTGTTAAAAATATCGACCATGGTTGAACAACCAAGACATTCAAATAGAATGCAAGGGTAACCCCTTGAGTCTAAACCCAATTAATTGGAAAAATAAAAATTGAAAGAGTTCAACAATTAGGAACCAAATCTACTGAAAAAGGAGAAACATCCATTGTAATACATACTAATTTCAAATTTAATCAACCTCAGATAATTGAAAAAGATCAAGAACAACTAGAAATTTCTGAAGTAATTACAGTTAAATCTGTTACTGAAGATTTTTTAGATACACAATTCACTAAACCTGAAATATCTAAGCTTGAATATGAATCTACTTCGTCTGAGTCACCTTCATATATCATAGCCCCGACTCCTGGTCATCCTCATTCACCTCGAGTGAAACTTCTTATTACTAATAATCTTCCTCCTGGTGTAATTAGTATTGAAGAGATATCTGACGTGGAAGAAGATATCACAATTCCTTGTCATCAAGAATCTTTAGATATAAGGTATAGTGAACCAATTTACCCTTTCATTCGTTTTAGACCAAATCCTTGGTATCCTCAATTTACTGACTTTCTACACAACTCTAGCTACAATCAATCACCATGTCGCATATATTTTTACTATATACCCAGAGGTAGTTACATGGCTTCAAAAAGCATTTATATAGATTCATCTATGTTTTCTTGATCACCATAAACATTTTTGTATGGTGGTCCATCTATTCCTGTTGGGTACCGGTCGCTCTCTGGCACTTTCTCAGGAGCATCTCCATCCTCCGAAACTTCTACCAAGTCAACTAGTCTGTATTAATCTACCACCGAACCATTCACAATGGAATGTGTCTATATGTTTTCCGAGAATATACTTCAAGATATCTCTCAAGATGGCTATATGGCGCCTGGGGGGAAGCAAGGGAAGCAACCTCTCCAAGGGCAACAACCTTTCCAAGGGAAGCAGCCTTATCCAGAGCAACCATGTTTTCAAGGAGGAAAACATTTTGCTAGAACCTATCCCTCGTTTGTAGGACAAAATATTCCCAGTAGTTATCAAACTTATGTTCCAATGCCTCAAACTGGTCATGCTCAACCTTATTCATCACAACCTTTGATGGGAACACCTTACCCAGGAATAAATACTGTGTGGAATCCTTTGTTAAATCAACAGTCTTTGCAGCCTACATTACATATACCTTATAATCAACCTGCTCAACCAGCTGGACAATTTGGTTTTACCCAAGTCCAACAAAATGTTAAAGGTGCACTTCAAATTACCCCATAGGTATCTGTGACAAGTAGTCAACAAGCTGGTCCGAGTACTCAACAAGCTGGTCTGAGTACTCCAAGTACTCCTATCCAATTTGTTGCGCAAATTTCTGTTGAATAACCAAGTACACCTATCCCTAGAGTTTCTCAAACCCCTATTGTTACAAACCTTCAAATGAAAACACCAACTGCTACATATGAAATTCCTCATATTACTGCTCATCAAAATCGACCTATAGTTCATTATATTCCTCAAACCTTTGTAGGAAAACCTAGTGCAACTACGGTTCATACAAGTCTACCTTTTACGAGTCAAACCTTTCAAGGTTAGTTTGTTGAAAGTCAACCATTTCAAGGGAAATTTCAATATGGAAAAATGGGACAAAATATAGTATACCATGGCCAACCATACCCTGGTTATACATATCAAATACTAGCTCAGCCTCAGTTCGGTATGGCTAACCCTGGATACCCTGGAGGTATACCAATTCCAACTACTCAGGATATCCCAGGTTTTCTTGGATATCCTCCTCAAGGTACTGGTATTGTTCCTCAAGGTTATCAGTTTGCACAGAAAGACCCTAATTGGAAGTTACCATTCATTGCAACCTTAGATTTACCAGACTTGTCTTGCCTAATGAATGATCCAATTTACTATCTTCCATTTTGGCTGGGAATGCCTAATAAGTTACCCTGTGATATTCCAAAGTTTGAAGGAAAATCAGGAGAAGAACCCTCGAATCATGTGATGAATTATCATCTATTTTGTGCATCCAATTCCTTAATGGATACAATTCGTTTGAGACTTTTTCAAAGAACTTTGATCGGCTTAGCCACAAAGTGGTATGTTGAGTTACCACGAGGCTCTTTCAACAATTTCAATGCTTTAGCAACATCCTTCCTAACTAATTTTTAGTTTTCATTCTCTTATGATAATGGCACATAAATTTTAAATTCGTTAAAATAGAGTACGCCTATGTTCATTTCAGATCACATACATGAATGGCGACGTAGATGAAATTTAGTCAAAGTTTTCATTCCGGATCAAATTCTAGCCAAATGGTTTATCAAATCATTGCTTCCTAAGATTACTAAAGATGTAGCTAAAGGAGGCTTTGTAATGGAAGAGAAGGTCATACCTCAAGCATAGTATCTAGACCTTGTTTACACACAGTCTGGTACTTTGTATGAAAAAAATCATGATTTACCATGCCCATTTCAACTCATTGCAACTCCTTCCGGTTCTAATGCTGCAAACAATGTAATTGGTACAATTAATATGATAAAGAGTAAGAAGAAATCATCTAAATATACTTCTCCAATCAGAAATATACCATATTCACCCAAAGGAGATCCTTCCATAGAATCTTATGTCGATATTCACGCTGTAGAATTATCTACAACCAAAGCTAAAGCATCTGGAAATAAGAAGAAGGGGAAAGGTAAAAATTAAAAAAACACTTCTCCCAAAGAGAGAGGTGAAAAAACTGAACCAATAGATGAAAAACAAAAACCTCGTTATCCTTGTCTTATGTGTGATGATGATTACTACACAAAAGAGTGCCCACATCGCGCCGAGGCATCCAAATTTGTCAAATTTCCACCCACGTCTATTGTCTTGAAAGATCCTTTACCATAACAAGAAAAAAAAATGATCAGATCTTCTTCCAATTCGTCGGCGGATATCCTAATGATGTCCCAGGTCATGGTTGTGACATGATCTCAAGACTATGGATCTAAGAGTCTTGTACTTAGAAAATAAACTGAATCATCCAATCAACCACCAGTATAGACTCCTTCAGTTTTTGAACTATTGCAAATCGAGAAACCTATTATTTATTAAGTGATTAAACCACTAGCCAAAGGTGTACTTCGAAAATTGGCTTTCAACCCACATGCAAGAGCCGCTCAGAATTACAATAGTGTTGAATATTTGGCTATATCCCCTTCAGCAATGTCAGCCCTTAGAGTGCTGCAATATTATCCAGCTCATAGGAAATTACTATTATCAGCTATAAGAGTGATTGATCCTCAAGACTCGAATATCATTGCCTTTGATCTCGAAAATTTTGTACCTAGACTCCCACATCAATTGGCTTTTCAAATTTTGGTATTATTCAAATGAAGCCAATTTTTCACATAGTAATTGATGAGGGATCATCTACGTGCATTATGTCCTTAGCTTGTTGGAAAAATATTGGTTCTCCGAAAATCAACCAGTCACCAACCATTGTTAAAGCCTTTGATGGAAGAGGTTTTCGCCCATTTGGAATACTCCGGGATCTACCTATAGAGGTAGAAGGAAAAACCATAACACTCGAGGTGGAAGTTTTTGATGCTCCTCTTGATTAAAAACTTCTTCTGGGGTGGAGTTGGTATTATGCTATAACCACTGTTGTTTCATTAGTCTTTCGGATGATCATGTTTCCTCATAAAGGAAATATTGTTAAAATCGATCAGTTGTCTTACTTTGCTTCAGAACCTACTTCTACAGATAGTATCTGGCATGTCATAAAAATGGTTATCCCTTGTGAAGATGTTGGGGTAGGACACTTTAAATATTCCGTTCTCATGGGAACTTTCTTTATACCTTCTCCCAATGTACCATGAACTATCGCCAATATCAATATGGTTACATCAAGCACAATACCATTTGATGACGCGTGGAATGTGCCTTTAGAATCAGAATTGGAATCCTATGGCGGCGAGATGCCTTTAAGTCATTTTTAATTGGCATATGTAGTGGTACAATCATGTCTTGACATTCCATAAACTTATACTAATGAAATGAATGTGGTGAGTGAAGATTCTTCTTCTTTATCAAGCTCAACCATGACCTCATTTTCAACAAGTGTTTTCAACTCATGAAAATATCCGAGAAATATTGTTATAGAATGAATTACCATGTGATGATATTTATCATGGATCTTATTTTTTACCTGACTTTGATAGATTCAAGAATGAATTTTCATCCATGTTTTGATTTATTACGTCAAGGTCGAACCTCTAAATCCTATGTCCATTCTTCATTCAGATTCTACGAAAAAATTGGGAAATATTTCCACCACATTTCCTATTGACATATCAATTAAACCCGAGATAACTGAGAACATTCATATAGGTGATTCTTGCTCGATTG
Source organism: Pinus albicaulis (assembly GCA_034641835.2). Lineage (NCBI taxonomy): Eukaryota > Viridiplantae > Streptophyta > Pinopsida > Pinales > Pinaceae > Pinus > Pinus albicaulis. Next base: position 503,813,461 of record CM076572.1, on the reverse strand, counting down.
AAGATATAATAAAATACAAAGCCCTATTTCAGGAATTCTGAGACGTTTTTGCCCAGTATTGTGAAGAAATGCCATGTATTGATCTTAATATTGTTATTCATGAAATTAAGACATACCCAGATGCTAAGCCTATTAGATAGAGATTACATCCAATACATCTGCGGAAAGCTATTGCAATTAAAGCTGAAGGTGAGAAATTACTACATGCAGAATTTATATATCCTATTCCTTTGACAGATTGGGTATCTAACATAGTTCCCGTAACCAAGAAACAAGGGACTATCAGAGTATGTGTCGATTATCAAGATATTAACAAGGCCTGTCCTAAAGATAATTATCCTACCCCTTACATTGATAAAATTATTGATGATTGTGCTGGAAATGAAATATTCTCATTTATGGATGGATTTTTTGGCTACAATTAAATCAACATACTCCCTTCTGATCAGCCTAAAATAGCATTTATATGTCCATGGGGAATGTTTGCATACTGTAAATTACCATTTGGACTAAGAAATGTTAGCGTAAATTTTTAATGAGCTATGTCTTACGCATTTCACGATATCAAACATATTTTACAACCCTACTTGGATGACTTATCCACTCATTATTTACTTAGACAAGATCATCTTACAAATTTACCTGCCATATTTATGAGATGTAGGCATTACAACACTCATTTGAATCTGCAAAAATATGTATTTTGTGTACAGTCAAGACGTTTACTTGGATTCATTGTTTCAAAAGAAGGCATTCATGTCGACCCATCAAAGGTTGAGGCTATTTTTATTCTACCTCCTCCTTCCACTCTTCGCCAACTCCAAAGTTTGCAAGGGGAAAGTAAAATTTCTACGTCTTTTTATCCCAAATTATGCGGAACTAACTAAAGGCCTCACTCGGTTGTTAAAATATGATGTTCCATTCATCTAGGATGAGCTTTTTGATAAAGCTTTTGATGCACTTAAACACACGTTGACCCATGCACCGTTGTTTCCACATGATTATCATAGATATTACTTTTTGTATTTAGCCACCTCTGATTCCACGATTAGAATGGAATTAGTTCAAGGGGATGAATCTAATAATAAACATGATATTTACCTAATTTGGAATGTTAGCCCAATAGAAATCAAGTATTCACATGTGGAGAAATTGGCTTTGGTGGTTTTTCAAGTTGTCCAATGATTTTGTCATTACATATCATTACGCAAAACCATAGTGATATCTAATTGCAACATGATAATGTATATTTTGAAGAAACAATTTCTCAGGGGAAAATACCCTAAATGGATTTTTATCCTGCAAGAGTTTGATTTGGAGTTCAAGAAATCCAAGTCTAAGAAATCACTGCTGCTCACTGAACTTATGTGTGATTTTCCCAATACTGAATCTAAAACAATGGTAGAAAAACATCTTGCTAATGAATCTCTATTTCTAATCAGTACATTAGATCCTTGGTGTTATCATAAAATTGCACCTGATAGGCTGCTAATCATACGACTTCATGTAACTGTTCCAGACCAACTTTTAACTTAAGCTTAGCCTCTTCAGTCTGAGAGGGATCTCTCAAAGGGTTAATGATATTTGATAAAGATTGACCTAGATGGCTAACTCTACTTGGAAAACAACTTGCTTGTGATGTGTATAGGTTGAAAATAGTATTAGTTTGAAAACATTGGGCTTATGGAGTCACCAATTTCATTGATTCAGTAATAAGTTCACTTGACATGTAAGATGAGGCAGGTAAGATTTTTTAGCAGAAGTACACTCACACAAAACATGAAATAACACAATGAATTCATCTATAAAAGAAGTTAGAGCATTACATGAATTAATTCTGAGTATTAAAGATGAAATCCATTGAAAATGGTACACATAGAAGATATAAATAATATAAGCACCAAAAACTCAATCAGAATCTCAGTTTGGTCAAGAAACATGTCTCTGTATTACTGAAAAAAGTCAATTTACATAAAGCTGCAGTATTTCCAAAAAATATCCAACCCTTTCAAGTTCAAATATCTGCCCTTTAATAGACTTGTTACATGATGAGATGATCTGCCTCTTGGCTAGATTCATATAAATTTCCCTAATGACACCTTGCATAACAATAAAACATATACTTTAATGAGAAAATGTCAACTATTTTACTTGAAAATCCTTTTCCTAATAGGACTCAAACTATTCATTATTACATTAACCACCTTATCTCCTAAAAAAAATTACATATTTGAAAAATATTTCTTCACATGTTCGAATACGCTGTAATGGAATTCACCACTACATGAAATATTGATTAGCCTCCTCCAAATCTGGAAACAAACCCTATCTTTAAGGAAACTGGGCTTTGTCTTCAACACATGGTTTGGCTGATGAGTTGTCTTCATCTCTTAGTCTTCAAGTCTTGGATAGCTGTTAACATAGTCCTTTAACCCTTTTAAATTATCCACCTATCCATAACTTCACAAAAACCTACTCATAAAACATCAAAACAACACGCTACGAAAGTATGATAGTTTCGTAGCGTACTTTCATAGCGTTACAAAAATGCCTTTTGCCATCAACCTTTCTGATTCTTTCCTTTTGCATTGTATTCATCATGTATTGACACCTCTACCATATCATTTTCATCCTTTATAATCTTATCAAAATGGTTCAAAATGAAAAAATAAAGCTACAGTAGTTTCGTAGCATTTTCCTGGTTTTCAAGCCTAAGAACGCTACGAAACTGCTGAAAACAGTGAAAATTCTAGATTTCTGTGTAGCTTCAAAAATATGCTTTCCAGGTGTAAAAAATTATTTTCTAACATGCCACTGACCTTTAAAATCACAAATCATCTTAAACTATGATTCTTGAGGTGTTTCTTCCTCATTGATGATGAGTTGAGCAATTGGCTCCTCAACTACTATCATTTTAAGGCCCTTTTTCTCCAACTCTTCATGGATTAGTTCAAGTTGTTCCTGGAGGTATTTAACCCGATCCTTCAACTTTCCATTTGTAGATTTCAAATGAAAGTTCATTTTACTAACATGTTTCACCTCTTTCCTCAATGGCATGGTCCACTTGATTAACTTCTGTGTATTATCTAGAGTCTTGGAAACACTGTCAACCTGCTCTTCCCAAATATCCTTCATCTTTTCAAACTGAACCTTCTGGAAATTGTGTTTTCTTGCCTCTTTCTTCATAACAGAAATATCATGGTTGGCCAAATTCGAATATTCTTCAAGGAGTTCAAACTCTGTTTTTTCCATTACTTTTTCCTTTCCTTTCTTTGACTTTCTAACTGAATATTTCTCTGCAGGTGATGAAAGATCAATGATGTCTTGTGGTGGCTTGACAATATCATTAGCTAGATGAACTTATTTTCTTCTCTCCAAAATTTTTATAGCACGCCTTGTCATGGGATTTCTTGCCTGGAACATAAAATCTGCATCTCCTCCTTCAAATTCTATTTTCTTTTCAGATTTGGCTTTCTTTAGTTTCTGTCCACCTTCCTCTATATCCTCAGCCTAGACTATAGGAGTCTATTCTATGTCAATGGAATGTGGTATGTATTCTATATTTCCTTTAGCTACTTCTATGTCTTCTAAATTCATTTTTTTGTCTTCTAAAGCCATTGTTTGACTCCTTGTCATCCTTTTTCTTCCTTGTTTACTCACACCTTGTTTTTTTATTTTTTTTTCAGGTTTGGTTGACTTTTGTTTTGCAGGTGGAACAATGGGTGTATCAAAACTCTGCATTTCCTCTATTTCCATCATGATTGGTTTACTTGGTTCTACTCTTGCTAGTTCACTTGTTTCTGTTGCCACTGGTTCACTTCATTCTACCACTAAGGGTGATGGGATACTGCTAGGTTTAGGAGTTCTTGTAGGAGTTAGGGTATCCAAATCAAAACCACTAACAAACAAAAATGAAGACCAGTCTCTGCCTTGTCTTTGGAGCTCATCTAAAACCAAAAATTTAATTAAACCATGATGAAACAATGAAGTTTCACTTCCTTCTGATTTTTCTTGGACCTTATCTTCCATTTTTCCTAGAATTCTGTGTAAATAGAAAGGCAGATCAAGAGATATCTTACTAGCAAAGTGAATGAGGAGCTTGAAATGGTAAGAGTAGACTTTATGGTATCTCCCTTCACAAGTAAAATATTTTTGGGTGATGAGCAACAAATTTGAGTAGTTATCCTTCATGCATCTTCTTGGAGTGGCATTAGTAAGGTCCATTTCACTGTTTTCTAGCTTGATAAAATCCTTGCACTGCTCCATGTTGAATTTGAACCCTTTAAACCATTTCTCTTGTCCTCTTGGAATTATTGTTGCTGCTGCAATGACCTCTGGTGTAATGTTGAGATTAAGCATCCCCACTTTGGTAGTTTTTCCATTGAAATTTAGAGAAAAATATTTGGTAACCTATACATGGCAGCCTTGTAATATTTCATAAAACTGTAAGCATCTTTTCCATCTGAAGACTTCTACAACTATTGGGTCTTCATTGATCAGATTCATATCTGATGGCTCATATCTTAGACAATGGCCACCCTTATTTGTCTTTATTTTTGTTTCCATAGCTTCTTTAGTGTCTTGTTTGCCTCACTTGATAGTTTTCTGCCTCACTTGATCAGTGATCTTTGTAAACCCTTGAAAACACCAACCACAACTTTGGCTCAATGAAATAGCTCTCCAGAGTTCAATATCACGCGAAGAAGGAATGAAGAATGAGAAATGACTGAATTAGGAAATATTTTGAAGTTTGATATTCACTCATAACACAATGATGACTTCAGACTTGACCATGTACCTTGATCTTAACCCTCAATGACTCGAACGATATCTAACTTACCCTTTCCCAATGATTTTCTGATACCTAACAGCTAATTTGACATGACAGACACAAAACCTCACTTTCATAGAATTTTTAGTGTAAATCTGGGCATTTTTGCTACGAAATTATTAGCGGTTTCATAGCGAAAAGTGTAATTTCTCAGTGTATTTCCCTACGAAACTGTGGTTTCTTGGCTAAAACGACCATTTCTATACTAAAACCTTGGGAATTGAAAACTGTCAGAAAATTATGAGTGATGTGACATGACGGGATTTGAAAGTGAGTGGGTTTGGACCTTAGGGTAATATTAAATAAAAAAAAATTAAAATTTTCCTTGACCAAGTAAATAAAAAATGAACCCTACAACCCTACCTTTGACACATGAGCCTATATGACTTTTTCAAATGATGCTTAATTTTTTGAGTGATAACACTTGGTATGGGGATATCATTATATATCTCCAGACCCAAACTGTTTGGCCAAAGCTTTCATGATCATATCGATGGAGAATTCGATACCAATCTCCAGAATACAATATTGTTGGTGACACTCCTTATCGTCGTGGTGCCGATTCTATTTTTCGACGTTGTATAACTCATGAAGAAGCTGAAAGGGTTTTGAATTACTGCCACTCTGGAGCGTGTGGTGGTCATATATATGGGTTTATCACAACCCAAAAGATATTCTTGGCCATCACTATTCAAATACTATATTCCCGCTATTAGAAAATGTCACAATTTCTAGATTTTTGATTGAAAGATGCATGCACCTCCAACTCCTCTTCACCCAATCATTACTGTCAGTCCTTTCATCAAACGGGGCATCAATTTCATCACATGTAACCCTCAATTGCCTAGGGTGCATGGGTATATTATTCTCACCATATATTACTTTACCAAATGGGCCAAGGGGATGCCTACATTCGCGATTGATGGAAAAAATGCAGAAATTTTCATATTCAATCATGTGATTGCTCGATTGAGTGTCCCTCAAGCTATCATTATGGACCATGGGAGTCATTTTTGAAACATTATGATGATCGAGATTTATTCTCAAATTGGCCTATGCCACTATAATTATACACCATATTACCCGCAAGCTAATTGTTAAGTTGAGGCCATCAATAAGGTTTTAACCAACATTATTAAATAGATTTTTAGAACTCATAAAAAAATTGGAATATCATGCTTTTTTTGGAATTATGGGTATATCGTACCTCTACAAACAAATCCAGAGGGTTCACTCCTTTTCATCTTGTTTATGGTTTGGAAGCTGTGTTACCCATTGAATATGAATTCCCGTCACTCAAACTAGCCATTGAATTATTACTAGCTACCTTTGAAGAGGAGAAACGCTTCCTATACCTAGCACAATTAGATGAGACTCATCGCGCCACTGCATTAGCTGTCGAAGTTCATAAAAAATGTTTTAAGGCTTAGTATGATGAAAGTGTTAACCCTCACATATATTTGCAAGGTGACCTTGTTCTAGTATACAATCAAGCTCACAAAAACTATGTGCTAGTAAATACGAACCAATGTGGCATGGTCCTTATATTGTTAAGTGTGTGCTTGCAAAAGGAGCCTACGAGTTAATCGAATATGATGGCATCTCTTTAGATAAACCCAGAAATGGGCTTTATCTCAAGAGATATTATGCATGATTCTTCATGTGAAGATCCTCTTTTTACATTAGTTACATTTTAGAACAGTGTCCCTGAGATTAGAAAAGTGTGCCTTAGGATTAGTTATTTTTCTTGACGAGTTTTTTCTACTTTCGCTAATTATCCTGATTACTTTTGATATTGCAGATATTAACGTTCCTTTAGACTTACATTGGTTTTGTTGACGGCGCTTGTTGTAGTACACGAAACTTCTCTTCCGCTACTTGGGTCATCTATTTGCCCACCAATGAGTTAGTATCTATTTATAGGATATGCCTTGGTCAAACAATGAAAAATATTGCAGAATATAACACATTCATTGAGATATTATCTAATTCCATTGAATTTGGTATTCGATGTTTGAATTTTAGGTTAGATTTGCAACTCATTGTATTACATTTAAATGATGTTTATGCTATTAGGAATCCAACTTTGTTAAGAATTCTTTTGAGGTTTTATCTCTTAGAAATACAATTTGATTACATTGAATTTCAACACATTTTAATAAATTTATACACAATGGCTGATGCATTAACTGATCAAGTTTTAAATAGACATCTGCATCATTGAAATTTAAAAAAACAATATTTGATCCATATTGAACAAGATACTCAGAGATTGGAAGTGGTAATATCATTAGGTTAAAATATTTGTGTGTTGAAAATATTAGATCATATGTGATCATATGTTTCAAACACCTTATGATATAGATATACTGATAAAAAAAGCAAAATTTAAATCTAGATCAACCACCATCTATCGATGATGATGATAATGGTAGAAGACTATGGCACGTGCCACCCTGCACAGATATCTCATGAATGGGCCTGGAACCCTAATAACATGTATCTGGAGCCTAAGAGGTATATCATTTTTCCTTGTCTTCAGGATGTCAATATTCAACCTCTCCATGTTGTGCTCTAGCTCTATAATAGCCTCTGACACATCGGTCTATAGTGGGCCTGCTTTAGGTTGCGCATCTCACCTGTCGAAACGACGAAGTGTTGCTAGTCGTGATGGGCCAAAATCTACATTTTACATTTTTATCAGTATCAGATGATAGAAAATAAAATAAAATTAGATAATAAAAAAAATAAAAATGATTTGTTTTACCTGATGCATCCCACTATGTCCCCAGTGGGAGTGATGTGTCAGGGTTACCCCTGTGTAAGGAAAATATTCAATCATGAATATTTGGCTCCTGATCCATATAAAGAACTGAGGGGTATAACAAACCATTGGATCACCATTTCCACCATGGCAAGTCATTAATGACACCCATCACAACATACGTGGCTCCCTGGGTCTCATGGGATCCACTAGAGACTTCTAAGGTGTGAAGAGTGGAATCCTCTCCAAAGGGAAAGACACAAGAATGGATCCATATACAAAGTTTATCAAATTCCCATTTTTTTCTCTCATAAGTTGGCCTTTCAGGTTGACCAACACCTCTTCGCACCAGTTGAAAATTGTTCACCCAAAACATTCAACTGCAGTCTACATTCGTGCTTTGGTAGCCACACGCGAAGATGTATTGCCACACAACCTAGTAACTATAAATGCAAGGATATTTAGGTCTAATCGCACAATGGTTTTGATACCAATGTGACCATCCTTCAAATCTGAATTTTGACTGCAATATTGAGCCATAAAAGATGCAGTGGGCAGAACACTTGGTCATGAACTAAACAAGGGAATGTCTCTCCCTCTGTGGGGTAATCCAGTGAGGAAATAGATATCCTCTAGCTCTCTCACAAGCCTATGGTCCCTAATGATGAATCATTGATCTCGAACATCCCAGGCATTAACTAACTAGGTCATCAACTCTACCTATGCCTTCATTCCTTGAATTGCCTAGAATTTATCCATTCCACAAGTTTTTAATGTGCAAAGTGTTGCGAGGTCATTCATGGCTTCAATATCTTGAAGCTCATGCTCCCTTTCTCGCCATTCCAACATGATTTCTAAACTGCAAACTGTCAATAAGGATCATTAGAAATCAATTGGGAGAAATTTAGCCACATTTTTATGGATAGAAACATGATTTTGAAAACCCCACAGAGCTTTCTTGAGTTTATTGTATACATAGTGTGTTTTTGCGTACAAGACATGCATAAAAAATGTGACAACCTGATGAGTTTTTCTATTAAAAAATCATCGGGGTGTGCGGGTTTAGCCACGAAAACCTCTTCACCCTCAAGGGCAGATTTCAAAACCTTGTTTCCCCATAAAAAATCACCTAAAAATTTAAAATGAAAAACTAAATGGATTAAAATAAAGATAATGATGATGTGGAATACTTGGCGATGATGGTTCTCGAAATGGCTGATTGGTTCTCTCGATATCTAGTCCAGAAGATTTGGGGTAAGAACTTTTTTTTCTCTGCTGTAAAAACTAAAAGGTAAAAATGATTTGTTTTGACTTCTTTTTATAGTTTTAAATGAATAAATAATATCATTTTTTTTATTTTCACTTTAGGAGTCAAAATTCAAAATGTTTTTGATGTTTTAGAGCATATAATTGTAATTTTTTGAGTTTTGGTGCAGGGAAAAGGTTATGTTTGAAAATAATCATTTTGAGTATAAATTTTTCACTTTTTTGGGATCTCTAAAAAATACAAAAAATTGAAACCCTGAAGTCCTCTTTTAAGCCCTTTTCAGACTCTCTAAAGATGAAAGATCATTGAGCACTTGATTTTTTGAACTCGTTAAAATAAATTAACAGTGGTATATTCAGTATAAGTTTGCCCCTTTTTCAGACTGAATTAAACTATTTACAAAAAAGGTATACATTTACTAAGCATGTGCAATAGAGTTCTCTCCTACATTATTTTATCCTTTTTCGGGTATGAGAGACTAAATTTATGAAAAATAACACTACAAAGTTTACTTATTTTTTTCTTTTGACTCCCTAAAACTGAAAATTACCCAGTTAATCCTATGTTGGACTCGATAAAATTAAACAATACAGGACCTGTCGATCACAACAATATTGAACCACTCCTTAGGGTTTGTTAAAAATAATAAAATGGACTCATACAAAGGATGAGATTACATGACAAGAAAATTTTATCCTCCTCAAGCTTCACAAAAATAAAGAGGTACTTGCATTATTGTTGGGGGAAAAAGTGAGAAAAAAAAATCCATTTGTTATCATTGTTTTAGAAAGCAACATGTCACTCTTGAACACGAGACTTTGTCACACTTGTACCTGGGTTGGGTAATCCTTTTTTCTTATAGTTAATCAAACCACATTGAAAGTCTTGACCTAGTTTTTGGGTATTATCTTTGAGTCAAATGCTGCCAAACCATTTACAGTGTCGTTATGTGTTCAAGAGAAAATTCAATTTTAAATTTACCATTCATTTCAAACATTTATCTCCGTTAACGTTGACCATCTTTGAATCAATCCTTGAAAAAAAATTCTTCATAACTTTATTTATCTAGGATTTCCTGTGACAAGTCACTTTCTATCGACGTCAGCTCATTGTCTAGAAAGATGATTTAGAATCCTATCAGTGCCTTGGAATAGGAATTTCCTAATGGTAGGTTTCTCACCTTCGATGATAGGTTCTCATCATTGACCTTCGATCGAGTTGTTCTATGAGTTCTAAAATGTAAATCATTCATTCAAACTTCGTAGATTGTGTTGAAGTACTTTGAGATCCATTTTCATTACTGGTGTTTTCTCTCACACTTGTTAACAATTCTCATCATTGACCGGTAATTAAGTGGTTTCTACCATGTTCGACTTCGACGCAATCAATCGCAAGGATATATTCGTACTAGTTCAAGAAGAGGAAATCAAGACCTTGGATCTAGTTTCCACCATACAGGCTATGACAATTTATGTATTCATGATGCAGTGGACTTCTTATGACATATGACTGTGCACATATTGTGTCTAATTTTGATTGTAAAGCTAAAATCATATATGTAACATAAAATTTAGTTAGTTTTGCTCTGAGTATGGGAATGCCTACCTCAGTGGTTATATATATTTGTATTGAATTTTTTACAGGTTTTCAACTGGTGTCTCCAATCCAATATTTGGAATGATAAAGCACTTCACTCTTTAGAAAACATTTCTTAGACTCCGCACTTTAGGGGAAAATATGTTACATGTCATTTTTTCACCATGAAATTTGACTGTCGTTATGTATTCATAATCATCCATATCATGTTCCCTTAGAGGTAAAAAATACTCATGTTCGTGAACCAAGTCTTGGAAACTGGAGAAAAGCTCCTTAAAACCTTTAAAAGATTACCTATGTGCTTTTTGTGACCATTACTTGCGCATGCGATGATACATCTTCTGTTTTCTGTGACAATCGCTGCTCTATTCGCCACTAAAACCTACACACCTCCATAAAAAGGAAGTAAATACAAAAAGGAAACTTCTAGAAGCCTAGTTGGTTGAATATTCTCCCAACTGGAAGCCTCTAGAGTCGCACCAGTCTGAGCTTTATCCCTCTAGTCATGGAGCTTATCCCTTGGCCAAAGGAACTCAAATATCTTCATGGGAGGAACTCATACCTCTCTTAAGGGATCTGAAATTACCTCAATTTCTCTGTAATTGAGATGAAGTTTTAGGTTGAAGGGTAGATACTGACTTGTATAGATTCTAAGCTAGAGAGAGTTCATATAGTTCATAAATTATGAACTAGTAAATTTTTGTTTTCACATTGAATATCACACCTTTGTGTACATGAATTCATGTTGGTCATTTTAGAGAGGAAGGCTTATAAAACCGAAGGAAATGATTGCGTAGACACATGAGAGAAATTTGTACAAGATCAAGGCTCAGGTTGTAAGATTGCTATTTTTAATTTTTGATAATACATATGGATATCTTTTCCTCATTGTCTTGTTTCTTAATTCATGGAAATGATGTCAATACTTAGACTCCTTGATCACTAAGTTAAACTTTTATTTATGATTATTATATATTGTAGGTGCTTTGATCTTTTGCATTGTTTGTGACTAGAGGTTCTTCTCAGCATTGAAGAGTTTTTTTGGAATGAAAGGCAAAAGGAAACAGGCTACATCGAACGTCTCGGTTGAAATGTAGGAGCATAAACTAATTATTTAAAAGTTGTAATAATCTAAAATACAAATAGTTTAGATAAAGAGGCATTCAATGGATATTTGTTTCTAGTTACTTGTTGGAGTAGTAGGGAAATCTCTCTTGTCTGCAAAAGGGATTAATCCACAGAAGACTATGGCTAGTGGGTCAACTTATTTTCCTGGTTTTACCTTCGAAAGTGGTAATATCCCTCATTCGAACCCTTCCTTAGGTTCTTTTCCTTTCTCCGTGAAAGGTCAAGGTTTTAATCCTTTTCTAGGAGGTCAAAGCTATAATTATTTTCAAGGCTGGAACCCTGCTCTCAGTGGGTTGGGAACTGGGAATCAGTTCATGTATGGTAAGTATGGGAATGTTCCTTTCTCCTATATATGTTCTTATCAGGGTTTCTCTATTTTCGCTAATGCATGAAACCCTTACGAATGGGGTCTCATCTTCATTTAATACTTCGATTGGGGGGGGGGGGGGATTCTTGTTTATAGTAACCCTGCAGTGGGAGGAGGCCCTAATCTGAGTTTCTCTGGGCCAAAAGGTTTTTCTTAAGGTATAGCTTCTTATACGAACAATCTGTGGTAACCTGTTGCCTCAGAAAATCCAGGTTATTCTTTTTAGAATGTTGGGAATCCTTCCCCTGGTGGATGGAATCCTCAGGGTCCTTCGCACTTACCATTCTTGGAAACCCTAAACTTTCCAGATCTATCAAATTTGACTAATTATCCTATTTGATACAACTCAAGTTGGAATTTGGTCCCTACTAACCTTCCATCAGATATTCCCAAATTTTTAGGGAATGATAGTGAGGATCCAACCAACCATGTTACCACTTTCCATTTATGGTGTTCATCAAACTCCCTCATTGATGATTCAATAAGGTTGAGATTATTTCAGCACACCTTGACTGGAAACACTACTAAATGGTACATTGAGCTTACTCGGGGCACTTTTGCTTCATTTGGCGAGTTGACTACCATGTTTTTGAACCATTTTCAGTTTCTCATTTGTTATGATGTTGGAACTGAGATTTTGGCCAATTTCCAAAAAGATAAGGCAACACACATTTATGATCATATTCAGGAATGGAGGGTAAGGAAGAGGCTCATTAAAGCCTATAATCCCAATGAATTCCTTCTCAAATGGTTCCTCAAATCCTTACAGCCTGAAATCTCAAAGGATGTATCTCTTTCTGGGGTATTCACTGTAGAACAAGCTATATTTAGAGCCCAATAGTTGGAACTGATCTATTCTCAGTCTAGGATTCTGAATAATATCTTTCCTGATGCTCCTCATTCTAAGATAGATTTAGCCAAACCAGAGCTAGGTCTCCATGCTGATGGGCTTTTCGGTTAAATCAATAGTAGCATGGTTAACCTTTTGAATCAATTGCAGCAGTTGTCTCTATAATCTACTCGGTATATTCAGGTTGCACCATCAGTGTCTACTCCTTCCCAACACTTAACGAATAATGTTGTTCAATATTCTAACTCCAAAGGATATTGAAAATCGAATGGGAAGAAGAAGGGATGGAATGACAAGAATAAAGATAAGGATGGGAAGGTTAATGTTAACAGACCCAACATTAATGTTAGAGAGGGTAAAAGAGAATCAAAGAAGAAGTTCAAGTTCCCTTGCAATTTATGAAATGGAGACCATATCACTCATATTTTCCCTATGATTTAGGATATTTAGCACTTGTTAGCTCAACAGGGTTCCTTGAGTTCCCAGGCTGTCCTGACTAACGCTTTTCCCCAAGGGAAGAAAATGCTTGCTGGTGCGAATGAAAATAATGGAGCTCCCACATGGGGCAACCAAGAGGGGGGAAATTATTCATATATATATATATATATATATATATGTTGAGTGCTGACACTGATGTTGCCACAATATGACGTGATTATGGTGAATCCGAATCTTTGAAGGCTAAGGCCACTCCTGATACTTCTGAGCCACTCCATATTGAGAGGCCATATGTTTAGCCTATACCTCGCATGACGAAGATTCTGCTAAATGTTCGAAAATCAACCCTAATGCCAAGGCAGCCTAAAACTACTCCAATGTAGAAGATCTGGATCAGAGTCCTTTTGCCATGTCTACGTTGGAGGTACTCCATTTGTGCCTAGCACAAAAGAGTGTGCTGCTCAATGTGATCGGGGCGATAGATCCAAAGAACACTCTTATGATCAAATTCAATATGTCAAATCTTAAGAAGAAGCTTCCTCATCATATGGTTTTTCAGATCAAATCTACGTATCAGAAAATCAATATTTTTTGAACAGTAGTTGATGAAGGTGCTTCCACATGTGTCATGTCTATCTCATGTTGGAAATATATTGGATCTCCTCAATCCATTCCGTCACCTACTCTCCCACCTGCATTTTATGGTCATTATCACATGCCACATGGAATTGTTCCGTCTTTTCCCATATGTTTTGGGGGAATTTTTTTTAATATCGAAGTAGAGATAGTTGATGCCAATTTGGACTACAAACTTCTATTGGGGCATAATTGGATTTATGAGATGGATGCCATCACTTCATCATTATTTTTCATCCCATGTTTTCCCCATGAAGGGAGGATTGTCACTATTGATCAGATGGACTATTCTCCAATAGATACTAGTGCATCTTTTGACTTACTGTTCCCTCAGTGAATGATGCCAAGAACCTATGGAGAATCTGGGACTTGGTATGTATACCTCATTGATGGGTATGTTTGATCTTTTGCCTCTTTCTGTTCATATCAATGATATTTCATCCTTCAGGGCTCCTACTTGAAGAGAGTTCTTCTAAATTCATTATTTTTTAGACCCTTGGACCTTACCTTCTCCTACCAGCACATTAGAAAAAGTTTAAGTGGGTGGAATGGAATATCCTATATCTGTAATAGAATTTTCTTATCAGTCTATTGTTGACTTTGAAAATTTCAATTTATTTTATATTTCACTGCAGGTTTTGGATGGAGATGTGGCACTAACTTGGACACTTAACTCATCTTCTTCTTTGGACTGCCTCGATACTATTCTACCATTTGAGGAGGAAATCCTAGAGGTAATGACTAGTGTGGAAATACCATGTGATGATTTTCATCATTGGTCATACTTTATACCTGATTTGCATGAGGTTGAGTCAATATTGTCTAGCCTTGTGTCTACTGGTCCTGTTCACCCGATCTTGAAACCTTTGGCTCCAACACAGATTTTTGCCGAAGGTAATATGGCTGTCATTTAGGAAACGATTTCGGTGAAAATTTCTAGGAATCTCAATGTTATAGATAAGTTTTTCATCGGAGCTTAGTGTTCCCTAAAGAGATTTAGATCTATACCGATCTCTTTAAAGAGTTTCATGATATGTTCACTTGGTATTATGAGGAAATTCATGAAATTGATCCATATATTTTCTATCATGAGATCAAGACTTACGATAATGCTAAGCCTATATGACTGAAGCTTCGATCGATCAATCCCAAGAAAGCCAAAAATATCAAGGCTAAGGTTGAGAATATGCTTAAGGCGAATTCCATGTACCCCGTTCCTTTGACTAAATTGGTTTCAAATCCAGTTCACGTGGATAAGAAACAAGGAGCGATTTGTGGTTTCATTTACTTCAAATATATGAATAAGGCTTGTCCGAAAGATAATTACCCCACACCATTTATTGATCAGATTATTGATGAGTGTGCGGGGAATGAGATTTTCTCCTTCATAGATGGTTTATCATGATATAATCAGAATACCATCCGTCCTAAATATTAGCACAAGACTACTTTTATTTTCCCCTCAGGTACGTTTGCATAGAAGAAGATGCCTTTTGATCTTAAAAATGTTGGATCTAATTTCCAGCGGGCCATGTATTATGCTTTCCATGATATCAAGCATATCATCGAAGCTTATTTGGATGATTTAGCTGATCGTTCTTGAAAGATAATTAATCATCCTTCTCATTTTCGATAGGTTTTCGAAATATGTCGGCATTATAAAATTCGGTTGAATTTGAATAAGTACGTTTTCTTCATCACATCCAGGTGGGTGTTGGGATTCATTGTGTCTACTGAAGGGATTCATGTAGATCCCTTAAAGGTCAAGGAAATACTTCAATTGCCTCCCCCATATTCAAGGAAAAGCCAATTTCTTGAGGATATTCATCGTTAACTATGCTGAGGTTATGAAAGAGTTTCTAAGATTTTTGAAGAAAGGAATTCCAATGCTGTGGGATGACTTCGCTCAAAACTCGTTCAATGCTTTGAAAAAGGTATTGACCTCTACACTTTTATTGATTCCACCTAATTATAGTAGAGACTCCCTTTTTTATCTTACCACAACAAAATCTACTATAGGTATGGTTCTTGTTGAGGAGAATGATGCTCTTTGTGAGCATGTTATTTATTATCTAAGCCGGGGCCTAGTAGGTATTTAATTGTAATATTATCCCATTGAGAAGTTAGCTTTGGAATCCGTCCATGCTATCCAATGAATTAGGCATTACATTCTGCTTCGAAAAACTTATGTTTTAGCAGCTGTTAATCCGTTTCAATTTTTTCTCACTAGGCGAGTGATTGGGGGAAAATACAATAGATGGATTGTCATTTTACAAGAATTCAATCTCGATTTCTTGTCTTCCAAATCCAAGAAATCGTTGGTATTTTTGGAGTTCATATCTGAGTTTCCTTGTGGAGAAGAGATTATTTATGAGTCATTCCTTGATGAACATTTTTTCCTCATTTCTTCACAAGATCCTTGATATGGAAATTTTATTATCTATCTCTACACTTCGATGTTTCCCCTCACTTTTTTGAAGGATGTGCGTATAAAATTGAGTAACTTGGTGAAAAGATATCTTATCATCGGTGACACTCTGTATCATTGTAGGGTTTATTTAATCCTTAGACATTTCTTAACTCTCGAAGAAGTTGAGGTTGTGCTGAATGATTGCCACAATGGAGATTGTCGTGGTCATTTATTTGGGCATGCTACAACTCAAAATATTGCACATGCCAAATATTTTTGGCCCTCGATTTTCAAATATTGTGTTGAGGTGGTCAACAAATTTCATCCTTGTCAAGTTTATACTCGGAAGATGCACACTCATCTAGCTACGCTATTTCTTGTTATCACTGTCGGTTTGTTGACTAAGTGGGGAACTAATTTTACTATTTTTAACCCACCTTTGGTGAAGGGTCATAAGTACATTATTGTAGTTGTGGAATAATTCACGAAGTGGGCCGAGGCTATGCCTACTTTATCGAATGATGATGAAACAACAACCCTGTTTCTATACGATCAAGTCATTTATTGCTTTGGTATTCCAAAAGAGATTGTCACTGACCATGGCAGTCATTTTCAAAACTCCATGATGGATGAATTGGATCTCAAATTAGGTTTCCAGTAGGAGCATTCATCTCCTTATTATCCTCAGGCCAATGGACAAGTGGAAGTCGTGAATAAATACTTTAAATTTATCTTGCAAAGGACGATAAATAAAGATAGATCCAATCAGTAAGTCATGTTGTATCCTGCAATTTAGGCTTACTGGATGTCAGTTAATACTGCAACCAGGTTGACTCCTTTCCAACTGGTTTACGCATTGGAATCAATCTTCACCATTGATTATGAGATTCCTTCCCTTAATCTAGTTGTTGAGCTTCTTCCAGACACTTCAAGTCTTGAAGAACACCTTTTTTATTTGGAACATCTCAATGAACAGTGTCGAGATGCAACTACGATTAATGAGGCCCATAAGAAAAGAGTGAAGGTTTAGTATGATAAGGCTGCAAAACCAAGGGTTTTCTCTGAAGGTTACCTCATTTAGGTCTATGATAAAGACAAGGATGCCTTGGGGGTAGTTAAATTGAAATCCATGTGGTACGGTCCTTTCATTGTCAAAAGAGTCCTTAAAAAGGGCGCTTATTATTTGGTTGACTTTGATGGAAACGAGCTAGTGGAGCCCAGAAATTGGCTCTCTCTTAAGAAGTATTATGCTGAGGACTCTACCTAGAATTTTCTTTGTTTTGTACATATTGTATTTTTTGTGCATATCTGTCTATCGATTTTGTTGTGATGTTGATAGTTTTGATATGTTTCATTTTGTCTTTGTCAATGGTGCTAGTCGACATACCCAGAATGTTGCTTCTGCGACTTGGGTAATCTACTATCAATCTGGTGAATTGTTAGTCTCAAAGGGAATATGTATTGGTTTTTCTTTGAACAATGTGGCAGAATATACTGCTCTGGTCAATCTACTGTCTGGACCAATATCTCTTGGTGTTGGTTCATTAGTAGTGTACTTGGACTCAAAAATGGTGGTTTCTCATTTGAATAACATCTATCATATCAGAGATCCATATTTATATCACTTATTTCTGAGAGTGAGTTTGTTACAAATATCATTTAATTATGTTACATACATTCACATTCCATGATAAGAAAATGCATTTTCTGATTCATTAGCTAATGAAGAAATCGATTGGCATATAATTCATTCATCAAATTGAATATCAAAAGTCATTAATAATCATTATATATATGAGATAGTCACATCATAAAATAATTTTATATAGATTAGAGTCATATGTCCAAAAATATAAAAAATTGGACAATTATGTCCTACAAGATTAGGGCTTATGCTCGATCATGTCCATCACAAAAAAATATCAAGTCAATGAGTCATCCTAAAAATCTATGTCTGTGGGCCCTGCCCTATATGAGCATCACGAAAGAACACTATGGCAGTAGCCACACGGCGGAATAGTCACGCCCAATCAGGTGGTAGAACGACCACACATATTTTAATAGCCTAAGGGAGGTCTTCTACTGCAGCCATAGGGACCTGGCGGGTCAGACCTGTTATCATCAATAACAATTAGGTTGGTTAGGGAGGTCATTTTGTATTAGCTCTAGTGTGTTTATGAAATAAATTCATGAAAATAGATAAAATTTCATGAATTTTTCTATAATCCTAAAGGTTCAAAGTCTTCCTATTCCATGTATCAATGGAGTATTTGGTTAGTGAGAAAACTCATCATAGATTAATATTAGGTTGCCATATCATCATGGTAGACACATCATCAAGCATAACAGTACATCACTTTTTCCACCTCACCATTGGATAGCTCAACATATAAATTTAGGTTTACAAGGTCTTAACGCCAGCGTATTAGTTGGCTAACACCTCAGCATGATTAGTTTGGTTCGTGGAGATGGTACAAGAAGAATTGAAGAAAAGGGTCTTAAAATGATTATGCAAGATGATGATCAATACCTTCATGCCAAATCTCACCATAATCCCATGCAGAAACTTGGGGTGCTCAACACTTTAGCAACCAGAGATGTGCGCATCTCTGATCATGATCATTTTGAACAAGAGAGAAGCCATCTCTTGGGTACATTTGAAAAGAATGGATACAAAAGAAACAAGGAATCAAAGCATTCAAAAATGCAGAGAATGGCGCTAAACATAAGAAAACTTTGGAAGATATTGCAGGAAAATTTCACCTCCCCTATATATTAGGCACCACTGACAAAATTTATTACATTTTAAGAAAGAAAAAAATTAAAACAACCTTCAAACCTATGAACACCATCAACAGATGCCTCAAATCAGTCAAAGATCCCATTGATCCCGGATGCCACAAAGGTGTTTATTTAATTCCTTGTTCATGTGGAAAACCCTACATTGGCGAAACTAGTCGATCAATCATGACTCAGATACAAGAACATGTTGCTGACATAAAACATAACTGCTCCAAAACATCAGCCCTAGCCGAGCATTCTAGTAAAAAAAATCATCACATTTGTATTGAAGACTCTAAGGTTGTGGCTAAAATTAACCATTATCACCATAGAAAATTTAGGGAAGCCATCGAAATTGGAAAACACCCTAATAACCTCAACCGCGATGATGGCTGGAAAATAAGAGATAATTGGATGCCTACTCTAAACCATAAACCCTCCCCAAATTAACTCCCCCCTTGCATCTCATTTCTCTCATTTGCTTTCTTTTCATTTGACTCCCCTAACCTTTTCTCTATACCTCTACCTTGGTCCTTAACCGCATCTCTCCATCTTTCCATTAATACTTCTTCCCTTATTTTCATTCATTCATATCCCCTTAATTATTTAATCTATTAATCTCATTTAGTGTCATTCATCTTAGTTAATAATTAGAGATCTTAATTCATAATTTGGTAATCATTAATGTAAAACTCTATTAACCCAATTTCCAAATCCAAAAGAATTAAAAATTTATTATGTTTACCTACATAGCATTGGTAAGTAAATATCATTATTAAACCTTTGAAATATAATTAATACAATCAATATTTTTTAATAATTATCATTTTAAATCGGGAAAATATTATTAACATTAAAAAACATTTATCTCAAATCCTTATTTACATAAATTAAAATAATAAATAACAATTTCTAAAAACAACCATAAGAAAATAAAACACTATGATAATTACTCATTTAAAAAGATAATAATTAATTAATAATATTACTGTAATAATTAAAACCAACTAAAAAATTAAGAGTCATCAATTAAAAAGATATTAATTAATTAAACATTTTCTTTAATAATTTTCTTTTCCTTCCATCATTAAAGGCTGACCTCCCATTTTCCATCCGTTAATTTGCATTCTCCTTCATTTATACCTAATGATGAGATTTGACTAAAATCATTGATCTATCTTGATGATCAATCACAGAGGATTGGTTTGAAATGTCGATTCTAGAAAAAATTAATGCGATGAATACATAAGATTCTACACACAACCCATATCGCAGAAGCCTCAAATCAACAAGATGATGATGTTGAAATATGGTAAGGAAAAAAAATTTTGGACCATATTAGGTCTAATACTATCATACCAGCCATATACAAGCATTACTAGTGTTTTTGAGGTGAAAATAAGAATAAATTACAAAAAAATTGACAAACTACGTGAGTTTGTAGCGTGCTCCACGATTGAGGGTGAGTTTTCGCTACAAACTCATTGTAGGTTTCCTTAAGTTAAAAATCCTTAAAAAAATACATGGAAGAGGGTGCTAGAGGAATATATTTAGCTTATTAGACCCAATGAAGACCCTCTAATAAGAACAGAAGTCAGAATGGTTGCATAAATTTCCAAATGGAAAATGCTACGAACTCTTCGCTAAGAACTCTCCTGAAATTTCCTGTACATGACTGCTTTAACAGTCAACTTCAATTTCAATTTATGACCAAATGAAAAGTCATTTTGGACATCTAAAGGAGTGTTTTCATCAACAAAAGTGCATCTACAAACAACTCTCTCAATTTCTACAAATCCATCAGGGTTTGGAAATTATGCTTTCATCTTTGAGGCCTATTTTTAAGAATTTTCACTAACGCGATTTATGAAAAAATTGTAAAATTCGACTTGGAGGAGGTCCAACTCAGCATCCACGTGGCATAATGACACATCAGTGCTCCACTACACTCATAAAATTAGTTGGTTGAAGTTGATAAAGGTTATTAAATGGATTTGGTGAGTTATTTAATGAGAGAAGAGCACTTTTTGTATTCAAACTCTACAAAATAGAAATATCCCTAGGAAGTCTCCAAGTGGTGTAATCCTATTTGAAATAGGTCTGTAAGGTGAGAATTCGAAGCTAGAAAGGTGGAAAATCATTCGTACGAGTCCTCACTCTATAAATGAGATATTTTTAGAGTTAGAAATGGTTGTTGGATGTTTTTACTACAGACTACTACTATAAATCATTTTATCAGTAATATACAGTGGCAACATACTTCTCTTTACCTGAGATTCATTGATATTCTTATGAGTGTTTGTATTTTATGTTTTTCTATTATATATTCAGTATCATAATTGTTTGTTTACTTAGAATTCAAGGCCAACATGCTCTAACTTCCTTCAAACACTTAGTCTATTTTAAATGTTATGTTTTCATCAGAATATATATGCCTCAGCTTTCATGAGAGAAGTTTCATATGTCACTGAGTTTGTTTATACTGACTCCATCTGCCCAATGGTAGTAATTTTTATACATCTTTCACCTACATAAAAATACATTTAAAACCAATTTTAGAGTTAGCCATCTATTGAGCTTCATTTACATAATATCATATTTACCCTTGAGAGATCCCTCTTAGGCTGGAAAGGCTAAGTTCCATCTAAAAGTAGGTTTGAAATAGTTACTCTCGGTTGACTTTTGAAGAAACCCATCAGTATCAATTTAGTGATAACATTTTGGTGCATTTTCCTGGAGCCTGAAGACACATTTTCATCAAATTTTGTGCTCAAACAGAAATATTGAACTCTTGAAGGTTGCAGAAGCTAAAAAGAATTCAAATGTTGTACTTCTACCTCGATGAATCCATTCTTAAAGAATTTATAAATTCATGGCTTCATGGTGACTCCAATTCTTTAAGATCAATAGCTTGATGAAGTTCCAAGATGAGTTCTATTTCAAGAAATAAATCTAGGTATGCCCCTATGAGTCGGTCTCACATCTCTGGTTTTCCAAATCCTATGCCAAGAGTTAATTTGTTGAATTATATTCCTATATTTAAAGATGAAATGAAAGATAATGTTTCTCTTCACTTGGTTAGATTTCATATGCATGTACATAAGTTTCGAGTTGAATTTCCTGAGGATTGTCTCATGAAAATGTTTATGGTCACCCTATAGGATGAAGCTAGAACATGGTATGAAGGCTTGTAACCGAGAAGCTTGTTCTCTCTAAGAGATTTCCATAGGAATTTGTTAGAACATTATGAGAAAACTCATTCTTCTTTATCACCGTTACAAGACTGCTGTGATTTTTGTGAGGTTTTCATTCCATATCTTAAAATTCTTGGTGAAAATGGAGAGTGCATGGATGATGATATGTTAGAGGCACGTTATGAATTCTCTTCTTAGGTCATTTTTCATGATAATCAAGAAGGTTTCCAATAAGAAGAAGTGTTTCCTTTGCTTGAAGATAAAATATATCAGCAATTTGAAAGTCAAGTCATATTACATGAAATTATTATGATTTGCAGCCTTTTCAATATATATGCAGTCAAAGGTATGAGCCAAATCATTCAAATTGTTTTTTAGCCCATTCCTTTTCTGAAATTTTATGTCAAGAAGAAACTCCTCAATATCAGGTCGTTGAAAATAAATGCATGAAAATTATGAACAATGAAGTAACATGTGATGAAAGTTCACTTTTGGGTAAACTTGAGCTACATGAAGAGTTGGATATACATGTTTACCTATTCTATTCGGGGATCATAAAAATGACATGGATGATATGCATAAATTTGTTTGTATAGGAGCTGTTAGTGCTCAGAATCAAGATGACAATCCTCAATAAAAGCTACCAAAGATTTTTTCTGATTTGTTTGATAAGAAAAATAGTAGTTTTGATACACACAATATGGATGTCATGTCTAAAGATGTTCAAGGATGCATGGATGGTTTTGTATATTCACATGAAAGGGAAGACAAATTTATTTTTTCCTTTTTATTTGATGATGTTCTTGGAATTGAAGACATAGGACAAAATAAGCCATCAATTATGAATGAATTCATCTCTCATGGTTTTACTCATCAAGAAAAGGTGATTTTACATGATTTCCAAGATCCAATGGTAAGTCTGTTGCAGTCATAATGCAAGAAAAAATTTGTATTACTTATGGAGCAATGATTCAATTCTCATTCTAAGTTGCCAATACATGACTCACTTCCAATGTTTTTTAAGTACAATCAAGAAGCCCAGGTTTTGGATCAACTCTTTGATTGGCTATACTGAAAAATTCATATTTCTTGAAATTGAAAGTTTGGTTTTCATCTGTTAGAGTAGTATTGGTATGTACATAAATAATCTTGCTAGGCAAGCATCTCTTTCAACATTTAGCTTGAAGATTTTAGTTGCAAGTTTTGGTTTGTACAAGTGTCTTTGCTTCAATAGCATGTCAAGGGACAAATGCAAGCTAAAGAATATGAAAACAGGTTTGGATCAACCCAATGGATAAGGCACTGGAGCTACAGGTTCCTTGTTTTACCTCAGGGGCACCCATCCTAAGTGGAGCCACTATTATTATCAATAACAATTATGGTGGTTAGGGAGGTCATTTTGCATTAGGTCTAGTGTGTTTATCAAATAAAATCATGAGAATAGATAAAATTTCATGAATTTGTCTATAGTCCTAAAGTTTCAAAATGTTCCTATTCCATGTCATTAAAGTCTTGTCATAAGAAAAATCCAAAATATCTCATGCATGAGAAAATCTAGTCATTACGGTGAATTTGACAAGAATACCAAATTTCATAGCGAAATCAATGTAAAACAGTCATAATTCATTTGAAACTCGCCTATAAACTATGTTTTTGAAGCAAGAGAGAATTTTTTTTTTTTTTCAAGAATTAAATGTCTTCTTGAAGCACATCAGTCAGTAGGGATGGTCAAAGAGTATCAATGGAGTTGTTGGTCAGTGATAAAAATCACCATAGAGGAAAATTAGGCTACCAACTCTCATGGTAGACACATCATCAAGCATAAAAATACATCACTTTTTCCACCTCACCATTGGATAGATCACCATATAAATTCAGGTTTACAAGGTCTTAACTCCAGTGTATCAGTTGAATAACAACTCAACTTGATTAGTTTGGTTCAATGGAGATGGTACAAGAATAATAGAAGAAAAGGGTCTTAAAATGATTATGCAAGATGATGATGTTGAAATATGGTAAGAAAAAATATCTTTGGACCATATTGTGTATGATACTATAATACTAGGTGTGTACAAGATTTACTAGTGTTTTTGAGGTGAAAAGAAGAAGTAATTACAAAAAATATGCCAAACTAGGTGAGTTCGTAGTGTGCTCCAGGGCTGAGGCTGAGTTTTCACTACAAACTCGTTGTAGGTTTCCTTAAGCTAAAACACCTTCAAAATGTAAATGTAAGAGGGTGATAGAGGTATGTATTAGCTTATTAGAACCAAGGAATACCCTCCAATGAGCAGAGAAGTCAGAATGGTTGCATAAATTTCCACATGGAAAATGCTACGAACTCGTCGCTACAAACTCCACTGAAATTTCCTTTACATGATTGTTTTAGTAGTCAAATTCAACTTCAATTTTTGACCAAATGAAAATAATTTTGGAAATATGAAGGAGATTTTTATTTAGCACAAGTGCATCTACAAAAATCTCTCTCAGTTTATGTAAAGCCATCAGGGCTTGGAAATCATGCACTCATCTGTGAGGCCTATTTTTCATAATTTTCACTAACCAGATTGATGAAAAAATTGTAAAATTCGACTTGGAGGAGGTCTAGCTCAGCATCCACATGGCGTAGTGACACATTATCACTCCATTACACTATGAAAATTAGTTTTTTGAAGTTGATAAATGTTACTAAATGGATTTGTTGAGTTATTTAATGAAATAAGAGTCCTTTTTGTATTCAAAATTTGCAAAATATAAATATCCCTAGCAAGTCTCCATGTGATGTAATCCTATTTGAAATAGGTCTTTGAGGTGGGAATCAAAGCTAACAAGGTGGAAAATCATTTGTATGAGTCGTCGCTCTATAAATGATAGAGTTTTAGAGTTAGAAAGGGTTGTTGGATTTTTTTACTACATACTACTATTGTAAATCATTTTATCAGTAATATACAGTTGCAACATACTTCTCTTTACCTGGTATTCATTGATATTCTTATAAGTGTTTATCTTTTATGTTTTTATATTCTATCTTTAGTATACTAACTATTTGATTACTTATAATTCATGGCCAGCATGCTCTAAATTCCTTCAAACACTTAGTCTGTTGTAAATGTTATGTTTTCATCAGAATATATATGCCTCAGCTTCCATCAAAGGATTTTCATATGTCATTGAGTTTTTTAATACCGACTCCATATGCCCAATGGTAGTAATTTGTATACATATTTCACCTGCACAAAAATACATTTAAAACCAATTTCAGAGTTAGCAATCTATTGAGCTTCATTTACATAATATCATCTTTACCGTTGAGAGAGCCCTCTATGGCTGGAAAGGCTAAGTTCCAGCTAAAAGTAGGTTTCAAATAGTTACTCTTGGTTGACTATTGAAGTAGCCCATCAGTGTCAATTTAGTGATAACAAGATCATCTAAGTTCCTCTATATGGCATGGAGGACTCTCCCAGGATCTTCTGTGACATTCTCTGCCTCTCTTTCGCAGCTCATGTGCCTTAGTAGACCCTCAGGTATCACTGGTCCAACATCTGTAACATGACCCATAAATTTGTAAGTAATTTGTCCTATTAAAAATATTTTTTTCATTTCATATATTTATCGGAAATCCAAAAAATCAAATAATAAAAAATGATCTAAATTCTATCTTACAAATCGTTCCCCATGCATCTCCAGGTGGTAGCGGAAGATTTGGATCTACCCTGAAGTCCATACTTGCATAAGGGTAATCCACTATGATGATCACCTGTTCACCCCACCACTAGAAGAACTCATCATCCCAGGTAGTCCTAGGGACGTCGTCACCCCTTAGCCTCTTCATCATATCAGCCCATCATGTTATACGTGGATCTCGTGGGTTGTTGATGGTTGATATCACTTTGGGTCGAAGCCCAGGTAGTCTATCGAAAATGAAAGTACACAGGATAGTCCTATATCCAAAGTGTTTGGTCTTACTTTTCTAGATGTAAGTCAATTGTTTCTTCAAATGGTAAACAATGATGTGCACCAATCATATAGTGTAGTTAGGAAATCAATTGCTAAAATCATGGTTGCACATGAGGCCTTGTGTAATGAAGTCGATCTAGCTACTCAAACTATATTAAGAAGAATGATTTTCATATTTAATCATTGTACATCTCTGATTGGGATTTGGGTCCCAACCTTCTGAGTATCCTCTGAGTTGTATAGCCGCATATATTCATCTACATTCAACCCTCCTGGTGCCTTACCCCACAAATTCACAGGCTCTCCTCTTCGAGAAAGTGCAATGATGAATTAAATGTCTTAAAATTCAATTCTCAATTCCATTTGATCAAACATGAATGTGTCTTCCCTGGGCTCCCAGTAATCTACGAGCATCTCCAGCAATTTGGTATTTTTTTTTCATATTGGGAATTTTGAAGAATTTTAGCAATTCGCATCCTCAGAGCACTTCTAAGGACAATGCATCTTCCATTACCTCATTATAAATTTCATTATGTTCCCTCTCTCTTCAATTTTTTCTCATCTCGAGTCAATTCAATGATTCATCCATTAGATATTTTCACACAATCGTGTATATACACAGCTTGGATATTTTTAAATTGCATATACACAGAGGGTTAATATAAAAATATAATTCCTATGGTGAATTTGACTTAAAAATAATTGAATTGATGAAGAAAATTATAAGGAATAGGTTTGAGATGGTTACTTGGAAGATTTGAGCCGATTCAACTAAGAATTGGTTTGTATTCCACTTGGGGGTTTTTTGCTCCAGAGCCTTTTTCCAAAATTGACCAATGTGAAAAGGACAAATATGAGTTCAAAAGGTCTATTTATGCAAAAAATTAAAAAGATTTTGAAACCCACTTGTATAAAGTTCTTTTTTACTTTTTGAATTTGTCCAAGACTTTATGAATGTTTGGCTTGTAAGTGCTGCAACAGGTTGTTTTCAGGACCATTTGAAAATTTCGAGATGATTATTACTGCTTTTATTCCATGACTGCTGACCCTTCATGGTAGGTATTGTGTTTAGAACTAGCATATAGGTTAGGGAAATTCACTTTCCATTGCACTTATGCATTCTAGCATCCATACTGAAATATTTCCATAGAGTCGACCCCATCATGTTATGATCATTAAACCATTTTCACTCGCCGATTTATAAAATCATGATATAATGGTAGAGTCATCCTTTACATGGGCTTCATAGCTATATCCTCACTAGAATATGTCACCCATGATGCAAAATTGTGTAGGCTGGGGAGTCCTCTTTAATCCCACCATGACTTTTGCGATGAAGCTTCATTCTTCTTCTTCTCTATCTTTCAGGTGTTATACCCTAGAGGCTCTGTATTGTTGAGTTGCTCTGTTGCATTGCATATTGACCATTTGTATATCTTGGCCTTAAGACAGCTTCACTTGGACTCATGTATAAGACAACTTTTTGACCATATCCTTATGCAAAGTCAACCTTGCAATCACTTAGCATCTGCAACTTGACACCCTTCGCCCGTGGACAAAAAATTCCTCTGAGAATCATCTACCAGTTTTTCCACCTTGAATTAAGCATAAGATGTTTCCTATCCCAGGAACAAGTGCACCTATTTTCTGAAATTCATTCTATCCACTGTACTATAGGCATTATTTTATTCTTTTTCAATATTTCAATATGAAAAGACAAAAAAATCAAATACCCCAAAAAGAGCGGGAATGGGACATTAATTCCATATTTGATGGTAGCTAAGAGTCAGTTATGTCTCCCTTGAACAAAGAAAAAAAAGAAATTTCTTTTCTCCATTGGGATGGGCTTTAGTTTATCTTAGGAGAGCCATAACCTTATTATTAAGTCAATACTCCCCCAGTTGGTTGTCACTTCCAATCATATGGAGGATTTTTTCATACCTCCTACATGAAAAGCTTATACAAATCTATCATATGCTGCCATAGTCACATTTTGAGTCATGTTTTTGTTCAAGAGGAGTAAACCTGAATCGACCTTTCTACGGTGTCTCTTGACTCATTTCTTCAGTCAACCATCCTCGATCTGTCAGAGTATTTTTCTATCACATCAACCATTTGGTCCTTTTCTGGTGCTGGTTTGAGAAGGTCTCCATTGACTTATTTTTGGCGGGTTTACTCTTATTTACTTCAACAAATTTCATTGAGAGTAAACCTAGAGCTGCACCCTGGCCCTATTTACACCATTGATAGGTGACCTTGTGCTCAAAATTTGATACACACCATGGGTCTTTGACAAAGTGCTTTCCATTGTGTTCAAATTCATCTTTCATTATCACACCTGTGATTCATCCAGTACCTTGGTTTCCATTTGACACTATCGGTTGATCCTCACCTATTTTCCAGCTTTCATTATTGGTTGGTTCATAGGGTTTCTGCCATGCACTAGCTACATTTTGTTCATGTCGAAAACATGCTTCGGGCTGGTCACTTCATTTTTCTTCGTCTGATTCCTTCCAAATCTTGGCCTACGGGTTACAAACACACTAGATTGATGTGGGATGACTTAATTCCTTCTTTCCAGTAGATCTTTTCCCATCAACTCCGACACATTTCTTTGGGAAAAAGGTGTAGAGTCCTTTTGTCAGTACCTTATGGTTTAAAGTCATTAGTGGCAGACTCCTTCGCTATTGACAATGAGAATACATATAATGTCATTAATCAAAAATAAATTTATCTAAAGAGAATACATCAATGTCTCTTGATTGGTAGATTCTATCAAGTGTTTGACTTCAACTCATTAATTCACACTTGTTAGATTGTACTGGGGTACCTTGACTCTCATCGTCATTATCAGTGAGTTATATCTCATTTGTTAATGGTATACATCAATGAACGGTAATAAAACGATTTCTAAACTGGTCAAATTTAGATAATTTATTTCATAGTGTACAATTATACCATAGTGATCGGTGAAGACCTTGGGTTTTCATCAGCATGCTTTGGTTCATTTTGAGAGCTCCTTCAATTTTCTGCCAGTGACACCATCCACCTTATATGTTGTAGTTCATCTCAACAGCATCCTATATGTTGGCACTCAAGTTGCATGCATTACCATTGTTCCACCACTTATGATTTGCTACTTGGAGATTTAGTTGTGACTTCAATGATCAAATATATTTTCAGCATCATTGATCAGTCTTCTATATGTGATACTTTGACATAAATTTGATATGTACTTTGGGGCACTGATCAGATGATTCAGTATGTACTTTACAGTTTCTGCAATACATGTATAGATATTGGATACACTCCTTGCTTTTTATGCATACATGATTTACTTTCACTGAGCATGGGTATGTCCGCCTTAGACATGAGCTTACTTTCTGATTTCTTTCACTGGTTTTTGGCAGGTTGAAATCTAGTGACGTCTTCTCAATTTCTCGCAAGATTATTTCTTATTCACATAATACATTTCGGCCATCATGTACCCATTTTGAACTCATATATTAGAGGGAATATGTTATGTAATCATTTATCACCACTATATACTTGATGATCATGTATTTTCCTTGGGCAACCCTTTCCATTAAGAGCTGGTCCTTTACTTAAAAAATAACATTTTTAATTCCATACGCGACTCTTCCCTCTAAAAGGTGTGTGTAGTTATAGGTACACTCATATATGACCCCAGTATATAATTTAAAATATTAAAAAAAATACAGAACTCTGGGCAGGATTTATGGGTTACACCGGAAGCCCACCTACAAGAGACCGTGGCCAAATTGTTTCCCAAATAAAAAAAATGTTTTGAGGAAGTATAAATGCACCTCATGGGAAGGCCTAAGGGGATGAGAGAGATAGGTATTGATATTATAGCCCATTAGTCCCAGATCAATTCTGATTATCCTTGTTCCTCCTACACTTCCCAGGTTCAGGGAACTCGTGTTTCCTTCTTTGAGATGTTCACCTCCTTTATGTGACATCCATGTGCACCTTTATGGAGGAATAATGATGAGGCTTGGGCTAGATGGATCTGGAGGAAGGTTTCGCTTGGAGTCATGGCTAAATTTAGGTGGTATTCCTCCAAATATTTTACATACATCAATAAATAAGCTCTATCCCATTCCTGATGTCATGATCTTTAATTCTTTTTATACATGTTAATGATCTTTTAATAGTTGATTTCATGCTATTTTCTATAAGCTTATATGATCTAACCACTAACATCTAGGATATATATGTTGTCGAAACTAGTTTATGTGCTTTTATTGAATGAGTTGTAGGTTTTGAAGCATGTGAAGAAGCAAAGGGTTTGAACCCCGTGGGAACGACCTTAAATGTAGGACATATGGGGGATGTCATATCTCCCAAGTTTGCTAGTTTAAGCATTAGGAATATTAAGTTTCTTGCTTATTTTTGCTGTATGCCTTCTGCTCTATTGGGATCCTAAACCTAG
Source organism: Pinus albicaulis (assembly GCA_034641835.2). Classification (NCBI taxonomy): domain Eukaryota; kingdom Viridiplantae; phylum Streptophyta; class Pinopsida; order Pinales; family Pinaceae; genus Pinus; species Pinus albicaulis. Next base: position 503,782,789 of record CM076572.1, on the reverse strand, counting down.
ACCCTAGGGTAGTCTCTCCCATAACAAAATAATATTGTAACTTTGAAACAACCATAAAAAAACTTGTTATTGATTATTAAATCAATACACGTGTTTTTTTATGTATATATATCTAGTCAATTATGTGTATAAGTTTTGTATCAAAATACAATAAGGAAGTTTTGTAATCTTCTGTAGCTTTTGGAACTAGAAATTTTTTCTCAAGGAATGCTAATTGAAAATTTCCTCTAATAGGATCTAGTGCAGATAGAATTTTTTCTTGAGTAGAGGTTGTTTGATTCCAAAATTGAGAACATATAAGAGATGTTAGAATTTCATTCTTTCTCTTCATATCTTTGAATTTTCAAAAAATTATTTGATCACTATATGACGTAGAAGAAGATGCTACAATTGATGTTTTTTCCATCTGATGTAGAGTAAACACATGCTCACTTGAGTGCATCACTGTAGTTGACACTAATACATTTATAACTTCGGATGGTTCCTCTTTTGTTTCCTAGGTTTTCCTTCTTTTAAAAACTCTAAATTCTACTAATTTAGTACTTGATATTGAAGGACAAATACTTTCACTTGTTCTTTTCAACTCTTTTTCTTTTGGATGAGGTGCTTCTAATGTTGTTTGGCTTGATACATGTTCTTCAATTTCCTATAGGGTTTTTTCCTCCCAAGTCTCCTGATTACCATATTGGTCAATTTCTATCTTTGAAAAATGAATATAAGGGGTAGACTTCTGCTCAAGTCTGATAGCTGAAATTGTTTGTAAAGGGTCATAAGCGAAACCAAAAATTATTTCAAATTTCATTGGATTAACAAATTTTCTACCTCTTTATAATTTTCTCTAGTATTTTCTATGAAGGGTCGACCTGAGATTTTAGCTTGAATTGGGCCTTATGTTTTCCTGACACAAAATGATTTTTTTATACATTCATGCTCCACCTTATGAAATATAATGTAGAAATCCTCACTGGAACAAAAATTTTTAGTTTGTAGGGTGGAAATTCTCAACCATAAACCCTATTCTCTGTAAAGTTCTGATATAAGTACTACGCTCGTATATTTTTCTTCTCACTTAAATTTGAAATTCTCTTAATTTCAGATGAAATTCTTGGGAAAACATCACTACTGACAAGGCATAGTGATAAATACATGAACTGATCTATAAAATCACTAAACGGATAATCTTCTGAATACTTTCTGACTAGCTAGGTTGAGTGAATAACATATTTTGGTTTCCCCTATGAACACAACTGCTGTAGCGGGATCATAAATCTCTCATACTGGTGATAAAATAAAATATAGACTAACACAAAATGGTGTTTGAAGGCTCTTTCTACATTAAACTTCAAGAATTTATCATGAATGATATATGAAATAAACTAGCCAAAATTAGAAAAGATAGAAGGATTTTTCCCAGATGAAAATATAGACAGAAACCCTAGGATAACCTGATCAACCCATTCATCACTTTGATATTCCAAAAGAAAAAAACCATAGAAATTATTTTTCTAGACATTTTAGGAAATTTAGTTGAAGAGTAAAGTGGATTATGGTGCAGCAATTCAGAACCCTCTGTTAAAAATGACTCAAAAATATGGAACCTTTGTTGAAAATTAAGCTTTTCGTAAACATCTATTAATGAGTCAACATAAAAAGTATGTAAAAGGTTCAATGGATTAATTTGAAAAGCTTGGGAAATACACTTTAGGGTTATGTGGACCAATCTTTCACCATTTCTAACTACTATTTCTCTCTGACTGGGAAAATACCAAATTTCACACCAAGAGACAAACTCGGTAAATGGTGATTTTTAGGGAAGAAAAATTAACGCAACATAGATTCACGAAAACTAAATTCATCACTTGCATCTTCAAAATTATAGCAAGCCCAATTATGTAATTCATACAGATAAAACTCACACTTGGTCTTTGTAATTTTAAAATCCAGGTCTACTAGCAGTAATTCATACTAGCAAAAGCATAGGGTTTTCAATCTGCATTTTACTTTTCCCTTTAAAGGAAATCGTTTTGAAAATAGAAATAAAACAGGAATATTTGAATATCTAGGAATAAAACAGATGTTGAAAAAAACAACTATCGTGAACTTGGAACCTTTGTGCACAACCTGTAATACTGCAATATTGACCAAATTGGTGCAAGACAATTTGGTTTTGAAAGAAATGAAGTATTTGTTGACCATTTAATAATTGGGATGTTTAATGGGTATTATAACTGTTGACGGGGATTAATTTGATGAATTGGCAGTTGTACATTGGAAAATAGAGGGATAAATAGTTATAAATATTTTGGTGAGTAGTTGGAAAAACTATGGCAGAGGGATAAAATAGCAAGAGTAATGGCTAGGTGGGAGGGCGGTTTTGCCTCTGCAAATTTTTTCCCTAGAATTTATAAGGAAAATTTTAAATGTAGATGAAGTACATTTTGTGTCAAGGAAAAAAAAAGGATCAATTCAAATTAAAGTCTCAATTTGGTTCTTTTATCGTTAAATCTCAAGTAGAGAGTTTACTAGTTTAAATGAAGTTTAAATTGAGTTTCAATTGGAAAAATGATCTTATTGGGAAAATTTCAACCATTAGACTTGAAAAAAAAAATTTCTCTTTATATTCATAATTCAAAGCCAAAGATTGAGAAGTTTTCTAATAGGGAAATTTGGGAAGAGAATACTTTGCAAGATATTTCAGAAGAACAAGCACCAACTCAGAGAGTTGAAACACCTCACCTAAAAGAGAAAGAAATTAAACAAACAATTTGAAGTTGTTCTCCTACTACTTCAGGATCAAATCAATAGAATTCAGGGTTTTTAAGAGAAGGAAAATCGGGGAAGCAGAGGAAGAATTATCTAAGGCCATAATTGCAGAAGTGTTAACAACAATATTTTTTATGTCAAGCGAGCCTGTATTTACTCTAAGACAGATGGAATACACAATATATGACCCATTATTTTATCCTTATTCTAACAGTCAGAGTATATTTACTAGATTCATATAGATAAAGAAGAAAAACTAGTCTCTGAAGTCTGCCACTTATTCACAATTATGGAAGCACACCTCAGCTACTCAAAACATATTATTGTTTGTATTGGATCTAGACAACAAGAAATTTCATTTGTATTTCTTAGAGCCAAAATTTCCAATCCCAAAGACTTTTGATGATTATAAGACTTGTCTTTTCTAATTTTATACAAAAAAAATTCACCCTATAGACCAAATGTATTTACGTAATCAAGCTGGTGAATTAATTTATTATTATTTAAATTTTTTTACCATGCTTGTTTCAAAATTGTAGATTCTTTGAGAAATATGCATATTCAGCCCAATATGGAAAGGAAGTCCTCTATCACCGAAGGAAAAAGCGTTAAATCTTTAGAGGATATCATCATTAAGTTAGGATTAAATCCTAATGATGTTGATCCCATACAAGAAATAATCAAAATTAGAAATGATAACATACAAGCTTTGCGTAGGAGACTTAAGTTACCAACCATAGAGCATCTGCAAGCTCAAGAGGTGGGAGATATTTTAAAAGAAAAATAAACCATGTTGTGCATGATTTTCGAATATAATCTACATATATAAAATATGGAGGCATACATGCAAAAAATAGTCAAAGAAAAGGAGAACACTATTAGCATTATAACTCCTATAGGAGAGATAGAGTCAGTGGGTAATGGTTCAATAGATAAAATAAAAAAGGATATGCCTGAGTTCTGAAAATATTTCAGAGGTCAAAGGGAATAATACTCTCATCATTTAGAATCTAGAAGGAATATATTTCTCATTTCTAGTCAATGGGAAATATTAAAAAAATTACATTCAATATTGAGTTAGTTTCTTTCATGACCATTGTAAATAATCGGTGTGATTTACATTTATAGATAAAGTGTGGTTTTCTTACAACAATGACTCCATAGCCCGAGGAGAAGGCACATGGATCTGCAAGTTCTCTGCATCCTGCAGGGGGAAGCAATCCTCATATGGAGTCATATAGTACCGACATCTTCGTTATAGTGAAAATTATGAAGCTTTGATTTCATGAAGTAACAAAACAAAAGAATCAAAATTATTTTAACACAATTTGTGATGCTTACTCTATTATTAGGCTTTTATTTATTTATTTTTATGTTTATATATATATATATATATATATATATATATATATATATATATATATATATATATATATATATAGAGAGAGAGAGAGAGAGAGTCATTTTTTCTGCATTAAAAATTATGCACCCTCCAATGGTGATGATTATATCCACTCCGAGCAACGAGCGACAATAAATTGTGGGACCCCGTCATAGTCCCTACATTTTATGGGGGGTGGGTCTGCAATACTTTGTTTGGGAAAACTATAGACTATGACATGGTGCATGCTTTTCAATTGTGTAGTCTCCCTACTCGAAGCCACTTACCACCATCCCCCCCCCTCCATAAAAGCGCGCTACAGATGTGCCATTTATAAAATATTATGCCATATTCCTCCACTATTATTAATGACATATCATTGCTATGTTGTTATCTATATTACTAACCTCCAATGCCATTTATTTCTAGCATTCAATACTGTTGAGGTCAAGATAATTTAAATTGCCAATAGATAGTGAATCCTCTCCTAGAAACAAAACAAAATTTACTCTCAATTGTTCAACCAAACATTCTCAGAGTTCGTTGTATTATTAGAAAACCCATCCATAGAGGAATTTTAGAGTTTGAAATTGGTCCACTTAGCATCTTCAACTTTCTCTAGTATTCCAATTTCCTTCACTGTCTTTTAAATTTTCAAAATGAGCAATCAGAAAGGGAAGGGAAAATTGCATACTAAAAACCATACAACTCCTATGATCCCAAATGTAGATGAATTTCCATTATTAAACTTATATTTTGAAATTGTAGAAACTAAATGTGAATTCAACATCTATGAGCTACATGATTAGCTTTCCAAAAAAATGAAGATGTCAGTTATGAATTTAAATTTTGTGAATCCATCACTACCACATTTTATTTTTCCCCAAACTTTCCATGTTGAAGTTTGCAACAAGAAACAATGAAAGTGGCATCCGAAAACATCATCCTTGATCCTAGTGAAAAATCAGCACCTACACTAGGTGGGGCCCACACAAGCTATTTTTAGGTGTATGCCTATTTTTATACATGCTGAGAACAATCTAAATTAGCAGGAGGTTGATTCTATATGGTTGAGAAAAATCTATTTTTAGATGAGTTTATATTTTTAGATGTATGGGTGAATTCTATTTATAGATCACCTGTCTAAAATTAGAATGCATGTCCATTATTATTAGCACTGAATAATAATCAAACAATAAGTAGTAACTTATTCTCTTGGAGCACTTTATTTCAGTTAAAAAATGTGGCACATCAATGGGATGAAGGAATTACACAATTCCTAGGGTGGTTGGTGACTCATGCATGAAGGACTTAGCTATAATCGATTGTGGCAAGTTGTAATAGAGTTGGAAGAGTAGTTATGGGAGTTGTTATTTAGTTTAACTCAGTTCAGTGAGTTAAAATCAGTTGTACTAGTTGTAACTAAAGTTACACTCGTGAAATATGAGTGAATTAATTAGTTAATTAATTCACAGGTAGTGTCTTACTTGCAACTGAAAAAATACAACAGTTAACTACTTGCATGTTAGATCCAGTGGAGACCCAGTGGAGAGATAGGTGAAAGGGTGAGGTGGACTATCTGTTGTTCAGACAAATAATTTTCTTTATTTTTTTCTATTAGGATATCAAAGTGATGAATGGTTTAATTACGTTATTTTAGAGTTCTTATCAAATTTTTCACCTGTAAAGAAACCCTTTGATTTATTCAACTTCAACCATTTTATTTCTGATAATATCCATGAGAAAATTTTCAAGTTTGGTGTTAAAAGAGCCTTTAGAAACCATTATTTGTTGATATATTTGTTCCTATACCATCAATTTTAAATATTAAAAATGGCACTACAAAAGTAAGATTCACTAGACAAACCAAACTCTATTATCCACTGAACTTCCTTAGTAAGGAAACACTCAAAATATTTTTCCTTCAGTGATTTTGTAGATCATTTTTTGTATAAATAACTTTGTCTTCTCATTAGCGATGAAACACCAAGAATTTAAACTGAAATAAAAAAATATTTTACAGTTAAGTGAGGAGACATAAGTTGGTGATTGGCATTTGTATCAAACATTTACAAAAAATATCATTTTTGGTTGTGAGTTTCCATCATACAAGCTACCAATGTTTTTGCCTCTACGAATTGTTGTCCTAGAATTTACAAGGGAAATTTTAAATGTATATTAAGTTCATTTTGTGCCAAGGAAAAAAAACTGCTCAATTGAAATTAAAATATCAAGTTGATTCTTTTATCATTAGTATCAGGGTTGTTGATAAAGAAGTAGAGAGTTCACTAGCCCAAATGAAGTTTAAATTGAGTTTCAATTTGAATTATGATCATATTGGAAAATTCTCAACCATTAGACTTGAACAAAATCCTTCTCCTTATATTCATACTTCAAAGCCATAGATTGATAAATTTTCCAGTAGGGAAATTTGGTAAGAGAATACTTTGCAAGAGATTTTAGAATAACAAGCACCAACTCAGATAGTTGAAACACCTCACCTAAAAGAGAAATAACTTAAAATAACCGTTGGAAGTGTTTCTCCTACTACTTTAGGATCAAGACCAAAAGAATTTAGAGTGTTTAAGAAAATGAAAATCAAGGAAAAATAGGAAGAATAATCTGAGGCCATCATTAAAGAAGTTTCAACAAAAACAATGTTGGTGTCAAGAGCATGTATTTACTCTAAGACATATGGAATCAAAAATATTTGACCCATCAATTTTTCATTTTTCTATTGATCAAATTATATTTACTAGATTCACAGAGATAAAGAATACGAATGAGTCTCTGAAATCTTCCACCTGTTCACAGTTATGGAAGCAGACCTCGTCTACTCAAAACAAAATATTTTTTGCATTGGATCCACAAAGCGGGAAATTTCAGTTGCCTTTATTACAGCTAAAATTTCTAGTCCTAAAGATTGTTGATGATAATAAGAATAATATTTTCTATTTTGATACAAAACAGATTCACCCTATAGACTAGATAGATTTACATAAACAAGAAGGTGAATTAATTTATTCTTCTTCAACAAATTCTGCCATGAATGTTTCAAAATTGCAGAGTTCTTTGAGCAATATGCATATTCATCTCAATATGGAAAGAATGTCCTCTCTCGCCAAAGAGAAAAGGGTTAAATCTTTATAGTATATCATCATCAAGTTAGGATTAAATATTAATGATGTTTATGCCACATAGGAAATTATGAAATGAATAAATTCTAACATACAAGCTCTGCGTAGGAGACTTAAGTTACCAACCATAGAGCATATCAAGCTCAAGAGGTGGGAGAGATTGTAAAAGAAAAAAAATACATGTTGCACATGATTCTTAAACATAATCTACATGTATAAAAGATGGAGGAAAAAATGGAAAAATTAGTCAACGAAAAAGATCAAATTAATATCACTATAACTTCTACAGGTGAAACAGAGTCATTTGGTATTGACTCAACAAAGAAAATAGAAAAACACATGTTTTAGTTATCTTTGAAGAATAATGAAATAGTTAAACTTAAGAAATACCTACAGAGAGCAAAAGAAAACAAGATAAAAGAAGATAATGCATACATGTTAGAGCTGCAAAATAATAACAAAATTATTAAGCATCTAGAGAAATATTCAAAGGAATATATTAATGCACAAAATTTAGATGAAGCAAAATAAGAAATCTGGATACATATAAATTATGCAATTTGTAACTTATGCCCTAAATAGAAATCATAGTTTAGGAGGAGAAGTCACTAAATACAGCTAAACAAGATCTTGAAGACATTAAAGAAAATATTGACAATAAACCTGGAGAAGCTAAAAAATTATTAAAGTCTTGAATTCAAAAACAAGAGAGGAACCAGAGGAAATAACACATATTTCATTAAATTTGGAAAAAATCTATTGCAAGGCCTTCAACAACGTTCATTCTTTTGTAAATGACCATATTAAATTAATTTAAGATAAAATAATTTTAGGAATGTAAAAACAATTAGAGATCATGAATAGGTCAAACATAGGGTTGTTAGGTACAATATTATCAATTCACAATATGAGTGTGAAACAGAACTCTTAGAAACAATTTATTTAAGGTAAATCATATTAGTATGTCTAAAATCCAAGAAAGATATTATAGTTATATTTAGAGTCATCGATGTTTGATTTTTGTGTTAGATGACTCTAACCCCCTTTCCCACAAACCGCGAGAGAGTTGTTGATTGAATAATGGTGATTTGAGGATCTTAGTGTAAGTGGAAATGAGGTGCCTCCGTTGCATTTGTTTGAAACTAGTATACTAGAAACTTAGTAAAATGTTTTTGTGCTAAATTTTCTACCCCTTCATGCCTTTAAGTAACACTATGAGGAGGTGATAATTCTTCTTTACAACATCCATGCATCCACTATAAAAGCTAGGCACTATTGATCTAGGTATTTCAAGAAGGTTGGGTATCCTTGATTTATCTCCAGTCAAATCCAAGTACATCGAATGAGAGTTCTTAAATGGGTATTCAAGTCATTCCATTATGATGGACACAGTCACAAATTGAAGTAAACAAGAATTAGTGGTTGTTGAGAACTAATATACATAGACAAGTAAGTAGTGGAAGCAAGGGTTTTAAAAAAATAGTACATTTGATGGTTGTTCGGATATTTATCTCTCCTTATCAGCATTGTCAAAAACTAATAATGGTCCTATTGTAATAGTTCCAACCTATTATATGAAAAACCATGACTGAACATTACTTTCACCAAGAGGGGAAATGATAAGAATTGTTAACGGGGAATAAATAAATGTGAAACACAATTGATGGATTTTAGTTGAAATTTATATAAGACCTCACGCTCTTTATTTATTAAATACTTTATGTAACTACTAATAAATTATCATTAAAATATTAATTTTGAATATTAAACATGTATTAAAAGTCATTTATCTATTACACATGATTTTCCATGTGGTCTAGATAAACTACTTAAAGCCTATTATCAATAAATTCTAATTAGTTTTGTAAAAGATGTATCTTTGCTTACATTAAGAGATTTATTTCAAAAATATATTATATTTATAAACTTGTATCAATACATATGACTAAATGGAATACAATAAATAGCTTCAGGTCTTGTTAGCTTCTTTGAGATTATTTTAATTACAAATAGTTTATTTAATAATTGAATTTTACAAAATGTTAATCTTGATGGGAGAATCATGTCATATGGTGGAAAAAAGTTTAAAGATGTTCATTCGTGACACAACTCTTGAGTGAGCCTCAATAATCTACTTAATGCTCATTATGAATTAATGAGCATTAACAGAAAACATTTTTTTTACATAGAGTTTTCTTTTAGAAATAACAATGTCACATTTATACATTCATATTAAACCACATGATAGATAAATAAAAATCAATTAATTGTTTCTTGACATATAGACTTATATGGCATGATTGTATATATAAGTAATTGATTTCAAATTGCATAGTTAGAAAAATTTATCGGTTGAAAATAGAATAGACCACTTATAACTCATCATCAATTGATTTTAAATTATTATTTTTTCTAAAAAATGTATCTTTAATTACATTAAGAGCTTTATTTAAAAAATATAGTACATTTATAACCTTGTATAAATGCATACTAAATAGAATTTAATATGTCATGCTTTATGTCTAGTTGTCTTTTATTATTTCAACTAGAAATGATTTATTTACGAATTGAAATTTTCAAAATGTTAATAGGGATGGGAAAATCAAATGGTGTAGTAAAAATTTCAAATACATTTATTTATGACCTATATCTTAAGAGAACTTGAGGAATCTACTAAATATTCATTATCAATTAATTATTTCATGTTTTGTTAGGAAAAAAATTTCATTTTACATGGAGTTTTATTTCAAAAAAAAATGTCGCATTTATACACTTATATTAAACTTCATGATAAGCAAATAAAAGTTGATAAATGGCTTTATATAGACCACTTATAACTTATTATCCATTACTTCTAATTTGTGTTATAAAAAATATATATTTATTTACATTAGGAGCTACATTTCAAAAATACATCACATTTATAAACTTCCATTAATGCATATTACCAAATTGAACACAAGAAATAGGTTAAAGTGATGGTGGATTCTATGAGATTGTTTAAATTAAAAGTAAATTATTTAAGAATTGAAAATGAAAAAAATGTTAAAATGGATGAGAAAATAAATGTCTTATGGTGCAAAAATTTTTAAATACAACCATTTATGATCTATCTCTTTAATTAATCTATATGGCCCACTTAACACATTTTTAATTAATTTTTCCATGTTTTATTACGAAGAGCATTTTGTTTTAGATGGATTTTTATTTCAAAAAAATACAATATGAAATTAATACTCAAACTATATGATGCAAAAAAGCTGCAATAAAATTAGAATACGTGTGGAACTTGTGGTTTATGGGTCCACACAAACTCCCTTACTCGCAGCGGATTTCAACTTTGGAGTTTATTAAACATAGATACGCGCGTGATCAACAATGCTACTTTAAAAAGACCACACATAAACCCAAATCTCTTGAATACGCATGGAACTTATTGCTAGAGGGTCCCACAATACCTTGAACCAATCACAAGCGATCACACTTCACAACCTTTATGATTTAACTTAATGGTTAACATTATTCCTTGTGATCTATGATAATGCACAGAGCTGACACATGCCGTTCTCCACTTCGCACCGCAAACAAATTAAATTATCATCCAATGCCTTAACGCTAAACTCTAAATGTTGTGATTTGCGAAATCGCTCCTGGTGCGATTTGATCTCCACCATTGGTATTCATAGGATCCGACTGTTGTCGACAATTTTGTCACCCCTAGAGATAGTCTAGAGTTGCCATAGACCAGTGCCTAGGGCATCTTAATATATCAAGGAGCTCATCATATAGCTTGGGTTGTCAATCCAAAAGCTCTCTTACTATCACTTGTAAAACAAGAAAATTAGTTTAAATGGGACCAATCTCTCTCAGAAGCAGATACAAAGATAAGAATAGTGTAGGAACATTATGTAAAACTCCAATACAGAGGCATCAGACAGTTAAGAGATAGCTTACTACAAAGAGGGTCGTTTCAGATAATATACCACAGAAATTAGTCATTAGGAAGTGAGCGTAGTGAGGAAACATGAAGAAGATATTAGTTGACATGAGACTGATACCCAGATACACAACAGAACCATATATGGGCTTAACTTACTAAGAATCCATACATGACAATGGCGTTTTAAAAGAACCCTCCTCATGCAGCTAATATAGTAGAAAACATGGATGAAATGAACATGGAACAGTATATCATGACTAGGCCTATTTAAAGTGCTTGACTAACCCCAGTAGGAGCATCAACCAGGATGAATCCTTACTCAAGATTAGTGAGCCACTTGCATTCTAGAACATGATACAAGAAGATAATTAGCATGAAATGAGATATTGTATTAACACATAAGAGAAAATTACATACTGTGAGATACCAAAGACCAGAATCCTCATTACAGTTATAACTCCACCTCACTGAGACCCTATGGGCTCTGAGCCTTCATACAGAGGTATTACAAAATGTATACAAAAGCCTTTTCACTACATAGTTTGCTGATTGAAATCTGGAACCTTTACAATGTTTTTCCTTCTAGTTTTTATAGAAGAAGGAGACAAATCTAGAGAATGAGGTAGGTGATATACATTTAATGGTCTCATTTAAACAAAGTTGAAGGAAAGGCCCGCCTATGCTATTTGGCGGGGCTGAACTGATGTACGTACTTCAGCTACCACTTCATGAAATAAATGATGAAGATAAAGATCTCCTTATGAACAAGACATAAATAATAAAATATACAAATGTTATGTACTCGGCTGGAGAGAAATCTGCTGCGGTAAAACCTTGAGGTGGCTTGTGATTGTGCATTGTACTCTCGGCCCTTTTAATTTTGAATTTAAATCCCAGATCTTCAATGCAGGGCGAAGTGTCCCTTGATTTTCTTTGGAGGGCTATGTAGATTCATATCTTTGTTTTCTTTAATGATGTTCATTTCACACACCTACCCTCAGCTTCCCTCCTGAATTTCTTCCTCGAAAACAGTCGAGGGCAATGCTCCTGATTTCTGCGTACAAAGCAGAAAATTATGATGAGTCTTCGACCGCGACAAACCTGCAAAAACACAAACTATTTAAGAAGAACCAGACTGGGATGGAGACGAGGAAGATGGAGACATTGTTGTATGGCATGAACACGCAGAGTGGTGGAGGAAATACAATGGAGGCTTTGATTAAACAGACGGAGTGAAGATTTTCGACGTAGAACAGTTTGAAAGTGATGGAGGAATAAAACAATGAACACAAATAAACACACACACACACACACACACATATATATATATAGTAGGGGAGAATGCCACGGACACACGGGAATATGACACATGGGTGTGCGGGGGACAAAAGGAAGAATGACGTGGCGAAGGACTTGATTAGCAGGCAGTCAGACGGATGATCTGGGACACACGACCAAAAATGAGATCGAAAATTAAACATGTCGGAGAGCGATTAGAGTGGGCCAGGGGGACGATGGACATATATTATAATGTGTGCAGCTCTGGAGGACGTCTGTCGTCGGATGGACCTCGACAGATCCAACGGTGTGGGTGAGTTCCGCTGCCCGACCTTTGAACAACCTTTAACCCATGGAAAAGTGGTTTCTTGGGCCCATACCAAAAGACACGCGGCAAGTTTTCAATGGAATCGCTGGCATTTGGTTGAAAACCGCCGGCTCGGTGGAAGTGGTGCGGGATTTACCGTTGGTTTTCATGCGCGGGGACCACCACATAAAACGACCGCCGCTCCGTTGATTGAACTCGATCGGACGGTTACAATTGCGCCCGATAATATCTATTGTTAAGCTCCCTTTCCTTTGGCATATTAATTTGCGCTCGGGTCATATGGTAGCCAAATCACGAGGTATAAGATCTTATGACTGGGCCCGATAAATTTAAATTATGGGTTTTTCACCTTGGCAAAGTGTATTTTATGAACGAAAATGGTAATATTAAACGGGAGAATGAGGATTTTAAGCTACGACAGAGATTTGAAATGGATTCGAATGAGGCAGCGGACCAAAAATCTATAGGCAGGGGTCAATATGTACAACATCGGCTCCATCTGGGGATGGCATGTTCGTTCCTGGACATGTCGAGAACACGCAAACCACTGAATCTTTCTGTATGAACATTCTGTTTTTCAATTCCCCTGCGCTTCTTCTTCAGGTAATTTTCAGCACCCTTTCTTTATGAAAATAAAAACTAAAACAACAATACACAATATAATACAATCAGGCATTCCCAGCCTGGATCAGAACTGAAAGTATGGCTTGAGGAATTGGCCATTCACAGGGGCATCCAGTAGATCACCCTATAGGTTTTCTAACATGAAAGTATTATTTCTCCCTTGATTCACGATTTTGAATGGACCAAACCACAGCGGATCAAATTTAGCATGCTTACTCTTTTCTGCTCTTCGAACATCCCACCTGAGAACCAGGTCTCCAATTTGAAATTTCCTATCTTTCGCATGCTGATCAAATATGTTTTTCATTTTCTCCTGATATTCTATCAATCTCTGATTCACCTGGTTCCATGTCTCCTCCAATTCTACCAGCTGATTAATCCTTCTGACCATGTCATCTGGTTCTTCCTGGCTTTCCTGCATAAAACGTGCTACCGGAAACGCCAATTGCACAGGAAACACAGCTGCTCGACCATATACTAATTCATAAGGGGATTTCCCTGTTGCCCTTTTACTGGTTATCCTATTTTCCCATAGAGAAAATTTTAATTGGGAGTCCCAATTCTTTTGATTTTCATTTATTGTTTTCTTCAAGGCCCTCACCAGGGTTTTATTAGAAGACTCTGCTAAGCCATTTCCCTGTGGATAGTATGTTGTGGAGTGCATCAATACGATGTTATACCTCTGGCAGAAGTTTACAAACCTGGCAGACTTGAAAGCCTGTGCATTGTCAGTTACAATTCTAGCAGGACAACCAAACCTAGATATGATATTTTCCTCCACAAACTTCATTATCATGACATCTATAGCATTTCTCGTAGGTATGGCTTCCACCCATTTCGTAAAATAATCTGTGGCTGTTAGTATCCATTTATATTGGCCACTTGACGGGGGGTGTATTTCTCCTATAAATTCTAATCCCCACTTCTGAAAAGGTTCATTTACATGAATAGGAATCAAGGGAAAAGCTGTTAATTTCTGTCTTTCTGCAAATCTTTGGCACTTGTCACATGCTCTGACCCAAGAAAAGGCATCTGTATACAATTTTGGCCAGTAAAAACCAGCCTTCAGGATTTTATGAGTTGTAGCCCTCCAGTTGTAATGTCCTCCACAGATTCCCTCATGAAATTCTGTCATTATCTTCTCCACTTCATTTTCTGTGAGGCATAATAGCAATATACCTGAAGGGTCTCTCCAATATAGCTGTCCATTAGCAATTATATATTTATGAGATTTCATTCTTACAGCTATGTATTTTATCTTATCACAACTCGGAGGACAGCTAAGTGTTAAAATATATTCAACTATTTCTTTATACCAAGGACTAGTTAGATATTTCATATGTATCTTTTGAGTGGCCATCTCTAGTCCTTGTTGTTCTTCTTCTTTTTCAGATTCTTCATTTGCTATCATGGATAAATTAATGCCCAAAGCTTGATGATTTGATTCAGATAAAATTTTAGCAAGTCCTTGTCCTTTAATCAGCTTAGTAGGCCTTATGTCCAAATCATACTCCTGTATTTTTGCAATCCATCTTCCTCTTTTACCTTCACTATCCCCCTGAACAAGAATGTCTTTGACAGCTGTTGTGGGAACATATGCAGTAATGTGAGATTGCAACACATATATTCTAAAAGCTTTAAGGGAATTTACCAGGGCATATGCCTGCTTCTCCAATATATTATATTTTAGTTCAGCATCATAAAGCACTTGGCTGAAGAAAGCTATAGGCTGCTCATATCCCTCTTCATTCTTCTGCAATAATACTCCAGCAATTGTATGAGGTGAAGCAAATGAAAAGATCATAAATGGCTTGTCGTAATCTGGTCCAGCTAGCATAGGAGCTTCAGCAAATGCCTGTTTTATCCTAGTGAATGCATCTCTAGACTCCTGAGACCATTTTACTTCATTATCCTTTTTCAACATATCAGTTATATGCCTAACTATCTTAGCATAGTTAGGAATAAACCTTCTCAAAAAATTAATTCGGCCTAAAAACACCTGTACTTCCTTCTTATTCCTGGGTAGAGGAATATTGTTTATTACTTCAACTCTCTTAGGGTCTATTTTCACACCATCTTTAGTTACAATGTGCCCTAAGATTTTTCCCTCATCTAATGCAAATAAAGATTTCTGAGGATTGAGGGACAGGACATACCTTCTGCATTTTTCAAAAGTTATTATTAAATGCTCAATATGCTCATCATCATTCTTCGAAAATACTGTGATGTCATCGAGATACACCACCAAAAACTTGTCCTTCTCCCCAACAAAGGCTATGTCCATTGCCCTCTGAAAAGTAGCTCCTGCATTAATTAATCCAAATGGCATCCTGGCATACATAAATGTTCCCCATGGTGTGGTAAAAGTAGTCTTCTTTCGATCCTCTGGGAATACAACTGCCTGATTATAGCCAGAAAAACCATCCATCATTGACATTCTGGATGCTCCCACTACTTTCTGCAGGATGTGGTCCATCTTAGGTAGTGGATAATTATCTTTCAATGATGCTCTGTTTAGATTCCTGAAATCCACACACAGCCTTATTTCTCCATTTTTCTTTCGAACAGGAACAAGGTTTTCTACCCATTCTGAGTATCTTAATGGCACAATTATTTTAGCCTTCAGTAGCTTCTTGATTTCTTTTTCAATAGAGGGAAGCAACAGAGGATTTATCTGTCTGAGCTTCTACTTATAAGGCTTCGCACCTTCCCTCAAAGGAATTTTATGCTGCATTATATTAACATCAATTTTTTTTAGGTCCTGATAGGACCAAGCAAATACATCTTTATAATATTGAAACAACTTCAAATATTTTTCTTTATATTCTTCTAGGATCCTTTTAGATAATTTTACAATTTTGGGATCAGCATAAGTACCCAGATTCAAATCTTCTACTTGATCTTCTTCTACCACTTTTTTTGGCTGCAATGGGACATCATCTTTGTTAAATAATCTTTCTAGAGGCACCAGGCCTCTAGGTATAACATTTCCTTTCAGCTGCAGCACTTTATTACCTGCTATCTTTTCTTTCCATCTGTTTTCTGCAATATTTTCAGTTTCTTCCTCCTCATTGTCATCAATCTCCATATTGGAAAATTCTCCCACTGTCTCCATGAATCTCTTCATCTGTTCATCATCTTCAAATACCTGCTAGTGCTTAATGTTATTTGGGATAGATGGCCTGTAACGTACCTCCACTTCGTATCTTAAAAGTGGATTCTGAGGAGGACGGAATGTACTGGCAGCTATAGCAAGAGAATCTGCTATTTTGTTCTGCTCCCTGGGCATGAACTGTATGTTGAATGCCAAAAATAAATTTTCTACCATGTCCCATACTTCGTTTCTATATGCTCTCAGCCGAGGATGCTTGGTTTGACATTGGTTTCTGACCCGTCTTACCACTAGCTCAGAGTCTCCCATGAATTTTAGACTTTGGATGCCCATGTTTCTAGCGGTCTGCAGTCCCAATAGAAGAGCTTCATATTCAGCTACATTATTGGTAGTCTCATATTCCAATTTAAAGGATAGTGGCACCCATTTTCCTGCAGGAGAGATCAATAATACCCTAGCTCCATTGCCTTCTCTAGAATTTTCCCCATCAAAATGTAAAGTCCAAATTTCTGATTCCTGATCTTCTTTAGGCTGCTCAGCTTGAATTTGACCAAAAATGGGCTCCTGGGCATAATCTTGATTTTCTTCTAACATTAGACATGAGAAGTCTCCCTCTTTGTTATAAATTGGAGAATTCTCTGAGCAGTCAGCCTTAGTTACCATTTTAACAAATCTAGTCTCCCTGTATAATCTCCTCTCCTGGCCTCCAAAGACTGGGACAGTAGCATATGTTAAATCCAATTTAATTGACCCACCAATTTTTGTACCCCAGGACCTTGACAGCAACATGCCAAAGCGGGCTGGGATATCAGCAACCACAATGTCCATGACCACACTCTTTGCTGGAATTTGGGCTAAATTGACCACTAAATATTTAATCATTCCCAAGCATTTAACCCTTTTAGAATCAAATGAATATAGGTCTTTGTATGGTCTTGTAATTTGCAGTCCTAGTTGTTCCATGACAGACAAAGGCATAAGATTATGGGAAGCCCCAGAATCTAACATACAATTGTGCAACAGCAGGTCATGAATAACTAAGGACACATAAAAAGGAGGAGTAGAAGGGTCTATCTCCTCGACATGTGGGCCAAAGACTACCATGGGTCTTTCTTCTTGAAGGTTTAAACTATCAGGTACAACTGGTATTTTAGGAGGAAGGATGAAGGAAGTAACTTGAGACTGATATACAGGCTGCTTTAATAATTCAGTCAGGGGGACTAGAATCTTAATTTTCTCAAGTTCTTTTTGTAGATTGAAAGCAGATGGGGGATTTTCTATCGCTACTTCTTTTGACTCTTTATTTTCAACTGAAGATTTGATTTCTTTTGACACTAGCTCTGCATTAGGAGGACTGACTATTTTTGAAGAAGAAGGAATCTGATCATTGGGCTGCAGAGGAGTATTTAGAGGATTCTTACCTTTTTCTATGTTCCTCTTTATTGCTGATTCCTTCTGAGCAGATGATTCTTTCTGAGGTGGCTCCTCTTCTTGATCTTGAGTTCTGGTCCTCTTCCTTGAAGATCTGAGATCATATTTTACATTGAATTGTGCTTGCATGAAATCAGCAAATTGCTTACAATAATGATCAATCTCTTCTTCTTCTTCTTCATCTTGCAATGGACATTCTGTATCATCAGTATTTGAAAAAGCGAGATTTGAATCTTCTAATTCATAAGTAGCATCTTCAATGGAGTCATCTACCGGACCTTCTAGGTACAATGGATGTGGTACCTGATCTTGTTGCTCCTTTGTTTCTCTCGGCAATATCTGCAATGGTGGTCTTTTGTATTGAGGATTATATCCTCTGTTTGGAGCATTATAGTAATTCTTGGGAGCTGCATTTTTAGCTTCCAGTTCAAGCTTAACCATATTCTTTATCATTTTGCTTATTTCATCCATTTTATCTGAATCCTTCTCTGGATTAGAGGTGGAAACCTCTTCTTTGCCTCTCCTTCTAGTATCTTGTTCAATTTTTCCCTTCAACTTTCTAGTGGAGGCAAAGTTTGCTTCTAGCTCCAGAGCATCTGACTGTGCATCATCTAGAGTGGCGGGTTTTCTCTCTCTCAATGAGAATCCAAAGTAAAAATCAAAGGCTGTTATAAAAATTATCTTGGCAGCAGCTTCATGGGGCTTCATTTCAGGAGGCGGGCTCAAATATAACTTGTTGAATCTTTTAATAAACTCTGATACCCCTTCATTATGTTTCTTCTTCATAGTATTAAACTCAGTAAGACACTGACCATGATCTTTCTTTTCTCCCCACTTCCTGAGAAAAGTATTCTCCATCTGGTCCCAGGTGGTCACAGAACGATTTCCCAATATCTTGAACCATTTTCTGGCTTCGCCCTCCAAATACTATACGAATAATCTTAAGACCACGTCCAAATGTTCAACATTTAAGTTTTCTGCAAAAGAACAGAAAGTCTCAAGATGTTTCTGAGCCTCAACTTCATTTTCACCATTAAATCTTGGCAGAATCTTCAAATAATCCTGTGGCATATCATTTAACACTTAGGGTAAGGCCATTGGAGCATATTTATTCAGTAGAAAAGCAGGAACATTAGCCATTGGAGGAGGTGGGGGTTGTGCAACAGTCTGAGCTACAGATGAAGGAAGAGGGGTAGGAGGAAGTGGAGTATGAATAACAATGGGAATATATTGTATGGAGGCCTGAGGGGTAGCTGGGAATAGTTCACGGTTAACAACAGCTACTTCTGTAACTTCTTTAATTTCCTCAGCCTCGGGAGTAGGAAGGAAATATTCTTCAATCCAGGCACTTCCTCTACCTGGAGTTTCTGAGTAAAACTCGGGATTTTCTGTTCTAATCTCTTGAGAAGAAGAGGGCGGATAATCTTTAACATAATACTCAGGGTCTTTAGCACGAACTGATTTCCTCTCCTTCCAAACTCTTTTGTGGATGATCTTCTCTGGGTCAGACACGTAAGGTGTTTTCGACTATGATGTATCTGACCTCAAATGTGGCTTACGAGGAGCTAGGACTACCAATAAATTTATCCAATGAAGAACAGTGGAGTCGCCAAGGTGAGAGATATGCGACTCTTCAACTCTCTATGCTCACCTAATTAGAGAGTGAAAACAATTTGTCGAGGCCCAGGGAGACTGATATTCTCAAATTCGATCCCCAGCAACGGTGCCAGAAAGATGTTGTCGACAATTTTGTCACCCCTAGAGATAGTCTAGAGTTGCCATAGACCAGTTCCTAGGACATCTTAATATAGCAAGGAGCTCATCATATAGCTTGGGTTGTCAATCCAAAAGCTCTCTTACTATCACTTGTAAAACAAGAAAATTAGTTTAAATGGGACCAATCTCTCTCAGAAGCTGATACAAAGATAAGAATAGTGTAGGAACATTATGCAAAACTCCAATACAGAGGCATCAAACAGTTAAGAGACAGCTTACTGCAAAGAGGGCTGGTTCAGATAATATACCACAGAAATCAGACATCAGGAAGTGAGCGCAGTGAGGAAACATGAAGAAGATATTAGTTGACATGAGACTGATACCCAGATACACAACAGAACCATATATGGGCTTAACTTACTAAGAATCCATACATGACAATGGTGTTTTAAAAGCACCCTCCTCATGCAGCTAATATAGTAGAAAACATGGATGAAATGAACATGGAACAATATATCATGACTAGGCCTATTGAAAGTGCTTGACTAACCCCAGTATGGGCATCAACCAGGATGAATCCTTACTCAAGATTAGTGAGGCACTCGCATTCTAGAACATGATACAAGAATATAATTAACATGAAATGAGATATTGTATTAACACATAAGAGAAAATTACATACTGTGAGATACCAAAGACCAGAATCCTCATTACAGTTATAACTCCTCCTCACTGAGACCCTATGGGCTCTGAGCCTTCATACAAAGGTATTACAAAATGTATACAAAAGCCTTTTCACTGCACAGTTTGCTGATTGAAATCTGGAACCTTTACAATGTTTTTCCTTCTAGTTTTTATAGAAGAAGGAGAAAACTCTAGAGATGAGGTAGGTGATATACATTTAATGGTCTCGTTTAAACAAATTTGAAGGAAAGGCCCGCCTATGCTATTTGGCGGGGCTGAACTGATGTACGTACTTCATCTACCACTTCATGAAATAAATGATAAAGATAAAGATCTCCTTATGAACAAGACATAAATAATAAAATATACAAATGTTATGTACTCGGCTGGAGAGAAATCTGTTGCGATAAAACCTTGAGGTGGCTTGTGATTATGCATTGTACTCTCGGCCTTTTTAATTTTGAATTTAAATCCCAGATCTTCAATGCAAGGCGAAGTGTCCCTTGATTTTCTCTGGAGGGTTCTGTAGATTCATATCTTTGTTTTCTTTAATGATGGTCATTTCACAAACCTACCCTCAGCTTCCCTCCTGAATTTCTTCCTCGAAAACAGTCGAGGGCAATGCTCCTGATTTCTGCGTACAAAGCAGCAAATTATGATGAGTCTTCGACCGTGGTGAACCTGCAAAAACACAAACTATTTAAGAGGAACCAGACTGGGATGGAGACGAGGACGATGGAGACATGGTCGTATGGCATGAACACGCAGAGTGGTGGAGGAAATACAATGGAGGCTTTGATTAAACAGACGTAGTGAAGATTTTCGACGTAGAACAGTTTGAAAGTGATGGCAGAATAAAACAATGAACACAAATAAACACACACACACATATATATATAGTAGGGGAGAACGCCATGGACACACAGGAATATGACACATGGGTGTGCGGGGGACGAAAGGAAGAATGACGTGGCGGAGGACTTGATCAGCAGGTAGTCAGACGGATGATCTGGGACACATGACCAAAAATGAGATCGACGGTTAAACGGGTTGGAGAGCGATTAGAGTGGGCCAGGGGGATGATGGACATATATTATAACGTGTGCAGCTCGGGAGGACGTCTGCTGTCGGATGGACCTCGACAGATCCAACGGTGCGGGTGAGTTCCGCTGCCCGACCTTTGTACAACCTTTAACGCGCGGAAAAGTGGTTTCTTGGGCCCTTACCAAAAGACACGCGACACGTTTTCAATGGAATCGCTGGCATTTGGTTGAAAACTGTCGGCTCGGTGGAAGTGGTGTGGGATTTACCGTTGGTTTTCATGCGTGGGGACCACCACATAAAACGACCGCCGCTCCGTTGATTGAACTCGATCGGACGGTTACAATTGCGCCCGATAATATCTATTGTTAAGCTCCCTTTCCTTTGTCATATTAATTTGCGCTCGGGTCATATGGTAGCCAAAGCACGGGGGGCTAAGATCTTAGGACTGGGCCCGATAAATTTAAATTATGGGTTTTTCACCTTGGCAAAGTGTATTTTATGAACGAAAATGGTAATATTAAACAGGAGCATGAGGATTTTAAGCTACGGCAGAGATTTGAAATGGATTCGAATGAGGCAGCGGACCAAAAATCTATAGGCAGGGGTCAATATGTACAACACCGACCATTCGCACTTGTTTCCTTAACAATCTACTTCACATCACAAGATAAATAACTTATCTTGTAAAGTATTAAACACAATTACTAAATCCTGCAATGTGTGAAGTCTTCCTGGGTTGCGATGTGATTTCCCACCATTGATCGATGCTAGATCTAACGGTCCTCATTGTGCTTGAAAATCGGATTGCCTTCTCCTATGAAATTAATACGAATATCCAATTCAATAGAGAATAAAAACATACTGTTTAAAATAGAGAGCCTGATCAAAATACAAAACACTTGGAATTTAGTAAGAAATTAAATACACAGAGCCAAGCACTTGGATGGCTGGTTTTTACATTTAGTTCTGCTCTCTGTTCACTCCTCTCTCACTCTTCTCTCACACCTATTTGAAACATGTTCCACTCTCTTCCACTCTCCCTTTCACACCTATTCATATATATATACCTGAAGCAGTTCACTTTGTCTTTTATTAGCTTTCTTCTTAATCACTCTAACAAAAAATTTCCATCCTATCTAAATGCTCTAACCTATTTGGCTTAATCTCCTCGCAAGGAGAAACCAATTTCTATTTTATTCCTAATTAATTTAACAAATAAAAACAGACTAACCCTCTCATTTAAAGCTAAGTAAAATATTAATAACCAATGTTTATCGACTTCATGTTAGCCACAACATGTGAACACACAATTACATTGGTGGCTAAGTCTGGATGCTCCTACATCAGACTCACGGGTAAGAAAAGATTGATCCATCAATGTTTCAGGATCTACATTAAACTTTTGTAACTCTTCTGTTGTCATAAAACTGACATCTTCCTCTAGGTGTCCTTTCCATTTGACTAGATACTGATAATAAGTTTTTCCTCTGGTTTTTTTTCCTGCTCTTTTCTCCAGAATGGCTTTCACTTCTTTCTTTGTTGTCTTTGGCATCTATTCCTTCAAATTCAAAGTTTGGTCATCCTCTTATGTATATTATTCTTCTAGTTATTCATATTTTTCTTTGTATGGGTACAAATATGCAACATTAAATATGGGTGATATTCCAATTCCTGCTGGTAATTCAATCTCATATGCATTTGAGGAAAAATTCCTCAAAATTATACATGGCCATATCTTTCTCATTTTTAGTTTGTTATAAGTCCTGACTGGAAACCTTTCCTTCATTAGATAAACCATGACTAAATCATATACTTGAAACTCCCTTTCAGTCCTCTTCATATCAGCTCTTTGTTTATACTTTTGAGTGTTTTTCTGTAAGCTGTTTTTGACATTTTTCTGCAACTTATGTATTTGTTCTGCCAATTCTTCAGCTTTTACACTCCTTGTTTCTTGTTTTCTCAAATCTCTAAGTTCATACACCCCTCTTGGATGTATCCCAAAAAATATCTGAAATGGAATCATTCCAGTACTCTGATTAGGAGTATCATTATAGGAAAATTCAGCTTGAGCAAGTAATAAGTCCCATTGCTTTGGATTTTTGTAAACCAAACTCATTGATATATTTCCCAAGCTCCTGTTCACCACTTCAGTTTGTCCATCCATCTGAGGATGATAGGTTGAACCGAAACTGAGTTTTGTACCCAAATTCTTCCATAGAGTCCTCCAGAAGTCTCCTATGAACTTTGTATTCCTGTTTGAAATAATAGTCAGCGGTAATCCATGCAATCTTATAACTAGAGAGAAAAACAAATTAGCAATATTATTTGCATCACTATTTTTTTTACAAGCAATAAAATGTGTCGTTTTATAAAATCTATGTACAACAACATAGATAAAATCATGTCCTATTTGAGTCTTTAGCAATCCTAAAACAAAATCCATGCTGACAGCATCCCAAGGTCTATTGGGTATTGGAAATGGCTGATATAACCCAGTGTTTTTGGCTTCTTCCTTTGGCATGTTGACAAATCCTGTACTTCTCAACAAAATTTTTGATATCACTTTGCATTTTTGGCCAATAATGAAAAGCACTTACTTGAGAAAATGTTTTATCCTGTCCAAAGTGTCCAGACAATCCTCCACTGTGTTTTTCCTTAATCATATTTTCCCTCATGGAACACATAGGTATACGCAACTTATTATCTTTGAACAACAATCCTCCTTGAATCAAGTAATCTACCTACTAGCTTTTATTATGAATCATTGGATTCTTAATGACTACATATATTTCTTTGAAATCTATGTCTTCCTCATACATTTCAATCGTCTCTTCAAACCCCAAAATTCCAATCCTCAATTCCTGCATAATCAAATTTACTCTTCTTAAGGCATCAAAAACTTTGTTTGACTTACCAATTGTGTTTTTTATTACAAAGGTAAAAATATGCAAAAAATCCACCCACTTTTCATGCTTTTGGCTCATCTTTCACTGATTATTTATGAATTGCAGTGCATGGTTATCTGAATACAACAAAAATTAATTGGGCCAAAAATAATGCCTCCATTTCTTCAAAGCCTGCACAATAGCATAGAACTCTTTATCATAGGATGAATACTTCTTCTTGGCCTCATTTAACATTTCACTGAAATAAGATATCGGTCTCTGCTCTTGACTCAAGACAAATCCAATTTCTATCCCACTAGCATCAACCTCAACTTGGAATATTTTATAAAAATTTGGCAAGGCTAAAATAGGTCCTTCAATGATCTTCTTTTTCAACAACTCAAAATTATGATATGTTGCTTTTGTCCATTTAAATGGTTGGTTGGTCTCCTTTATTGTTTCAATTATTGGTGCACATAGCTGAATAAAACCTCTTATAAATTTTTTGTAAAAACCTGCAAGACCATAAAAACTCCTTAGCCCAAATATACTTCTCAGAGTTGGCGAATCGAGTATTACCTGAATCTTTTCTGGGTCCATCTTCAAGCCTTCTTCTGAGACTATAAATCCCAATTAAATGAGCTCCTTCTTCATGAAACTACACTTATTCAAATTTATGATTAAATTCTCCTTAACACCAGCTTGACATGCTCCAAATGCTCGTCCTTACTCTGACTGAAAATTGGAATGTCATCAAGATTGACTATCAAAAAATTTCCTACATACTCTTTCAAAACCTCGTTCGTTAGTCTCATAAATGTGCTTGGTGCATTAGTGAGCCCAAAAGGCATCACTAACCGCTTATACAATCCATTGTTGGTCTTAAAAGCAATCTTCCATTCATCTCCTTCTCTAATCCTTATTTGATGGTATTCACTCTTCATATCTATTTTATTAAAATACTTTGACCCACTTAAACAATACATCAAATCATATATGTGTGGTAATGGAAATCTATACCTGATAGTGATATTTTTTATGGCTCTGGAATTAGCACACATGCCCCACTCACCTTATTTATTTGGACTAAGCATGACTGGTACTGCAAATGGACTAAGAATTTCTTTGATTAGTCCTTTATCTAACAACTCCTGTACCTGTCTTCCAACTTCTTCGTTTTCCCGAGGGGTCATTCTATATGATATTTTGTTTGGTAAACTTGCACCAGGTATTAAATCTATGTGATGACTAATACTTCTTATTAGTGGCAACTTACTTGGTAATTCATCAACAACTATATCAGCATAATCATCTAACAGATTTTTAATTTCCATAGGAAGATTGTCTACATTTTTAGTAGTCAGAATTACCTTGGGTTTACCCACAACAACAAAATTCATTACTTTTTCCTTTTTGACTTCTTGCAACAACTCTTTCCACTAACCAGCATAACATTATTCTCAGTTGTTCCTTTATTTTGTTCATCCTTCAAAGGTAGAAATGTGTGCTTCTTTCCATCCTTCTCTATGGTGTAGGTATTCCTTTTGCTACCATGAATGAATTTTCTGTCAAATTTCCAATGTCTTTCCAGCAATACATGGCACATGTCCATTGCCATCACATCACACAATATGTACCAATTTGTATCTCTACTTTGCATTGTTTTTCACCAAAATATGATATCTCTTCTATAGCCACGACACTTTGTAAGGAGTAGGGTGTACCATATTACTCAACCCCAATTTCTCAACCATCTTTGTGGAAACAAGATTATCAGTGCTTCCATTGTGAATCACAACATTACAACACTTTTCTTTACACTTGTATACAGTCCTGAATAGACCCTTCCTCTGCGTTGGCTCATTTTCTTCCTTCTCTGCCTTAATAAATACTCTTTTGAGAAATAAAGACTCTCCTACCTCAGGTGGTTCTTATTTTATCGTGACCTGAGGATTTTCTTCCTTTGCTTTAGATACATTCACATTCCACTGATTTTTTGGTTTTTTATGAGGACAATCCCATGATCCGTGTCCCCATTCCACACGCATAGCACCGAATTTCTCTTCCCCAGCCTCTACCTCTCGGTGCAAGTATCCCTATACCAAAGTATCCTCTGTGTGGTGGTCTGCTACTCGAACCTCATGATTCATTATGAGAGTGTTTAAATCTTGATCTGTACATTCCTCTTCCTCTTGCTGGACTTTTACCTCTATTCCTATGACTTTTCTTCCTAAAAATTTTCTCCTCTACCTTGAAGGCTACTTGGTAGGCATCCTCAATTATCTTCAGACTCAACAAACCGATTTCATCCATTATGTCATACCTTAATCCATTGATGTATATGTCTACTTTCTCCATATTATCTTCAACATGTCCTGCTCTAATTCTCAACTTGTAAAACTCCTCGGTATACTCCTTCACAGTCATTCCTTTCTGCCTCAAAGTCTGAAATTTATTGAACAGATTCAATTGATATTCCTTTGGCATAAAATTATTCTTCAACTTCCTTATCATTTTATTCCACTTCTTGAGCTTAGGATCTCCCTTTCTAACTTTGGATGTTTGTAGTTCATCCCACCAGATAGATGCATGGCCCTTCAACCTGGTAGCTGGATACTTTACCTTCTTCTTATCTTTGATCCCATCCAAATTGAAATACTTATCCATTGAACTGATCCAATCCATTAGCTCTTCCACATTAAGGTTCTCCTCATATGAAGGAATATCCATTCTTGGTTTCCCACTAACCTTTTCTAATATCTTCAAAAATTTAGTTGCCTCGTCTTCTGCCGTTTCTTCTTCCTCAGAAGTTTCCTCTATTGCGTTGAAATCTCCTTCCTCAACTGCTCTCTTCTGAGAAATCTCTATTGTCTCCATTCTTGTACGAATATGTTGAATCTCATATAGAAAAATTGCATTAGCTTCTGAACTTCCCTGACCTATGCTAGCTCCTCTCCTAGGTGGCATATTTTCTCCAACCTTCGAGAACAAAACTCAATGTCTACTCTGATACGAAATGATGCATAAAAGCTACAATAAAATCAGAATACACGCGGGAACCTGTGGTTTATGGGTCCGCACAAACTCCCTTACTCGTAGCGAATTCCAACTTAGGATTTTATTAAGCATAGACACACGCGCAATCAACAATGTTACTTTAAAAAGACCACACATAAACCCAAATCTCCTGCATACACGTGGAACTCCTGCTGGAGGGTCCCACAATACCTTGAACCAATCACAAGCGATCGCACTTCGCAACCTTTATGATTTAACTAAATGGTTAACCATATTCCTTGTGATCTACGATAATTCACAGAGTAGACACATGCATTTCTCTACTTCACATCGCAAACAACTTAACTTAGCATGCAATGCCTTAATGCCAAACTCTAAAAGTTGTGATTTGTGAAATCTCTCCCCGTGAGATTCAATCTCCACAGTTGTTCTTAGTAGGATCTAAATGTTTGCACTTTTTTCCTTACCAATTTACTTCGCATCGCAAGATAAATAACTTACCTTGTGAAGTCTTAAACACAATTACTAAATCCTACAATGTGCGAAGTCTTCCCGGGCTGCAATGTGATTTCCCACTATTGATCTATGCTGGATCTAATGGTCCTCGCTGTGCCTGCAAATCCGATTTCCTTCTGCTATGCGATTAATATAAATATCCAATTCAACAGAGAATAAAAATAGACGGTTTAAAACAGAGAGCCCGATGAAAATACAAAACACTTGGAATTTAATAAGAAATGAAATACACAAAGCCAAGCCCTTGGATGGCTATTTTTTACATTTAGTTCTACTCTCGGTTCACTCCTCTCTCACTCTTCTCTCGCACCTATTTCACACCTATTCCACTCTCTTCCACTCTTTTTCTCACACCTATTATTACACACACACACACACACACATATATATAAAGTAGTTCACATTGTCTTTTATTAGCTTTCTGCTAAACCACTCTAACAAAAAATTTCCATATTATCTAAATTCTCTAACCTACTTGACTTAATATTCTCACAGGGAGAAAGAAATTGCTATTTTATTCCTAATTAATTTAAAAAATCAAAACAAAATAAATCCTTTCATTTAAAATTAAGTAAAATATTAATAACCAATATTTATCCACCTCATGTTAGCCACAACACGTGAATAGAAATTCACATTGCTGGCTAAATCCGGATGCTCCTGCATCACCAAACTACGTGTTATAAAAATAAAGGTTTATAAATGGATTCATGATAGCCCCAAGCCAACCACTTAACTAATAAACAAACACATAATACTGAAATTAAATGCACATGAAATTTCTGAAATAATTAATGAGTAGATAAAATATTTACAAAGAACCTTTCTCATGCTTGGCCTCTCCTCACACTCACACACGCTCTTCTACATCTACATCATGCCTCATAGGCTCTCTTATTTATACAAATTGATTAGAACCCAAGGTAGGCTCTAGATCCCTAAACTAACTCCCAAAATATCTCTCCTAATCCCTAACATCTCTCATCTAATCTATAATATATTTCTTCAATCTCTTATCCTTAAATAATCCACGATCTTCTCAAGCTTCTATAATCCTCTCGAATCTTCTCCTAATTACAATAATTCTAATTCTCTCCTAAAAACCATAGGAAAAATACATTAATTAATTAAATCCTAAATTACAAACTAACTCATTTAATAAATGACTAACCTAGGGTAGATGCTCTTACATCAGGTTCCCAAGGTAAAAAGAAAACATGGTCTCTTGACCATCAGTCTTCATAAAATGTTAAGAATCCTCCCGGATCCCAAACTTTCATTTGCAGTAAATTAGTTGTTTTGGCATGTTGTCGATGTTCTGTGTTTCCAAGCTTCTTATATAGTTTTCCCTTATCCTTGCTGATGTATGCTTCTTTCCTTTGTGCTATATGTTTTTTCTCCATGAATTCACGGGGATACCATACATCTTCTATCATTATTTTCTTCTTCTCCTCGAAATCGTCTTCATTTTTGTCACTTTGTTGTTGTATTTTCTTCATTGAAATCTCGTCCTCATCCTCTATGGAATTGTTGCAGTCCACCAACATTTCATTTGTTTCACAACTGTTCTTTGGATTGTTCAACCAATCCTCTCAAAAATCTATTTCTGAAAGCAATATCCTTCATATCTATGCCTTTTTATACTTGCATAGGTTCCTCGAATGGTTCTTTGGCTTCCTTAATTTTAATCTCACTCTCGGTTTCTTACGATTCTTCACTACCTGCGAGCACAAAACAAGTATTAGTTTTAAAATCATGAGACCTAGAGGTCTCACTTATGGATTCATGCATCCCTCCCTTATGTAGCATAAAATCCTTCAAGCTTTCCACTGACTCTTCCTCATCCATATCCATATGTTCATCATCATCGTCATCCAACAATGATCCTTGTTCAGGTGTACAAACATATATATTTTTCTGGAAGTTTAGTTTATGCTTCAATATTCATCCCATTAATTGTTTAACTGTCCATTTTACTGTTCTTTTTATTATCCAACTGTGTCTTTATGTTCATAGTATCTATAGAAACACGTCTAAGCATGCCTTTAATTCAACAATTTCCCTCTCGTCATCATTAATGTCAACCACTATGGCATCATTTTTGTGCCCTTTCTCTCCATCTTCATCATCTCTTTACATTGTTTGATGTAATCGACAACTGAATCACTTGCCCAATACTTCACTTGAAGCTCACTTTTCGAGCACTCCTTGCTATTCAACAACTACATTATTTATTTGTCTTCCAATGATCAAATTCTCGGGTGTTGGGCTCCGCCGATCATGCACCCAATTACATTCAAACTTTTGACTTGACCTTTGACTGCAAAATTCTAAATTATCAATGGACCTTGATGTACTTTACTCTTGACGCAAACTCTACAACTTAAACATTGACTTGAAATTTTGCATAATATTTCAACCCTCACATAATTATCTTTCCATTTACTTGAGTTTGATTTTGGCCATGAATCCAAAATTTTACATTTTCTCTTCAAACATGGACTTTCTAATATGGACCACATAATTACAACAAATATTATTAATAAAAGATGTTTAAACTTTGATTAATTTTTAATACTTAAAATTCCAATTCATAAGAACTTCAAAATTATGATGAGCACTTATTCTCTCTTCTAGTAAGCACTCATTAACTCTGATAACCTCCTTTAAAAAAAAAAAAACTTTTAAAATCTCCTTATAAAATCTAACAAGGCACATTTAAAAATATGTGACGCATTTCCTATCACCCACATGAATTTAAGTTATTTTGAAAATCATACTTTTTAAAAACAAGGCCAAAGTGACTTTCAAACCTTTTTTGTTTTAAAAAAAAATTATTCATGGACCACTAACCTCATGCATGGATGGGAATATCGTTGGATTTTCCAGGCTCACGGAGCGAACTAATGTTTCTTTGAAACACATGGATTTCGAACTCTCAATGGTTGTCTGTGGATTGCTCAATACAACAACTATTAATAAAGCTATAGGTGACAAATGCCATGGTCTAAAAAGCAATCATAAGCACCACGAAAAAAACTTGAAACAGTTACATGCATGCCTGAACCATAAATAGCACGCTGCAAAGAAACATGCATCAAGATCTCTGTTCTTCATTATTCTTCGAATGCGTCTCTCTGCACGTTGAAATAGATAGCCACAACAGACTACAAACCTGTGTGGTGTTGAGTTGGTGGAACGATGGAGGAAGCATTATTTGTCGGCCTTTCGGGATCCGATAGAATGATGGAGCAAAACCAGCGTTAGAATGGCTTTATATTTCCACTCGAACGACCAATCATTTCAGCGAGCCATTGTACGTGGTAATGCCACATCTCGAGATCTCCAAGGTAGAGCACGACCCAATAATTTCATACGTCTCCTCTATATGATTTAAACTTTGACTTTAATCAATTTTCAATATAAACTGCTCATACTTCAATGCAAATTTCTAACGCAAATTGCATTCATTTTTTCAATCACGGGTCAAGAATAAATTACCACGGTTTTCATGATCCAACTTACATTTTCCTTAGGGCACACCCAAAAATTGAACGCTAAAGCTTCACTGGCCCATCAACAAACTTAACATTGAAGATTTAACATCCATGATCAATGCACTCGATCATCCAATAATTCAATGTGCTCCAATCGGATCTCCTCCATGGGTGCCTAAGATGCATCACAACAATCAATTTGTTAGATTTACAACTTGTCAGATTTACAACGCTCCCTTGCTGTGATACTAGATGGTGCCAGCTACTTAACAAATAAACAAACAAATAAACAAACACATAATACTGAAAATTAAATACACATCAAATATCTGAAATAATTAATGAATAAATCAAATATTTACAGAAAACCTCACCTTATGCTTGGCCTCTCCTCACACTCACACACACTCTTCTACATCTACATCATGCTTCATAGGCTCTCTTATTTATACAAATGGATTAGAATCCAAGGTAGGTTCTAGATCCCTAAACTAACTCCCAAAATATCTCTCCTAATCCCTAACATCTCTAATCTAATCTCTAAAATCTCTCTTTCAATATCTTATCCTTAACTAATCCACCATATTCTCAAGCTTTCATAATACTCTCCAATCTTCACATAATTACAATAATTCCAATTCTTTCCTAAAACCATAGAACAAATACATTAATTAATTAAATCCTAACTTACAAACTAACTCATTTAGTAAATGACTAACCCAGGGTAAATGGTCCCACATCAATTCATTATTAACTTATATTGGATAAGATGCTTACATACACAAATAGTTGATTTAAAAATAAAAAATAAATAAATTATAGATAAAAAAATAGAATTCCTTACAATTTAAAGAGTTTGAAGTATTCACCTATGAACCATTACCCATTATCTTAAATAGACAACTTAATACTTATTATCAAGAAATTATTATATTTATTTTTGAAAAAATGTTTTATAGTATATGGCTATTATATATCACATTTATATACTCATATTAATAGATATAAATAAGTAGAAATCAATAATATAATTATGGCTCATATCATATGATTTCAGTTTATTTAAAATACAAATTTACAAAAAAAAAAAGTTTCAAAAAAAGTTAGAAGACATAATTTATCTATGATATCGTCCAATCAAATCTTGATAGTCCACTTAGCAATAATTATCATTAATTATATGTTTTTTTATAAGTGAAAACTTATTTATAATATATTTTTATCTCAAAAATTAAATATCACATTTGAGCACTCATATTAATGCATTTTATAGGTAAAAGGTCAATAACTAACTTTGAGTGTTGTTGATTTTCAATATGATACGATTTTAATTAGAACCATTAATTGATTGAAGTATGTAAATTTGTGTAAAATATGGGTTGATAAATCACATGCTTCAAAATTTCAAATCATTTACCTATGACACATTTCCCATTAGCATGAATAGCCAATAGTGCATTTAGCATTTATCAAGTAAATTATTATAATTTCTTCAATAAGAATTGCACTTTTGTTTGCAATGAGCTCCATTTCAAAATTTATATTTCACATTTATATATGAGTATTATGCATATAAGTAAATAGAATTCAATGAAAATACAAGCATGCCTTGATAGTTCTTGTAAGATGCTTTCAATGGAAAATAATTCATTTAAGAACACATATACACACACATATTAGCAAAAAAAATTTGATACAACAAATTCATTGCAAAAATGATAATAAATAATAATATAAATATATAATAATATAATTGACAATTCCCATTGTAATTTATTTTTTTATTAATAGAAAGTTTTGATTTTTTTTCAAAAAAAAAAAAAAAATTGAAAATTCCTATATAATATTCCAACCTATATAAAATAATACAAATTGATTCATAAAAAAACTATGTTGAAATTGCATTAAGAAATTGGAATGTACTTGTGAACAAATTTATAAAGGAAATTATCTTCGTCCACTACAATGAAGTACATTTTCTATTGAACATCCAAATGTACTCATGTTTCTCTTAAATACGAAGTGTCTTAAGAAAGAAGAATAAAACCTGCATAAGCCAAGTATCTAGCTCTTTTCATGTATAGGCTTTTATCAAGATGTGGTTTGATCGATATCCGATGAACTGAGAAGTATGCTTTGTTGTATCTATTAGCAAAACATTTGATTCTTCATAATTATCTAAATATTCGGACCACACATCAGTCACACTTTTCTCATAAAATTGTATTATCCTCTCTGCTTCAAATTTTGTTTGCAAATGACAATGAGACCTGTTCCATGCGAATTTAAAGTCCTCTATATCAATATTTTATATTTCAAGTGCTTGTCAGATGTACTTGTCAATGAAATTTAATGTCCATATTGCAACATCATAATTTTTTAAGCAATATTTTAACAATTCTGAGTGAAAAGGCCTTGAAAAATAGGACCTATCATCGAACTGGCAATATGGTTCTCTTTGAATATAACAATTTTGTTCATCTTTGGTGTATGATTGGAAGAAAACTCCTTCCATTTCAAATATCAACAACATCATTTGACTTATAGTAATGCCCATTTGCATGTCTGCAACTGCACTGCAACCACATGTATGATATTAACATATCTCCACTTCAACACTTTGTTGCTTAAACATATAAAAACCTAACATTTCAAAAATGGTGTTAGTATTTATTATGAATTAATTGTAATCACAAATTATAATTACAATGGCCCCAATAAAATGAACAAACTAATTATGTTTACTTTATGCATACAACCTAATACCTTTATTTAATTTGTATGGAATAAGCAAGTCTTATAGGATCATATTGACCCACCATTTAAATCTTTGATTTTAAAACTTATAATGATTTGTTTAATTTCAATTTAAAGATATAATTACAATGGTTGCAATTAAACAAACTAATTATGTATTAGTTTACACATTTAATATAATACAATTTTTAAATTTCAAACCTAATTAATTATACGCTAATTTCTAGAGTCTCCACTTTAGTTTCTTTTCGTGTTTCTTTTAGTAAAGATTCTAGAGTCTCCACTGTAGTTTCTTTTCGTGCTTCTTTTAGTAAAGATTCTATGTCTATTGTTGGTGCTAAGTACATCTTAATATATTTTTTCAACTTATATGAAATAAAAAAGTTTATAAGGATGCATTGAACCATCATTTGCATTACTAATTTCTAATAGGTATAATGATAAATTAAACCACAATTGAAAAAAATAATTGTAATATTCCAATTCAAACAAATAGACCAATTACCTATTAATTTTTACATATAATATAATCCATTGTAAAAATTTCTATAGCATGAGAAATTTTAATAGAAAAAAATTAAACAACCATTCAAGTCAATAATTTTTACCAGTACAATAATATCTCACAAAAATAAAGAACATAAAAATATTTTATTCTACTTATAGAAAACCAAATCAACAATTCTTTTATTAGTATTGTGAAATAGAAGTCAACTTAAATTTAAAAGGGCTACAAAACATAGTAATTATTCATGATGTCATACATATTATGACATGAAAAATACACCAATCATCCTAAGGTACTATTATATGTGATTAAGCATCCTTCAAAATAGCTCGCACATATGTTTCCTTTCTGCTTTTATTCAACATTCTCCATAACTAATCGATCAACCAATTATCCACATGAGTTGTTCTAATGAATTAAGGGGCAAGAATCACATTTTCTTGCATCATATTCAGTATGAATTTCCCACACTTTTTTCTATGATTTAGTGTGTATACCTTTTGTTGGATTGTCAATGGACTTATGTCCCTTTTTTTTTTACACTGTGAAGTAGTCCACATAAACACAAGTTTATCTTGTTCTTTTTCTCAAACCAATTTTTTTAGAACTCTTGTTGTGTTTTGTTTTGAAGATGTCGTCCAAATTGCAATTTCAAAATATTCATTTTTGAAACAAATTTCATTTTTTTTTGCATGTGGATGAATCCAAAATAACATTTTCTCTATTGTGTAATCTTCATCAGTTCCCATTTTCTCAATATGTCCTTTGTTTGTTGCTTCATCATCAATCCTATGATAAAAAATGTCTTTTAATTCAAAAATAACTAGTCTATTTTTAGTTATTTGTGCTGCAATACAATAAAAAATAGTCTAGTCAAACCATTTTACTATGGTTACAAAAATTACTAAAAAAAATTCGAAACAATACACTTACTATGACTGTTTTTTCTACTATTTATAGATGAAACAATCTTCTCTTTTAACATCTTCACAGAACCCGGAGTTAAAAATATTAAACCTTCAATTAAATATGATCAAATTATGTAATATAATATATATTCAATACAAAATTCACAATTAAAGAAAATCATTAACAATGTAACCTACGAAATACACACACACACTTTGAACATTATTTTGATTGTTAGTTTTATTATTTTTATTTGTTCCTATGATAAACATATACAATGTTATGGTATTAGAAGCATTGAAATTTAAAGAATAATAAGAAAATAAAAAAGACAAGTAATAAGTACCTGTTATGGCATTATCTTCATAATTAAAACTTTGCAGCTCATCATTGTTTTTGTTCTCTTTATTTGTCTCTACATTAAACATATAAAATAGTTCGAATTTTGAAAGTGAATAAAAATCATTAAGTAATAAGGAAAACAAGTGGGAAAATTATAAGTACCTGATATTATATTTTGTTCTTGATTATAACTTTGTTTCTCAATCTTTGGATTATTGCCTTTATTCTCAATATTTGTCTCTATAATGTACAATGAATATGCCTTAATCGTGACAATGATTAATTGAATAAAAAAAAAACAAAATAATAAACAATGAAGTTCTCAGGCATGGTAGAATGAAGTCCTCAGCTGTAGCTGAACACACAGAGAAGACAAAACATCACATTTGTATGGAATAATACAGAGTCATTGCTAGGGTGGAGCATTTTCATCACCGTAAAATTTAGGGAAGCTATTGAGATTGAGAAAAGGCCTCGTACTTTGAACAGGGATGACAGGTGGAAAGTTAGCAGTTGTTGGATTCCATCTCTTTGCTCGCGGTAGTGGTCCTACTTCTTGTGTTCTCCTCTTCTATGTTTCCCTATGTTTTTTTCTTGATTTTTGTTTGAAGTTTGATGTTCCCTCTTTATTATTATATACTTTAAAAATATTAATTCTAAGGCTGACATAATTTTAGACTATTTTTGTTTTTATGATTTTTTTTCTTTATTTCTTTATCTTTAATTTTGAGTTTTTATATATATATATAAGGTTTATTTTAGTACTTTTATTCTATTCTATTTTATTGAATTAGTCTTTATTTTTATGTTTTTATTTTTATTTTATTTTATTTTTATTTTAATTTATGTGTTATTTGACTTAGTTTGTACTTTTAATACTTTAGGATGGGATTTATTTCGTTTTCATTATTTTCATTTTTCCATAAATTTTGATAGTCACATTTATTTCTTTATTATATATATATATATATATATATATATTATTTTTATTTTAATTTTATTGACTTATTCTTATTATTATTATTATTATTATTATTTGGCTATTTTGTTAGTTTTGATTTTAATTTGGATTAATTAATTTTAATTAATTAATTAATTTTTATTTTATTTTTGACCATTTTTTAACATCTATTTTTCCTTAGGTTTTGACCATTGCTTTTCTCTACATGATATATATACGGATAGTCGGATCAAAAATTCTTCATTATCCTGATGATGAACTACATTCAGTAGTACAAAACGCGTCAGTTAAAAAATCTCTCATGTGATTTCCCAGAAAATTTATTTTAAAACAATGTTCATGCTAACTACCTAATATGATATCATTTTATTGATTATAGCTGTGTTTCACATGCATTTGATGAATACCTTTGTTCTCCTT
This sequence comes from Pinus albicaulis, assembly GCA_034641835.2. Taxonomy (NCBI): domain Eukaryota; kingdom Viridiplantae; phylum Streptophyta; class Pinopsida; order Pinales; family Pinaceae; genus Pinus; species Pinus albicaulis. The sequence continues at coordinate 503,745,538 of CM076572.1, read as the reverse complement.
GCTTGTCACTATAATAAACATAAAAAAACATTATAAATTGTGACAATGAATAAAAGCATTAAACAAATATATAAACAATGAATCATCTTTAATCATCCGTATAATATTTTGGTCTTGGTTGTAGGTTTGTGGAAATTTCCCTCGGTTATTATATACTTTCTCTTAAATAATTTAGAATATATATATATATATATATATATATATATATATATATATATATAGAGAGAGAGAGAGAGAGAGAGAGAGAGAGAGAGAGAGAGACCCATTTATATCTCCATAATTTCATGGTCATTGTCTTGATTAATTATTTTCTTCTCATAATTCCCTATAATAGACATCAAAAAATGTTATAAATATGAAAATTAAATAAATTTAAAAAGTAACAAAAAAAATAACCAAAAAAATAATGTACATGCTATGATAACATCTTCTCCTCCTATTTCCATCTCTAAAAATGTTTCAACATCATGCATACTATATTGATTATTTGTTTGCTTCCCACTTCCATCATTCCCTGTTTTAGAATCTCCATCATTAGTCATTGTATTAAAAAAATTTACAGTTAAAAAATTTGAACAAAATAGTATACAAAGTATTATAAGGGAAACAATGAAGAAACTGTAGTACTTGAGTTTTCCAAGAAGCTAATGGATCCTCCGTTTGATAGTTGAAAATAATTGTAACTATTCAACATTATTTTCCTTTATGAATGTTTGCACAACACATGCAATTCTTCTTCTATATGTACAACAAACCTTGATTAAACTCCCCCCCGCATAAAGATAAACAACCACTTTAGCATCACTACATTATTGATGTTTTCCCAATAAATCCATCCAAAAATCATAATCTCTCTCATTTTCATCAAGTGTGTCTTCAAATGTGTGAGAGTATTTTGAAGCCTCAAATTTTTTTAATTCTGAAGTATGAAATGTATAGTCAAAACTCTAGCATAACTATAACTATTTGGGGACTTATATTCATAAATTCCACTAGTCATTTTATATTTGAACATGGATTTGTTTATGGAAATTTCCAAAGATTGACGTACATCATTACAAAACCAAATTTCTACTAAGAGAACTATAGTAAAGTCATTAAACTCCTTTTTTTCAATAAGAAAAAGAAAAAATTCAATATAATAGCTCTCGTTGAATGGTTCTTTTTTCAAATCCAATTTATCCAGAACAATAAGGTCAGTATGTAAAACTGGCTGCAACTCACATGGAAAAGAGTGCAAAAGTGTTGAAAAAAGATCAAGCCCCCCCAAAATGACAACCAAATTCAAAATTGTTGTCAAGTTGTTGAATTTTTATTGATCCATTTATCATTATGTCAAGGAATCCACATGCCTGTTTAGAAATTGAATCTATATTTGTATTATGTGTTCCTTTTACATAAGTAGACCCCGCCACAGTGTTGCAAAATTTGGAAAATATGATATCGTTAATTTCACAATGCTCAAGAATATTGAATGTGGTAAGAGTCTTATCATTTAATTTCTCATCATGACTTTGAAAATATGTAACCATTGCATCCAATATTGTTTTGTTGGTTTTCAATTTAGAACAATAATATTTAAATTTTATGGCATTTGTTGGATGATTAGGTGGAATAAAAAACCAAATGGTTCCATCCAATGACTTATCTTCTACTGAAGAAAATTATTCTATGTTAATCCCCGAAGGGGACGAAAATTAACCCCTATCAAACTGTGTAGACTATTCTTCTTGTAGTTCTCAAAATTGGGTTGGCTTGGCGAATACTTTAATGTGCCAAGTTGGTAACAATTAAAGAAAGTGTACCACTTATCCCAAATATCTTGATTAAGATATAAGAGAAATTTTTTATCAAATTTTTTTGTAATTGGACAATTGAAGAAGGAGCACAACATTTCATCATCGACCTAATAAAATCATAGATATAAACTAATAAAAATTCAATGTAGAGATGAAATTAAATAAGGTATAAACTAATGAGAATTCATTACAAATATGAGAAAATATGACACATATTATCGACTTTAATTATCTATCTAAAATAAAAATAAAGACGATAATAAAATGTTAAATGCAAAAACAATAAAAATAACATACCTTGTCTTCATTTTTCTTAGAACATCCAATCCTTATTTTCTTTAGTTTGTCATTGGAAACTAATAAATGTATTGTTGAGAGGACACAATCAATAAATGGATTTTTTTAGAATATCTTATTGGAAGAATTTAGTTGACAAAAATGAAAATCACCTCAGAGGGTTCAACTGATCGATGCAAGAATAAAGCATTACGTTTTTAAAATTTTTGTTTTACTTCCATATATACATTATATTTAGGATATGTTATCATTTCTTTTGCTTCTTGAATGGTTTTTTGACCATCAGCTATCCAAAAAATGATATTCTCAGAATCTATATATGTCTCATTTATAATTTTGATAGAGTTCACCAATGGATCAGACTCATTGATGTCAAATGGAATTAGAAGAGCATCAGGCAATGTGGTTTAAAATTTCTCTAGGAATGATTTCACTAATAATTGAACATTTAAATCATCTCGTGATCTCAATTTAAACACTTTGGGGGACTGTATACATCTTACAACATCCACCTTTATACTAAAGGTGTTTGAAAATAGATAGAAATGCTTGAAATATTCATGAATTTCATCACATTGATCTGCAAGTTTTTCTTTCTCATATTCAAATTTCCTATATTTCTGAAATTCTGTAGTAGGTTTGCAATCACTTTCAGTAATTTTTTCTTCTAATTCATATATATATACTCTTCTCAAAGAAAGTAAATGACAATCAAGTTTATCATCTAGTGTTTTGTCAAGAAGTTTTCATTTTGTTGTAAATAAAGAAGTACATATCATGTTTTTTTTTTTATGTTGAAGATTGCAACAAGAAACAGTGAAGGAGGCATCCTGAAACATCATTCCTGATCCTAGTTGGAAAATAATCACCTAAACTAGGTGGGGCCCACACAGGTGGTTGTTGGCGCAAAGTCTATTTTTAGACTATGTATATTTTTAGACATGTCGATCATATTCTATGAGTTGCAGGATGCTATTTGTGGATGGTTGATCAAGTTGGAAAAATAGATGGACTTATATTTTTAGACATATAGGGTGGAATCTATTTTTAGATTGCCAGTCTAAAAATAGATATGTCGAATATTATTAGCTCTTAATATATTTGGACTCTAAACATTATCTTATTCTCTTGGACTGCTTCAGTTAAGTGCACAGATGTGGCACAGGAGTTGACAGAAGGAATTATACTATTCCTGAGGGTTTATTGGAGCTATTGCATGGAGGACTTCAGTTAGAACTCATGTGACAGAGTTTGGTGGAGTTGTGAAGTAGTTGGTGGAGTTGTGTTGAGTTTAACTCAGTTAGACACAGTTGAGCTAGTTGTATCTAGTCTAACTGATTGATACACTAGTGAGAGTGGAGTGAATTAATTAGTTAATTAAATCACAAATAATAACTCATTAATCAACTAAAAAGTACAACAGTTAACTACAGTGCATGGCAGTTTCAGTGGAGACCAGTGGAGAGATAGGTGAAAGGGAAAGATAGAATATCAGTTGTGACTATAGTGTTGCATTGTTTGCCACACATTCATTCGAGATGCCAATGAGGATTGTGAATTCAATATAGGGTGGATTCAAGTTCATTCAAAGCCATTCTTTAGCAAGGATTGCTTAGTAGAGGCAGGCTAGCAGGTGGCAGAGATCGGTGCATGGATTTGCTAGATCATGACCTAATTAGTGTGCAGTGATTGGATTGTACTGAGAGCTTATGATAAGCTTTGTATGAGGATTGTTACATGATCTCTATGACATATATTATATACAGATATTTGGGGTTTTCAGCTTCAATATTTCCTGTGAAAATAACTGTGTTAATGTGTGTGAATTTCTGATGGTTTCATGTGTGCTTTGCAATTGATTTAATTTCCGCATGTGATGATCAATGGTGGAATAGATTTTGTATTGTGCATGAAGTTAAAGTAGTGTGCAATCAGGAGAATCTTGGAAATATGCATGCGTAGTGCATATAATTTCTACATGGTATCAAAAGGATATTGATCATTGGAGCAGATTGCAATTATTGAAGCGGTTGAGTTTTGTGCTAGTGGAATTCGAATTTGCTGCAGTGTTTTCTTGGTGTCGAAGTTGAGCATTCACTAAAAAAATTTTCAACAGATTGCGATTGGAGTATGCCCTTGAGGAAAGCTTGAATTATATTGCATGGAAGGAAAGGATGGAGGCGGTGCTGGAGGATAATGGGTTGAAGGAGTTCATAGATGGTAATATTCCTAAACCGGGTTCTAGCGATGCAGCTGCACTTGACACATGGAAAAATAAGGCAGCAAGGTGTCGAAGGATTCTGTTGGAAGGTGTGAAGGATCAAATTGTGTCCAGTCTTCATGGTAAAGCCACTCCATTCTTTATGTGGAAGGCTTTGAAAGAATTTTTCCAAAGCAGAAGTGACCAGAGGAGGTTGGCGCTTAAAGACAAGCTCAGAAAAATAAAAATGGAGAAGAATGACACTATTCCGATATACTTGACAAAGTTTTTCCACTGCAGGGATGAGCTTGGGAGTGTAAGAGTTAGTGTGGATGAATAAGACTTGGTGAGCTTGGCTCTCCTTGGGCTTTTGAACAATTGGCATAGCTACGAGGACTTTGTCAATGGTCGGGAGAAACTGCCAGGATGGGAGCGACTTTGGTCGGATCTTATGCAGGAGGAGATAAGGCGGAGTACCAGGGAAGGCTCTTCATAAAAGAATGATGATGAAGAGGATTGTGCTTTGGCTATAAATTCAAGGAAAGGGAAGTGGAAGAAAAATCCTTCTCAATCCGGTGTGGATGGTGAAGAGCGTGACATGTCCAAAGTGAAGTGTTTTCACTGTCACGAACATGGGCATTTCACCACACATTGTCCACATAAGAAGAAGAACAAGCAGGTTGCTAGAGCTGTAGCTGGTGAGGCTCTTGCCTTGCAATTTGAGCTGGACTTCTCATTGATCGCATGCATGGTGTATAGTGCATTGGGATCGGGGTGGTACTTTGATAGTGGTGCTTCCTTTCACATGACGTGAGATGTGAATCTTTTCAGTGACTTGGTGGAGAAAGATCTCCAGTTGGATGTTGAGTTGGGCGATAATAGACGATACAATATGACCAGCATTGGTACCATTACCTCTTAAAGGGAGTCAATTAAACTCATTCTTTTACAAGATGTAGTGCATGTTCCAGGTTTAAAGAAGTATTTAATCTCAGTCGCAATCTTAGAGGATAAAGGGTATGATGTTGTCTTTAGTGAAGGAAATTTTTTCCTTCAGTAAAAAGCAACAGGAAAAGTCAAGAAGGTTGGGATTCGAGCCAAGAATCTCTACAGACTTGAAGTAGATGGGATTTCTACGGAGCTTCCTACTGTTGGGAAGTGCAAGAAAGACATGCAATTGAAGCTTGAGAGGGAGAAAGATTTGCATGTAGGTAAGAGTGAACCTCAGGATGTGGAGCAGCCAGAAGATGAGGATCATGGATTGTGAGCAACCACTCATGCAGAGAAATTTTGTGCCAGATGGGTAGAGGGAGTGCATGTAGCTATACCACCAGGTCAGAGGTGGGGCGACATGCATGAGTAATCCCAAGAGGGGACTTCTGGGCAGGATTCATGGAGATGATGTGGATCTCATGAATTGAACCTGGCTACGAGGTGCCCATAAAGCAGCTGTAGCATGAAAAGTTGGATTGATGCAGGTAGATCAAAGTGACAGTGGCGGATACTGGAGCGTGGTTCAGAGTTGACAGCAAGTGCATAGTGCAGGGGTGTAGAGTTCAACATCGCAGTGGTTCCTGAAGACATGTGTAGTTGGTACGAGCAGAAGTCGAAGAATTTGATGATAGATGCATCAAATTGATTTAGTTGTTTGGAGCCTTTCAGTTTTAGAAGTGTTGCAGTAAGAGTTGCAGAGCATATGCATGGAGTTGCATGGCGCTTGCAAAGGTTGTAGGGCGAATGCGTGGAGTTGCATGTCGCATGCAAAGATAGTCCCTTCTTGTTGAGAGGGAGTGTTAAAGATTGCAACAAGATATAGTGAAGGAGGCATCCTGAAACATCATTCCTGATCCTAGTTGGAAAATAATCACCTAAAATAGGTGGGGCCCACACAGGGGATTTTTTGCGCAAAGTCTATTTTTAGACTACGTCTATTTTTAGACATGTCGATCATATTCTATGAGTTGCACGATGCTATTTGTGGATGGTTGATCAAGTTGGAAAGATAGATGGACTTATATTTTTAGACATATTGGGCGGAATCTATTTTTAGATTTCCAATCTAGAAATAGATATGTTGAATATGATTAGCTCTTAATAATATTTGGACTCTAAACATTATCTTATTCTCTTGGAGCACCTCAGTTAAGTGCATAGATGTGGCACAGGAGCTGAAAGAAGGAATTATGCTATTCCTGAGGATTTACTGGAGCTATTTCATGGAGGACTTCAGTTAGAACTCATGTGACAGAGTTTGGTGGAGTTGTGGAAGTAGTTGGTGGAGTTGTGTTGAGTTTAACTCAGTTAGACACAGTTGAGCTAGTTGTATCTAGTCTAACTGATTGATACACTAGTGAGAGTGGAGTGAATTAGTTAGTTAATTAATTCAAAAATAATAAATCATTAATCAACTGAGAAATACAACAGTTAACTACAGTGCATGGTAGTTTTAGTGGAGACCAGTGGAGAGATAGGTGAAAGGGAAAGATAGACTATCAATTGTGACTATAGTGTTGCATTGTTTGCACCACACATTCATTGGAGATGCCAATGAGGATTGCACAGTAAATATAGGGTGGATTCAAGTTCATTCAGAGCCATTCTTCAGCAGGGATTGCGCAATAGAGGCAGGCTAGTAGGTGGCAGAGATCAGTGCATGGATTTTCTAGATCAGGACCTGATTAGTGTGTAGTGATTGAATTGTACTGAGAGCTTGTGTTAAGATTTGTATGAGGATTGTTACATTATCTCTATGAAATATATTATATACAGATAGTTGGGGTTTTTATCTTCAGGCTTTCCCATGAAAAAAATTGTGTTAATGTGTGAGAATTTTTTATGGTTTCATGTGTGCTTTGCAATTCATTTAATTTTGGCATGTGATGATCAATGGTGGAATAGATTATGTATTGTGCATGAAGTTAAAATAGTGTGCAATCGGGAGAATCTTGAACATATGCATGCGTAGTGCATACAATTTCTACATTTTACATATTACATAGCGGGGTTTCTTAGAACAGTAGTGATATGTTTTAAAATATCTATGAAACTATGCAATCTAGGTCTAGAAATATTCTCATATTTATCCAACATAAAAATTGAATTGTTTATCATATTTGGTTAATCATTACTTGAAGCTTCAATTAAATATTGTCTAACTTTTGTATACTCCACTTGACAAGAAATTAATTTTACTTCATCTTATTTAATCACCTCCACTTGAAAGTAAATGTTATTTTCATTGTAAGCATAAAAATTAATAATTATTCCTAATATCTCAGGTTCTTTTCCATGTATGGATCCAAATAGGTACATATCAAGATGCATATTCATGGGAGTTTCTATCTGGAGATAATAATCTTTCACAAACTCATATTTATTAGATGTGTTGTATTTTTTAATCATTTCAAAGGTAGAAGTTGAAGGTTTTATTGATACTTCCATTTGAGTTAATTTTTTCTTTTTCTTAAACGACGGATCTAACAATTTTTTTATTTTATTTTGTAAATTAGGAATTTATATTCACATTCATCATAAAAAAATATATTACATAGTGGCCATGGAGAGGCGAATTCACAAACATACATCTAGAAGAGAAGATTTAGACAATTCATTTGTCTGATGCACTTGGGTCTCGCCCTGTCGATGGGGAGTACAAGGAGAGGGACAGAGGGGAGAGTGCGAATTAAAAAAAACATAAGATGATCATACATTGCAGTTCCGAAAAAAAGGCTTTGAGGTGATGAACATAAATTCAAAAAAGTTGACAGAACCCGAGATTCAGAGAAAACATACATGATAGCAGGTGAGTTAGAGGCTTGGAGAGCATTGTGGCTCAACATTGCCAGACAAGAAGTTTTCCACACTTATGGGCCTGTCAGGAGTACCCTCATCAGAATAGAAGATCTGGCGCCGGCTGGAGGAGGGTCTGACGCCTGAACAATCTTTCCTGGAGGAGCGTAGTGCAATGGATTCTGCCTCTTCTTCCTTTGGGTGGTGGTGGCGGTGGCGTGTAACAGACAAAATCTTCAAGAGAGCATAGTGGGGAGAGCTCCTGTCAATAAACCTCCTGTGGTGAAATTATCTTACATACATGACAAATTCTCTGTAAGGGAGTCAAGCTTGTGTTCCAAAATGCTATTGTGGTAATTCTAGTCCTGGAGGTTGATAACAAGGAGAGTTTTATTTTTCCACTATAAGTCAATGGCTCTACTGTACAGGTTTTCCCAGGGTCTAGTGAGACTTGGGTCCAGAATCCATCCAAATGTTGCATATACTGCCTCAGATGACATATTTCTGCAAATAATGTGGGCTCTGTCCTCCAAGTCGGCAATGTGCCACTACATGTCCTGGCTAGCAGTGGCTACGAAAGTGCTGGTGGAGTTCCTTGCTACGGTTTCGGCACGGGTGATAGGGGGATATGATTTGATTTCATAATTGGCATCGTGACTGCGACGGGCAAGGTGGGGAGGGTGAGCTTTGTGAGGGGCTATGGGGGTGGGGTGAGGCAGAGTTGGGGAGGGGGAAACGAAGGAATGAGGGGGAGAACCTTGATGGGCTAGCTTCTAGGGAGACAGAGTGGTGACAAGCCTAGCAAGAGAGAAGGAAGGAATGAGGAACATTCAAGGGTAGAGGGGAAGATATAGGTGGGCGAGAGGTGAGGCAGACAGGGGAAGACATTAGGTAGCATGCCAAATGATCTGTCTTTGTCATGCGGGAAATTAATGAGGCGTATGGTAGCATACTACTGAGATCTGGCTGCATGAGTGCCGAAGGTGGGATTACCCGTGGGGAGGGTGGCGAGTGTGAGGATCATGATTATTGATTTGATTGAGAGGGGGAATTGAGGGAGTGGCCAGGACAACCTACTGTGAATCCAAGAAGCTAATACGGGAGCATTAATTTTTGACAAATGTCAAAGCGAAGGTGTCCCAGTTTGCTGAAGAGAGTTGGTTGATGTCACTAACGCCCGTGTTGGCTAGAAAATCCGCAAGCTTGTTAGCTTTGCATATAACAACAGAGAAGGAGATGCCCTTGGCATTGTAAATGTTGTGTTTGACTTTTTGCAGGGTTTTTTTTATGCGCCAATAGTCAGAGACTTGGTGGACACTGCGACCCTGTTGGATTTACTGGCAGTCTTAGGTAGCAACAATGGATTCCTCTTCAACAAGGAGGGGCCAAAAGTTCTGATGGCTTGCAATGTCGAGCCTGTGAGCTAAGGTCTGAAGTTCATATGCATTTTTGTTGGTGTGGCCAAGGTTCCCATAGTAGATCCAAAGAATTTTTCCTTCATGATTGCGGAAAACACCTCCAAAGCCAGCATTGCATGGATTGTCTTTAGAAGCACCGTCATAGTTTAGCTTGACAATGTTGGGGTCAGGAGGGTTCCATTTGGGCTCCAGAAAGGAGGCGAGAGAAGCAGAGGGGTTAGAGGGCAGGGAGAGGAGGGAGAAGATGTCATAGTCCTCCCTCGTGGGGGGGGGGGGGGAGGAGGGATAAGGGAGTTTTGTGATGGAGGCGGATTCTCTTAAAGTCTGTTTGATAAAATAGATGACATGTTCTTCTTTTTTTTCTAGGTTTTTGAAGATACGAAAATTTCGTTCTTTCGAAAGGTCCCAATATATAATGCTAGGAAGAAGGTTCCAGGTCAAGTTGATGAGAGGCTGAGTGGAGAAGGAGGTTCACAAGAGGTTGAGGGAGAGGAGGATGGAGGAGGGGTCTCGGTCGGATGCTTTGAACACAAGAAAAGGCCAACTCAAAATGTTGGAGGCGAAATGGAAATCATTTAGCAAATGATTGGAATTTTTAGCATTGGATTTGCAAAGAGTGTAGATGGACAAGCTGGTGAAACCTTTTTTTGGAGGTTGTCCCAGGTCAAAATGTTTTGGTGCATGACAAGCTAAAGAAAGAGAGAAATTTTAGGCTAATGATTGTGATTCCAGAGCCTGCTCCATTTATTGTCCAGGGGGATGGGGATAGGGTCGGATAGGAGACCATAGGCCTCTTTAATATTGAATTTCTCTACTACATTTGATCCCCATATGAGTTTTTCCGGCTCTTCATCCTTTTGAATCTGCATTTTTGAGCTCTTCTGTGAGGATGGCACAAGTCTAAGGGTGGTTTTGTTGAACCAATGTAGGGGGGTCAAGCCACACCCTCCAGTTAGTGTTGTCCTCGATTTTCTAGAAGTCTTTGAAGAAATTTTTGTTGAGTCTGTCCATGTGAGGTCTGATAGATTGGTAATTTTCTGTATTGATCTAGGGACATTGCTCCTAGGCATCATCCTAGAACAAAGCATTCTCGCCATTTCGCACTTCCAAAAAACATTGCTTCTGAATGAGAGCTCTGTTGTCCCACGTCTGGTTCCAAATTGGGGAACCTTTAAGATGGCCTGAGAGTTTGATCAGAGAGTCTCTATGATGAGTAGGAGAATAATTGTCTTTCCATAGTTTAGACCAAGAGGTGGTGGGGTTAGTGATACAACGCCACCAGGTTTTGGCCGCCATGACTTTTCCAAGAAGGCCTAGATCTCTGAGGCCAATACCCCTCAATTTTTTGGGTTTGAAGATTTTTTTCAAGGCAACCAACACCCATTTTCCATTTTTCACTTTCCCTTTCCATAGGAAGTCCCTTTGGATTGTTTTTATTTGGTTTGAGATGGATTTAGGGGCAGCGATGGCCAAGTATTGATACTGAGGGATGGATTGGAGAACAGAGCGAACAAGGTCAATTATGCTATGGAGTTTTAAATACCTGGAGGTTCAGTTGGAAATATTTTTTTGCAGTTTAGTGACCAGGGATTCCCAATTACATTTGGCTAGGGGTTTGTCGGTTAGGGGAACACACAGATACTTAGAGGCAAAGGAAATGAGTTGGAAGCCGAGAATGTGAGCTATATTGAAAAGAATGGCTTGTGAGGTATTGAGAAAAAATATTTTAGATTTGGTTTTGTTGATAAAGGTGCCAAAGGCTAGACCAAAATCATTTAGAATAGTCTGGAAGGCAAGCGCTTCTTTTATGGTGGGAGTGTCCATGAGGAGTGTGTCATCCACAAATTGCTGATGGGTGGTAGGGGGTTTAGAGGGATATAGCTTAATACCACAGACGTGGCCATTGGTAGAGGTGGTCGTAATGGAGCGACCCAGACCTTCAACCATGATAGAAAAGAGGAAGGGCGAAAGGGGGTCACCTTATCTACTGCCATGAGAAGGGTAATTGATGGCCGAGGGAGAGCCATTGAGGAGGATGGAAAAGAAAGCCCTCGAGACTAAGGCCATTGTCCATTTGATATTGTCTTTACTGAAGCCAAAGGCCGCCACCATTTTTCGAATGTAGTTCCAATTAATTTTGTTAAAGGCTTTGGACATGTCCAATTGGATAAGAATACATGTTTTATGTTGATCCTTGAGGGAGTGAATACTTCCTGAGAGAGGATGATGTTGTCTAGAATTTTCCTTCCTTCGACGTAACCGTGGAACAACAAAGTTGTAGGCTTGTTGACTTAATTGTAAAATAAAGAAGAGGTATTCATAATAATAACTTATTATATATAAAATGTATAAGTGATGACAAAATGTTTACAATGAGGCCCTGCTTAAATACCTAGGCAAGTGGCCTTTCATGACTGGGCATGTCTTTTAGACATGCCCTTTCACTAACTTAACAACTACTTACATAATCGTTATTTGACTATTAATAATTATATTTATTATATTTTTTATGAATTATATTCATAACATTACTCCTTCCTTCAAAATATTTGTCCTCAAAGCTATATAGACAATATCTTCACCTTATTTTTGTCAACTTGAAATATATAATTCATCAACCATCGACATATATAGTGCATCAGTAATATTCCCTGGGATTTTTTATTATTTTTAAATAATAATAATAATAATAATATTATTATTATTATTATTTATTTGTTTTATTTTTTCATTTTTAATTAATCAAATTATGTAAATTAATTAATTAAGTTATATATATATATATATATATATATGTGTGTGTGTGTGTATAATTATAATTATTATACTTTGATATTTCACAATGCTAGTTAACGAGGGGACATGTTCCAACGAAATAACGTGATGGTTGGCTATTCTCGAACAACCGTGGGGCTACATAATTTCCTATCATCTGATTTAGGAAACCATGGCCACGAAACTCCACATTTGTGGAATCTATGAGATTGCAATCACCCTTCGGTTTTCTTAACTTGTATCAATGGAAAAGCCAAACAAGAAAAACGAAATTTTCAACTTGAGGAAAGGAAAAGTCTAGCAACATACTCCATAAATTCTGGGTCAAGTTGTAAACTGTGATCAGCTTCCATCCAACTCCTTGGACTCTGAAGTAGATGCAATCCCCTGTTCTGACACACAGAACAAGTGTAAGGGGTGCTCTCACACGTATCCTTTGCGCAAAGATCGTTGGAGGCATCATCGCAATTAGTTCCCACATTGGTTCTGCATCATCTATATACTCTCGTATAACCACTCATCTATCACTGTTTAATTCTATTTGATTATTCATCTCTGCAACCAGAATAATCCACGAGGCGCAACTAAGCAGGTAATTGAACAAAACCATGTGATTGTCTACAGGTGGGGGCAATGGCACAAATATGTAATTCTCGTTTACCATGTTGAAACTTACAATGCCTTCCACGCCATCTACCGTTGCTAAACTGTAGAAGAAGTTGAGTCTGGAAAACACTAGCCCCTCATGTTCTGTCACACTTGAATGTAATGTCAAACTCTCCTACAAGACTCCCGCAATATTCCAGACCTTGTTTCTAGAGTCATAGATTTCCACTCTCTGCAGTCTCAATGTTCTAGGTCTGTGCACCGCCACCACTTTGTACCCATTATCCCCTTCCTGCATGATGCCTAACTCACCTTTTAAATAATGTTCTATGAATGTGAGGTGTGAAATTGTGCAACACTTCCCTGTGAAAGGATTGCAGACATAGATGGAGTCATTAAACCTGCTGCCAACCAAGAACAGGCCAGCTCCGGATGCGATGTAACAAAAGAGGGAGGAATTTCGAGAAGCTGCACTTTCTCTTTGCTCGACAAAGGGAAGGGATAAAGGGGAGCTCTTCCAATTCTGTGTGAAAGAGGAGTACGTGAAACAATGACATTGAGGATGGTAGTCCACAGCACCTACCAACAGCAATGGATTTTTGTTATGAGGCACATCGGTCCATTATTTGGTAATAAATATGGCTGAGGAAAATAGTTTTTTCCATTTTTTGCAAACCTTAGAGAATTTACAGATATAATCCATTGGTAGAGACACTAATATGTCTTCAGTTAAATCATCTAGCAGTTCAAAAAAACATGACAACTCCCCAACATCAATCTCTCCCAATTCCAAAAGGGAGTGGTCTACATTTTCATACTCGACATTAACTTCAATTTCCATATCATTTCCAACTTCCTAACTCTCACTATCATTGTCCATATCATTTATATTCACATAGTCCTTGTCTTCCTCCAATTCAACAATTGTGGTATCTTCCCCTTCATCATCAATGGCATTGTTTCCTCCACTTTTATGGTGTGAATTCATATCTTCCCCATTATTATGATATTTTTCATCTTCTTGTCTCTCAATATAGTCCTCATCCATATTAGGACCAACTTCATCTGGATCCTCATCTACATCAAGACCAGCTTCATCTAGATCTTCTATATTCCCTGAATCGGTTGAATTGTTTAGTTGACTATGTCCAATATTCAGGAATATTGGTTCTTTTGTTAGATTTATCTTGTCCAAAATGACATTTATCTTCTGTATTTCTTTGTTATGATTATCTTTGGACTTGCTATGGTTTTTCCAAATTTTTCTTTCTACCTGATTTGTTGTGTCTTGAAGTTCTTTGATGTCGTCAGAATGTCCTGTAAAATTATCCTCAAGGTCGATTAATCTTTTAGTGAATTCATTGGAATTATTGTTCTTACTCTCAAGATCGATCAACTTTTTGTTGAAATCGGCCATCGTCATTGATGAAGACATCAGGCGTTAGCGATTTCGAGGCACCGCATGTAACAGCTGAATTAATCCAGGAGCAGTGGTATAGGTGGTTTCTTCTAGGTGAGAAGATCGCCCCTTTGATACAAATATAATAAATATAACTATTAATATTCAAATAAGGATTATGTAAGTAGTTGTTAAGTTAGTGAAAGGGCATTTCTAAAAGACCTACCCAGTCATGAAAGGCGTCCTACCTAGATATATAAGCAAGGCCTCATTATAAGAATTCTATCATCACCTATACATTCTATATAAAATAAATTATTATTACAAATACCTCTTGTGTATTTTAAAATTAAGTCAACAAGCCTACAACTTTGTTGCTTCATTTGGTATCGGAGCAGTTTGATTTTCTGGCTGCTCACTGCTGCATAGAGCCACACTCTCTGATCCGAGTCCGTGACTGTTAAAATTCATCAACTTTGTTTCCGTTGAAGCATTTCACTACACTTTTTGAGTTTCTCCCTCGCTAAGTTCATCAGAGGCCCTTGGCCATTTTTTAAAGAAAAAAAGAGGTTAAAAAAATTAGTGGAAGAAAGGGGAAAAAATTCACAAAAAAAACTCAATATATATTGAGAAGAAATACATATATATGTATTTAAAAATAAAAATAAAAAAATAGTCTTAACAAAAAAAAAACGTAGAAAATAAAAATAAAAAATAAAAAAATAAAAAAAATAAATGAATAAATAAAAAATCACAAAAATAATTGTACACACCTCGTTATTCTCTTGCGTTTTAAATTTTTGAGAAATTACCTACCCATGAGTTCAAAACTAACATCATATTTTTTGGGCCAGAATTGCAACCTACAGATAAATTACACTTCCCTAGACATGTGTTAATCTAGGACAACAGGTGAAAGACTATACTACCATTTCTCCTAACTCAGAATAGATACACAAAGAGGATTGGAGGCTTACTTATTCAGTCGGTTCCAAATAGCTCCTTCTGTCGCTTCTGTTTCAACTTCAAATTCAAGTGGTTTGTGAGTTGAATGCTTCCTACAAGAAAGAAAACTGAAAAAACAGAAGATGCGATAATATAGATATCTATTCAAGCTAGTTAGCTAAATCAATAAAGCATAAACTACATTCATCAACGAAGATCTCACAATATAGAACATATAAGTTAATGCAGATGCATGTAGGGAAAAATAAGAAGTACTCTTTATTGATGATAGAAGGAGAGGTTACAACCTAGTGACTGATTTGAAGTGAACTTCCAACAAAGTTCGCAAGCCTCATCACAACATAAGTCTCTCCAGTAGCAGCTTCACAAATCTAGCTCTCAATTGAAAATTCTCTAGCATTTCTCTACTCAAATTCTTCCTCTTCAAACACTTAGATATGTGTTCAATTTATAGATGAACTGTAGGTTGTTTTGCAATCAATAACTTTCCAAAAATATGCAAGACATGTTTCCATTCATGTAGATGTCAAATGGACACTTGGATCTGAAGCTTGACACATGCGAACTCTTCTAGAAGGCACTGGCCAAGTGGAGATTCTGGAACAATGAGAATTTCGCTCCCAATGTGACCAACACACCTGTGAATGTTGGGAAGTTCTTTGTAGAGAAGCCTTGCATGGGGCTACCTACATATGCAATGCACTTAGGCCCCTTAGAGCCTGCGTTGGTGAGCTCTCATATGCTATATAATAAGCTTCAAACCATGGAAACATTTTCCTGATGAAACTCTTTCTTGATTTTTCTTGTTTCTTGTCTTAGGGCATGTACCAACTGAAATGATAGGGAATGATAGACCCTTGATCATTGGTCCTAGAGATGATACCCAATTAACCAAGTCATTGGGAATGGCGCCCAAATTGACCTATAACAGTATTAAACAATCGTGTCGTAAAATATTTGCAATTAATTTTTTAAGCTTTTTGTCTCCTCCAATCAGAGAATATATCCACAGTATTCTCATGAACTCAAGAAATCCAAAGGCGTGAACTGCAATTAAATTGCGTCAACTTTCATTGACCATGGAATGCCTCGAGCCTTCTTCCATCCGCATCCCTCGAATCCCTTTGCTGCCTCTAAAAAAATTAGTGCCCCGACCATTCCGCCACCTATTGCATCCCATTTTCCCCTATCCCTACCAATTCTACTGACGACAGACTCTGCTCCGCCCTATCCGATCATCCATTCATTTCATCGTGCCATCTGAAACACTCGTTGTTGTCGCCATCCATTTATGTCACCCACTGCCCATACCCTACCACTTTCGATCACAGTTAGGGCCACACTCAGTCATAAAGCCTTCGTGTGTTGCATAGTGTCTGTCGTTTGTCATTTCCATATATTCCTATTGTCATTCCCCATTTCACAGTGACCAATTGTGAGCATTGCGATTGCCAGCCAAATTACTTACCCCTGCACAGAAATCTAGAGTAATAATGTCTGACATCTATTAATTCCATGCAATTCCATAAATTTTTTGGGTTTGTATAGTCGAGTGAAGCAAACACGACTTGTGTAAAACATCACACCTTGTGATAATAGTTCTATTAATTTTTTAGGAAGTTATATTTTGGTAAAGATGCTTTTGACAAATACAAAGGGGGTTATATTTTGAAAGTATCAATTTAAGGAAATAAAATTCCAAAAAACTATTATTAATTAAAGAAAGAAGGAAAAAGTGTCATAATATATAAAGTTAAGGGTGATTTAAGATATAAAGTATAGTAAAAGTTGATTTAGAAAGGAACTATGTATATATATATATATATATATATATATATGAAAAAAAAAGTGACTATAAAAAGGGGATCAAAAAATTAATAAAAAGTAATTCAAAGAAGGACCCTATAAAGTATAAGAAGAAAGGAATACCAAGAAATTTCAAATCACTATGAATTATTGGGAATAGTCAAAGTGGACCTTAGATCGATCAAGGTTAAAGAAATCACTATTTTCAAAAGCTTAAATAAAAAGATATTAAAAGTGGATTAAAAGGGTTATATAAAGTCTCATCACTAAGGTACTTTATAATTAATAATATAAAAACAAAACAATATTATAAAAGAAAATTCAAGTATAAAAGTACTGCTAATTCAAGGAGCTATCTTTAAAAGCTTCAAGTGTGAACACAAAGAGAGTTAATTTTTGGAGGAATTCGAAAATAATAAAAGAAGAGAAAATGGAGACCAATAATGAAATATTTCCTAAAACTTTTAGTAAATATATGGACACAATGTTTAAATTTAAAGGATCACTCGCAGGAAGAGATATTATAACCTCTATCAGTCATACTGAAAGAAGTAATTATGTTAGTCCTAAATGTGCTAACCAGTTTGTGATTCTAGAATCAAATATAATTGAAACAAACTTTACTGACACAAGCGACAAACAATACGACATAAATAATCTACAACTAAGTATTAGGGATTATACTTTTATCTCGCAATTTACAGTGAAATTCTTATTTTATAATGATAGTGACATTTTTTGGGTTAAACATGGATGGAAACCCTAGGGTCATTCATCCTTAATACAAAAAATAAGTTTTTGACATTTTCTTACAAAAAGAAAAACATAACGTTACAATATGTCACAGTGAAGTCAAATTCACTAACACCAGAAGACACATTAGATATCACAAGAGTAGTTCTTCCAGAAAGTAAAAAATAAATACAATATTTGCAAAGAGAAGTTGACAAAATCACCACTAACAAGAATGAAGAAGTTTCTCACGTTAAGGACTGCAACGAAAAAATTGCTATCACAAATTAAGAAACTAAAGAAGGATAAGAAGTAATTGGAAAACAAGGTGCAACAACTTATCGAAAATGAAGCATAGAAATCTTGAAATATAGAAGTTAAAATTAAGGAAAAAATGAACATTGATACAGTAAGTGTCACAACTCAAGAAGAAGACAAGAAAGTTGGAGAAAATGGAAACCTAGATGTTTCAGCTCAGAAAAGGAAAGTTCTAAGTGAAGGTTCTGTACCAACTCATTAACGTCCTCACTAGAAAAAAATCAAAGAAGTCAAACCAAAAAGGTTCCCTATCGACATCCAGATCACGGGAACATAAAACTCAACCAAGCTATGTATTCAAAATAGAAACAAACTGATATTCTGAAGAATACTAACGAATCATCACAAGTTTCCAGTCATCGTAAGATTCCACAAAATATTGATTTAGGATGGTCCGATCCATTCTCAGTGCGACAATTTTATTTGTAAGTTAGAGGATCATATCAACTTGTATCGACAAGGATGAATTCCCCGAGACGAGAAGATGTTCGCAACAGGAAAATAAATCAAGGCCTTTCATCGACAAGATTTGAGGAAAAGCTTTTTGAGGGGAAGGCAATGTAATGAATAAAATAATATAAATAGTGATTAATTTGTTAAGTAGCAATTAGGTTGAAAGGCCATGTCTGATAAGACATGACCTTTCATGAAGGGGCACCTGCCTAGGTATATAAGTAAGCCTCATTTGTAACATTCAATCATCTATCTTATTTATCATACTATCTAATATAATATATGTATCCTCATGGATATATTTGTATTCCAAGTCTTTTGGAGCATTTAACTTGAGAAGGAACCTTATTCTCTTCAAACCGGTTTGGTGAGGGGAAATGAGCAGGTGTAGGATATTTTTGATATGTTTGGATAGGACTTTAGAGATTATCTTATAGATAACATTGTAGAGGGAAATTGGCCTGAACTGGTTGGGGGAATTTGCTTTTTCAGATATGGGAATGAGGGTGAGGAAGGCGGCATTGAAGGATTTGAGGATAGATTTTTTGATACGAGATTCTTCGACCAGGTCATATACTTCCTCTTTGATTAGGGGTGAACAAGCCTTGTAGAAATCTATAGTGAAACCATCCAGTACAGGAGCTTTTCCATTGGGAATTGATTGGACTACTTCCTCCACTTTAGCCATTGTTATCTTTTTTAACATCATCTGGTTATGCTCTCTGGTCAAGATTGTGGTGATGTTTCTGGTTATGTTTCCTATTTCCTCATCGTTGGCATTGTTGGACTCAGTGAGGATGGGACCGAAGTGTTGATAGAGCTCGTCTTCAATCTTAGAGTGAGTGTGAAGGATAAGGCCTTGCTAGTTTTTAAGACATAGAATTTGATTGTTTTTTATGTGTTGAATCATTGAACTGTGGAAGAAAGTAGTTTTCTTTTCTGCATCTTTAAGCTAGCTAACTCTACAATTTTGGCACCATAGAGTTTCCTCCTGGGCAACTCATTCGTCCGAACTTTTTTGAAGCCTTAGTTCCGCCTTCATTTTTTTCTCTGCCATGCCTTGGTTGATGATGTTCTATTGAAGGGCTTTCATTTTTATTTCAATTATCTTTCTTTCATCTATTATGTCTCCAAAGGTTTGTTTGTTAAAAACTCTGGGTTATTATTTAATAAGCTTTAACTTCTACTGAAAGTTGTACATTTTGTTGCCTCGGGAAGGTAGGGGAGAAGAGCACCACTCCATTTTTTCATTGAATTTTGGATGATTGATCCATAAATCTTCAAACCTAAAGGGAGTGTTTTTGGGGCTTTCTAAAATCTTGATATGGAGAACAATAGGCTAGTGATTCGAACCCGCCTGTGGGGCTATGCTTGCTTTCATTTGTAGGAAGAAGAGGAAAAGGTCCTTAGAGAGGAGAAATATGTCTAATCTAGAGGCAATCTGTCTATCCCCTCCTCTTCTGTTGTTCCAAGTGAAGGAGCCATTTTTGGTATGAGTGTCAATGAGTCCTAATTTACCAATCATGGCATGAAAGGAAGTTGATTCATTGTCCAATTTCCATAGGCCGCCTCGCTTTTCCCCAAGGTTGAGAATCATGTTGAAGTCCCCAAAAATGAAATCGAGGGGGTGATTGAAGGAGCTGAGATGCTTCGTCAGGCTATTGAGCCAAGCCACTCACTCAGAAGCATAGTGAGGAGTATAGACATTGGTGATGTTGATCTTGTCTTTAGTTCCATTGATTTTAAGTAATGTGGTGAGGGCATGTTTGAAAGCTAGAGTCTCGCAAAGGTGAAACTGAGAGTCCTTCCAAAAAGTTGCAAGACCGTCCGCAGTGCCAGAGGCAGAGATGGCCAAGTAGCTTTAGTGGTTTCTAAAGCAAGATTTTTGAATGGAGTCCATATAGTTTAAATGGATTTTTTTTCTTGAAGTAGTACAATATAAGGCTTGTTAGAGGCTATTGTGGATTTAAGTATCCTTTTCTTGCCGAGACTATTCAATCCTCTTATATTACAAGATTTAAAAATCATAGGAACGTTTTATGGGGGACGGAGATAGCCCCTACATTTCCTTCATTGATGAGGCAGATTCCAAGCTCTTGAAGGAGTTGGTTGTTGGTTTTCCTGCCTCTTTTTCGATTTTATCCTTTGATGATGTGTTGGCTTGCTTCTAGGTTTGTCGTGATTCCTCAAGTTGAGTTTTTTTCTTTTTTTTGGTGCTCTCGTTGCCTTTGGATACCTTGCTGTAGAATATAGGCCTCCTCAATTTTTTGTATGTGTTTGATGGGGATTCATTCTATTCCTTTTGCATTCCATTATTATGCAATTTTTTGTAGGTCCATTCCCATGAGGACTTTCTCAATCTCTCTTTCCTCGTGGGTTGGTACGTCGTGTATGCTTTCCATGTCCATGTCCTCTTGAGGTGTGGTGCCATCTTGTGTGAGAGTGATTATTGCATCCATTTCCTTGTTGCCTTTTTCCATTGGTGTTTCTTGCTCGATGTTTATTTCTGTTTCCATACTATGTTTCCATGTTTCCTCCTGAAGCATGGTTAGTGCTTCGAACGTGTTTTGCTGGGAGATCATTGGAGGATATTTCCTTGTGTACGTTCTTTTGTTTTTCTTGTGTTTGCTTCCTGCTCTGGTGTAGCCTTAGTCATCCTTTTTCCCTACTTGATCTTCTTTTGTTGGAGTTTTGTTTTGTGGGTATTCTTGGAAGATATGTCTGTGTTCATGGCATTTTCTACATCTGAAAGGAATGTGCTCATAGTGTATGATTTGATTCCATATGTCATCTCGAAAATTTATTCTAGTAGATTCTGGTAATGCTCTAGAGACATCTATGTAGGCGCAGATGTGGCCGTAGGAGATATAGTCACCATTTTTTGTGCCTTTTGATGTTTTTATTTATTCTTCAAGTTCATTCCCTGTGGCCTTCAGAACAGAGGGTGCCCAGTAATTAGTGGGTAGTGAGTAGAGCCCTATCCAAACCGAAACCCTATTGAATTCTTCTTTGTCCAGAGTGAAGTTTTCCTTCTAGTATCTCATGTATAAGTCTTATGAGTTGAAAAAGTAAGGGTTTCTTTCAAATATTCTTTGCCTGTATTTCAAGAGGGCAAAGGCCACCGTGAAGAAGCCTTTGGACCCTAGTTGGAGGTTGATCTCTCCTTTTGGGCTCCATTTGGCATGGATCCATCCTTTTAGGGCACGTTCTATGGGCCAAATGCTCGTGAATTTATAGATAATCATGTGTTCTTTCATATATTCTCTGTAGATGGCTACATCCGAATCCTAAATAATTATTTCTGAGATTTTTTTTGCCTTAGGGTTTCATGCATTTTTATTTTTAGCTCCTTCCTGTGCCTCCCTGTTTTCTTTCATTTTTGGCCTTCACCTTCATAGGGAAGGGGGTTTTGATTCAATGAGGCAGTTTCAGTTGAGGCGGTGGTGACCGTTGCTGTGGTCGCAGTGGAATCCATGAAAAATTGGCCGTGGTCTTACAAAGGTGGGATAGGTCGCATACCTGGTTCAAGTGAGGAGTGGCAGAGGTGGAGGTGCAGTGTGTAAAAAAGGAGACATTGTTCTTGTGAGAAATCCCTGCAGCAAGATCTCAGAAGGATGGAGCCAATGGGCCTCCATCATGCTCCATTGAGGGAGCCCAAGGTGAGATTATGCATGTCTGCAATGGCAAGGTCATAGCCAGAGGCTGAGTATGTAGCGCAGCAGGGTCAACAGAGTATCAGCTAGGGCTTTTCCCTTTTCCAACCCGTACATGACGACTGTAACATTTCACTTGCTTTTGTGCTAACCAATTATGCATACAAAAATAAAAAATTATTTGCATAAATCAAAATGAAATTAAAATTTCAAATAATGTCATGTCATGTTATTTTAAAATTTACAAGACCACCTAATCTAACCATTTATAAGAGAGCATACATAAAATATAAAACAACCATACGAATTGAAGGAGACATTGTTTTTATATCACTTATTTTCCGTTTTCTCTTCTCTCCTTTACTTGGAATGTCATGGACAAGAGATTCCACAGCGTATGAAAAAAATAAAGAAAAAAAATAAATTATGGAAGGCATGAAGTACCAAATATTATTAAACAACCTTATAATACGCTATTTTCATTTACATACACAATAATAAAGGAGTACATGTGTTATGCAAGTTTACTATATGACACCAAAATAATCACCTACTAAAAATTTTAGGAAAAGAAAAATTATAAGAGACTATACATAAAATATAAAGCAACCATACCAATTGAAGGAGACATTCTCTATATATCACTTGATTTTATTTTTCTCTTCACTCCTTTACCTGGAATTTCAGGGACATGAGATTCCACAGCTTATGAAAAAATAAAATAAATAAATTATGTAAGGCATGAAATATAAAATATTATTAAACAACCTTATACTACACTATTTTCATTTACATACACAATAATAAAGGATGACATGTGTAATGCAATTTTACTATATGACAACAAAAGTAATCACCTAGCTAAAATTGTTAGGAAAAGAAAAATACCCATGTTAGTATGGGTTTTCCTCATTAATATTCCATTCCTAGTGCCATTTGCATATTTTTTTGTGTAAAAGTGGATCTTTAATGTGGAAAATCCAACCAGCATGGTGTATATAAATTTTCATAACAATATTACGTATGAGATTATTCAATAATAAATCAAAATTCATTAATTTGTAAATTTCTTACTAGAATTTTGTCAAATTATTTGAAAATGAATATAAAATATATTTTTAGAATCTCACACTTTGTACCATAATTCTTAGCATATGAAAACCTTTGTATGGATTTATAATGATAAAATTTTAAATGAATTAAAAAACAAAATGAATTCATCTTCTATAACATCTCATTTCATACAGATGCACTAAAGAAAATAAGCTCAAAGCATATGCAAGTTTTCTTAAAAAATAAGGATAACATGAACTTCATTAATCAAAAATCATTTATTAGCAACCATTGTAACAAAGTACAAACTAATTTTAAAATTGTTATACCATTTAAATATTTTGGTGTTTTATTTGGTGAACTTCCTTTTTCCTTGGATGATTCCTTTGAATTCCCACTAGCTTCAGGGTCCATGGTTTATGAAAATAAAGTAAGAAAATATTATCATACTTTCAAATTATCTAAGAAAATATGAATTTATAAATACTACCACTACTTTTATCATTGTATGTGTAACAAAATGAAAAATAACAATAACAAGTTTATAAATCACAATAATAGCTAATCATGGTGTTGATTAGAAAAATGACGCCACCCCTAAATAATATATTATGTTCTTTTAATTGTGTCTATAATAAATCTAGCACCTGCTAGCTTTCCTTATAGCACAAGCATAAGAAAGTTACCAAAAGACAACAATACACTGTGAATAAATAAAAACAATAATAGATACTACTACAACATCATGTTCACACAAAATTTATCTTTTATATGTATATTCTTAGTTTGCTATAGAGACCATAAAATGGAAAACACATTGAAGAAATTTTTCTATCACATACAAGATATTGGCAACAACATTGCATTGTAAATTAAATCTAGTGCATGATGAAATTCCTTCAATAGAAACACAAACACATTGTCAAAAAAAACATTGCAACAATAATATTTCCTAGGACATCTCCATGCTTGGGAAATTTGTCCTTACTTTTTGAAGATAGTGAGGTTTTAGTCCATGCCTACGTAGATCATTGTTGTAATATAATAAATCTTAAACCCTCAAATCACTAGAAGACCCTTTGTATGCAATATGTGGTCTAAGAATGAAATATGGGATAAATAGAAGCATGTTTCCAACAACAACATTGCATTGTGATTTTTTTCTAAATGAATTAAAAAGAAATATGAATTCATCTTCTATAACATCTCATTTCATACATATGCACAAAAGCAAATAATCTCAAATCATATGCAAGTTTTCTTAAAAAATAAGGATAACATGAACTTCATTAATCAACAATAATTTATTAGCAACCATTGTAACAGAGTACAAACTAATTTTAAAATTTTCATGCCATTTAAAGATTTTGGTGTTGTATTTGGTGAACTTCCTTTTTCCTTGGATGGTTCCTTTGAATTCTAACTAGCTTCAGGGTCCATGCTTTATGAAAATAAAGTAAGAAACTATTATCATATTTTCAAATTATCGAAGAAAATATGAATTTATAAACACTACCACTACTTTTATAATTATATGTGTAAAAAAATCAACAAGAACAATAACAACTGTAGAACTCACAATAATAGATAATCATGGTGTTGATTAGAAAAAGGGCACCACCCCTAAATAATTTATTATGTTCTTTTAATTGTGTCTATAAGAAAGCTAGCAACTGCTAGATTTCCTGCTAGCACAAACATAAGCTCGTTACCAAAAGACAACAATACACTATGAATAAATAAAAACAATAGAAGATACTACAACAACATCATTTTCACACAAAATTTATCTTTTATAGTCATGTATATTCTTAGTTTGCTATAGAGACCATAAAAAGGAAAACACATTGAAGAATTTTTTCTATCACATACAAGATATTTACTACAACATTGCATTGTAAATTAAATCTAGTGCATGATGAAATTACTTCTATCACAAACACAAACACATTTTCAAAACACAAACATTGCAACAATAATCTTTCCTAGGACATTTCCATGCTTGCGAAATTTGTCCTTTCTTTTTTAATACAATGCGGTTTTAGTCCATGCCTATGTAGATCGTTGTTACAATATAAGAAATGTTAAACCCTCAAATGATTAGAAGGCCCTTTGTATGGAATATTTGGTCTAATAATTAAATATGTGACAAAGAGAAACATGTTTCCAACAACAACATTTCATTGTGAAAAGAATCATTTTATATTACCCTCTATCACAAACATAAGCACATTGTCAATAAAAATGTTGCAAGGTGAAAGGAATCTAGCACATGTTAAATTTCATTTTAACATAAAAACAAACACATAACAACAATGTATGGTAAAATAAATCTAGCATGTGGTAAATTAATTCGAGAAAAAACACGAGCATGTTGCCAACAACAATATTGAAAACAAAATTAAATGAAGCAGATGCTAGATTTGTTTCTAATAAAGACATGAGCACATTGGAAATAAAAAAATTGGAAGGTGAAAGAACTTTAAGCATGCCACATTTCCTTCTTGACGAAATAAAAGCTCATGTTAGCATTGCAAGGTGAAAGAAATTTAGTGTGTGCTAGATTTACTTCTAGAAAAAAAATAAGAATCTTTCCAACAACAAAATTACAGCATGGTAAAAGGAAATCTAGCACATGCAACATATCCTTATAGCAAAAACATAAGAAAATAAAAATATTGTATGGTTAAAGAAACCTAATACATGTTGGATTTACTTCTAGCATAAACACAAGGATATTACCAATAATTTCATTGTAAGGAAAAAGAAATCTAGCACCCACAAGATTTTCTTCTAGCACAAACAAAATCACATTGCCAATAATAACATTGTAAGGTGAAAGAAATATAATGTGCATTATATTTCATTCTATCATAAGCAAAAACACATAACAACATTGAAAGGTGAAATAATTGTATCAAATGTTAGATTTAATTCTATCACAAACACAAGCATATTTTCAACAATGCAAGAAAAAATAAATCTAGTGTCTACTAAATTTCCTTCTAGCATAGGCATAAACACATTTCCAAATAAAAAAAATGCAAAGCGTTAGATTTCCTTCTAGCATAAAAAACTAGATTGTAAAAAATAAGATGGCATTGTGAAGAAAATATAACACATACTAGATTTCCTTCCAGTACAAAATCACAAGCATATTGCCAACAACAACATTGTTTGGAAAAAAAAATCTAACACGGGTTAGATTTCTTCGTATCAGAAATAGAAGCACATTGCAAATAATAACATTGCAAGGTGAAATAAATCTAATGCATACTAGATTTCCTTCTAATGGAAAAATTATCACATAACAACATTTTAGGTGAGAAAAAATTAGCTTGTGTTATATTTACTTCTAACTCAAACATATAAATATTTCTAACAATAAAAATGTAGGACAAAAAAATCTAGCAGATGTGAGATTTCCATTTAGCCTAAGCACAAAGATGTTACTAATAACAAAATTGCAAGGTAAGAGAAATCTAACATGTGGTATATTTTCTTTTAGTGCAAACACAAGCACAAAGCAACATTGTACAGTGAAAGAAATTTAACAAGTGTGAGATTTATGCCTACCATAGATACAAGCATGTTTCCAACAACAACAATGTAGAGTATAATAAATATAGCATGTGATCATTTTTCTTCCAACACAAACAAAAAAATGTTTCTAATTGAAATAAATCTAACACGTGCTATATTTCCTTCTAGCACATAACAACATTTTAGGACTGAAGAAATCTAGTGCATGCTATAGATTTATTTCTATCACAAACACAAGCACATTCCAAGGTGAGAGAAACATAACATGTGCTATATTTCCTTTTATCCCAAACATAAGCGCATTTCCAATAACAAAATTATAAGGTGAAATAAATCTAATGTGTGTAAGATTTCCTTATAGCATAAACAAAATTAGACAAGCACATTATAAGGTGAAATAATTCTAGTGCAAGCTAGATTTACTCCTAGCACAAAAACAAGCATGTTGACAATAATGACATTATAGGGCAAAGGAAATCTAACATGTGCTATATTTCCTAACAGAACAACACAAGCACATTATAAGATGAAACAAATATAGCATGTGCTAGATATCCTTCTAGCACACACATAAGAACATGAAAACATCGTAGGGTTAAATAAATCTAACACATGCTAACTTTACTTCTAGCACAAGCTAAAGCATATTGCCAATAACAACATTGCAAGTAAAGAAATCTAACATGTGCTAAGTTTCCTTCTAACATAGTCACATGCATATTTTCAATAACAACATTGCAAGGTCAAGGAATCTAGCATATTTCCTTATAGCACAAACAACTAGATTTTCAACCACAACATGGCATTGTGAAACAAATTTAGTGCATGCTAAATTTCCTTCTAGCTAAAACACAAACACATTGTCAATAAAAATGTTGCAAGTTGAATTCCGACGCATGCTAAATTTACTTCTAGCACAAACATAAGCACATAACAAACATTTTAAGGCGAAAAAAATCTAGCATGTTATATACTTACTTTTAACAAAAACTCAAGCCTATTTCCAACAACAACATTATCAAGAAAAATAAATCTAACACATGCTAGATTTAATTCTATCATTATCGAAAGTTCATTGCTAATAACAAAATTTTAAGATGAAAAAATATAATGAGTGATATATTTCCTTCTAGCATAATTAAGTGCACATTGTCGATAACACCATTGCAAGGTGAAGGAAATCTAACCCATACTAAATTTTCCTATAGCAAAAACATAAGCACATAACAACATGTTAGGGTTAAAGAAATCTAGCTCGTGCAAGATTTACTTTTAACAAAAATGCAAGTATATTTCCAAAAGAAATATTGCAGGTCAAAAAGAAATTATTTTGTGCTATATTTTCTTCTATCATAGATAAAAGGCATTATCAATAGCAAAATTGAAAGGTGAAATGAATATAACATGTGCTAGATTTACTTTTAGTAGAAAGACAAGCATATTGCCAGCAACAAAGGTGCATGCCAAAAGAAAAATAGGATCTATTAAATTTTCTTCTAGGATAAACACAAACACAATGGAAATAGTAACTTCATGAGGGGAATGAAATCTAATGTGTGCTACATTTAATTTTAGCACAAACAACCAAATTGTCAACAAAAATTTGAAATTATAAAACTTTCCAGGATTTGTGGGTTTTTCTCCATGAAGTTGCCTAGAAAATGCAGTAAAAATTGTTTTGAACAGACAACCAACCATGCCAATTTACTCATATGTGCCTTGGGGTTGGGTTCTAGTGGCTTGGTAGGTCACTAACTCGTTTAACATAGGGGTTTGGCCAGATTATGTTGGAATGCTTTCATGGATATCTAAATCTAATCTTGATAGGAAATTGTAAATATTCCACATTTAGTAAATATTTTGAACCAACATAATATAAATTTGGAGCAGGCGCTTGTATATTTAACACTGGTTTTGTTGGGTAGCAGTGTAGTGCAAATAATCCCTTGTTAGTATGACTTGTTTGAGCATGTAGAGCCATTGCTTCTCCATTTTGGCTCTACGCATCTCAAATTCTAGAGAGGTGAATATGTTTTAGCTATGGGAAGGGGTGGATGTAGAGGAAGAAGGGTAAAAATGTCGGTATATTGGTCTTACATTATTGTTGCATACAATGGTACTTTTATACCTATAATACTAATAGCCCAAATAATATTTTAGCTACTTCAAATAATTAGTAACTATTTGGTGGAATGGGCAACCCCTACAAAACAATATGAGAGTTCCCCTATTAGAAACTCCCTTCTCACTATCGTTTATGTTTATTTGAAATTAAACAGCTCTTTTGCATTCTTCTGAGCTCTATGCCTCTTTCACTGGTTGGACTTAAAACTGGAATTCAACTTTTTAGAAATCTACACAGGTGTATATTTCGTGCACCAATGTCCTTTGATGCAACTCCATTTGGGTGAATACTGAATCAAGCATCAACTGATTAGACTGAAGTGGGCACATTGATTCATATACAACCAGTAGCTTTGGCTTTTTCATTTATACAACTTTTGGGCATCATTGCAGTTATGTCTCAGATTTATTGGTAGGTATTAATTGTATTTATACTAGTGGGTTCAACTTGTATATGGTATCATAAATATTACATACCATCAACTAGGGAATTCGCTCAATTTTCATTAGTTTCTAGAGCTCCAATTATACAGAGTTTGGAGAATCAATCACTCGAGCAACCACCATTACAATTTTTGACTAGGTGTCTTGGTTCATGGAGATAAATATCTAGTCGATTGATATGTATAATAGACCTAGTCTCTGCAATGTTGGGGCCATTGCATGACTTAGTATTCTGATGTATTTTCTATCAAATATTGCGTTTGAATTCTTTGTAATATTCCTAATGGAAATTTACAATGATAATCAAAGAAAGCATAGTAAAAAAAACAAACACACAAAATTTACAACACATTAAACACCCAAAAATCTCCATAAACTATGTTGAGATGAGCCATTCTACTAATATAAATGGTGGGTACAAAGTTAGGATAAAAAAAAATTCACTTGGGATTTCCCAAGGCAAGATGACAATGCCCAGCTTATGAAATTGACTACTCTAACATGCAATGTGGTTGTCGCCAAAAATATCTCTACTAACCCAGTGAAAAATTGAATCTTTGGCTTCAAACAATGGCTGCTAGTGTCTCATTTGGTGCTCAAAAAATTCTGGGAAATTAATCTCAGGCTATCCTTCAATAACCCACAAAAACCCACGAAGGAATCAGCCAAATGTTGACCTAGGAATTTCGACCCAATTTCCCCCTAGCTCCTCTAGTTGTTGGTTGAGTTGGGACCCCTGTTTGACCCCTCGAATCTACCCAGAAAATTATTGCCAAATTATTTCTGAGATCCTTGTCAAAAGCCCAGAAAAACCTAGAAAGGGCTTCCTCTAGTTTTGACACTCCAAAATTGACCTAAAAATGCGTGGCCCTCCTCGAGAAGCAGAAACTGTAACCTGTAGTTAATGATGGGCTTGTTGTTCCACCAAAATTCTGGAAAAATCCCCCACGATTTCCCCCAATATAATTAAAAACAAGCCAACTCCTCAATCCCTTTCACAAGCCAATTATTGGCTTTGCCTCATCAACTCCTCCAAGAGCCCTTGTGTACTTTCCTCTTTTTGCATCATTGGAGTGTCTATAATCTCACCAATCATTGTGCATGAGAGTATAACACCTTCATGATCTTGATATATTCCCCACAGCTAGAAAATATTATTCTTTGATACCATTGTAATATTCCTAATGGAAATTTACCAGGATAAGAAAAGTAAGCATAGTAAAAAAAACAAACACCCATAATTTACAACACATTAAACACCAAGAAATCTCCATTAACTGTGCCGAGTTGAGACATTTTATTAATAGAAATTTTGAATACAAAGTTAATATCATAAAGCATACTCTTTGGGTTGCCCAAGGCAACCTAACAATGTCCAGGTGATGGAATCAGCTACTCTAACATGCAATGTAGTTGTCCCCAACACTCTCTATGCTGACCTAGTTGAAAAATACACTAGTCACTGCAAAAAATGGTTGTTAAGGTCTCATCTAGTGCCAGTTTTTTTTTTGGGAAATTAACGTTGTGTTCTCCTCCAATAAACCAAAAAAAAAATTAAGGAATTGGCCAAATGTTGGCCTCTAAATTTTGGACCAATTTCCCCCTAGCTCCTCTAGCTGCTGGCTGAGTTGGCACCAAAATGCTATAAAATCTCCCACAATTTCCATTCTCGCTCCTTTCCTACGTCCCAACTTAACCAGATATGTGTGGTATCCTCCTAGATACCAAATATGAGTATAATTTTCCTCCCTAGAGTGGCACTCATGGTCCACCGAAGAATAGGGAAACTTGGCCCCCATTAAAGACTGCGCAGTTCCTGGGAAAGATGATGCAGGTCCCTCCAAAAATTCACACTGTTTTGGAAATACCTCCCGCTCTTGTAAATATTTCTCTTTTTTCCTGCAAATTGGTCAAGGAATGCTTCAGCGATAGTGTGGCTCCTATCTCCAACACCACTCTCCAACAAGAACTATGTGGCTCCTTTCCTACATCTAAACTAAACTAGAAATGCGTGGTATCCTCTCATCTACCAAATATTAGTATAATTTTCCTCCCTAGGGTGGAAATTTTGGTCCACCGAAGAAGATGGTGATATTTCCCTTTGGAAACCTCTGGTGCTAAACAACACCTGTGACTCAACTGAAAAACTTGAACAAAAATATGTAAAATGACAAATTATCAAAAGGTACTCAATGTTGCCTTCAACCCTCTATTTATAATTGTTTCTTCGCATTTCCTTATGGGTCCCTCATCCAAATATTTTGATCTCCTTTCCACAAAATGAATTTTTCCTTGAGGGGTGGCCCCCAAATTCCACTAAGGTTGATATTTCCAATTTCTACTAAGTCCCATGTACCAAAAAAGTCTCAAATGCCCAGATTACAAATTTTTCCTATGCTTGGTACTCCCCTAATAAAATTCGTTAATCGTGTTAAATGAAAAAACAAAATTGGGGATATTACATTATCTTTGGTGTTCCTCATTCGCCTTTCTAGAGATGTAATTAGACCAAGCATTACAGGGTTGACAATAACATATGGTCTAAATCTAAACATGATACAAACCTGGGTAGCATGGTGTCTTTTTTTTGTGGGTACCAAGATAATCTCAACGGAGAGAATAATGCAGTATTCACATATTCCCACCGAGCCACCAGTGATCATACATAATTGTATACCAAACTCTAACTGTCCATATAGAGGAACAATAGATCAATCTGATTTGTAGGTACGTTATGGGCCACATCTTCTGTTTCTCTTGAAATGCCTTACATGCACTTTCCCTAGAGGTAAAAAGGTGGAAATTGTGGGGCAGACAGAAAGTGGAAAATATACTCTTATTCAATCCATTTTTGGCATTGTGGAACCAAAAAAGGGATTGATGGAGTCAACATCTCAACAATAGACCTCCATGAGATAAGATCCAAATTAAGCATTACTCCCCAAGAACCAAAAATGTTTTGGAAATATAAGAAATAATTTGGACCCTCAAGAATATTGCTTAGATGATGAGATTTGGGAGGATTTGGTAAAGTGTCAATTTGGAAATTATATAGGAAAAATAAAATAAACATGATTTCTCAGTACCTAAGAATGGAGGAAACTAGAGTGTGGGCCAATGAAAGCTTTCTTGTTTGGTTTATTATTTCAGAGGTGGGTCCCTTGCCCCACAAACAAGGAAGTATCATACACCAATTTCGTGTCTGGCTTAGTCGTGACCTTAAAATTTGATAATAATAATAATAATTTACATCCTTTAAATCACCAATTCATCCAATAAAATTTTACAAAAACTTTTTGTTGGAGAGGTAAATCCCTTCTGCTGACAAAGGCGATCCCTACTAGCCCAGATCGGGTCTAGCAACAATCAATTCATGCTCATATGTAACCTTAGGTCCTACGCGATGGTCGTCGAAGAAGGATGATGCTTCCCATCCTCTGCTTTGGCAGATCACAATCCTTTCGATTAGCGCGTCTGAACACCTACACACACGCGCGAAGAAACACAACAATACACAACATAGAATCTAAAACTTGTTGCTAAACAACAGTCAGAGAAGATGTAACTCATCACATAAAAAATAAAGATACATCAGTGAAACCATAATCAAAGTCGCTTATTATTAATAACAACGAAAGAAAGATACAACCTGAGCTCTGACGCTAGATCTTCCTTCGGCAGGTCAACAACAGAGCATGTCTCAATGAAACTCATTGAGAATGGGACAAAGCTCTCTCTCTTCGGCTTGGCTCTCAGAGGCTGTCTGGCGATAGTCTCCTTGCTACTGATTCAACTCTTAGTTCTAGCTTGCAAAGGGAAAATGGAAGGCTTATATAGATGGTGTAAGGGGAGTTGGGATCCCTACAATGGTGGGATTGGTCCTATCCTCAAGGAAGCTTCCATGATAGGTGTAAAACCACTTCCCCTACACGGAGATCCGGAGCCAAAATTCCCAACTCATTTTAGAGACTCATTCAGGAGTTGGTTGGAATCAAACTTCTGCCATTTATTTTTAAAAACAATCCTTATTAAGCTTGGCGCGAGTAATACACTGGGACAGAGCGCTAGTTGGCGCGTCCTCTTTGGTGGATTTCCCCCATTGGTGCGAGGGTTGAACTGGCTGATAGCGCCAAGGCCAAAAGGTCTATTTTTAGGGCTTTTCACAGGAAATTGTCTTCAGAGGAATGATTTTCCTTGTCAAGGGGGATACCATGAAACTGGTTTCAGGTCATGTCACCACTCACAGGTCACGGAAAAGGCCCTCCAATGTGCGGGACAGGGGATTGTAGGGACGATGACAAATTACTGTGTAACAGATGCCCCCTAAAGCATGAGGCCTGAGAGAGAGAGAGAGGGGTGAAATGCTTTACGAAAACGTGCCCAATTGAAAACACTGCTGTCGGAAAGCCTGCGTAGACAAATACAACTGATATCTCAAATGCATGATATGTGGTATGGGCACAGCCATCCATAATAGAGTATAAAATAATCAGGATCCAAGGTATGGACGCAACCATCCAGAAAGGATCAATAAGTAGACTCAAGTATGGTCGTAGCCATCCAATCAATGAGTCATGTAACTAATCATGATAATACACAAAATCCACAGCCTGGATTCCATCAGACAAAACCCAAGGTCTTGCACTCCATCTCGACCCGGACAGAGTACAAGTCCAAGCATGTGAATAAGTGAGATGGAGTCGAACATGCAAAAACAACGTTTGATTACCAGCCAATGATGAAAGTCGTTAACAGATGCGAGAGGTACCACCACTAATGACAATGGTGCTCAAGGTACTATAGGTACAATCCACGGAATGCGAACAATGAGCTATCGTCAAACACCCGCAAAATCATCCGATCAAACGTCAATGATGAAAACCGTACGTCGAATGCAAAGAACCTGCCATTGAGGCATACAGGCTCCAAGGTAAATGAAGGGAGTCTCTAGACTAGCTTCCTGGATAATGAACTAAAGTTGACAAGAACTGACTTTGATCGAAGGTGGGCCATAGTGTTTCCCACATCATCAATGCTAGACAGAGGAAAATAAAGTTTGTAAATTAGGATCAGATAGAGAATCAGAGGAGGGTTGAAACTGCAGAGGTCAACTTATCTTGAACATATTGGCAGCACGACACTGGATTTGGCAGTATTAGACATCACAAGTTCCGAGGTCATAATGACGAGGCAAAGAGTAAATGAGTGGTCAAAAAGGATAACCCAAACCCATGGAGGCAAGCGGAAAATGAGATGAAATGTCCCCAACCCGACACGAATGCAGAAAACTGCCATGTTCAAGAGCGACATACTACCGACATGATGATGATACTGGTTTCATTTTCCCCCCACCATTTCTAGCGAGTACCTCTTTATTTTTACACAAGCTTGAAGAGGATAGCATATGCTTGTCATATAAGTTTGTCCTTCAGACAAATCCAACCTAGTACATTTAACGAGCCCTAAGAAGGATGAACTTGAGTATCGTCATTGCGACGGAATCCGATGTCATCAAGTTTTAATGAGTCTGACAAGGGAAGAACTTAGCATCTTTTCATAGATGGTTTCTTACATCCGAAAAGGTAGAAAACTACGTCTAAGAAAACCTCCTAGTCGCAATAGGCTAGGGTATTCATTTTTCGTAAGTAATCTATCCCTGCCTAAAAAAGGGGTAAATTTATACTCGGTAGATGTTGTTTCACAGCCAATTTAACGAGCTCAAAACGACAAGCGATTCGGCAATATTTTTAGTTTTAGAGAGTTAGAAAAGTGCTGAAATATGACTCCTCTTGGAGGAATGAGTGGTATAAAGGGAAGAAACTAGTTTCGGTGATGGTGGAACTACTCAGAACAAGTAAAGGTTAAGAGTTTGGCTAACAAGACCACTCATCGCAGCGGTTCCTCAGGAATGGGTAAAACAACCAAGTGAAGGCATATGATCGGCCAAGAATATAGTGACGATGGAGTGAGAAAACCAAGGCTCATCTGGCAAAAACAGGCTGAAAAAATGGCAATCACAAGAGGTAAAATGGGAATGGTTTCATTTTTACACAAGCTTGAAATCTGAAAACTCTACTTTAAGTTGGTTTCATTTTTACACATGCTTGAAACAAAGATAAACTATGCTTGAAACATGTCTCATTTTTACAAAAGCTTGAAACGGAAACAAACTATGCTTGAAAAAGTAAGCATGCCCCCAGCATGGTGACTCAATTCAAGGTACATTTCCCCCCAAGCTTCAGTCCATATGAAAGGTAGATGGAGTGAAGGTTCAAGTTACGAGATGAAGAGAAAGACTCAACTAGGATTTTACAAGATCTTATCAAAGACTTGAATTGAACAGGAAAGTGTTTCATTGCTTTAACGAGGTTGATACATTAAAAGAACTATCCTGATAAGAGGTTGTTTCATTTTTTAAGGAGCTTCACACAAGAAAATGAACTCTGCTCTGACGAGCTCATCATAATGAACAAGAAGTCATTGCTTCCAAGAGTTCCACACCTGATGGAAGGAAAACATCTTGGAAGTCTGGACCTAATGCCCCCAGCACACGATGTACAATGGCACCATCATTGAGTACAGGCATGGAGTAGGTAGCCACATAGTTGACCTGCGGTGGGGAAGGTACAACAGGTGGATAAAAACTAGGAAGGGATGATGGCGGGCCAGCTGCCACATCAGGACCAAAGAACGAAAGTTGATCAATGGTCATGATCTGTCCTTAATGTAGAAAACAGATTACACAAAAAAGGGAGGAGACAAGAGCTCCCATGGCATAGGTGTAATCGTACCCCAAGAGAAAATTGAAATCCAAGGGGCCTGGAACAACCATCACGTCCATATATACGGTTTTACCTCCCAAAGTAATAGGTAACCTTGGAAGGATCCCTACCAGTTGGAAGGATCCCCAGTGGAGTCGCCAATTTGTTGGAGAGGTAAATCCCCTCTGTGGACAGAGCTGATCCCTACTAGCCCAAATCGGGTCTAGCAATAATCAAGTCACGCTAATATGCAGGTCTCTAGTTACAAAATGACAAGAAATGACAAGTTTCTTACCTCAGGTCCTACACGATGGTCATCGAATAAGGATGATGCTTCCTGTCCTCCGCTTTGGCAGATCACAATCCTTTCACTTAGCATGTCTGAACACCTGCACACATGCCAAGAATCACAATGATACACAACATAGAATCTAAAACTTGTAACTAAACATCAGTCAGAGAAGATGTAACTCATCGCATAAAAGATAAAGATACATGAGTGAAACCATAATCAAAGTCGCTTATTATTAATAATAATGAAAGAAAGATACAACTAGAGCTATGACGCTGGATCTTCCTTCAGTGGGTCGACAGTCGAGCACGTCTCAATGAAGCTTGTAGGGAATGGGACAAAGCTCTCTCTCTTTGGCTTGGCTCTCAGAGGCTGTCTGGCGATAGTCTCCTTGCTACTGATTCAACTCTTAGTTCTAGCTTGGAAAGGGAAAATGGCAAGCTTATATAGATGGTGGAAGGGGAATTGGGATCCCTACAATGGTGGGATTGGCCCTATCCTCAAGGAAGCTTCCATGATAGGTGGAAAACCACTTCCCCTAGATGCAGATTCGGAGCCAAACCTCCCAACTCATTTTAGAGACTCGTTCAGGAGTTGGTTGGAATCAAACTTCTGCCATTTATTTTTTAAAAACAACCCTTATTAATCTTGGTGCGAGTAATACACTGGGACAGAGCACCAGTTGGCGCGGCCTCTTTGGTGGATTTCCCCCATTTGCATGAGGGCTGAACTGGCTGATCGCGCCAAGGCCAAAAGGTCTATTTTTACGGTTTTTCACAAGAAACTGCCTTCAGAGGAATGATTTTCCTTGTCAAGGGGGATGCCATGAAAGTGGTTTTAGGTCATGTCATTGCTCACAGGTCACAGAAAAGGCCCTCCAATGTGCGGGACGGGGGATTTTAGGGACGGTGAAAAATTACTATGTAACACTTTTGTCTACTGAATACATGAAAAATCTAATCCACTCTTACATAAATCCATTAGAAGCACCCCCTCCTCTAGAAACAAACGATGTTATCGATCCATCTATAAAATTCAAATCCACATGTTTTAATCCAGTGAAATTGAAATATCTCAGCAAGAGGTTACAAACTTGGATGTGTTTTACAACATGATATGTTTATCCATCCCCACAAGAACTTTTGTAAACTTCGTGACACCATAAATGTATTCTCCAACCAGCTCTAGAAATTCTCCTCTGTGACTTACTTACAGGACTCAACACTGTTTCAAATACTACTACAATTACAATTTTGAAAACTATATGGATTGATTTGTGGTATGGGAGGCAAGCGATGCTTAATCCATAAGTTCAATAAATGACATGTATTCATCATAAAATTCTACAGGGACTATTCTCATCCTTCTTGCAAAATGGCATTGTATTTCCATAGAAGGTAGCACTTTAATTGATGGGGAGAAA
The DNA here is from genome assembly GCA_034641835.2 of Pinus albicaulis. Taxonomy (NCBI): domain Eukaryota; kingdom Viridiplantae; phylum Streptophyta; class Pinopsida; order Pinales; family Pinaceae; genus Pinus; species Pinus albicaulis. The sequence goes on along the minus strand of CM076572.1, from coordinate 503,707,687 downwards.
ATTATTTATAAAAATGAGTCTTTAAAGGCTATATGTGCTAATATACATCAAATTTTAATTTTTTAAGAATTGGTTTCATACCTTATTCACCACACTATATACCTATGAATTCAACCTTTATACAAACTCACATTCCAAACTCTTTCTACTAGCAGTTTCAAGGATGAGACCAAATGCTTGTGGCGATGCCGAATAGGCACATTGGTCAACATCTCTGGCCCAACTTAAGATAAAGTTTTATTTGACTTCTGAATCCATGTGATATCCAAAATAAATCCATCATGTCATTTCCAATAACTCTTCATTTGATTCTTCCTAATATGCACATGGTCTCCAACATACTAAATATGGGGAAAAGCCTATAAATAAATCCTTCAAAGGTCTATATGCAAATGCAAAACACTTTCACTAACATCCTTCAACACCTTCAACAAGTTTTGATAGACCCAGAGATGTGATTAGCTAATATATTTACTGCAACAAGGGCGACACCATAAATGCCACCTCGAATTAATTTCCTCCAAGTGCTATAATTCTACATTTGAAACATTAAATTCACTACCATTATTGTTTAATTATTGTTGAGAAAGGAACTACCTCTATATTTATTTCTTTTGTTCCTTAGAAAGCTCAAAAAAATATCCATATTTATGCACCTTATCAAACAATGGAAATCTAGGATGATGTGGGATGTGAAAATTGTCCATCATTTCTCGACACCCGGAAAACATTTTTAGGTTGCAATTCTTCTAAAGGATGTACATCGTTGAATAACATGCAAGAAATTGTGAGGAAACTCACTTTTGTACATGCATAAGCAAGCATTATAAATACTATAGGAGGACCGACTGAGATGAATTGACAGATTACCCATGAATATCAAAGGGTAACATTTGATTGGATATTCTCTTCGATGTGTACATCCTCCAGTTGAAATCAAACAAGTTGGCTTATTATCATATGCAAGTCAGCCTACCATTAAGTTATTTACTTTTGATAATGTTTATTTTCTTCTACCATAATACTTGAATGACGTGAAAAACACCCTCCCCTCTGAGGAGAGTCCATGCCAGTAACAACTTGTCTTTCAAGCCATTTTTCTTTTCCCAACTCATTGTCAGCAAAAGAATTCAATGCATATTTAAGTATCTTTGTGACCTTTAAAAGTATTATTCCCATAACATGGACCTTCTTGTTGTCCAAAAATATTTAAATATTTTGTGATTCCATCAACTTTAGGTTCATGGCTTGTTTTAGGTGCTAAATGAGTATTGGCATGGTTATCAGACCCACTGCACATAAATATTTTTAGGCTTCTGAGTTTTTTTTTTATGAGAGAGATTGATCAAATACACTAATATTACACATGAATTTTTCAACAACAGATTGATTATATTTCTCTTCTAGCCAGCACCAAAATCACTTGTATTTGTGATACCATTTGGTATAAAATCTAACAAGTTACCTACTTCCTAGTGTTAACAATGCTTCTCATTAATCATAAGTGAAAAAAGAGAGTGAGAGATATTTTTTTTGGAATGCCTTAATTCCCTCTCTAGAGAATGACCAATACATTCCTATGTTTTGATTATATTTAATCACATATATTTTATTTGGTATCCAATTACTTCCCCATCCCATTCTTGGACATCTGCAATATCCAATTACTTCCCCTTCCCATTCCTTGACATATGAATAGATAAATATTCATTTAACATCAAAGGTATTGTCTATTCATATAAAATATCAGGTGCCAAAGTTATAGTGGTTGAGATATTTAATCTGCTTTGCATATGTAATGAAATCGGTTGGGGGATTGAATCCACTGAAGGAGTAGATGCACCTCCATAGGAGGAATTGTATTTCCACCTCGAGCATTGGTTCTCTACTTTTTGGAAAAGAGGAAAAATAAAATAGTTGCTTGAAACATTTCATATATCAACAAAAGCATATGACAAAAAATTAATCTACAAAGGGTTTTAAGGGGTTTTACTTGTGGCATATGGTTTCGAGGAGTTCCAGGCAAGATTGAATGGGAGGAATGGACATTGTGTGTGTCAGGGAATATCAAAGGCATGGAAAGAAAAACAACATTGACGTGGGCGTACCAAGTTATGCATAGAGGCCTTAGCGTCGCTTCTGCTAATTTTGCTATAGGGGAAAGCACCGTGGTCAGGAGAAATAGGAAGAATAAGAAGACATTGTTGGATGCTGCCAAGGTCCTCCCCGATTGTGGAATTGGATTCAAATTGGCTAAAATCTATTGGAAACACAATAATTTATACAAAATCACAAGCATCAAGCTCAAAAGATATTGTTTTCATGGAAAGGATTGGGGGATTTTCCACGGAAATGGTGAACCAACAACAAAGACCCATGTAAGGATTAATTGTGCAAACAAGCATGTGTGGAAATTTATTAATGATGTCCCTAAGAAGACTTATGAGACTACACTGGAATCTATATTAGTGATATGAACATGTGAAGTCAATGCTAAAGTAAATGTTCATTTGTTCCACTGGTTTTTATCAAATTCGATTTGTAGGCTTTGGAGACAAGATTTATTTGGAAGCTAGAAATTTGAGGCAGGAATAATGTAGTTGGCTAAAAAAATGTGTTTATGCATCAGTTATCAAAAAAAAAAAATTCTCTGTTGCACCCACATTTGTCTCCATTTCTACTTTTGGTAGATGTATTGTTATAGAATTGCCTTTGATAGCAGGGAAAATTCTTTCCACACTTGCAACCTTTGAGAATTCTTGAGTTGACTGATATGTATCCGAGATATAGTTACATATCTATACTTCAGAAATATACAAAAATAAATATATTTCCAAAATCTATAGAAATAATTCTCCCCACTAAATTGACTGATACCTATACTAAATCTAGTCTCCACAATGTTGGTGCCTATGAGTGGCTTGGTATTCGAATGGATTTTCTATAAAATATTTTGTTTGCGTTATTTTTTGTGTTCCTCATTCACTCCCCTAAAGATGTAATTAGACCAAGCATTGAATGGTTGGAAATAAAATGATCCTTACAAGTAGATTTCATTACATTACAACATGTAGATTTCATTACACTACAAAACATTCGTTGCTGAAAACTGATCCTTTAAATAGAACCCATATCTATCTTATTCCCCATTATTTCCACCACATTCCTATACACTATCAACAACTAAAAAAACAACAAGGATACCAATACTTCTCATTTCCAGAGAAATACCACCAATCACATTATCAATAGTTTCAAAAGGGAATCAGTTTCTTTATACCACAGATGCCAAAGTTCCTCTAAGGGGTACTCCTTTGCAAAACATATTATAAGACTTTGTGGATGGTCCATATATGGGAAACATCAAATTCACTCTATCAAAATTGAAATTTGTGACTCCTCCTTGTAGATTTATATAAAGTGTTTTAAAACCTTTCTCATAATTCAACCTAGCTAGTTGTTTGCCACTACATTTTAACCTCAGGATATCACTTCTTTGGAAATGGCTCTAAGGTGTGCATAAATCATGAACGTGTATTTAAATAGGAACCTCCTCTATATCCTAATGAATTTGTAGTAATACATGTGGCCCATTTGATTTGAAGTACCACCAAATTGTAGGGTCTGGTTGACAGAACTGCATTACAAAATGTCATTAGCTAGTGGAGCCCCAATTTCCGGTAGGAATTTATCATTTAGTGCCTCTATCATATCATGCCATGTGTTATCAAAAAATTTCACCTGATAGGCTACTAATCAGACAACTTCATGTATCTATTTCAAACCAATCTTGCAATTGAAGCTTAGCCTCTTCAGTTTGAGAGGGCTTTCTCAAAGAGGTTAATGATATTGGATAAAGATGAATCTATATGGCTAACTCTACTTGGAAAAAAAATTTCTTGTGATGTGTATATGTTGAAAAGAGTATAATTCTACAATAATTGGGCTTATGGAGTCAACAAATTCAGTGATTCAGTAGTAAGTTCACTTGACATGGAAGTTGAGGTAGGTAAGAGTTTTTAGCAGAGGTAAGACACACATGATACACGAAATAACACAGTCAATTCATCGATAAAGGAAGTCAGAGAATTACATGAATGAATTTTGAGTATTAAAGATGAAAACCACTATAAATGGTACACATAGAAAATATAGATCAAGTAAGCACTAAAAACTCCATGAGAATCTCAGGTTGGCCAAGTAAAATTTCTCTATATTACTTAAAACAGTCAAATTACATAAAGCTGCAGTATTGCCAAAAAATCTCCAATCCTTTACAAATTAGAATATCTACCCTTTAATAGACTTGTTGCATGATGAGATGATCTACCTCCTGGATAGATTAATCTAAATTTTCCTAATGACACCTTGAATAACAATAAAACATCTACTTTAATGAGAAAATGACAACTATTCTATTTGACAATCATTTTCCTAATAGGACTCAAACTATTCATTATTACATCAACTTCCTTATCTCCTAATATCAGCTACATCTTTGACAACTATTCATTCACATGTTCGAATAGGGTGTGATGGTACTCATAACTACATGACATCTTAATTAACCTCCTCTAAATCTAGAAACAAACCCTACTTTTTAGGAAAACTTGTCCTTATCTTCAACAAATGGTTTGGTTGATGAGTTTTCTTCATCTCGTGGTCTTTAAGTCTTGGATGACTACTATAAAAGTCCCTTGAACCTTTTAAAGTGTCCACCTATCCATAACTGCACAAAAACCTGATCATAAAGCTTCAAAACATCATGCTACGAAAGTATGACAGTTTCGTAGCATACTTTTGTAGCATTACAAAAATTCCCTTTGCCATCAAATTTTCTAATTTTTTCCTTCTGCATTGTATTATTCATGTCTTGACATATCCTACATGTGTTTTCCTCCTCTTGGAAACTCCCAAAAATGGTTCAAAATGAAAAAATAAAGCTGCGGTGGTTTCATAGCATTTTCCTGGCTTCAAGATTAGGAAACACTACGAAACTGCTGAAAAGTGTGTTATTTCCATATTTTTGTGTAGCTTCAAAAAAGTATCCTCCAACTATAATTTTTTTTCCAAAATTCCATTGACCTTTAAAATCATAAACCGGCTCAAACTATAAGTCTTGAGTTGTTTCTTCCTCATTGGTGATGAGTTAGGCTATTGGCTCCTCAACTAATGTCATTTTTAGGCCTTTCTTCTTGAATTATTCATGGATTACTTCTAGCTGTTCCTGGAGGTCTTTAACCCGATCCTTCAAATTTTTGTTTATAGACTTCAAATGCAAGTTCATTTTCCTGACATGTTTCACTTCTTTCCTCAATGGCATGGTCCATTTGATTAACTGATGTGTATTATCTAGGGTCTTAGAAACACTGTCAACTTGCTCTTTCCAAACAGCTTTCATCTTTTCAAATTGAACCTTCTGGACATTGTGTTTCCTTGCTTCCTTATTCATAACAACTATTTCATGATTGGCCAACTTCAAGTATTCTTCAAGGATTTCAAACTCTATTTTTTCCATTACTTTCTCCTTTCCTTTATTTGGCTTGCTAACTGAATCTTTCTCTGCAGGTGATGAAAGATCAATGATGTCTTGTGGTGGCTTGAAAATATCAGTAGCTGGATGAACTTCTTTGCTGCTCTCCAAAAGTTTTCTAGCATGCCTTGTCATGGGATTTCTTGCCTGGAACATAAAACCTGTATCTTCTCCTTCAAATTCTAGTTTCTTTGCAGATTTGGATTTCTTTAGTTTCTGTCCACCTTCTTCTATATGCTCAGCCTAGACTATAGGAGTCTCTTCAATATCAATGGCATGTAATATGTCTTCTAAATTTACTTTAGGTATTTTTATATCTTCTACAACCACTGTTTTGTCTTCTAAAGCCATTGTTTGACTCCTTGTTATCCTTTTGTTGCCTTGTTTACCCACAGATTGCTTTTGTTTTGCAGGTTTGGCTGAATTTTTTTTTTTGGTTGGAACAATGGGTGTATCAAAACTCTGCAATTTCTCAGTTTCCATCATGATTGGTTCATTTTTCTTTGTTCTTGTTGGTTCAATTAGTTCTTCCACTAAAGTTGATGATATACCCCTAGGTTTAGGAGTTCTTGTAGGAGTAAGGGTATCCAATTGAAAACCACTAAGAAATAAGAAAGAAGACCAGTCTCTACCTATTATTTGGAGCTCATCTAAAAATAGTAATTTTATTAAACCACGATGAAACAATGAAGTTTCACTTCCTTCAGATTTTTCTTGGACCTTATCTGCCCTTTTTGCTAGAATTTTGTGTAAATAAAAAGGTAGATCAAGAGATAACTTACTAGAAAAGTGTAGGAGAAGCTTGAAATGGTAAGAGTAGACTTTATGGTATCTCCCTTCACAAGTAAAATATTTCTGGATGATGAGCAACAACTTTGGGTAGTTAAATTTCATGCAGCTCCTTGGAATGGCATTAGTAAGGTCCATTTCACTATTTTATGGCTTGATAAACTCTTTACACTGCTCCATGTTGAATTTGAACCCTTTGAATCATTTCTCTTGTTTCCTTGGAATCCCTATTCCTACTCCAATGACCTCTGGTATAATGGTGATATTTAGAATTCCCACTTTGGTAGTTGTTAAACTAAAGTTTAGAGCAAATTCTTTGCAAACCTGTACATGGCAGCCTTGTAATCTTTCACAAAACTGTAAATATCCTGTCTTTCTGAAGAATTCTACAGCTGTTGGGTCTTCATTGATCAGATTCATATCTGATGGCTCATATCTTAAACATTGGCCACCCTTATTTGTCTTTCTTTTTTTAGCCATAGTTTCTTTTGTGTCTTCTCAACCTTGCTTGATAGTTTTCTGCCTCTCTTGATAATTCTCTGCCTCACTTGATCACTGATATCTGCGACCTTCTAAAATACCAACCACAACTTTGGCGTAATGAAATGCTCTCCAGAGCTCAATATCACACAAAGAAGGAATGAAGAATGAGCAATGACTTAATTTGGAAAGATTTCAAAGTTCAATGCCCACTCATAACACAATGATGACTCATACATGCCTAAAATGGTGATGATGACTTAAGACCTGACCATGTACCTTGATATTTACCCTAACTGACTCGAATGGTATCTAACTTATCCTTTTCAAATGATTTTCTGACACCTCACAACTAGCTTGACATGATAGACAGGAAACCTCACTTTCGTAGTGTATTTAGTGCAAATATGGGTGTTTTCGCTACGAAAGTATCAGCGGTTTCATAGCGCAAAGTGAAATTTCTCAGTGTATTTCGCTACAAAACTGTGGTTTTTTTTTACTAAAATGACCATTTCGGTACTAAAAACTTGGGAAATGAAAAATTTTAGAAAATTATGAGTGATGTGACATGAGGGGATTTGAAAGTGAGTGGGTTTAGACCTTAGGGTAACATTAATAAAAAAAATTAAAAATTTTCCTTAACTAACTAATGAAAAATGAACCTACAACCCTACCTTTGACACATGAACCTATATGACTTTGTCAAATGATGCTTAATTTTTTTGAGTGATAACACCATGAATGCAACATGATTTGATGTGATTACCCACCATTGCATAGGGATCTTTTCCAAATGTGTATATAGTGTTGCAACCCTTTGCTCATCCACCATCTACTCCACCACTTGTTCCAAAGCTTCTTCCATGGTGTCAGTTGTGCCATTAAACTCAATATGTTCTTATTCTCTACACTAATCCACCTAAATATTTTCAACATCATGCAATGCCAATAATTTTTTGCAATATATTCAAGAGTGCTTAAAATTGACCACTTGTTTTTATTTAACAAATCAGTTAATACATTATCAATAAAAGTCAGCTTTGTTTCAGTTTCCTATCGAATGGCCCTTTCCAAATTAATAATAAACACAACACTAGATAATTTGAAAGAAACATTCTACATATAAGATAATATTTTCGATTTCAATTTCTTCGTTCCATGGATCCATACTTGGATATATTGCCCTCAGCACAATAAAGTAGTTTCATAAGTCATAGAATTAAAACATTTAAGAATAAAAATATTTAACGATATTTGAAATCAGAAAGAAATTAAAATTGTGGACAAACTATTCCGATAAAACATGAATGCGTGAAGATACATAAAATACTCCATGGGGAAATGATGCTCAGAATACAAAAATGTTTTCCTATCAAATAGTTACAACCTTGTGAGCTTAAACTTTGAAATATGCATATGCATCAATATGTGTGAAATTAAGGTGAACATAAAACACCCTGTACTCCTTTCAATACTAGGGTACTGACCATAGCCCATAACTTGCAATGACTATCATGCTGAATTAGTTATAGGAAAATATATGTGTTTTCCGAATTATACCTAGGCACAGATGGCATGATGATGAGATTCATGGGATATTATCCTTTGGCTGCCTTAATCAATTTTATGTTAAGTGATTGGGAGTATTAAGACTCCTCCATTCATTATTTAAATCATGGAAATGATACGAGTAGACCTGAGTGAGATTCTAGGTGAGATTTTGTAAATGAGACCTACTTATCCAGATGACTATTCTATTATTTATTCTCGAGCCCCTGAGGATCAGTGTTAAAGATTGAACACGTTAGAGCTTTTCGAGAGGTCTCTGGCACGTCAAAGAAATACTCAATGAAATTTACGAGTGAAAAAAAATTAAAAATGGATATTTACAAGTTTTAAAAAAAATGTATAATACTATAAAATTCTCTAGGAAGGGTTTTCAGTCCACTGATCATTTCTCAAAAATTTTCCTTTATCCATAATCTACTACCAATTTTCCCAACCCTGGTTACATCTTGTAGGCTGCGGAGTCCAAAATTCACTGTGCATTTCAAGTTTCCTTTTTCTCTAACTAACGTCTAAAGTGTCATGTTACACTTATAGGCTCTAAATTCTAGGCCTAGGATAGGCCAAGTTTTTGTAGCATTTACCTGAGTCTAGGTTGTTGCAAATTGCAACATTAACCTGATTCTAGGTTGATGCAACTTGCAGCATCAACCAAAGTCTAGGTTTTTTTCAAAGCTAGGTTGTTGTAGTATTAAAGAAGGTTAATGGTAAGGGAGACAGAGGTTTTTGCATTGCGATTTTCGACTGCCAAGCCAACAATCATAATGGTAGCTCAACACTGATACTTTTCCTTGCCAGTGCCGAGGATTTAGTATGCCAAAGAGTCATTTTTGTAGTGAACGAGTCATTCTTTTGTTGCACATCAATTCTCATCATCATCTTCATTCAAATGTCGACAAAAAACAACTCGATGTGTTGTATCCTACCATCATCCTCATATCTTCGAATCATATAAACACTGGTTGTATATATTAAACATGTTTAGTTCTTTTCATGGATGGATAGAGAGATATTATGGCTTCATGTGATGTGCCAGGATAAAACTCACACTAAATTCCCATTTCCTGTTAGCATGCGTAATAAAATAGAGAGTAAGAGTTTTAAATTAATTAAGAAATACTGTCAAGTGATTTTTGTGAGGGCGAATTCACTGTAGTCTGTAACTCTCTATTCTATCCATTTTTAGGTTAGAACTTTGAGCGATTCAAGAATATATATTTTTAGGTTAACGATTTGAGAAATTCGAGAACCATTAGTGTGCTACCCCAAGCTGCCTCCTATTCTTATAGTCATACATCCTGGTAAACAGATGTGTAAGCTCAACCAACTTATGAGAGTGACCTGAAACCAAAGCTTTTGTGGATGGATTTTGAGACACAATAATCTCATACCCATCTCCATATCAGCTCATTCCTTCTACCATGAGATGCCAGAACATGGATCCCCCACCTGCTCCCCTCCATCTAAAAAGATGCATAAACATGCTTATAAACACACCAACTTTCAAGTAAATTGTCTATCTCACTCACGCAAAATCCCGGGTTTTTGTAAGATTTCCCAAAATCTGCAAAAAAAACTAGTTTTCTCGATATCCTACTTCCATCTTCCAGATGGATATTTATCAAACTCTGCAAAAATGAAAATTGGGTCTCTTCATCTGCTCCAATAAGACTTTCATTTTCAAATCACAGTTCAGTATGTTAGTGCAAACTAAACATTATCATTGAGAAATGAACACCTGTTACTATAATAATGGACTTCCTACCTATAAGATCGTTTATCCTTCTTTGTTGCAGTGGCTAAGATGATGGAGAGGAAGGAGGCCTTTGATTTGGCCAAAAGAGCTGTCATGGGAACATGGTTTGTAGCATTCGTTTCATTTATAATCATGTCCTTTGTAGGTGGAAATTATATGTATGGGTCCTACTCAGAAGCAATAAAAAAATCCATGGAATATGATCAGAGCATGCTGAATACCTTTTCATTTTTCAAGGATTGGGGTACTAATGTCAAGACTTGGGAATCAAGACCAATGCTCTTAAAAATACAATTTATGTATAATATAAGGTTTCAACTATTCTTACAACCTAATGAGGTAGGTTTGAAATGCCTTATCTAAGGTCATCTATACAATGCTTCTAAGAGGTAAGTACCAACTCTTTTAGCCCATGTCCAAGTATGTAAAGGTCTTAAGGTATCACCTGACCTTGAAGGGTTGGTTATCCTAACCCATTAATACCTCTCTAGAACTAGTGAACATCAGAATGCCATTCAACTTTTGGTTTTGAGCTAGTCTGAGAAAGGCCTCAAAGGCCAAATCACTTTTTAATTGGCCACATTCTCTCTGTGTCTTTGCAGGTCTGAGTGGGTCATTTTTCCTAGTAACATGGCATTCTTCAATCAGCCTCCTTGCTATCAAGACCCAGTGTTCTAATCAGCTAAAAGTCCATCCATTACATAAAAAGAGGTTGGGCATATTTTGTTTTCCATACATGAAAAAAATGTAATGATAACATATTCAGAGACCATTCTACAACTTCTGAAGCCAACATGGGTAATTAATAAAAGTGGACTAAGTTTGAACCCTCATCTTTCTCAAATTAAAATATGAAATAAAGTACAAAAAACTATCAAATCCATGTTGCATAATTTTCGGACGCCATATCTACTATAGTAAGGACTCCAAAGGAACAATAAAGATAAGCATTATGAAAACTTCTAATATGCATAACTCTCTTTGACATAGTTTTATCTTAAATTTGGGCTTAGATTCACTGTTCTCAGACATTAAACTAAAAAGTTATATTCCAGAGAGTCCAAGTACCTTCTTATCATTTCCGAGGTTGTTGATATAATCTAGTAGTGGCTCTGCATAGTGTGCAATTTAATTGACTTTGTATGTAGAGGTTGTCCTGTTTATCTAATTGGAAGCAAGATCGAGGGAAACCACCTTATAGCAACACCATTCTCCATGGCCAAGTCCATGAATCAACAAAAAATTATGTTGTATTCCTTCTCCCTCATGATTCATTTCAATAAATATAAACCTCATATCAGCTCATCCTAGGGTTGCAATATTCAATCCTACAAGTTGGGAACCAAAATAAAACATAAAAAAGAGGTTGTTGAAGTCTTAGTATTTAATTACCTTCACATGGATAGAAATAAGGATCAATATGACACCAAGGCACCAAACAGTCCTACTCCTTTGCAGCACTACCATAACAATGGAGCAGAACAATAAATCCAGTGTCTAACTTGTTCATAGGAAAACATCTAAGAATTCAACTGATGTTCTCTACAAGGAATCATTAGATCCCTTAATATATATGGTCAAGGAGATGATTTTTAGGAGATATTCTCCCTAAGTATCTAAAAATAATTAGTTACATAGATGATGGATGTGAGTATTGCAGAAAATCATTGAAGGATGATATCGATGACTTTAAGGCTACCCACCTATTTATATTACTCATATGTTCATTATTGGGCAGAATAAATGATTTTGAGATTTTTTGGCAAAATAGTTTTTAAGATTCACCACATTTCTTGTGGGGATTATTCAATGCATTGTTATTCACCAACAACATGATTGATTTTTTGGATCATGTCTTCAACTTTTCATACCGATAATGAAGATATAATGGAATTTTAGAGGATATTATCAACATATGCATATGCATGCATCATATGGTGAAGGAAAGTGGATATAATAAATACCAAACACAAGGTTATTGATTTCACTAAGATAGGGTTATTTAAATATGGGGATAATATTTAGATTGTCCATCAATACTTTCCAACAATAAATTATGAATAACACAGCAAAACTCAGTATAAAAATAAATTTAATACAAAGGAATTCTTGATAAACTACATAGAAATTTATAACCATCTCCAAATAATAACATTACTGAACAAAAACATTCGAAATAATATGGCTAATCTTAAGCTAAGTAAAACTTCATAGGTAGCCCTAAAACTGATAGTATCTTTTACTTGAACAAAATATACAAGGATATCATTTATGTGAAGAACTTTGAGAATGAGATACAATCATAGTGGTCTCAGTCTACCATAACCCAAACTAACACTAACCTGAAAATTTATGTGATTAATAAACATTAAAATTTTTCATATAATGATTTCAACCATGTCTACTTTGAGGGTTGAGTGAGTGTCCCCACCAGGTTTAATTACATTATATATGGCTCTCTAGCGATAGATATAAATTTTTATACTTGTGGGAATATACCCAATCAATGATGCGTACAGGACACTTGGTATGGAACTAAAAATATTTAGGAAAGTAGTTTGTTGCTCATAAAGCCCTTAGAGAACCTCACCTGTGTTGAATCTCTCCTCAGTGAAAACGATATTTCTTTAAATATCATGTACTCCAGAGTTTCAATAACTGGGTATCTTGGTCATCGAAATTCCATGATTTTAAGGGCAGGAATGCTCTGAACACGTCAAAATGTCCACCAATCAATGAATTTCATGTGAAATTATTACGGATAATATGCTTATTGTAGGGTAAATCATTAGGGAAAATGTTCTTATCTTTTTACTGTCCATGAATTGTACATGGGCCTCCTACATGTTGCTTTTCTTACAAATCCCATTGATGAAAGAAGGGTAGACAATGACATCAGGAAAATGTAGTGCTTCTTCCATTTCAACCCATAGCTTGAAAGTTGGTCATAGATATCATTTCTTAAATTGTCCATCAATTAATTTAGGAGGCATGTATGTATTCATTTCTTGGAAATAATTGCCATTAATATATTACAAATATGAGTATTTAGAGTGAGACCTTCATTGCTTAATGCTTCAGGAATCGTTGTACCTTCTGCAATGTTTTCTTTCTTATAAAGACCATATATTAATGCAGTATAAATGATTATTTATGGGTTGTAAAAAAATTTCTCACCAATTTATCAATGAAATCAAGTCTCCATAGCCTCCTCCCTCTACAAGTTCTGAATGTCCTAGCAAATTTTAGGCACGAACATATGTGGGAAACGAAGTGAGGAGGCTTAAGGCCAATTCTAGGAAAAAAATTGGTGTGGATTTCTTTATATATTAGGCTGATGGTGCAAAAGTAAGTAAGGATGTTTCTTTGAATATTTTGATATGGTTTGGATCTATGTTCAGTACCACAAAAAAAGCTACAACCACTTAGATTGTTAGTGTTGGCACTAGAATCATCACTTGGACTGCAACAAGCACCTGACCAGACACATCTGAAACTATAAAGAAATTTAATGTTTTGTTTTATCGGATTGGTAGATGGTATAAACTCTGATTCACCGAAGGGATATTTTGGTCAAATCCACAGCTCTACTAATGAGGGTATTGTAACTTGATGTGGTAACAAGGTATAATTTTGTAGTCTATGAGGAGAGGAAATGATGAGATGAGAGAAGAATTAGTAGGTCTCTACAACAAAAGTCTACTGATTTAGTAGAAATTCACAAAAGTAGCAGTTTGACAATATTCCATTGAGAGAAATATATTTCTAGTCTGACAAGATTCTCACTAAAATATCATGAAGATTAACAATCATGAGTGATGCTCTTCCACTATTATAATATAAATTTTATTAGGAATTCCCATTGTGTGAGACTAATAAAAATTGATAAAACACGTAACAAGCTTAAGACACTAATAAAACCACATAACAATATGATGATTTTCAAACTGGAACTGGAAGAAAGGAGATATGGAAACACAACTAAAGTAGAAAATACACACAAAAAATTGGTAATAAGTCCTCAGTAGTATTATTCCATATCATTCACAAAAAATATTACAATTCATATAAGTCAAAATTCTATAACCACCAACCAACCCTTTTTACATAGCAGTTTATCACATATATACAAAAATAATAAACTGTCATCTCCACAAAAGGAGTAAACCTGTTCCCAAAATTTACTATGATCTCATGCAAGAGATGAGGTTATTCTAAAACTTTAATACAAAGTGCTATGACATAATGAAAATAAAAACATCAAGGCTAATAATTAGAAGTGGTCTGTATGATGTGGAAGTTTATGGGAAGGCTCCTCTTCTATTATGGTGAAACAAACTCCGTAAAAATTTTAAACGATAGTGAAAATGGTGTGTGTATGTTCCTTGAATGCTACCTAGTGCCTTGTAGAAATGTGTTGGTGCTGAGAGTATTGGTAGAAAACTGTTTCAAATAAACTCTGCTGATGTTTCATTGTTCCTTTCCTTATTTGGTGGAAAACCATTTGTAATGGCAGAAAACCCAAAATATTTTGGATAGAATGGCAGAGGTTCATTTTATGAGAAATTACAAAGAAACCCTTTGAAAAATGTTTAATTGATAGGGTAAACATGGAGCGGAATTAGTAGGAGGGATTATTAAATGAATGATAAGCAGGAGTAGAAAACGCTTTAGACACATATCGCAATCGCAGATCGGGGTCGGAACATTTTAAACTTAATACACAAGCTAAAAGTAATGCATTTTACGATGGGGTGATGACGTGGCAAGGAAGTAGGGCCGATCGGATATCACATTTTGGAAGTTTTATTATGGAACACGGGAGTTAAATTTTTGAACTGGAAAAGTGAAATGTGCGATGAGACGGAAGGTGGGGCCTAGACAATATCACAAATCACACATTGCAAGTTTTGATATGAGACACTAAACTTAAACATTGAAACTAGAAAATTGTGATGTGCGATGATAGCAGAGGGTGACATCGAATAACAACAAATTGGGTTGCCCGTAAATTGCACATCGAAAGTTTTGAGGGAGCAGAAGTGAATGCAGTGAGTGAAATTTGCAACAATGTGATGTGAAAAGGTAGGTGGGGCCCTTTAAACGAATTTTGAAAGCAGAAATTAAAAACTTCGTTAAGTTATGGTAATATGATAAAAATAGGCCGAAATGATAATAAAAGGGTTTATAATGAATTCAAGGTGTATCAAAGGGAAATATGGGTCCCAAACCATATCGAAAATCGCATTTCGAGGGTTTTGTATTAGATGACAATTGTACGTGAATAGAAGTTAAAACTGCAAAGAGTCGATTGTGATGAAAGGTAAGGGGTCCACAATGTTTATTAAGTGTGGTAAGTTATATCATATGATGTATGATATTACTGAGGTTTTTTGTGGTGTGGTTAAAAGCTGTGATGAAATAAATATGTGTCAAGTTTAAAAGGAAATATGATATGGCTGTTAGAGGGTGTGTGGAGCTGCTTTTTAACTATAAAAGTTGGATTTTATTAGTTAAAAAGGGGTTTTGGAAGAAATGGAAGGATGGCCTTTGGGATTTTGGGAAAATTAGGAAAGGATCACAGCGAAATGGAGATAAGGACGTGAAAGAATTGAATCATAAGGAGCTAGAGGCCAAGAAAAAATGACGGAGAGGGCATCTTTGAAAGGAACCAAAACGAGTGCTAACATTGGCTCTAATTGGGGATGATATGCCCCTTGCACGGTATTAATAACTATAGTTTCAGTGCCTTATCCAACTCTTATTTCTCCAACCATCGATCTTGCTCATTAAGTCAAAAAACCAGCATGCCTAGCCATTGGGTAATGGAGTCATAAGCTAGATTTCAAACTTTTGCAACTTATTTAAATATGATTAAAATACAATCTAAAACTAAAAATAAATGCTCGAGTGGCGAGCTTATTTATCTTTGTACTTATAATCAGTTGAAATTCACTTGATCAAGTATATACAAACTTCCAAAGGAATTTTTTTAACAACTGATTTCCTAACAGGTCTTCATATCCATTGATGAAATGCTGAAAAATTTGAAGCATGATCTGCAAATGTGACTCATACTTGCTGCTATGGACGAGAAGTACTCCAATACTAATAACAAGAGAGACGTTAAGAAAACTAAACTCCATATAATCAACAATAGGATCAACAAATCGACAAGGAGACTTACTCAAAACAAAATTGAGTTCAAGGATAGGCTAACATATACTTTTCTCTGATAGAAAAATGCCTTGATGAAGAGATTGTTCTTCATTTTTTTTACAAATTTCTTCTTCGACACTCTATCCCTACAACTTAGTATACATTTCAACCATAGGCTCATAACTATTTTTCTTATCATCAATTATCAGCAAAGGTGATAATTCATAGACAATTTGTATGAGCTGAGCATCATCTTCTTCCCCAGATTCAAATTCATAACTGTCATAGATTGGATCATCACTGTAAGCTTTAAAACAAGGTGACATAAGAACCTGCTCTTCATCATTAGGATAATTGACAAGCAAAGGCTGATTTATGAAGTTTTCACTATGTTCACCTAATATCTCATGATGTTGCTCAATAATATGTTGTTTACCCTCTTCTTGAATGATAGGAGATTGAAGAAAATGATGAGAACAAAAGGGTTGTTGAATACCTTCCTGTATAACCATGTTTTTTTTACATTTATGTAGTTCACCATCACTTTCAACTTGCTTATCAAATTGATAGAAAATTTCTGGAGCGAAACATTCGACCGAATAGCTATATTTATAAAAGGAATTAAAAGCAGCATGAAACTCTTTGAAAAAAGTGATGTTATTTTTAGGAATATGTCTACACCAATCAAGGGTTGCACCCTCCAAAGAATATCTAAGCAACTTAATCTTTATGTCTTCATGAAAAAAAGTAGCCTATGAATCTAACCATGAAAATCCCATAAAAACTCAGCTGGTACTTCCCAATCATGTCCACTAAACCTTGGAAGAGAAAATTCCCATTCACTTCTATCTAGAAAATGATTAGTAAAACCATTTATATTTGAAAAATTGCAAAAGGAATATCTTTTAGTGAGGATCGCTTCCATCAGAGAGTTGGATCTGAAAACGGTGGAGTCGCCTCTGGATTTTTTTTCATGGAGTCACCAGGCGAAGGATCACAATCTACTTTAGTGTCTAGTATTTGTTCGCCGTCAAAAACTAAATTTGATCTTCTCTGGGGTCAACAACTGGAGTCAGAGTAGGTGATTTATGATTCCTCCTTATACAAGGTGGTATTGAAACCCCTCTTCCTCTTTGTGGAGTTTCGAGGTGAACTAATTTGTAGACTTCTTCAAGTCACAAATTCTTGTCCACCATCAAAAATTTATTATTAGCAATTAAAAAAAAGAGACTTGGGAGAATACTTCATTTCAAGGCCTTCGTCTCCTAGCTAATGCACCAAAAGATGTTGGCACTGGAATCACCACTTGGACTGCAGCAAGCGTCTGACCAGACACATCTTAAAATATAAAGAAATTTAATGTTTTGTTTTATGGGATTGGAATATGGTATAAACTCTAATTCACTGAAGAGATATTTCGGTCAAATCCACAATTCTAATAATGAGGGTATTGTAACTTGATGTGGTAGGAAGGTGAAATTTCATAGTCTATGAGGAGAGGAAACGGTAAGATGAGATAACAATAAGTATATCTGTAAAATAGAAACATACTGATTTAGTAGAAATTCAAAAAAGTAGCAGTTTGACAATATTCCATCGAGAGAAATCTATTTCTAGTCTCACAAGATTCTCACTAAAATATCATGAAGATTAACTATTATGAGTGATACTCTTCCATTGTTATAATATAGAATTTATTAGGAATGCTCACTGTGTGAGACTAATAAAAACAGACAAAACACATAAAAATTTTAAGAGACTAATAAAAACACTTCACAATATGATGATTTGAAAACTGGAACTGGAAGAAAGAAGATATGGAAACACAAGTAAAGTAGACAATACACACAACAAATTGGTAATAAGTCCTCAGTCGTATTATTCCATTTCATTCACAAAAAATATTACAGTTCATATAAGTCAAAATTATATAACCACCAACCAACCCTTTTTACATAACAGTTTATCACATATATACTAAAATAATAAACTGTCATCTGCAAAAAAGGAGTAAACATGTTCCCAAAAGTTATTACAATCTCGTGCAAGAGATGACGCTTATCTTAAAATTTTAATACAAAATTCTATAACATAACGAAAATACCAACATCAAGGATAACAATTTGAAGTGGTTTGTATGATGTGGGGGTTTATGGGAGGACTCCTCTTCTGTTCTGGTGCAACCAACTCCTTAAAAGGTGTAAACAACAGTGAAGATGGCATGTGGTTGTTCCTTGAATGCTTCCTGGTGCCTTGTAGAAATGTGTTGGTGCTGAGAGTAGTGGTAGAAAACTGTTTCAGATAAACTCTGCCGTTTTTTCTCTATTCATTTCCTTATTTGGTGGAGAACACTTTGTAATGGAGGAAAACCCAAAGCGTTTTGGATAGAATGGTGGAGGTTCATTTTATGATAAATTACAAAGAAACCCTTTGAAAAAAGTTTAATTGATAGGGGAAACATGGAGCGGAATTAGTGGGAGGGATTATTAAATGAATGATAAGCGGGAGGAGAAAACCCTTTAGACACATATCACAATCACAGATCGTAGTCAGAACATTTTAAACTTAAGACACAAGTGGAAAGAAATGTGATTTGCGATGGCATGATGACACGAAAAGGAAGTAGGGACGATCTCATATCTCATTTTCAAAGTTTTATTATGAAACACATGAGTTAAATTTAGGAACTGGCGAAGTTTGATGTGCAATGAGACGGAAGGTGGGGCCCAGACAATACTGCAAATCACACATCGCAAGTTTTGATATGAGACACGAAAGTTAAACATTGAAACTGGTGAAGTGCGATGTGCGATGAGAGTGGAGGGTGATGTGGCATAACAAACAATGGGGTCGCCCAAAAATCACACATTGGAAGTTTTGAGGGAGCGGAAGTGAATGCGGTGAGTGAAATTTGCGAAAATGTGATGTGAAAAGGTAGGTGGGGGCCTTTAAATGACTTTTCAAATTGGAAATTGAAAACATCGTTAAGTTATGGTAATATGATAAAAAGACGCCGAAATGATAATAAAAGGGTTTATAATTAATTCAAGGTGTATCAAAGGGAAATATGGGTCCTAGACCATACCGCAAATCGCATTTCAGGGGTTTTGTAGGAGACGACAATTGTGTGTGAATGGAGGTTAAAACCGCGAAGAGTCGATTACGATAAAAGGTAAGGGGTCCAAAATGTTAATTAAGTGTGGTAAATTATATCATATGATATATGATATTACCAAGGTTTGTTTTGGTGTGGGTAAAAGCTACGTAAAATAAATATATGGTAAGTTTAAAAGGAAATATGATATGGCTATTAGAGGGTGTGCGAAGTTGCTTTTTAACTATAAAAATTGGATTTTATTAGTTAAAATCAGTTTTGGAAGAAATAAAAGGGTGAACTTTGTGTTTTTGGGAAAATGAGGAAAGGATAGAAGAGAAATGGTGAAAATAGCGAAAAGGATGCAAAATAATTGAATCATAATGAGCTAGAGGCCAATAAAAAATGACAGAGAGGGAAGCTTTGAAAGGAATAAAAAATAGTGCTAACACCACCAAGGTCGTGACCAATTGCAACCCTATGCCTTTCCTATTGAGTAGACATATCATAAATGGGAAGTAAGCCTTTTGGATCATTATCCTTCAGGAGTTCTATGTTGAATTTTTCACACCCAAGAGTAAGAAAGCTTTAGCCCTTGCTGAACTCATTTATGAATTTCCTACTAGTACACAAGATCCACCGGTTAGTGATGATTTACTCGATGAACACTTTTTTTCCTTTACTCGAATGACCCTTGGTATGGTGACCTCCTCACCTACTTGCGTACCCAAAATTTTGTTTCCCATCTTGAACGTGATGCTCGACGACGTATCTGACACTAAGCCCCCCGCTGTTTTCTCATTGGAGACAATATCTATTGTCATAGATTTGATTCTATCCTCCATCGTTATCTCACGTGCGCTAAAGCTGAGCAAGTCCTTAATGCCTATCATAGCGGTGCTTGTGGTGGCCACCTCTCTAATTTCGCTATTTCCTAGAAAGTCATGCACGATGGGTATTTTTGGCCTTATCCCTTTGGTGATTGTATTGAAGCAGTCAAACACGATTCCAATTGCCAAATTTTCACCCCAAATGCGTGAGCTCCACCCACACCGTCCACCCTATTAGCGTCAGTCTATTTAGACTACCATCAGTGATCAAAATTTCTCTTTTGCATTTTCATATTAGGAGTCCCATACCAATAAATTTCACCATTCCGCTAGGTCATGGATTCATTGATGGTAGTGATTCTTCATCATTTTTCTCTCATGTGAAACTTGTTGATTCTCCTCTCTATGGTCTTTAGTCATGAGCTACTTTCACTTTGTGATTCATTTCAACAGGTCATAGGATGGGTCTCATTAGGTTCTAGGATATCACCATGGTCAAATTAATAAGTCAAGTGTCAATAAATATCAGCAAGGTTGTGAGGAAGTCAACAAACTCAAAGTCACAGCACCTGGGAAGATCAGAGAAATGCTTTATTCAGTTTGATGTAATTTTCACCTCAAAACCATGTTTTGAGGTGAAAACATGATACTTTACTTTTAATTATCATCCTTATGTAATTTTATGTCATCATATGTAATAAGTCACATTTCAGAAGCTGTTATCTCCACAAAGTCATCACACTGCCTTTCAGAGAAGATTTACACAACATTTTCAGTTCAGAATCATGTTCTAAGTATGCCCATCAGAAATATCCTAGAAAGAGCTTTCCAACGGTATATTACACTCTCAAAACTGACTTCTAGATTGAAATTTATGCCTAAGTGAAACACAAGTCCCCTATACCCTAAAAAAACCCCTTTTCCCATTTCTTCCTAAACTTTATTTTATTAAAGCTTAATATTTTCTACTATAAATCCCATTCGACTTAACAAACCACTTCCCCTCCATAGCTTTTAAACTTTATAATAAATTTTAAAGTTTTATTATAATCCCCGCCGTTCAAAACCCTTCCCTTTCCTGATCGCATCACAACATCTAAATGTGTGCTCCGATCGGCCCCTGTGTTCACAAAAAATCTGATGTAATTGAGAGCTCCCGATTGTATGCCTCCGATTGAAACTTGCCTGATTACACCGTGATCATTGATCAGATCAACGATCCGACAGTATACATGCCATCATATCATCATGATCGGCACTTTCAACGGGTCCCTTCCGATTGAGTCCCTCCCAATTTCCTCTGCACGATTACTCCTCCGCCGTCGATCACCTCCTCCAATCCAATGGCCCATACCCCATCGCTCTGTTGCAATCAGTGATTTCATTTTGCGCATTACATTTTTCCCCTCTCTCCTTCGATCTCCAGATGCCGATGGACCTTCGGGTCCCACCATATGATCTTCCGCCCATTTACAATACAAAGGGCCCTTTCCTTTGTAAAACTTAAATTTTATTTTATTTTGTTTTACCAAAGGATTCCCCCTCTTTTCCTATTCCCAATCGCATCGGGAAAATCCTGTTGTGTAATACATTTGGCTCCGCTCCCTCCCCTGATTCCAATTGCAATTTACATTCCCGGGTCCCACCTTAAAGGATATCCGCTCTATCAGCGTAAAATTGTTTTACTTCTTTGCAAATCGCCGAAACATTTTTAATTTTTTTTTACCCCATTACTCTTTGGCTTATCCCTATCACATTAATCCCAATCGCATCGCAAGTTTTTAAGGCCTCATAACACTTCCCCCTTTCCTCCGATCCCGATTGCAATATCATATATTTTTAAAACACTCCATTATATGTTGCACCCCCTCCTTTCCTCTGATTGCGATTTGTGATCGCTTATGGATCCCACCTCCTTTCCCTTTCACTCTTATTCATTCAAAAGGGGATTTCCCTTTATTAAAGGCATAAATTTCAATTTTGATATTTTCAAAATGTGTCCTTTGGTATGTATGAGATTTTTCAATAAAGAAAGGAAACAGTCGAGGGTCGAGAGCTAAAATGAGACAGATATTTCTATGAAAGCAGGAAAATAGGGATCTACACTTCAGATTGCCTATTTTACATCCATCCAGTGTATCAGCGAATCTTCCCAAGTGGTCAAACGTATTGTTGTTCCTTATTTTTACGGGTAGACGGTTGGTTATTTTTTCTATGATCAGACTTCAGTTCTTGAGCTGGCAAACAACTCCTCTTTTTCTGGATCTACTTTCCCACATTTCAGTCTATTTGATGTAATTTTGAGCCATTTGTAAATCAGTCTGTAAATCAATAAGTAGGGGAATAGTGTGGAAATCAAGGAGAATGCTCTGCGCTCCATTGTAACAGTTTTGGACAGGGAATTAATAAAGAGATGCATCTCTAAATTGTGGGATCCATGTGGTATGAAATTTAGAATTTTTTCTCTTCTTCGTGTTCATATGTAAATTGTTATGTGTACCATCCATTCATAAACATATCTGTTTGAATGCTTTCAAGATATAAAGGTAGAATCCATTTTTTTATGCTCTGCCTTGGGAAATCAATCAATACTCTATGTTTTTCTTCTATTTGAAAAGGATCCATCTCCCATGCCCTTTTCAGCTCCTCACCAGTATTTCCATTCCATCATTATTTAAATTTAATTGCTGAAATTTCTTGCCTACCTTGCCCCATGAAATAACTTGTATCCATGATTTAATTCCCCAGTTTCAAACTGTCCCATTTGTCCCACACATCCCTGAAAAATAAATTCATTTCATTAAAAAAATTTCCCATTATTATACCTAGCCTAAAATCAGTTTTATAATTGTACTTTGTTGAATATCCTTTTCATGGAGAGAGCCCTCTCCTGACCTTGTAGGGCTAGCTACAAGGCTGAGCTTGGTTTAGATGTTACCCTATTTTTCCTTTCTTCAGCCTGAGGTTAAAATCAGGTGATAACATTTCTGGCGACCATACTCGGGAAATCAATCTGACTATTTGCGAGCACATATTCTCAACACTTGAAATGAACGTGTTCATTTTTTTTTCAAGGAAAGTCATAGTCAGGCCCTGTGTGAATATAGAAGTATTGAAACCTATGTCTTAAGGTTAAAACCGGGTTATATTGAACGTGACGAACCTTTATAAATCTCTGTTGTTCAAGTAAAAAAGCTTTATTTTGTTGCAGGCAGAGTAATATTAAGTGGGACCCAGTCGTTGAGTTAACGTGAGGAGTTAAGTGCCAAACCACAGTGAAAAAGCCAAGTTAAAGCGTAGTTTATTTACCATAAGCGGGTCTCAAAAACCAATATCGCCTTTGTCTTGCCGCTTTTGGCCCGGAGCAAAACCATGCCAAAAAAACGCGATCTAGTAATATTTGGGCACGTCATCTCCCAAATACCACCCATATCGTGCAAATTTCATGTGTTAACCCTCGGCCTTTGAAAAAATGCAAAATTGACAAGGATCGTCCGATCTGGAGAATGTTAGATCTGACGACAATCATGCAGTGAAGTGCACGAGTGATAATTCGAGGTATGATCTGGTGGTTTTGCATTATTAAATGTTTATTTAATTCATAAAAAGGAAAAATGTGGATGTGTGGGGCCCCGTTGAATGAAATATATGTCGCGTTGGTAGAATAAATGGGCCTTATGATATAAGTTCGAAGGTTGTTGTTTTTTTTAAAGAATCGGGCCATTGTTATATAATTTTTATATTACGATCGGAGTGATAAGATATGCTCAAGTGTTTTTAATGTGTTCCCCATATCACATTAAACTTTAAAAATTTTATTGAGAATTTTGGATATTGTTGCAAAGCGAACATTGTTAAAGCTCTTTGGTGGGGAATATAGTTACAAGCACTCATTCTAAAGATTCACAATCATAATATATGTCTGGTATCAGAGCATAAAGACAGATCACCCCAGCAATATTTTCCCTGTAAATTCCTCGACTCTGAAAGATGATGTTCAGAGTCTGCTAGGCTGAAATAGAATTTTGTAAAAGAGAAATTTAACCACATTGGCTTCAAGAAGATACACAAGCGCCAATCCTGATCCAAATCCTCCCCCTGTGTTTTAGAATCCTAATCTGATTCCAAGAATTGTCAAAAGACAAGAAGGATCACTAAGTCCTAGACCTATCTTCAGATCCCATACTTGGCCCAGTGAGTGGTTATTTGTAGAAGATGTTTCTTTTGATCAGAGTTTTGAGCTTTCTTTATTTAGAAATAAGTCTGAAACTGCACTTGATGACACATTTTTAGATCCATAATTCCTTGTAGATATTGAAGTTCAAAGAGAAAATACATCAATTGATGATTATAGTATGAATTCCCCTCAGCCATCTATCACTGTAAATAATATCCCCGAGCCTTCAGTGTCATCAGGAACAGCATTTCCTCCTCCTAATTCATCAGCATTCCCATCAGTCAATTCTCAGTTATCATCTCCTCCATCAACACCTCCCTTGAATCCTTGTACTACAAACACTGTTGTAAATCCACCTAGTGTCATGGCTGCTCGGTATGCACCCCTGGTTTTTCCTCAAAATCTGAATGATATGCCAGCTGACTATCAAAGTAAAATTCCTATCTTTGATGCCACTCAAAGCATTACATCCCAGAATCATGGTGGTAAGATGAATGACTTTTTTGATCTTCATGAGGTAGAGGCAGAGAATGTAACCACAAGGTTTTTTGTCCAAATCTTTGGAGGTGAAGTTAGAAAGTGGTTCAGGGCCTTACCAGCAGGCTTTATTTGCACTTTCTAGGAGTTACACACATAGTTTTTAGACCGATGGGAGGTAAAGAAAAACCCACTCCAAATTTTGTCTGAGTATGAAAATATTAAAAGAAATGTGGGTGAAACTGTACAGGATTATTGTCTAAGATTCAATGTTGTATATAATGTTATTCCAGCTAACCTGAAACCTTCTGCGGGATTAGCCTTGCTCAAATTTCCAGATGGTTTCGATGCTGATATGGCATATCAGCTATGAGAAATAGATCCTTCCACTCTTGAAGACTTGTAGAAGATAGCTATAAGTGTAGAAGCAAACTTGCTAGCCAAAAGAGCATGAAATAGGGCTGAAAAGAGAGTCACTGCGAAAGAAGAAGCATCCCATTCAGACAGTAAGATGGACACCTTGATCCAGATAGTGGAAAATATGGTTGATTGATTAACCATTTCAGATAGGCCAGAACCACAAATAAAGAATCCGAATTTCAGAGGACATCAACCGCAATTCAGAATTAAATAAAGAGAATAGAGAGCGCAAGACCAAGAAACACCACAATAGAAGATCAGAACTCCATTGCAGCAGAACTACGTTTAGGTAACAGAAATAGATCATGATGATGATCCTTTGATTGAATCCAATCACTTCTTCACAGCCGATGGTGCGCCAATTTTTCTCACTGAAGACGAAGAATACAGAGCGACTGCAGACATTCAAAAGGATGAAAATTTCATTTTGGCTAATGACACAGTTTTATAAGATGAGTCTGATGATTACCAAAGAGGGTACATGAATGCTTTATCAGCACAACAAAAGCAGTATTCTTTGAGAAACAAAGATGTTCCAATCAGTCCCATTCGGAAGAGAAAAGAGCTCAAAATGAAGAACGATTCTCAGAAGAAAGGGAAAGAACCAGCCAATCCTTCCTCGAGCAAAACATCTTCAATGATTAACACTAAAATTGAAAAGAACTACCAGAGTGTAAAAAAGGAGCAAGCAGAGAAGAAAGATCCTCCCATTAAAGAGGTAGAAAAGTCTCCTTCTTTTAATTTAGAAAATGAAATTTCTAGGTTAAAAGTGTCCATGCCCCTGACTGAGTTGGTGAAAAATAGCACTTATAAACACTAGTGTATAGAATTTTGTAAATAGACTCTGTATCAGATATGGTGAACGTAGAAGATGACTACCCTGAACTCATTTTTGGTCCAACTATTGAAGATCAATTAGAATAAATTCAAATCCCTCCCTTTTACCTGAGTCTTAGATTACATGAGTTCATCTTACATAATGCTATGTTGGACTCCGGAACCTCACATAATTTAATGCCCAAAGCCATCATGGAGAAGTTAGGACTTGATATTACCCCAAAATACCATGATTTGTATTCCTTTGACTCAGGTAGGCTCCATTGTATTGGTCTTATCAAAGACTTGGTAGTGTCTTTAGATCAAATCCTAGCCAAGAATATCTTGATGGATGTAGTTGTTGTTGATGTCCCACCACGGTTTGGAATGCTCCTATCTAGGTCTTGGGGTGAAAAACTTAAAGGAACCATGCAGCTTGACTTCTCTTATGCCACTATTCTCGTGTTTGGCTAGTTGAGAAAACTATATAGGGATAAGAAAATCAAATATATGATCACTAGAAAAGAGAAGCCAGTTAATCATCCCATTAATGAAGTTCACACAGATTTAGAGTCCTTTGTGTTATATTAAGATGGTGGTTTGAATGATGAGAATGTTCAGTTGGTACAAGTAGATGAGATACCGAAAATTTCAGAGAATTTTAGGGAAGTCCTCAAACATGAAAAATATAAGGCAACAAGGACTTTTGAGCCTCCTGCCTGCCAGCAGCAAAAAGACAGTGAACAGCAGAAAGATGCAGAAATCAGTCAAGATAAAGAGAAGAAAACGCAAAGTTTCAGCATCTACAAGAAGAAGAAGAAGGCCTATGGAGCACAAATTTTGATGGAGCTGTTGGTAAGGACGGAGCTGGTATTGGAATGTGGATTCGGAGCCCTATTTTCCAGCCTGAAAAGGTTCCTAGAAATGTTAGAGTATGTGCTTATAAGTTGGCTTTTGACTGCTCTAACAATGAAGCAGAGCATGAAGCTTTGATTGCAAGTCTAAAAAATTTTAAGAAGCTGAATGCAAAAAGGATTTATGTTTATGGATATTCACAGCTGATAATCAAACAGGTTAAAGGAGAGTACCAAGTAAAGCATTTGAGATTGAGGGATTATCAAAATGCAGTCTTGGACATCTTGAAGACATTTCCTGAGTACACTTTGACAGTAGTACCCAGAATGCAGAACATTATTGCTGATTCTCTTGCCACTACTGTAAGCAATTTGAAGATTCTGATGAACTCCGGCAACAAGTTTTAAATTAATGTCAAACATAGGCCTGTTGTTCCTAACAATTTGAGGTATTGGCAAGTGTTTTGGGAGAACAATGAAATCAATGCATTTTTGTAGAGTGAAGGTAAATTCAAATATCCTCCAATAGAAGGTGACTATGAGGTTGATGATCAAGAAATGGAAGCAAATCAGATGGACATATTGCAGCTGAAAGATAATGTAATTACTAGAGATCTCATACCTTTAGAGGAACTTTTTTATCAGGATGATGTTGCAAAGAAACCAAGCTTGGTGCCTATGAAAAAGGAGTCGAATATGTGAATCTTGGAACAGTTGACAAGCCCAAGTTTGTTAAGTTGTCAAAGGCATTGTCCCCTGAGGTAAAGGAAAAGTATGTTAAATTACTTTCTAAATTTTCCGATGTGTTTTCATGGGATTATTATGATTTGAAGGTGTATGACAAGAAAATAATCCAACATACTATTCCCATCAAGCCAGATCATAAGCAATTTAGATAGACGCTGAGAAGATTCAATCTGAAGCTACTGCCATCCATTGAAAAATAGGTAAACAGATTATACAAAGATGGTATCCTTGTGCCAATTAGATTTTCCGACTAGATTTCAAATTTGGTCCCGGTACGTAAAAAGACAGGAGAAATAAGATTGTGCATAGATTTTCATAATTTGAATAAGGCATCCTTAAAGGATAATTATCCACTTCCGAAAATGGACCATATTCTGCAGAGAGTAGTTGGAGCATCTAGGATGTCACTACTTGATGGCTACTCAAGCTACAATTAGATCTTGGTGCATGAGAAAGACCAAGACAAAACTGCCTTCACAACACCCTAGGGAACCTTCCAGTATGCCAAAATGCCATTTGGAATAAAGAAAGTTGGAGCTACTTTCTAGTGAGCAATGGACATTGATTTTGCCAATGAAAAAGATGTTTTTATTGTTGTTTATCTGGATCATCTGACAGTGTTTTCTGGTTCTGATGATGAGCATTTGCACCATTTGAGAGTTGTTTTTCAGTGATGCAGAAAGTTTGGGATTTCTGTCAATCGAAAGAAGAGTCTCTTTGCCATGGATGAAGGTAAGTTGTTGGGGCATATCATCTCTAAAGATGGTATCCATATTGATCCGTCTAGAGTAGAGGAAATTAAGCACATAGAACTTCCATGGAACAAAAAGGAGATTCAGGCATTTAATGGTAAGATGAACTTCTTGCGCAGATTTATACCCAATTTGGCTGAACATCTAATAGAAATGACTAATATGTTGAAGAAGGACAATGTTGTTAAGTGGAGTGAGGAGGCTATCAAGTCATTTAATCTGGTAAAGCTTGCTCTGTCCAGTGCCCCAGTCTTGATTAGTCCTAACTATACTCAATATTTATTATTTTTTCATTTTCATCGGAGCATACTATGGCTGCTGTTTTGATGCAAAAGAGAGATTAGATTGAAAATCCAATTGCCTTTTTCAGTAGGACTATTAGAGATGCTTCTTTGAGGTATAATATTATTTTAAAAAAATCATTGGCTCTTGTAAAGGCATTGAAGGATTTTAGGGTCTATATTCTGCATTCGCATACTATAGCATATGTTCCTAATACAGAAGTAAAGGATGTCCTGATGCAAACTAATCCACAAGGTTGAAGAGGTAAATGGATAGCATCTATGTTGGAGTACGATTTAGAGATCAAGCCCACAAAGTTGATCAAAGGACAAGGCTTGGAAAAATTGATGGCCCAATAAAATCTACGTGCCCTGGACATAAACCTCATAACAACAATATCAGAGGATGAAGATGAAGGTTTTCTTGTTCCAATTTCAGAAATTTGTATACAATCGCCATGGTATTCAGATATTGTTTATGTTCTTCAGCATCTTTCACCTCCGCCAGGAATGTCTAGGAGTAAAGGTAGATCACTGAAACTTAAATATGCTAAATGTTGTATTTTAAACAGTGTTCTTTATTGGAAAGATCCAGGAGGTGTCCTGCTCAATTTTTTGGTTGAAGAAGAGGCTCAGAAGGTAATGAATGAATTTCACAAAGGTGATTGTGGTGGCCATTTGTTTTGGAAGACTACAACTAACAAAGTGTTGAGAGCAGGATATTATTGGCCCACTTTATTTTTAGATTTATATAAAACAGTGATGATTTGTCATGAATGTGAAATTTTCAAAGGGAAGAAAAAATTGCTTCCTCTTCCTTTGAAACCAGTTTCAGTAAACGCTCACTCGATTTCATAGCATAAATCCATCCCGTATCATCAGCACAACATCGATGGATATTGACAGGAACAAATTACTTTACTAAATGGATCGAGGCTGTCCCAGCAATGCAGGTGACTGACATGGTAATTATTCAATTCCTAGAATCGAATATTTTATCTCGTTTTGGTTGCCCCCACAAAATTATAACATATAACGCAGCAGCGTTCAAGTCTAAGAAGATGGTAGATTTCTGCGACAAATACAATATTGTCCTGGGCCATTCAACAACATACTACCCACAAGGCAACGACCTAGAAAAATCATTGAAAAAATCTTTGATAAATATAATCAAGAAAATGCTGGAGGAAAACAAAAGAAACTGGCATCGAAAGCTCATCAATGCATTGTGGGCAGACAGAGTTAGCAGCAAGAAATCCATAGGTATGTTGCCTTTTGAATTGGTTTATGGTACTAATGTTGTCTTTCCTACATCACTTACAGTTCCAGTCATGAGATTATTGCAAGAAGTTGGTAGTGAAGACGATGACAATCAGCGAAGGATCAGTCAGATGATCCACCTTCAGCAAACAAGAGAGGAAGTGTCACATAACGCTATTCAGTTGCAGGAGAAGATAAAGAAGATCTATGATTGAAAGACCAAAGCGGAAATGTTTCAGTTGGATGATGTAGTGTTGAGATGGGATGTAATAAATGAGGACAAAGGGAAGCATGGTAAGTTTGACAACCTATGGAAAGGACCATACAGGATTTCAGCATACAAGGGACAGAATGCTTTCTTTCTTTTAGAAATGGATGGCCAAGATTTCCCTGGAGGAGCAGCGAATGGCAGGCTTTTGAAACACTACCATTGTTGAAGATAATGGATCAGAAACTATGTCACAGTCATTGTATAAACCGTGTTATTTTTGGTCAAAATTCAAGTACACAGTCATTGGAGTTTGGGGCCCAAGGAGAAGGCTATAAAAATTAAATGATATGTGTATGGTTTCGTTTTATTTCAGTTTTCAGTCTTAGTCTTGAGTTAGAGTCAGTCTGCATTTTGTCAGCTTTTAGTATTTTTGACTCCATGCCCAATGGATAAAGCTACTTGGTCTACGGTGTTCTTGGCACCTCCAAGGAGCTACCATCCCCATTAGAGCCAATGTTAGCATTAGTCTAGTCATACTACCATCAGTGATCAAAATTTCTTTTTTTCATTTGCATATTAGGAGTCCCATACCAATAAATTTCACCATTCCGCTAGGTCATGGATTCATTGATGGTAGTGATTCTTCATCAGTTTTCCCTCATGTGAAACTTGTTGATTCTCATCTCTATGCTCTTTATTCATGAGCTAATTTCACTTTGTGAGTCGTGTCATTAGTTCATAGAATGGGTCTCATTAGGTTCTAGGATCTCACCATGGTCAAATGAATAAGTCAAGTGTCAATAAATATCAGCAAGGTCGTGAGGAAGTCAACAAACTCAAAGTCATAGCACCTGGGAAGATCAAAGAAATTATTTATTAAGTTTGATGTAATTTTCACCTAAAAACCATGTTTTGAGGTGAAAACGTGATACTTTACTTTTAATTATCATCCTTATGTAATTTTATGTCATCATATGTAATAAGTCACATTTCAGAAGCTGCTATCTCCACAAAGTCATCACCCTGAATTTCAAAGAAGATTTCGATAGCATTTTCAGTTCAAAATCATGTTCTAAGCATGCCCATCAGAAGGAGCCAAGAAAGAGATTTCCAACGGTATATTACACTCTCAAAACTGACTTCTGGATTGAAATTTATGCCTAAGTGAAACAAAAGTCCCCTATATCCTAAAAAAACCCCTTTTCCCATTTCTTCCTAAACTTTATTTTATTAAAGTTTAATATTTTCTACTCTAAATCCCATTCGAATTAACAAACCACTTCCCCTCCATACCTTTTAAACTTTATAATAAAGTTTAAAGTTTTATTATAATCCCTGCGGTTCAAAACCCTTCCCTTTCTCGATCACATCGCAACATCTAAATGTGCGCTCCGATTGGCCCTCGTGTTCACAAAAATTCTGATGCGATTGAGAGCTCCCGATTGTATGCCTATGATTGAAACCCTCCCGATTACACCCTGACCGTTGATCCGATCAGCCATCCGATGGTCTACATGCCATCGCATCATCATGATCGACACTTTCAAAGGGTCCCTTCCGATTGAGTCCCTCCCGAATGCCTCTGCCCGATTACTCCTCTGTCGTCGATCGCCTCCTCCAATCCAATGGCCCATACCCCATCGCTCTATTTCAATCGGTGATTTCCTTTCGCACATTAGATTTTTCCCCACTCTCCTTCGATCTCCCGATGCCGATGGACCTTCGGATCCCACCAGATGATCTTCCTCCCATTTATAATACAAAGTTCCCTTTCCTTTGTAAAACATAAATTTTATTTTATTTCGTTTTACCAAAGGACTTTCCCCTCTTTGCCTATTCCCAATCGCATCGGGAAAATCCTGTTGTGTAATAAATTTTTCTCTGCTCCCTCCCCCGATTTCGATTGCGATTTACATTCCCGGGTCCCACCTAAAGGCTCTCCGCTCTATCAGTGTAAATTTTTTTTACTTCTTTGCAAAGTGCCGAAACATTTTTATTTTTGTTCTACCCCATTACTCTTTGGATTATCCCTATCACATTAATACCAATCGCATCGAAAGTTTCTAAGGCCTCATAACACTTCCCCCTTTCCTCTAATCCCGATTGCGATTACACCATCACATCATATATTTTTAAAACACTCCATTATATGTTGCACCCCCTCCTTTCCTCCAATTTCAATTTGCGATCACTTATGGATCCCACCTCCTTTCCCTTTCTCTCTTATTCATTCGAAAGGGGATTTCCCTTTATTAAAGGCACAAAGTTCAGTTCTGATATTTTCAAAAGGTGTCCTTCAGCATATATGAAATTTTTCAATAAAGAAAGGAAACAGTCAAGGGCCGAGAGCTAAAATGAGACAGAGATTTCTACGACAGCAGGAAAATAGGGATCTTCACTTCAGATTGCCTATTTTACATCCATCCAGTGTATCAGTGAATCTGCCCAAGTGGTCAAACGTATTGTTGTTCCTTATTTTCAGGGGCAGATGGTTGGTTCTCTTTTCTATGATCGGACTTCAATTCTTGAGCTAGAAAACAACTCCTCTTTTTGTGGATCTACTTTCCCACATTTCAGTCTATTTGATGTAATTTAGAACCATTTGTAAATCAGTCTGTAAATCAGTAAGTAGGGGAATAGTGTGGAAATCAAGGAGAACGCTCTGCGCTCCAATGTAACAGTTTTGGACAGGGAATTAATAAGGAGATGCAGCTCTAAATTTTGGGATCCATGTGGTATGAAATTTAGCATTTGTTCTCTTCTTTGTGTTCATATGTAAATTGTTATGTGTATCATCCATTCATAAACATATCTGTTTGAATGCTTTCAAGATAGAAAGGTAGAATCCATTTTTTTATGCTCTGCCTTGGGAAATCATTCAATACTCGGTGTTTTTCTTCTATTTGAAAAGGATTCGTCTCCCATGCCCTTTTAAACTCCTCACTAGTCTTTCCATTCCATCATTATTTAAATTTAATTGCTGAAATTTCCTGCCTACCTTGCCCCATGAAATAACCTGTATCCATGATTTAATTCCCCAGTTTCAAACTGTCCCACTTGTCCCACACATCCCTGAAAAATAAATTCATTTCATTAAAAAAAATTATGATTATTATACCTAGCCTAAAATTAGTTTTATAATTGTACTTTGTTGAATATACTTTTCACGGAGAGAGCCCTCTCCTGACCTTGTAGGGGTAGCTACAAGGATGAGCGTGGTTTAGATGTTACCCTGTTTTTCCTTTCTTCACCCTGAGGTTAAAATCAGGTGATAACACACCTTGTCATATCAACTGGTCCCTTCTAGAAGTGCGCCATTGAATTTAAGGAGTATCGACCCCCATCTACTAGTAACCACAAGTATATCATTGTGTCGGTTTACTATTTTACCAAATGGGTTGAGCCCATGCCAATGTTCAATAACATGGTAGCTACCGCAGCTCTCTTTTTCTTTAACCATGTTATCGATCGATTCGGGGTTCTGAAAAAATTTCTCTCTGACCATGGATGACATTTTGAAGATGATATATGTCATGATCCATCTTATCTGTTGGGCTTTGAGAACCAATTTTCATCGTCCTATTACCTCCAATGTAATGGTCAAGTTGGAGTGGTAAATAAAATCCTTAAAACTATGCTTCAACGGATGATGAAAAAGAACAAAAACAACTAGAACCTTATGCTATTCCCTGCTTTATGGGCCTATAAAGCTTCTGTTAAAATTGCCACCAATTTTACTCCTTTGCACCTTGTTTTTTGCGAGAAGGCAGTCTTACCGATCGAGTGTGAAATACCCTCCCTTCACCTAGCCATCAAACTTCTCCCTGAAACCAAACCTTTAGAAAAAATATTTATCATGCTTGAGTATTCTTCCGAAGACCGTAATATTTCCCTGAAAACCATCGAAGTAGCCAAGAAGTGCATCAAAGCTCAATATGACCAAAAATTCCACCCTCGTACCTTTCACGAAGGCGATCTTGTTCTAGTGTATGACCAGTCTCATGATGTCCTTGGTCATGGGAATTTTGACTCATTATGGCTAGGACCTCACATCATTAGTAAGGATTTGGGCAAGGGGGCATACCTTATAGAGAATTTCGAAGGTCAACTTTGATAACCCTTGCAATGCACTCTACCTTAATAGATTTTACCCATAGCATCTCCCGTCGAGATGTGTGTTTTATTTTTGTCATGAATTTAGGTAGCTTTCATTTTTTACAATCATCTCATTTATTTCCTTGTGGCACCTTTCAGATGGATCCATCATCCACATCGTATATCGGCTATGCCTAAGGTGCAAGTAGCTTCTCCCATATTCTAGCCTTCACAACTTAGGCCATTTTTTGCTGATTTGTGGTAGCATCATATGTGATCTAGCCTTGTAACTTTTTATATAGGTTAAGACACATGTATTCCATAATACCCAGAAAGGATTTTGGAAAATTCCACCTAGAGATGGTTTAATTAAATTAATTAATCATTTTTTAATGTTTTCCTAAGTATAAACTTAGGGAAACTAATTAATTAAAGGGTATTAATTAAATTAAGGGGAAACTTAGGGATCACCTACAAGTTAATCTTAGCCCTTGGTTATGTTTTAATCTTGGCCATTGAAGGGTCAATGGAAGAATATAAGAAGGAGGGTGAGGGGCCTATGGAAAAAATATACATTGAACACATTGAGCATTTGGCATTGTCGAGCTTGTGAGAGAGACACTAATTTTTTATCAAGATAAAATCACTATGGCAGGGTTTTCTAAGTGATTTTGATTTAGTGATCAGTTCCAGAGCGAGGCATATGAAGTAACTAGTAAAGAGTAACAGGAGTACATTTTAGAGAGAGAAGAACCAATCACACAGAAGAGGCAACACAGTCACCTAGAGGGGCGACACAGTTCCTAAATGCAATCGCACAGAAGTGGCGCAGTACCATTTTTATTTAGTCCAGAAATGGCTGGAAGCTGGGGTTTCTGAGCCATTTGGGCTAAAACTCAGTTTCTGATCAGCTTGATCATTTACAGAGAAGAGGTGATGCAGTTCTAGAGCTTGCGTAGGCAGGCTTACATAGTTCTGGTGTAGGCATCACATAGAGGCAGAGAGGGGCTTCACCAATGTTGTTCTGATCAGTCAAGGATTTTCAGAGTGAGGTATACCTCACATTTCTTCTGTTGCCTATATTTTCTCATAAGGCTGAACAGGATATTGGCACCCTAGTTGTACTCAAGATTCTGCTTCTTAATAATACAAAACCCTCAGATCTGTTGCACCTTTTTTCCTGAGTTGGGTTTTTCCGGGGACTTACTCCAAAATTAACTGTGTCAAATGTAGATGTTTTCATTATATTTTTTTCCAGTTTGTTTCAGCACTTAGATTTACTCTGCAACATTATTTGTGTATACTGCTTCAGTAATTACTTCGTTATTTCACTGTAATGAAATAATTATGAAAAATAATAGGATAAGTAATTCAGATTTGTTGTAGTACGAATCTGGATTTAGAATTTCTCACATGGTATTAGAGCCTATTAAAGATGAAGTGTAGGAGAAACAAAAGAGAACCAACAGATCAACACTGAAGAAACTGGGTGTTGCGTAAGCAGCAGTAGAATACCCCTGCAGTTACGCAGTCCAGGTCAGGAGGGAATTACAGCACAGAGAAAGATCCCTTTGAAAGAGATGACAGAGGGGTAATATTTTTCAGTTGTAGAAGAGGTAGCATAGCAGACCAGTGTAGCTGAAGGATTCAGTTGCTGCACAACAGTGAGTGATGGTGCATAAGTGTCAGAAATTTTTTGAAAAAAACAGATTAGGGATTTCTTGACCTCAGAGAGTTTTCTTACTCAAATAAAATTAGTTTTTCCCGTGCAACAACAGAATCATTGACTTACTCCTCAAGGAGCGCGTAAGTCTAGTTAAGCATAGGGTTAGAGGAATATATTGACAGTTGAGGAGATGGCCAGCAATGGATTGTGTGACCAAGATAGATTACAGGGTGTCTCCAACTATGTTATTCGAGAGTCAAGGATTCAATTTCTCCTTGATGAGCATAATATAAAGGCCCTCATTGATAGTGCAGTTGTAGAGCCACTAGATGCAACACATCTGAGAGCCTTCAAGAAGAATATGTAAAGAGCCAAATAATTGATACTAGATGGTGTGAAGGATCACATCGTACCTCACATAACAGAAAAGAAAACTTCTAGAGAAATGTGGGTAGGGCTGGAAAAACTATATCAAGGATATTCCGAGTAGCAGAAGATGTATCTGGAGGAGAAGATATGTAATACCAAGATGAATAAGGGAGAGATTTTTTACTCCTTCCTATCTAGAATTCAGGATAACTAATACTAGTTGTCAGTAGTGGGATCAACACTCAAAGAATCAGATTTGGTAAGGCTCACTCTGAACTTAGTTTTAGATATTATTATGTATTTCTCTAGAGAATTATGGGTAGAGAAAAGCTTTCAGGATGGGAAGAAATGTGGGAAATATTGCAGCAAGAAGAGCTGGTGAGAGATCTCCTCAAAATTCATATTGAGGATGACAACAGTGGTTTGAAATTCAATAAGGAGGAGGAAGATAACACAACCCTTGCATAAAAGTGGAAAAAAAGGCAAAAGAATAAATATTTGCCCAAGATCAAGTGCTTAAGGTGTGGGGAAATGGGACATTATGCCAAACAATGTCCTCTTAAGAAAAAGGACAAGCAGGAGAAGAAATATCCTCAAGCCGGAGCTACCAGTATTGAGGCAGAATTTGATTGTGCTATGTTAGCTCATATTTTGAAAGGAGAGAAATGGGTTGACTTGGAGTTGTAGATGCATAATATACAAGTAGCAGGATCCTTGAGTATTTCCAAACTCTTGGATCACATGTGAGCTACGGCAGCCTAAAGATAGTAGCAGGATGGACAGTTGTAGAAGAAGATGAAGATGCATTGCAGTGGCTAGAATTACTAGAGCCCGATCAGCACAGGGAGGGAGAAAAAACATCATAGTGTAGAGTAGTTCTCACGCAGTTCTGAGAAACAACATCGCAACATTTGTTAGAGAGCTAGTGCAAAAGTTAGAAGTAGTCAGTATTATTTTTCAGATGCAATTTTACTTGTCCAATTTCAGATGTTTTTTCTATTGCAATTTGAAAAATTTCAACAACAATAGTAGTAGTAGCAGTAGTAGATGAGCAGAAAAAACACAATGCACAAATGGTGCAACGCAGTGCAACAACATTGTTGTAGAATTCAGAGGGAGTTGCGGCACAGTGGCAGTTGGTAGCAGCATGCAGAGTCAACAATAGTACAAATGCAACATTTTTTGTGCAGTGTTGGTGACCAACATCAACAACACAACAGTAGACGTTCCAGAAGTCAGAGGAACACATTGAGTTATCTTGCTAGAGCACTTTCCTCGCTAAGAGAGAGTGTTGATTTATGGTAGCATAAGATGTGCTCTAGACTTGTAACTTTGTATATAGGCTAAGACACATGTTTTCCATAATACACAGAAAGGATTTTGGAAAATTCCTCCTAGAGATGGTTTAATTAAATTAATTAATCATTTTTTAATGTCTTCCTAAGTCTAAACTTAGGGAGACTAATTAATTAAAGGGTATTAATTAAAATAAGTGTGAATCTTCTAGATAAAGTCATGGATCACCTCCAAGTTAATCTTAGCCCTTGATTATGTTTTAATCTTGGTCGTTAAAGGGTCAATGGAACAATATAAGAAGAAGGATGAGGGGCCTATGGAAAACATATACATTTAACACTTTGAGCATTTGGAATTTTCGAGCTTGTGAGAGAGACACAACTTTTTGATCAAGATCGAATCACTAGGACAAGGTTTTCTAATTGATTTTGATTCAATGATCAATTCCAGAGAGGGGTAGATGTAGTAACTGTTCAGGAGGACCAAGAGTACATTGCATAGAGAGAGGAAGCAGTCACACAGAAGAGGCAGTGGAGTCACCTGGAGGGGTGACACAGTTCCTGAAGGGAATCATGCAGAAGTGACGCAATGCCTTTTGTATTCAGTCCAGAGATATCTGGAAGCTGGGGTTTCTGAGCTAGGAGGGTCAAAACTCAGTTTCTGATCATCTTCATCATTTTCAGAGGAGAGGTTACATAGTTCTAGAGCTTTCCAATGCAGGATTACACAATTCCAGTGTAGGAATCACGTAGAGGCAGAGAGGGGTTTCACCAATGCTGTTTTGATCAGCCGAGGATTTTCAAAGTGAGATATACCTCACATTTCTTTTGTTGCCTAGATTTTATCTGAAGGATGAGCCAGATATTGGCACCCTAGTTGTACTCAAGATTTTGTTGCTTAATAATAAAAAACCCTCAGATCTTCTGCACCGGTTTTCCCGAGGTGGGTTTTTTCAGGGACTGTCCAAAAATAACTGTGTCAAATGTAGAATTTTTTCATTATATTTTGTTCATTTTTTTTTAGCACTTAGATTTATTCCATAACATTATTTGTGTAGACTACTTCAGTAATTACTTCGATATTTCACTATAATGAAATAATTATGAAAAATAATAGGAGAATTAATTCAGATTTTTTGCATGCTATTTGATCTACAAATCTTGTTTCATAATTTCCATCCAAATTTCTGAAGCATGCGTCATCAGGAATTTGTCTGAAATTAAAATTACTAGTTGAAGAATAAAAAAATTTCATGAGATTTTTGTGACTACACTAAAGAGGCACATGAACGTAGTGTCACAATAAGCCCAAAATTTTGTGATAGCTTGGTTATTCAAGTTTTTATAATTCTTATAGATTTAGTCACCATTTCTAAATTCTCACATCTCACAGTCTTCAGCATGAATCTCTCGCAATCTGGGCCAGAGTTTGGTATAGGTATGTTTCATTATGGTACGATATATTGAAGCTTCCTAAGAAAAGAATCAAATATCAAAGGGTAACTCAAATATTGGAAGTATGTAATCAAGTATGATTCAAATGCAATAAAATTCTAAGTATATTGACAACAATGGTGAAATTCGAGATAGTGGAAAACACACCTTAAATTATAGTTTTGTCACTTATGTCATGATTCTATAGTTAAGAAGAGATGTGTGCATTAAATCCTGAAAGGACAAATATGGACTCTGGAGAGTTTCCCTACCATCATCTTGAGGGTGGTTTGTTGGTATCATTATGAAATACCCAGTTATGATGACAATGGAAGATATTATTTTAAAGTGAATCTCCAGTTTTTCACTTCAAGTTATTTAGAATATAATCATAAGGAATTTCCTGATTATAATAACATCTTTGTCCTGGAAGATATAATTGGAAGTAGACCAACTTGTCTCTTCAGTGATATTTTCAAGTACTCTCTCAGTATCAAAATAAATATTTCTTGACATCTCTAAGTCTTACAATGAATAAATTATGTGCATCAATCTCCATGATACAATGTGGCCTATCAGTCAGCTATAACTTTGTTGCATTTTTATCATGCGCACAAACTATTACAGTACCTTTGACCTTGTCATCTTGGATAAGATATGAAGTAAATTTTGAAACTTCGTTCTTAAATATCAGTTACAAGGTCTTGGCATCCCATTATCAGCCTTGGTCATGAAGTACAGAGGTGCATGTGATGTAAAAGACACATGGGATTATTTCTAGTCAAATATGGGGATGTGCATATTGATTGAAATAATTCAATCCATGATAGCATGGAAAAACCTCACCATCTAGTGGATGAATATGTATCCTAGTTTCTGGAGGAATTTAAAGGAAAAAATGGATCAATAAAGGGATTTTTTCTACAATAGCTTATGTTTGAGCTAGCACCATTTTTATTATCTCCATAACAATAGATAAGCATGACTAAAGTACCCATGTTCTCTCTGTATGCTTGAACCTGAGTAGTAGTTGATGTCAGACTTCCTTCGGCTCTTCCTGGCCCAATGATCAAAATCTTCATTAAGATATTCATAGGGAGCTATGATTTAGATGGATTTTATTTCTCCCTTAAATTAAAATTTTTATGTGATGGAGAAGTTGTTGGTATATATTGGTGTTCTTGATAAACATCTTATCATTCATATGCCTCAATATGAAGTATCTGAGTCAATCTATGGAAGAACCCCATATTTTGAATAACTGATTATTGAGATATCTCTGGAATGTAAGATTCCTTGAATATTCTAAATATACCTCGGTTTGAAGTGTGATGGATGGAAAGAGCACATATAGTTCTATACCTCTTGATTTGGTTGCTCTGGAAGCATTATTGAGGCTGGATGTATATAGCAGCAAGTATGGCTTATCATGAAACTAGTTGGTTGAGGAAGCTCTTCCATAAGCCATTGTTGCACATGATGGAAATCACCGTTGTATATTACAATAATTAAAGTAGGACTAACCTTCCAGAGAATCCATGATTGGCTACAGGTAACATTTTATTTATAATATGGTACAATCAAGCTCCATCATTTTAGGATTGATGTGCAGGTTACGGAAATCCTATCAAAGCCTCTTGGTAAGGTCAAAATTTATCCTCATTCAGAAAGAGACTGGGAGTCATGGAAATTACCCTCTATGATGGTCGTAGTTGAAGACTAAGCTTTGGGAGCTCCCAGGGGCTTGGGGTACTTTTTGAGCTATGAGAGACCATAGGGTGAGTGGTCCACCTTCCCCTACTGGTGTGTTGTTTATAGGGTGAGTGATTCACCTTCTCCTATGATACCCCATGATGGCTGACATGTAGGGTGAGTGGCTCAACATCCCCTACGATTGTAGACATGTGTGTAGGATGAATGGTGGCTTTGACTGTTCTTTGAGAAAGAGTTTAACTGGTTTTGACTGAGCTCCATTGGAGGATGTATATTTTTGGTTTGACCAGTGTTGAATTTGCTAGCTAGGACATCTTGTTGACTATTGTAAACCATACTTTCTCTCTCTATTGAATTTGAAGAATAATAAGAAGATTTGATCAAAGGGTTTTCCCCACATTGGGGTTTTTCCCTAACATCTGCCAAATTTTGTGTTCTCTTGTCTTGGCTTGTCTTCTGGTTTTTTTTTCATGTTCTATCAAGATTTATTAGAAATTTTAATGTGATTTCTAAACAGGAAATTGAATTGGGCTAGTAAGAAATATTGAAGTAAATTTCTCTAAGCATAGAACATACCATCGTTAATAAAAATTAACATGGTATCCGAGTTGAGGTGATGACAAAGCTATTAATTTCGGGATATAAGGTCCAAAGTGCATATTGCACTGCTCATATGATGATGATTATATTTTTTTTGGATTACTCTTTTAGAGAGGTGAAATATTGGTCTAAATATCATCTTGTTTTCATGAGCAGAACATATATTTTGATTTTATTTTCCACACATGTGGAAGGTCTACCAGATTTGTAATGTAGGTTCACAAGCCCAACAAATGTGTCACACACCCTCATTCATGGATATAAATTGTAGAGAGATGATGTCCATTTCATCCTGAACTCATCAAACAAATTCATCTTGTGATATGATTGGTCCATATAGCCTAGGAGAGGCTTCCTTCCCTCACACATGTTAATCTGAACCTGAAGAAAGTTGTTGTAATTTTCAGATTGTTTCTAGGGTTTCTAGGCAGCGTTGACTTTGGGTCAACTCTTGGAATTTGACTTCGATTTTTGGGTAGAAATTTCAATTTATTGAGGCCACATTTGAGGGTACAGAAATCGAGGAGAGGCGTTGACTTTGAATGAAGTTCGTTGATTACAATTTTGACTTTTTTGTTGACCAATTTGGGTTGACTTGCGTTGAATTTTTGGAGTTGTTTTGAGGCCTGTATGTGACCTTGGAGGAAAGCTAATTTGGCTGTTGGAGAAGTTGGTTTGATCTACTCAAGAATTTTCTGGCCAGGGCATCCTCTTGACTACTGTAACAAACATTTATTTATCCATTTGTTGGATTAGAATAATTACAAGTTCTGATACATTATTTGGATTGTCTTTTGTTGATCTATTTTCATGTTCTATCAACATTTCACTTTCTAGTTTATGTGATTGCTAAATCTGAATTGGGCCTTAAATAAGATTGAATCAAAACTACATTTAAGCATAGAAAATACCATGGTTATCTAAATTTAACATGGTATCAGAGGTGAGGTGAAGACAAAGCCCAGGATAGTGTGAAAATAAATCACCGAAGAAGAATTTTTATCAAGGATCAATGGCCTCCACATACAGGGGTTTCAAGTCTGATGATAACTTGACTAAAAAGTATGATTATCATGCATGGAGGATGTCTTTGGATTTCGATTTGGAAGACCAAGATGGCATGGAATATGTGCAGGGGAATATCCATGAGCCTCCATCAAATGCATTAGATGCCACAAAGACAAATTATATAAAAGGAGAAATCGAAGAAAATATGATTATCAGGGATTCAATACATAAGCACTTGGTTGATTACATGTTTGGGCTGGTTACATCTAAAGAGATGCATGATAAGCTGGTTAGCATGTTCAGGCTAGCAATGCTAATCAAGTGCTTTTCTCCAAGAACATGTTGAAGAATATCAAGAAGGTAAAATATGAATCCATCCAATCATATTTTATCAGGATCACAGACATTAGGAATGATATCCTTTCTATAAGGGAAGGATTAGTTGATAGAGAGCTTGTCCTCATTTCTCTTGAATGAATTCCTCGAGATTGGTATGCATTTAATACTAAGATTCTTAATAATAATGTGATTCCTAATTTTAATGAATTGCTGACATGATGCCCTCAAGAGGAGACAAGAATGATGGAGAG
Organism: Pinus albicaulis; assembly: GCA_034641835.2. Lineage (NCBI taxonomy): Eukaryota > Viridiplantae > Streptophyta > Pinopsida > Pinales > Pinaceae > Pinus > Pinus albicaulis. The sequence continues at coordinate 503,664,715 of CM076572.1, read as the reverse complement.
AGACCATCCCTCTAATGGAAATGGAGGTGACCCTACTTCCTTCACTTCTTGTGTAAAGAAGAAGAAACATGGTGGCACGAGAAATCAAAACCATGGAAGAGCAGGGCCCAAAGGAAGGAAGGGGAGATGTTACACTTGTAAAAATACTGGTCACTATGAAAGAGGGTGCCCTAATAGAAGGGACTCTCCTAGGGATGATGACAACAATGACTTCAGGGAGAATGTAAATCAAAGGAACAACAGGTTCAAAGGAAAGACGAAGGCTCCCTATGATCAAAGTGGAAATGGAAAAAATTTCAAAAGGTCAAGGAATTCTAGGTACTATGAGTCTAATGTTGTTGATAATAAGAAAAATGAATATATTCTTGTATCCGCCCTCTTTGCTCGATCTCCTACTAACACCCTAGATGTCTATTTGATTAATAGTGGTGCTTCAATGCACCTTATTGGTTATAAGGAAGCCCTAAATGATTCGATTGAGAAGGATATTGATTTAGAAATTATCCTTGGAGATAATGCCACCTATCCAGTGAAATTGATAGTGATTGTCTCCATTCATCTTTCTCAAGGTCAAGTCCTCCACTTACAAGATGTGTTGTACGTACCTGATTTGAGGAAGAACCTTGTGGCTATTTTGGCAATGGAAGACAAAGGATTCAAGGTGGAATTCATTGATGGAAAGGTATGCATTTGGAAGAAGAAATTAAAATAAGCTCTTACTATTGGTTTTAGATTTGATACACTCTATTAGGTTGGAGGAGTCCATTAAGAGCTATGTCATGTGATACAACTCATAAAACTAAGCTATGGCACCAGAGGTTTTCACACATTCTTTATAAATCCCTTCCCAACGTAAGAAAGGTGGTGACAAGGATGCTTGATTTTAAAGATGATTGTGAAGATATATGTCAGGGTTGTGCTGAAGGGAAGAAAACAAGGGGACCATTCCCCTCAAGTGTCACAAATACATTTGATATCTTGCAATTGATACATTCTGATTTATCCAGTATGCTAGCCGTAACATCCTTGGGAGGATTTTCCTATTACATGAATTTTCTAGATGTCCTCTCCCACAAGACCTAGATATATTTCTTGAAGAATAAGGAAAAATCAAACCGGGAATAAAATCAAAATTTTGAGGACCGAAAATGGGACCAAATATGAGTCAAATAAATTCAATGAATTTTGTAGGGAAGCGGGCATTAAGAGGGAGACCACAACTATATATACTCCTGAGAAAAATGGTCTTGCTGAAAGAAAGAACATGACCATTGTGGAAGTTGCTCGTGCCATGCTATATGACCAAGGTCTTCCGAAGATTCTATGGGGTGAAGTTGCAAACACTGTTGTGTATGTCTAAAATAGATGCCTGCATTCTGCTTTGGACTCCAAAACTCCCGAATAAGTATTCTCTGGCAAGAAGCCTGATGTCTCCCATATTAAAGTTTTTGGAAGTCCTATTTATTTTCATGTGCCCAAAGAAAAAATAAGAAAGATGGATGCTTCTGGGAATAAGGGAATGTTTGTGGGCTACAGTGAAACTTTTAAGGCATATAGAATCTATGTGCATGGTCAAAGAGAAGTGGAGATATTCCATGATGTTACCTTCGATGAATATGTTGCCCTTAAGAAAGTAAGAAATATTCCTAGATTAAAGGAAGACAAAGAAGAAGAAGAAGAAGAAGTTGGAAGGTAGGAAGAATCGAAGGATGAACAACTCTCGAAGATTCCGAGAGACATATTGCCCCAAGGGGTAAATTCCATGAAAGTAAGAAGTCGAACAGGTACCAAGGGCATCTAGTAGCCATGAGTACAATTGTACAATCTGAGCCTGGATCATTTGAAGAAGTCATAAAGCATCAAGTTTGGAAGGATTTTATACATGAAGAATATGAGTCCATTATTAATAATGATGTCTGGGAAGTAGTCCTGAGATAGGGGGGAAAATCTGTTGTCACCTTGAAATGGCTCTTCAAGGTCAAGCATGGAGCCAATGGAAGTGATGAAAAGTACAAGTTAAGATTTTTTTCCCAAGGATTCTCTAAAAAATAAGGAATAGATTATGATTATATATTTTCACATGTCACTAACTATACCACCATCCGATCTATCATTTCCCTTACTACAACACAAGGATGGAGTCTCCATCAGATGGATGTGAAGACTTCTTCTCTGCATGGTTCAATAAAGGAAGAGGATTATGTGGAGAAACCTTTGGAGTTCGAAGTCCATGTTAGAGACTAAAATGTATCGAGGTTGAGGAAATCCTTCTATGGGTTGAAGCAAGCCCCCGAGGCTTGGTATGAGAGGATCGATAGCTACTTGATGAAGTTGGGCTTCACTGAAAGTGATGTTGATCCGAACCTTTATTTTAAGGTTGATAAAGAAAGGCCTGTCATTCTTGTTCTTTATGTGGATGATCTCTTCCTGATAGGTGCTTACCATCTAGTTCATCAATGTAAGAGGGAGCTAGCTTCCAAGTTTGAGATGAAAAAAATAGGACTGATGCACTATTTCCAAGGCTTGGAGGTTTGGAAAAGGCCAAGCGATATTTTCCTTCCTCAAGGAAAATATGTCGTGAAGTTACTGGAGATATTTGGTATGGTGGACTGTAAGTCTGTGTTGACACAGATGGAACTCAACTTTAATAACTTGTCTTGAAGTGCTACTGGGACCGAGATGGGAAATCCCATTGAGTATCGAAAACTCATAGGGGCCCTGCTGTTCTTTGTGAAATCCCATCTAGATGTATGTTTTGCAGTGAAAAATTTGAGTCAACATATGGTTGAGATTCATCACATTCATTGGATTGGTGCCAATAATCTATTGAGATATCTTCACAGCACAATCAACCATGGGCTGAGATACACTGTCAGGAGTTTGAGACTCCATGGATATACTGATGTCGATTGGGCTGGCAGTGTGGTGGATCGTATGAGCACGTATGGATTTTCTTCACCTTGCGTTCTGTTTCGATATCTTGGATGAGCAGGAAGTAGAAATCGGTGGCTTTGAGCATCGCGGAGGTTGAATACATTGCAGTGAGTATGGCTTGTTGTGAAGCTATTTGGTTGAGATTTCTTTTCAGTGAGATGTTTGTACATGTGTTAGATACCACTGTTATCCTTTTTTATAACCATAGTGGGATTCGTCTTTATGAGAATCTCCTCTTTTACGATCGATCCAAGAATATTCATATTAGGTACCATTTTATCTAGGATATGGTAAAATGAGGTGTTGTAAGGCTCGATCACATAGGAACTAATGAGCAAGTCACAGATATTCTCATGAAGCCCCTGGGGAAGTTCAAGTTCCTAACCTTCTTTGAGAAGTTTGGAATCGTGGAAAGACCCTATTGTGAGGATCCTGCTTGAGTTTGACAATGAGCTCTAGGAGCTCCAAGGGTCTTGGGGATAGATTCTTGTAGCTGTAAGCACACACGTGACTAGGCTTGCCGAACCTTGTTGTGATTTTGACCCACCATTATGATTTTGAGTTAGTTCACCCTCTCTTTTATCTATGCCCCACATGCATCCTACCTGTGGAGTTTCAGACTCATGGGAAGTACCTCTCATTTTTCCAATGAGGTGGGAAATGTTGATAGGGACCAGTAGCAAGACTGATGCACACATCGAATATTGTTATACTTGTTATGTCTAGGATGGGTTGTGTCCAAAACCTTGATCTGGGATCAATTTTGATGAGATTCTTACCTATAAACTAACTTCGGGTTAGCATGTGACTCTTGTGAGCCTATCGAGTTTTTACCCTCTAGGTTGAGTTTGGGTCAACGGAGTGTGACTCACTCTCATTTGTTTGCCCTTAGATCTGGAAAATCATGTTACAACAAGATGATGTAAGATTGTAGGATGATGATGATGATAGTACATGATGGTACTGATGACAGGATAGAACAGGTGGACAGTTGAAGTTCTCCCTAGTTGAGAGAGAGTGTTAATTTGTAATATCCCAAAAGGGAGAATGCAGTAATAATTCACACAATATAAGAACTTACAACAAGACAAACAATAAATATTAAGACAACACCATAATTTATAGATAAGCTAAGCCATTTTATTATATTGGAGAAGAATCAGTTACACAATGTACAAAAAGTGAGTAGATCTAGCCAAAATGTTGGTCTAGAATCACGAAGAAAGCATGCTACAACAGGTACAACGTAGCTGGAGAGGCACTGAAGAAAATACTATGCTATCCCTTTAGCAGAATATGAACATATAGTTGCAGGCTGAATAATAAAATGCATATCTACTCAAAACTGAAGCTCAGATGATGCCAAAATTCAAGATCTGGCCAATGTGATGGATTCTCGAGATAACCCAGAAAGGATTTTCCAGATCTGCAACTTTGGAAAAATAACCTCCCTAGGGTTTGATCCTTGATCTACTGGTAAATACAGATCTGAAGCTAGATCTGACAAACAGATGGCTGAAATATGATATCAGATCAAATCTATTCTTGAAGGGTTGATCCCTTCTTCAGATCTATGAGCTATTAGCTCTAGATATAGCTTCTCAATCCTCCAATGATGATTGCAGCTGTTGCAACACAACTGCCTCTAGAAACTACACTATGAGGGAAAGAGAGGCCTTATTCCTGCTAAAAAATGCTGCAATAAACTCTTGGCTGATGGAAATAATGATGGCAATGTGAGGGGATGATCCCTCACAGGATTGCTAGCTGAAATACTAGCAACTTCCTTCCTCCCTTTAGATCTGCAAGATAGACATCGTAATTCCTGAAGGAAGTACTACTGCTAGAAGGTCAATAAATTTTGGCCTAATGCATGATCTGCTATGAAGCTCCGGGAAGCTGATATTTAAGCCCAAGTGATAGTAATAAACCCTCACTAGTTCTCTAGCTGAAGCACTGAAGACAACTTCCTCCTTCCTAACTGATCTTTAGAAATCTGAAATTTCTGAATATGAGTGTTCTCCAGAAGTAGAAAAAGGAGATCGCACTTAAAGCTTGATGTATCATGAATTAAAATCCTCTTTCTAGAGCTTCTCTAAGAAAGAGGTGGGATTCCCTACCAGGAACACCCTGTGCTAAACAACACATGCAATCTCTGCTAAACAGCCCAAGAAAGCAGTGGAATGTCACATGACAATTCCAGATCTAAAAAGATCTTTATATCAAGAATAATCAGCATGCCCTCATCCTTGCTTTCATCTTATCTATATAACATTTTAGCCTTCCCAAGCCTTGGCCCTCATCTAGACTGCGTTGTCACATGTGGACAAGATCCTCCAAGTTGGACTGCATTGTTTGACCAAATCAACCATCATGTTTAGGTGCAATGTACACCTTCCATCAACTGTGCCTTGTTTGCACAACATCCTCCATCACTTTATCATGAATGTACCATGATATTTGACATCTTCAAGATCTTAGTTGATTGAATCATCCTCTATTTGTTCCCTTCAAGATCTTAGTTGACTGTGTCAACCTCCATGATCTATCTCATTAATGAGACAAGTTCTCCAATTTCATTCACATTAGTAGTTGCTCAACTACCTTGTTATGTAGATATAGGCTAAATTAATCCACATTCACACACAAAAAGTGGTTATTTATTCATATTGAGGATTGTGGTTCCCTCCGCCCTTTTATTTACTTAATTCATTAAGAAAATCAAGGACTCTAATATTCCAAATATGATGTGAAAATTTGGGAATATTACAGTCTCCCCCGAAAAAATGTTGCTTGTCCTCAACCAACTCCAAAAGTAGATGCAAAGCCATCTATTCCCCTCCAAATGGCATCCACATAAGGAAGGATTCCTCCATTTGTTGCAATGGGTTATGCATGTTTGGTTCCAAAGTTGCCTTTTAAAAACATAAAGAATGACCTCTAACTGGATGGTTAGATGTCCTCCTTATTTCATGAAGTACCAAGTGACAACCATATGATGTCCAACATCATCATCAATACATTAGATACATAAAATAAAGTGGCTCTCTTCACAAAGGAAAAGCTCCATCACACAATACATCTCTCCATCCCATGTTTCATTAATTTGTTTGAGCATTGATATGATCTCATACTTAGCCCTGTTGGCCTTGTTGGATCCAAGCATGATTCCAATGTTATGCAAAAGAATAAGGGAAGGAGCTATATGGGTAGACAAAGATGTTAAAAAATATTCTCCTAAGAGTAACCACCGGGGTAAGGCCCTTTTCTGCTATCCTCCATCTCCTCTATGTAAGATGGAAAAGCCAAACTCCCTCCAAAAGCAACCAAAGCAACAAGATATCTTGTTGATTTCTCTCCTCCTCATGTGCATCATGAAACAAAAGCATACTAATGGACATATGGAATGTCACATCATCCCAATATAAAGAAATATCATCAATGCACATCATGAGAGCATCATGCCAAGTTTTACCCAAGACAAAACACATAGACATAGGAGATGTCATGTGGTGGTCAATATCTCTCAAGTGAAACCAAAATGAACATGCCTTCTTTTGTTGCATTCTTTCATTGATCCATAAGGCATGAATCAGAAATTTATGAGCTATTGGGTGGTAGCCATACTCACCCAAGAGAATCCAGTGTAGCCATGCCTCCTTCTTCATTTCATAGGTGTTCTTCAAGGCATCGATCAAAGAAATAGGAGCCTTTGGGAAGTGACAAGAACCTCCCAAGGGAAACCAACGTAACCAAGCTTTCTGGCCCATGTAAATCTGCAAGTGGTCATGCAACCCCTTTCTTATCCTCCTCACCCACTCACCCAAATATGGAAGATGAGTGATGTGTTGCATAATCATGGTATCCTCCCTTTGTAGAATACCATCTTCCCCAAACTGATGAAGTACTTTTCACTCCATGAAATGTTGAAGTGCACCTCCAATGATATCTCTTATTGAGACCTTCTTCTCATCCATGGCCTTCCAAAACCAATGAGGTTCTGGATCTTCTATAGGTAAAATTTTCTCTTTGAGTTGTGAGATGCTCAATGAGAAAGTGTCATCAAGAAAGGAGAAAAGGTTTCTCATATCTAGATGTCTACCATTTATCATCTTTACCTCCATTGCTTCATGAGTGAAGCTACCTTCAGAATTCTCCCAGAATAATGGTGCCTCATCATTATCACTTCTTCTAAGTGACATTGTTGTACATCTGCAAGGTAATACATAAAATGTCTCAAAGAAAGGTACAATATTGATCTCATAACCAGTAATTGTACAAAGGATTATGCTCATCCCTTCTTCTAAAACTCTACACTTCAACTCAAGAGGTTGACTGTTTCTCATCCATGACAAACTGGGATATCTTTTCATCTCCTCCTTGATTAGATCAAGGGTCCTCTGCGTTGTGATATGTTGCTACTCCAAATTAGCACTATGTTCTAACCCTTGGTTATGCATTGGCCCTGATGGCGTGTCCCCATAAGTTTCAATAAGGTCTACTCAAACAATAGGTGATGAATATGTATGCATACCTTGGATCAACCGATATGTGGGAATCTCTTGACATAACACAAGAGTTCCTCCAACTCGGAAAATAGTGCCTCCAACTGCTGGTAAGAGTGATGATTTCTCTTCTCCAAGTGTACCTGCGATGGAGTTCTCCTCCTCCTCCTCATGCATATCCTCAATCATGCATGGGAATCTATGTGTCAAGAGCTCAAGACTATCTTGCAAAGATGAAAAAGTCTCTTCTACGGATGCAAGTACTTCTACAGTTGGTGGTGAATGTAGTGACTTCTTGTCTAGAGTAACAAGATTGACAACCTCCTGTTTAGGAAATTTCCCTTTGTGGCACATCTATGTCTTCTTCACTTCAAACTTCTTTCTCAACTTGTGAAAGAATTCAGAATATTTAGTCACCTTTGCATGCTCCATGTGACAAAACCACCAGTCATTGGCTTCATCTAAAAGATGAAGTGCTGCAATTTGAACAACCTCTTCTTCAAATACAAGATGTAGTCTAAAAAATGTATCTAAATCTCTCCTCCAAGCCTTAACAATGCCTGAGGAAGATACATCAAGTGTACGAAAATATAATCTATTATGCCTCTTTCTCCTATTGCTGCTATAGGATCCTCTTTCTTCTTTGATTTTGAAGAATTGTTGGAGAGTTAGCTTCTCCTTGAATGCTCTAGACTATGCTTTGTACTCTTTAAGATATAGACTGAGAGTCTCATGAGTCTCGGGTTCATTCCTTCCTTCATTTCTATACCCTTCACCTTCTTCAAAGAAAGTGGGCATAGTGGATCTATCAAGAGATCTAGGGTTCTCCGGTTTTCTTCTTTGCTGATAGGAAGTGCTGGGGCCTTCCTCATCACATCTTCTTCTTGGATCTTCTTTCTACCTTGCCTCTTTCATTTGATAGACCCCTTGGAGAGATCTTGCATAGATCTACAGAAATGAGTGGCAGAATTTTCTTCCTCCATGATATATGCTTCTTCTTTAGATGCAAAAGATGAAGTGTCCACAAGCTGTGCCAAAGACCATGCTCTGATACCACTGTAATATCCCAAAAGGGAGAATGCAGTAATACTTCACACAATATAAGAAATTACAGCAATATAAACAATAAATCTTATGAAAACATCAAAATTTATAGAGAATCTGAGCCATTTTATTAGATTGAAGAAGAATCAGTTACACAATGTACAAAAAGTGAGTAGATCTAGCCAAAAAGTTGGTCTAGAATCACCCAGAAAGCATGCTACAATAGGTACAATGTAACTGGAGAGGCACTAAAGAAAATACTGCATTGTCCCTTCAGGAGAATATGAACATATAGTTGCAGGCTGAATAGGAAAATGCATATCTACTAAAAAATGAAGCTTAGATGATGCCAAGATTCAATATCTGTCCAATGTGATGGATTCCAAATATAACCCAGAAAGGATTTTCCAAATTTGCAACTTTGGAAAAATCACCTCCCTAGGGTTTGATCCTTGATCTGCTAGGAAATACAGATCTGAAGCTAGATCTAACAAACATATGGCTGAAATATGATATCAGATCAGATCTATTCTTGAAGGGCTAATCCCTTCCTTAGATCTATGAGCTAGAAGCTCTAGATCTAGCTTCTCAATCCTCCAATGATGATTGCAGTTGCTACAACACAATCTCCTCTAGAGACTGTGATGTGAGGGAAAGAGAGGCCTTCTACCTGCTGAAAAATGATGCAATAAACTCCAGACTGATGGAAATAATTATGGCAATGTGAGGGGGTGATCCCTCACAGGATTGCTAGCTGAAATACTAGAAACTTCCTTCCTCCCTTTAGATTTGCAAGATAGACATCGTAATTACTGAAGGAAGTACTACTGCTGGGAGGTCAATAAATTTTGGCCTGATGCCTAATATGCAATGAAGCTTTGGGAAGCTTATATTTAAGTCCAAGGTGATAGGAATAAACCCTCACTAGTTCTCCAGCTAAAGTACTGAAGACAACTTCCTCCTTCCAAACTGATCTTGAGAAATCTGCAATTTCTGAATATGAGTGTTCTGTAGAAGTAGGAAAAGGAGATGGAAGTTAAATCCTGATGTATCATGAAGTACAATCATATTTATAGAGATTATCTCAGAAAGAGGTGGGATTCCTGACCAGGAACACGCTGTGCTAAACATCACCTGCAATCTCTGCTAAACAACCCAAGAAAGCAATGGAATGTCACGTGACAATTCCAGATCTGAAAAGATTTTTACATCAAGAATAATCAGCATGCCCTCATCCTTGCCTTCATCTTCTTTATATAACATTTGAGTGTTCCCAAGCCTTGGGCCTCATCTAGATTGCGTTGTCACATCTGGACAAGATCCTCCAAGTTGGTCTGCGATGTTTGACCAAATCAACCATCATGTCTAGGTGCAATGTACACCTTCCATCAAGTGTGCCTTGTTTGCACAATGTCCCCATCACTTTATCATGAATGTCCCATGATCTTTGACATCTTCAAGATCTTATTTGACTGAATCATCCTATGTTTGATCCCTTCAAGAGTTTAGTTGATTGTTTCAACCTCCATGATCTATTTCATTAATGAGACAGGTTCTCCAATTTCATTCACATTAGTATTTGCTCAACTACATTGTTATGTAGATCTAGGCTAAATTAATCCACATTCACAAACAGAAAGTGAATATTTATTCATATTGAGGATTGTGGGTCCCTCCACCTTTTTATTTACTTAATTCATTAAGAAAATCAAGGACTCTAATATTCCAAATATGATGTGAAAATTTGGGAATATTACATAATTTTGGGAAACTAGGTCCAAACTCCATGTTGCACTATTGATATGATGATGATTTTTATTTTTTTTAGATTCCTCTTTCTTAGAGGTACAATATTGATATAAATATCATCTTGTTTGGACGAGAAGAAAATATATTTTGATTTTATTTTCTACACATGTGCAAGGTCGGCCAAATTTGTAATGTAGGTTCACAAGCCCAACAAATGTGTCACACACCCTCATTGATGGATATAAATTGGAGAGATATGATGTCCATTTCATCAACAACTCATCACATACATTAAAATTGCGATAATATTTGTTCGTACAACATAGGAGAGGCTTCCCTTCCTCACATGTGTGAATCTGAGCCTGAATAAAGTTGTTGTAATTTTCAGAATGTTTATAGGGTTTTTGGATAGCGTTGACTAGTGCTAACTTTGGGTCAACTCTTGGACATTAACTTCAATTTATGGGAAGAAATTATGATTTCTTGAGGCTGAATTGGAGGGTATACAAACTGAGGAGAAGCATTGACTTTGACTGTTGTCCATTGACTGCATCTTTGACTGCAAAATTGACTTTTAAGTTTTGCATTGACAAGTTTGGGTTGAGCTGTGTTGAATTTTTCAAGCTGTCTTTGAGGGGTGTGTGTGACACTTGGAGGAAAGCTAATTTGGCTATTGGAAAAGTTGGTTTGACCAAATCAAGGCTTTTCTAGATAGGGCATCGCGTTTACTATTGTAACAAACATTTATCTATCCATTTTCTAGACTAGTAGAATTACAAATTATGATACATTATTTGGCTTGTCTTCTGTTGATCTATTTTTATGTTCTATCAGCATTTTACTTTCAAGTTTATGTGATTTATAAATCTTAATTGGGCCTTAAATAAGGTTGAAGTAAAAATGCATTTAAGCATAGAACATACCATGGTTATCTAAATTTAACAAAATCCCAAGAAAGAGTGAGATGAGAAATCACTGAAAGTTGATTAGACAAGGAAAAGGGTCAATGGCTTCCTCATCATACTTAAAATATGAGGACAAGCTCAATGATAAGTATGATTATCATGCTTGGAAAATTTCCTTGGATTTGAAATTGGAGGAACAAGATGTTATGGATTATGTGCATAGAAATATCACAGAGCCTCCATCAAATGCACTGGCCACCATAAAACAAAGTACAAGAAAAGGGAAAAGAAGGAAAACAAGATCATTAGGGATTATATTCAAAAGCACTTGGTTTCTTATATCTTCGAGCTAGGCACATCTAAGGAGATGTATGATAAGTTTGTTCGCATGTTCAGGACTAGCAATGTTAATCAAATTCTCTTTTTGAAGAACAAGTTGAAGGACATCAAGATGGAAAAGGAAGAGTATATCCAATCCTACTCCATGAGGATCACCGAAATCAATAATTATATCTTATCGTTTGGAGAGGTCACATCTCACCGAGAGCTCACTCTCATTGCTCCTGTAGGTCTTCCTGGGGCATGGTATGTATTCAATAACACTATTCTTAATAATAATATAATTCCTAATTTTTATGAATTGTTGACAAGATGCACTCAAGAGGAGACAAGGATGATGGAGAGAGACAAACCCTCAAATGGAAATGGAAGTGAACCTACTGCCTTCTTTTCTCATGCAAAGAAGAAGAATAATGTTGGTACGAAAAATCAAGGTTAAGGAAGACAGAGACAAAAAGGAAGGGTAGATGTTACAATTGTAACAGGTTTGGTCACTATGCTAGAGAGTGTCCCAATAAAAGGGATTCTCTCCAAGATGATGACTACAAAAACAATAAAAACTTCAGAGGAAATGGAAATCAAAGGAAAAACAGGTTCAAAAACAAAGGAAAGAGAAAGCTCCCTTTGCTCGAAATGGAACAGGGAAAATTTTAATGCTGGAAATTTATTTTAAAGATTATAAACCTTGGTGAATCTTACTAATCCATAATATGCAAAGTATAAAATTCTTGGGAGTATTCTAGTAAAAATATTCAAAGTTCTAATTATTTTATATAGTACCTATAATTTTTTGGCGAATTTTAAGGTAAAATTTTTTTTTCTTATAAAATTTGGGTGAATAATTTTGAGAAAAAATGGGAATTGGCAAATCTTTTTTTGGAAAAATCATGTAAAATTAGCCCATCTACGAATATTAGCCCCTAAAATTTTCCCCAAAATGGAAATGAAAATGGTAAACCTTTCAAGAGGTTAAGCAACTCCAGATATGATTAATCTAATGCTGTTGATAACAAGAAAAATGAATATATTCTTATATTTGCCCCCTCTGCTGCATCTCCTCTTGACATCCTCGATAACTGGTTGATGGAAAGTGGTGCCTCAAGGCACTTCAATGGATATAAAGAGGCACTCTCTAATTTAATTGAAAAGGATACTAATTTAGAAATTATCCTTGGAGATAATTCCACCTATCCTATTCAAGGGACAAGGATTGTGACCCTTCATCTAAATTTTTTATTCCAAAATTGTGTGACCCAGAATGTATTTATTCCAAAATATTCTTCATTATTTCTTCATGATTCAGCAGAGTAGAACTGGCAGAATATGAGGACAGCAGGATGACAGAGGATGACGGATGGTACAAGATGATAGGATTTCATAAGTTGATAGATGGATTGACACGTGGAGTTATTCCTAGTTGAGAGGGAGTGTTAAATTTGGAAACTAGGGTCAAACTCCACTTTGAGCTGCTCATATGATGGAGATGCTATTTTTTTGGATTCTTATTTTTGAGAGGTGAAAGATTGATCTAAATATCATCTTGTTTGGATGAGAATAAGTTGGATTTTGAATTTATTCTCTCACACATGTGTAAATTGTCAAGGTCGACCATAATTTTAATGTATGATCAGAAGCCCCAAAATATGTGCCACCACCCCTCATTGATGGATGTAAAAAGTATAGGCTCAAACCTCATTTGGAAATCATCTCAACGTTACATCTCTCTCCTCTCTCATTGGTTTGTACAACCTCAAGAAGGCCTTCTCTCTCCTCCGCACTTGTAAAAGGACAACTTTAATTTTCAGACTATTTTAGGGATTCTACAACAGCGTTGACCACGGGTCAACTCACACACTTTGACTTCGATTTTTGTGACATAATCTGATTTTTGGAGTCTGAGTTTTTTGGCATGAAATATGAGCAAATCCAGACTATTTGACTACAACTTTTACCATAAATTTTACCACATGTTTGACCAGGTTTGATCGAGAATTTTAGGATTGTTTGACCTAGAATTTCAAGACTATTTGACTAGGTTTGACTGAGAATTTTAGGAGAAATCCATGAATGGTCAAAATGAACTAGAAATTTCATTTTGGAAGTCTTCCGTGATGAAATGGATCTGATCATTATGGAACTGCACTAGCCTTTTAGCTTTCTGGATACAATTATGTGTGGGCTTATTATCAACAACAATAATTTCTTAGCCATTTCATGGGCCACATTCCTTTGTCGATGATCATCAAGGCTTGGATGCAGGAGGTAGGGGAGTCTCATATGGCTTTGGAAAACTACTGGTAGCTTGACCATGGGATTTTTTTTTTTTTTTTCAATAAATTGGTCTTTGATGAAATTCTTTGTAGTAGTCCTCTGTACATATAAACACCTTAGTTTTCTTCTCTTGGTGGGATGAGAAAATCTCAGCAAAAATAAATTCACATTTATGTTTCCTTGTGTGCATCAAGTTCCCCGAGATAGCCATGCAATATTGACCTTTCCACAAACATACTTCTTATTCTCTCACTCACTTTATCTATCACAGGCCTGAATTCTAAGAAAGTTTACAACCCTCAGGGGCTAGCCTAAGAATGTTTGAAGTTTACCATGTCCAAAGACCTTAAAGAATAATTTATTATTGGGGTTGGCAAAAACATGTTTATATAACTTGTGAGGTACCTCTCTCCTTAGAGCCTATGGGAGGAAAATTTTCTTCCATATAAATAGAATGAAAATTTTATCAAAGAATAAAGTAATATATAATAAAATGCCTCCAGAATATCCTTTTCAATGAAGCACTTCAAGTTAGGGTGGCCACACTTGTTAATCATCTAAAATTTGTCAATATTAAAAGTCTCAAAGGGACACAATCGCAGGGCCATCATCCATTGGCTTAAAATATACGATAGGCCTAGAAAAGGATTTTTTTGGGCACTATATTCAAAATAAGGCTTGAAACGAGAATATCCACTATCAAATCAATCGAGGGCGGGCTTAAAAGATGAAATTCAAAACCAATTTACTTCTCAATTCTCCCTAAAAAATAATTTTCAATTGTAAATACTAAGTGAGGAACATCAATGCAACCATGTCTTGGAGTCGTCTCACAAAATTTATGAAGCACAAACAATACTGTGTGACTAGTCGTTGACTTTGGGTAAGCTAGTTGCTACCCTCTCAAATATGAACAATGATGATGGGAAGTCCTGAGATTAGAAAGATTCCAATGTGAATTTTATAATGCTACCTATTATTTTGTCAATCCAGACATTTTGAAAAGGTTTACAAAGAATCCATCACAGAGCAATCATTGAGAACCAACTTAAACATAGGTATTAACAATTTTATACCCAACGTCAATGATTCGAAAGTGAGTATGAGTTGGAAGCCTATCACTCTGTTAAATGACTCATGTAATACTATTACCTAATCTAAACACTCATAATCAAGAATATTCTCATGATTATTATCAAACCTAGGTAGAAATTTTTCATCAAAGGGAAATTCATCATCGATAATGTTATTGGAGCCTGTAAGGGCATGGAATGGCCCAATAATTGAAAGAAAGGCATGTAATCTAGATGCAGAAATTCAATCAATCCATAGGATATATACAATGATATTGCGACCTTCATTTTTGTTGGATTTGAAAGTTTGAAGCCAAGTCACATATCAAAAACATCTTGGAACTTGTTAAAGAGTTTTTGTAAATTGAGTAACTGTTGGAAGGCCATATGTGTACAGTAAATCATCTGTTCTTCTCTTCAATATTTAATTATTTTAATTTATGAAATAGGAGACTTGGTTATGGAATATTATTATATTTATGCCCTTTGTGCATCACCTTCATTAATTAAACAAAGAGGGAATACTGTAAACCAAATCAAAAAACAACAATCTCTCAACAAAATCTGAAAAAAATGCAATTTGAATAACGCAACAACAAAACTCATTCAACGCAGCAAAACTCAAAATTAAAGAATATTGAATTCAAAAAGGTATGCAACTCCATATTGAATCCTAACAAATGTGTATGGGGTCAAAATTTCACACCTGGAAAAACTGCCACTTGGTGGGAGCTTAGGTGATGAAAATTATGGTCGCTGCCATTTCCTCCCTACATAAAATCCTTTGCGATCTAATTTATGCCATGTGTTCAATGATGTTGGGAGTTGTGAATTAAACCTGCTAATTTTGTCTATCTGTATCTTCTCCAACTTTAAAATCTCGTTAAAACCTCAGTATTAGAGGAAAATATTCCTTGTAGAAACCATAACACCAAGGGTTTAATGGTGAAATGGTGTCCAAATACTGCAAACAAAAGAAGGATGGATAGCAGAGGAGGCAAGCTTGAAGATGTGAATGTGAATGGATTCTAATGGCTTGAACGCATTTCCACAATAATGAAGCTCGCATGTCTTCCGCAATAATGAAGCTCGCAAGTCACCGACTGAGAAATGCCGAGTAATAATCCTTAAGAGGTATCTGATTTTGTTTCGTTGAAGTTTTTGCAATTTTATCAAACTAAACAAATTTAACCAACATGGTAGGATTAATGTTTTGGAATAATTAATGTTTTGGTTCAAATTTCATGTGAGCAATTAATTTAAATTTTTTATGGGTATTTTAATAGGTTTGAAAAACTCCCCTCCAATTGAATGACTATGGTGAGATATCTCGTTCAATTCTCCTCAAGATTTTTTTGACAAGGGTATTATTGTATGGAAGAGGTATGTAAATGTTTTTGTCATTAATTTTGTTTATTTATATATTATTTTTATTTATTTATATATTATTGATTAATTAATATGAAAATAAAAAGTTAAAAGAAGATTTAAAAAATTAGAAATATTTTAAAGATATTGAGGGGTGTTGGTCCATTCAAGCTAACAACATTGTTCATCATTATATATGTCAACTTTGTGTATCCACTTTGAGCTAACTAACTTGTACTAGGGGAATAAAATATTGGTTAGGGAATATCACCACCTTCAATTCACTAATAATCAAGGCCCATTAAATATGTGTGTGTGTGTGTGTGTGTGTGGTAATAGTTAAGGAAATAACTATAATAATAAAAAGTGAAAAATTAAGTCGATCATGTTTTGTATTAACACCTAAGTTGTTTTAGTACATGCACCATAATTCATAGGTTACGATTGAGATCAACACTTGTGTTTAAGAATAATATCTACTTGACCATGATGAAAAACCATCATGCTAATAATCAAGAGTTATTAGTTCTCACGATGCATTGGATTAACCCACACATATTCCACATCATATAATTTATTCTAACTAATATAATAATGGTCCTAAGCCAAAATTGTTATTCATAATTGACTTGATCTCTAGGTGTCTTCCTCCTATAGTAGCTATATTGTCGGAAAATATCCCCTATTATATGTTTTGGCTTATATCCCTTGACCTTACGCTAGTTATTGTGCTCAAAGTTATAAGTACCACAATGAATAAAAATTAAATTATTGTGCATAGACAAATGCATTCTGAGTATATTGTTTTGGATTAGATATTCCTCTATGTGTTTCACTATAGAATTAGATATGTCCCTCCAAATTTGATCAAGTTTCTACTGAAAGAGGGCCCATAGTTTATCCTAATTAATAGAACAATGTAGTAATCAACCTTAAGCACAATGATTCAAGTTCAATTGTTAGCAATTACGTTGGACAATATACCCTAAGTAACTACTTGAAACTCCTTAACCTACAAATAAATGACTTAACACAATATATAGATTGAAATGTATATGAAATATTTAACAAGTACATAAAACACATACAAAGTTATCATTATTCACATCCTCACTCTTTGCTCTAAAATATGTACCCTTTCTAAATGTAGCTTAAATGATCCATTCACATGCTTCTTCCCACACTTGTAATTTTTTCGACAATGAATACAAAATTCTCTTATTTTTTGGGGGGTTTCTTTAATCTTCCATATTATGTTGTCTCTTTAATTTCCACCATGTTTTGTATTCTTCAAAATTGTACACCTAAAATAAATGAATCAGTGCAAAACTACACACCTCAAAAATGTGCAACCAAACATTGCACATCTCCGAATTATGCACTCGATGTGAACAAGAAGGGTCACCCTATTTATATAAACAACATAATTCCATCTTGAATTTGTATATATCATGTGAGAGGGAGGTGTGACAAGTTAAAGAATTTCAAAAGAGACCAAAAGGAATAGAAAAAGAAAATAAAAGGGAAAATAATTATTTTGATGCCACGTCTAAAAAAGTATTTTTACAATGATTAAGAATATTACATTATTGTAGCTCTAACAAATCCTAAGCCAGAGTATGTAAATAATATACCCAATATGTTCCTTCCCTATGACATCCCATAGGGAGTGGTTTTTAGAAAGGACTATGTTCTTCTTCTTAACACTACGATTGATTTTCCTAGACTTCCTTGCTTTCTCAGACTCCTAAATCATAGCTTGTTCACAAGATTGTTTCTCCCTAGAAACCCCAAAAATGTTCTCAACATTAGTTCAACCTTCTTCCATCATCAAGGTGAGGGTCTCCTTCACCTAAAGCAAACAAGGTCCGCAAACCTTTAAACGATAAAGAATAGTGGCTTTGATGATCTTATCCAAGAGGTGCATATTGGACATGATATCGCGGAAGTGACTTTGAAAGAATAAGTTATTGATTAATGATTAGTGCCTAAGTTAAGAGGAGTGTGGTATGATTCCACCTTGAGAAAACCTATTTGATGGAGATGGAAATTTCATTAGATGATGATTGCATTAAATTACTCTTTTCGAGAGGACCAAAATTGATATAAATATCATCTAATTTGGACAAGCAGAAGTGTAGTTTTCAATTTATGCCCACACATGTGAAAATTGTTCAGGTTAGCCTCATCATCTTGTAGGCTCATGAAGCCCAATGAACGTGTCAATACACCCTCATAGACTTGTATAAATACAAGTGGCCTCTCACCTCATTTGGCATCATCATCAATCACAAATTCTCTCTCATTTTTGCGCACAATTACTGGTCATTCTCTCTCTCTCTCATGTGTGGTACAATGAGGTCGAATTTTCGGATAGAATTACAGGGCCAAAAATTTCAGTCTTTTCTATAGTTTGACCAACGTTAACTTTGAATTTCTGGGCATTCTTTGACTTTGATTTTCAGAGTGATTTTTTGTTCCAACATGGCATTTTTGGGCACATAAACCGAGAAAAAAGGTTGACTTTAACCTACGTTGACTGCATACCTATTTGACCAGAGGATTGACCTCAAGTTGATCTAGTTTGACCACATGTTTGTTGACTATTTTGGGATGAATTTGGCCAGCAAGGAAGGTCAAATTTAACTTGGTTTAATCGAGCTTCAAGTGGACTATTTGTTATTGTGTTGACCACCATTGAATTCCTAGTTAGGGTTGATTTGGATACTATTGATCAAGAAGCAATATTGCAGATTTGTAATATTCCAAAATTTGCATGCAGCAAAATGGAATAATAAATTTTTCTGATCTCACTTAGTAGTTGGATAAATGGGTAAAGAAGCCCATGAATAATAAAAATCTGAATGAAATCCCTCATGGTGTGGAAAGGGATCAAGGTAGCAGCTGGATTTTACACTCTCATGTGTGAACAGGAACCAATGCAGGTGGACAAGGTCAAGTTTGACCAAGTCAACAATGTAGGTATGAGAGGAGGAGATCATCCATAGAGACAACACAGTGCAAGTGGGAGGAATATTCCTTGGTGAAGGAAACCCTAATAAGTGGGGACCAAGGAAAGAAGTCTCACAGATGTTTAAAAGGAGGGAAAGGTAGCCATAACAAGTTATGCTTATGATTTGATTTTGGTCTGAAGACTATTTTTCTTTTTGCAACTATTTAGTTGAGATGGTTGTGCTGCTTAGCACAAGGATTTCCTATTTAGGAATCCTTCTCCTTCTTAAGAAGCCTCTTGGAGGAAACTTCTAATTTTCCTCACATCCAGGCTTGAGGCCAAGCATCCTCCTTCATCTTCAATGTTATTTCTATAGCAGTATAACGTTGTGTTGCAGGGTGTGGTAGTGAGTGTCCACAACACCACTTCCGACACTTGTTTTTCAGAGGAGGAGGCTCTCTTTCCTTTGAGAGATCAGTGGGGAAGAATTATAGAGTAGTATTTCACATCTTGGCACTTGGCCAAAGTATTTCCAACATCTATAGCGCATTTATTTGCAGAAACTGTGTACTTTTTCAAAGTGCTACAGTAGCAGGGTTTGAACCCTTGCTTGTGAGCTTGTTTCTGAGGGAAAGGGCCTACCCTTCTCCCGAAAAACTTGTAAGAAGGATTATCCTTAATTTTATATATCTTTCAGCTGTATGTATTTAGAGATTTCATTAGAATACATTTTCTAGATCTAGATCTGCAAATCTGACATTTTTCACTTGTACCTTCATGAAACCCTTGTCGGGTCATTCCTATAATGTGTAAAAGAAGTTTTTTCTCCTTTTTTCTCCATGATCTGATGTAATACACTCCATGTATGTTATTTCCATCATATTTCATCATAAACCCTCATAAAATCATGCTTTTTTTTCTTCAGCAAATTATGCATAAGTAAAGTCATGGGATTTGGACCTTTTTGAGCCATATCGGGACTGGGAGATCTGTTTAGCTTAGCTAGAGTGATGTTTTTTTGCTCAAATTTGGTATGTGAGTCCCACATGACATAATATAAGGGATAAAACCATCATTTTCCTCTGTTATTACGCAAATAGTTGGGAATAACATTTTTGGGGCTTAATTTGTTGCTTTTCCCCACTTTTTGGATCATAAAAGGAAGTACAAGTTGTTGCTAAGACACCAACTGATGATAATGTGTTTGTTGACACATTTATTGAGTGAATTTATTGCTACATCTTCAACATTGTGTTTACATATTGTTGTAGTCCCATTATTGGGCATTTTCCTGCCATTCTAGTTGTGAGAGACTTGCTTATCTCATCTAGTTTTCTTGGTTTTTGATTTCCTCTTGGATTTGGATCTTAGATTATCATATATAAGAGATCCAAGGGCTAATATTTTTTTCTATGGCATAAATTCCTAAAAAATTCGTTTCTCAGACATGCCTTGCTAGCAATCCCAATTTGGGGATATTACAATGGTATCAAAGCATGATCTTTGGTTCAGTCTGTGAAGATCCAAATATCCAAAGGAGCAAGATCAGAATTATGAAGAGAATTATTTTGATATCATCACTTTTTAGATCCAAGAGAGACCTCCCCAAGGATGTTAAGCAGATGAAGAGTTGCAGTGAAACTCCTAGAGGGTTTCAAGAAGAGGAAGAGCCATGCACTTCCTATTCTCAAAGAAAAGAAGACAAGAGACATAGAGGACACCTGGAATCTGAAATTATAAGTGGATACCTTGCTGAGTACCAAGATAAACATAGAGCCTTCAAGGAGACTCTAGCTTTAACACATTTCATTCAGCTGGAAGAAGAAAGGAGACTCTATAGCCATGGAATAATGAGAGGCAATAGATTCCTATTATCCACTTTTGATGGAACACTCACATGTGCAGCAAAGGCTTGGGTGATGAAGCTAGAGGCTTTCTTCCTACTACATCGAGTAGTAGAGAGAGATGTTGTAGAAATTGCAGCGCTGTGCCTTGAAGGTGAAGTAAACACTTGGTGGTTCAACCATTTGAGTCATGCAAGAGTCTCTACTCTTGTTGAGTTTTCTCAAAAGCTGATCAGGAGATTTGGGGAAGGAAAATCAGAAAAAGAGAGATTCTCACCACCACTTGACGAAGCATGTACCAGCGTTCTCATAAACTTGGAGGAACGACCTTCATGTTCAACATTGGAGGAAGCCAACATAGTTGAGGGAGAAACTCTTGCTCCCACATTTTACCAAGGTATGATTAAGTTTCCATCTCCTGTCATTTCAGAAAATATTATGAAGGGATCTACATCATTGCATGATGTTGATTTAGAGCAGCAGAGTTGCACTGCGCTATATGAGAGTAGTGATGAAGAGAGGAGGACCCATTCTTTATGGGAGCATTCAAATGGCAGCTTCATTCATGAAACAATGGTGTATGGAATGATAGATGGTAGACATCTTGAAGTGAGAAAAACTTTCTCCTTTCTAGATGACACTTTCTCGATGAGAACTCCCCAGCTCAAAGAGAAACTTCTACCTGCAACAGATCCAGAACCTTTTTGGTTTTGGAAGGCCATTGATGAAGAGAAGGTCTCATGGAGAGATCTCATTCGAGGTGCACTTCAACCCATCCTGGAGTGCAACGCTCTTCAACAGTTTGAGGACGTTTTTCCCTCATCACACTTGGATCTTTGTGGATTCAAGGGGGATACTGATGAAAGGTCTTCTTTAGAAGATCTCCAAGGAGTTACATTTCAACATCCCATGAAATACAAGAGCAGAAATCTGATTTGGGAGAATGATAGTCTTCCTTGGGAGAGTGCTAAGGAAGGACATGATGGAAGGCACCCACATGCAGATGGATGGGTGTGGATGATGAGCAAGAAGTTGGAAAGCTACTTGCAAATCTGTGATATTGGGCAGCAGGAGGCTTGGCTGTGTTGGTTTCTCTTGAAGGAGTTTGGTCATCATCCTCTTTCTAAGGGTATGTGGCAGGATACTTGCATCATGGAGAGGAAAAGAGTGTGGATGCATTGTGTTGATATGACATTCTTCACCATGTTTTCACTACATGATTTGTATGATGGAGGTATGAGGAGGCAGCGAAAACTTTTTTTGCTTGCGTTATTCTTGGGAGAGCAAAGGCAGATTTTCTCTCACACTTTGCATGATGTTGCAGGGGTAGGAGGTGGCACTATCATGGCGCAAAGGGGCTACTCCTTGGCCTTATATGTTCAAGAGGTGCTTCCATCTTGGGAGGAACCTATTATGTGTAGCAGCATTATGGGAAATTCCTTTGACATTGTGCATGTCAAAGAATGGAGTTATGAGTTGGTAAGAACCTATTTGCATGGGCCAACAATGATATCACTTTGGGGATTGGACTTATTGATGGAGTTTCCACAGGATCACTTCACATTTGATGCACTTGGTGAACAAGGAGAAGGTGAGAAATCTGTTTTTTTCATCTATTGATTTTCTAAAACAATATTTGCATGCTCTTATTATTTCTATGAAGTGCCTTGGTCCACAAGAGGACAAGCTTTTCATTTGGCTTCATGGTCAATTTTGGGCCATTCTATATGATGGAGATATCCATCTCTCATATGACCTTGGTTAAGTACGTTTTTCTTACATGTACGATCAACTATTGTACCTAGCCATTGATTATTCATTAGTAGACTTGATGACATACATAACTATCCATGTATTGCAAAACAACTTGCCATACTATTTTCTGAAGCAACAGTTTGGGAAACTGCACTGTAACTACATGGGGAACTGTTGGTACTCCCTTTCACCACATGAAACCTTCAGTATTTCCCTCATTTTGATGCTGATCATGGTCTCTTTTTTTGATATTTTTCTTATCTCTATTGAGAGCATGATGGGGAGAGAGACACATGGGATGGATGTGTCCTTTTGGGAAGAGAATTCCCACAGTTTCTGCATTGCATGTTCTAATGAGAGCATGGGAGGAGATATGGCCACCATAGTCCAACACTTGTTTCTCTTTGAGGTGGGCCATGTGATTGATGGGATGCCATATGGTGATGATTTCCTATCCATCACATATGGGATGATTTGGGCCAGCTTGATTTACAACGTTGGAGAGGAGATCATTGGAGATCTAGTCTTCGCCTTGCCACTTGAGGGAAATTGTTTTGCAGCCCAAGACCAGCATATAATATACACTTATCATAAGTGGAGAGGAAGACAACATGGGGTAGGATATATTGTCTACCATGTGCATATTTTCAGCCCACCTACTTTTTCAGGAGCTCAAGGTGGAAGAAACGTTTCTTGAGTTGCCATGGTGGGAGGTGACTCACTTTGTATGGATGATTGCTTGGGGATGGAGGATCCACTTGGGTAAAGGTATTTTCCAAATACATTTCAGTCGCCATGCCTTGGGAGGAAACTCTTCAGTTCTATCCTTGCAGTTTCTTGAGGAAAAGCAACATTTGAGAGGGGAGGACTGTAATATTCCAAAATTTTCATAGAGCAAATTGGACTATTAAATTTTGTTGATCTCACTTAGTAGTTGGATAAATGGGTAAAGAAGCCCATGCATAATAAAAATCTGAATAAAATCCCTCATGGTGTGGAAATGGATTAAGGTAGCAGTTGGATTTTACACTCTCATGTGTGAACAGATACCAATGCAGGTGGACAAGGTAAAGTTTGACCAAGTCAACAACGTAGGTATGAGAGGAGGAGATCCTCCATAGAGACAGTGCAATGCAAGTGGGAGGAATATTCCTTGTTGAAGGAAACCCTAATGAGTGGGGCCCAAGGCAAGAAGGCTCACACGTGTTTAAAAGGAGGGCAATAAAGCCATAACAAGTTATGCTTATGATTTTATTTTGGTCTGAAGACTATTTTTCTTTCTGCAACTATTTAGTTGAGATTGATGTGCTGCTTAGCACAAGGATTTCCTATTTAGGAATCCTTCTCCTTCTTGAGAAGCCTCTTGGAGGAAATTTCTGATTTTCCTCACATCCAGGCTTGAGGCCAAGAATCCTCATTCAGCTACAACATTATTTCTGCAGCAGTATAACATTGTGTTGCAGGGTGTTGTAGTGAGGGTCCACAACACCACTTCCGACACTTATTTTTTAGAGAAGGAGGCTCTCTTTCCTTTGAGATATCAGTGGGGAAGAATTCTAGAGCAGTATTGCACATCTTGGCACTTGGCCAAAGTATTCCCAACATCTACAATACATTTATTTGCATAAACTGCGTCCTTTTTCAGAGTGTTGCAGTAGCAGGGTTTGAACCCTTGCTTGTGAGCTTGTTTCTCAGGGAAAGGGCCAACCCTTCTCTCGGAAACCTTGTAAGAAGGATTCTCATTCATTTTATATATTTTTCAGATGTATTTATTTATAGCTTCAGTTAGACTACATTTTCTAGATCTATATTTGCAGATTTGACATTTTGCACTTGTACCTTCATGAAACCCTTGCCGGGTCATTCCTATAATGTGTAAAAGAATATTTTTCTCCATTTTTTCTCCATTATATGATGTAATACAATCCATGTATTTTATTTCCATAATATTTCATCATAAACCCTCATAAAATTACGTTTTTTGTGCTTCAGTAAATTCTGCATAAGTAAAGTCATGGGATTTGGACCTTTTTGAGCCATATTGGGACCGAGACATATGTTTACCTTAGCTAGAGTGATTTTTGTTTGCTCAAATTTGGTATTTGAGTCCCACGTGACATATTATAAGGGATACCACCATAATTTTCCTCTGTTATTATCCAAATATCTGGGAATAACGTTTTTGGGGCTTAATTTACTGCTTCTCCCTACTTTTTGGATCATAAAAGGAAGTACAAGTTTCTGTTGAGACACCAACTGATGATAATGTGTTTCTTGACACATTTTTTGAGTGAATAGCTTGCTACAGCTCCAACATTGTGTTTACATATTGCTGCAGTCCCATTATTGGGCATTTTCCAGCCATTCTAGGTGTGAGAGGCTTGTTTATCTCACCTATTTTGCTTGGTTTCTGATTTCCTCTTGGATTTGGATCTTACATTATCATATATAATATATCCAAGGGACAATATTGTTTTCTATAGCATACATTCCTGAAAAAATGAATTTTTCAGGCATGCCCTGCTAGCAATCCTAATTTGGGGATATTACAAGATTATTTGGAAACTCAATTTTGACTTTGAATTTGTATTATTGTACTCTTTCTATGTTATGAACATTTGATATAATAATAAGAAGAATGGATCAAAGGGTTTTCCCCGCATTGGGGTTTTTCCCTGGCATCCGCCAAATCTGGTGTCATCTTCTCTTGGATTGTCTTTTGAATTTATTTTATGTTCTATCTACAATTACTATCAATGTGATTTATGGTTAATGTGATCGCTATTGGAAAAATAAATTGGAAATTTTCATTGGGCTACTAAAGGAACATTGAAGTAATTTTTCTAGGCATAAAACATACCATTGTTGACCGAGGTATTGGAAGCGAGCATAGAGGTTGACCTAGGTACTTTCCCACCAAATTAGCTAGGAGATTTTTCATTCAAACTATCATAATCACAGTTTATTTTGGTTCTGAAAATGGTAATGACAATCAAGCAATGATATTACTACTATTTTACATGCAGGAAGGGCATAGTTGCAAGGGTTACATTATATATATATGATTGCATCCTGATTGAGACAATATTATTCACATACTTCGTAAGATGGCCACGGTCATTTCGAGACAATCAAGACCAAGGAAACCTATAACATCAATATACTTTGCAAGATGACTAGGGTTATTATGCTAGTAACCCAATAGTCATGTTTCTCTCTAACTCCAAGCAACCTCCAGGCCATAACTATTTTGGCTCGTTGGTCAATTCTAGAACCCAAGTGGAACACCATTCTCCGGGATGGCCAATACCTTTGTGGTGTCCACCTTCCATGGCTCACCAACTGGCCTCCATAACTGTTGTAATCTCCAAAGTCCAAGCAAAAGACTCATTAACTAAAAATATCCTATCAACTCTAGAACCCTTGCATAGGCTCACTCACTAGTCTGTAACTATTCATAGCTAACTATTAAATAATCCATCTGAATGCCTTGCATTTTCCAGCCATGAAGTCATGGCCCCCCATCACATTTTTTTTATGTCTACTTTTAGCCATTATGGGTTTATTAATATGCATAGATTAAACATGTTTACTGCATCTGGAAAAACACATGCACGTGGGCACACCAACCCCAACATATAAACACGCCTACATGTGGTGTATTTCCCTAGAAGCAACTCTCAACACACAAACCTAATAATCACATTCCTTAAACCTATTACGTAGGCACACCAAACTCAACCATATTCATAGCTCATCCTGCTGGCCTAACATTTAGATACAGATAGAGGCATGTCAACCTTAATTAGTTTCAGACTCACTAACATTAGGGGAATTTCGAGGTCTGAAATGGGCCTTCTAAGAAAAATGTATAATCAAAATTCACTTTATGAGAACCAATCACATTTTAGGGGATTACATCATCCCTAAGGGTTGAGGTGGCATTTATTGAGTTAAAGGTACTTACTTGTCACATTCTCAATGGTGGATAAAAACTCATGGTTAACCATGGTAGCATTGTGAAACCAACTCCAAAAATAGAAGAAAAGAGACATCAACACTTAAAAATAAGCCACTTAGAGGGGGAAACCTCCAATACATTACATGAATGAAAAATTCTTGGATGATTCAAATTACAAAACCTTCTTTCTATATATAGGATTCCATGGGGCCACAATGTAATCCTATCTGACCTAACAATAGTAATTTAAGGGCACAATAATAACAATATGGGGGTTATAGGGGTATAATAATAACAATAAGGGGGTTACACTAACAACAATAAGGGATTATACTAGTAATATAGGGACCTAACATGCCCCTCTCCTTCAAAAAATTGTTATCCTCAACACTTGGATAGCTCTGGGTGCTTATATATAAAATTATCATCTTCCCATGTAGAATCTTCAGTGGGTAAGTTCTTCCACTTGATGAGATACTCTGAAATTGATCGATTTCATAGCTGTCGAGTTCTTGTTTCTGTGACTGCTTCAGGTTCCAATATGATTTTTCCTTCCTTATCAAGTTCTGGAAATATTGTTTGAACTTGAATATTTTCACCTATAACCTTCTTTAAGCATGAAACATGGAAAACTAGATGCACTCGTGAAGAAGCAGGAAGCTCCAATTTGTATGCCATAGTACGAATCTTTTGCAACACCTTGTAAGGACCATATTACTTTGGCAATAATTTATTATCCTTCTTAGCTTTCTTGAGGGACATTTATTTTTATGGTTGTAGCCGTAAAAATACCCAGTCTCCTACATCAAAACTTCTCTCGCTACGATGTTGATCTGCCTGTTGTTTCATTCGATTTTGTGCCAAATTTAGGTTATCCTCTAAGAGTTGGAGAACTTCTTGTTGATGCTTGATGTGATCTTCCACTACTTGAACCTTTGAATTTTCTCTTAAATATGATGTGATGGATGGTGGATGATATCCATAAAGTTCCATAAATGGGGTCTTTTTTGCTGTCGTATGGAAGGAAGTGTTATACCACCATTCAGCGAGAGGTAACCACTTGACCCATTGTGTTTGTTTATCAGATACAAAACAACGAAGATATCCTTCCAAAAATTTATTTACTATCGCAGTTTGACCATCACATTGAGGATGATAAGATGAGCTATGAGCTAATTGAGTACCCAAACAAGAAAATAACTTCGTCTAAAAATTTCCAGTAAAAATGGGATCTCTATCGCTCACAATAACCCTTGGGTTTCCATGTAGCTTTTGAATTGTGTCTATAAATGTAGTAGCAACTGTACTTGCTTTAAATGGATGAGATAATGCACAAAAGTGTGCATACTTGGTAAGTCTATCAACTACCACCATGATGACACTCTTTCCTTCGGACTTAGGTAAACCTGTGATAAAATCCATTGAAATATCCTCCCAATGTTGACTTAGAATGGATAAAGGTTGTAGAAGTCCTGGGGTCTTAATTGACTCAACTTTATTCTGTTGGCAAACCAAACATTCCGCCACAAACTTTTGAATATAAGATTTAAGGCCATCCCAAAAAAATTCTTTCTTCACCCTGTGGTAAGTTTTTAAAAATCCTGAGTGTCCTCCTAAAGGAGAAGTGTGCAATTCCAGAAGAATCTTTTGTTTTAGTTGGGAATTATTACCAAGATATAAGCGATCTTTGTACCATAAGGAATCATTTTTCCAACTAAATGTATCAGATGTACTAGGATCTTGCTGCAACTTTTGAATGAGTGTCCATACATCTTTGTCCTTCTTCCATTCATCTCTTCCTTCAGTTATCCAATCTGGTTGGATAATAGAAATGGCACAAAGCAATGCTTCCACTTCTTCATTCTTTCTTGAGAGTGCATCTGCAACAACATTAAGCTTTCCTTTTTTGTAGATTATTTCAAAGTCATAACCCAACATCTTTGTGACCCATTTTTGCTGCTCTTCTGAAGATAGTCTTTGTTCTAAAAAGTGTTTAAGACTATCATGATTAGTTTTTACCTTGAAGTGTCTTCCCATTAGGTAAGTTCGCCATTTCTTTAGTGCATGCAGTATTGCTAACATTTCCTTCTCATAAATACGTTTCTATAAATAATTTCCTTTGATTGGACGTCTTTCAAAAGAAATGGGTCTTCCTTCTTGCATTAAAACAACAACAATTCCATTTCCTGAGGCATCACATTCCACAATAAAGGTTTTTGTGAAGTCTGGTGTAGCTAAGACCGGTGCTAGGCACATTTCCTCTTTAAGATGTTCAAAGGCCTTAGTTGATTCAGGAATCCATGAAAATGCATCTTTCTTCAATAATGTTGTTAGAGGTGCTGCTATTCTCCCATAATTCTTAAAAAACTTGCGATGATACCTTGTTAACCCGAGAAATCCTCACAACTACTTTATGGTTGTGGGTAATTTCCATTCCTTAATGGCTTTAATTTGGTTAGGGTCTACCTTAACACCCTCGTGAGATACAATATGACCCAGATATTCCACCTCTTGTACTCCAAAGAAACATTTGGATGCTTTTACATATAATTGTTTCTCTTGTAATAGTTTGAACACCCTGTCAACATGTTGAACATGATCCTTCCAAGACCTGCTATAGATTAGTATTTCATCAAAAAATACTAGCACAAATTTTCTAAGGGTTTGAAAATGGAATTCATCAACCCTTGAAATGTAGAAGGTGCATTGGTAAGGCCAAAAGGCATAGCTAAAAATTCATAATAACCCTCATGAGTTTGAAATGTTTTTTTCGGAATATCTTCGGTCTTCATTCTAATTTGATGATATCCTTAACAAAGATCCAAATTGGTAAAATAAATTGCTCCATGCAACTCATCCAATAATTCATCAATCACGGGAATGGAAAATTTATCTTTAATGGTGAGCTTATTGAGCTCCCTATAATCTGGACACATGCGCCATGATCCATCCTTCTTGTGTGCCAATACTACAGGAGTAGAGAAAGAACTTTGACTCGGTTGAATTATACCCGCCTCTAACATTTCTGCAATCATATGTTCAATTTCTCTCTTTTGGACATAAGGATATCTATAAGGCCTAATGTTTGGAG
Organism: Pinus albicaulis; assembly: GCA_034641835.2. NCBI lineage: Eukaryota > Viridiplantae > Streptophyta > Pinopsida > Pinales > Pinaceae > Pinus > Pinus albicaulis. The sequence continues at coordinate 503,634,923 of CM076572.1, read as the reverse complement.
GAACACCTCCCAGAATAAAATGAATAGCATGATCATGATCACGAATAGGTGGGAGTCCTTTGGGAGTTTCAAACACCTTGGAATGATTTTCCAAGACTTTTTGGAGATCTGCATGAATAGATGATTTTGATGTTGGAACTTCTAGTGAGAATAATTGTGCAATTACGCCTCTTTTTTATTTATTTAGAAGATTTTTCATGACATTAGAGCTTATTATCTTTCTCGGCTTCCATGAAATACCCCGTAATTTGACTTCCTTTCCTTCTGAAAAAAAATTCAAGAAAAGTTCTTGAAATTAAAAGATATTGTACCCAAAGATTGTAACCATTGTACTCCTAGTACAACATCAACACCTCCCATAGGAATGGAAAGCATTGGACTATTCAATACATATTCCCCCATGGTTAGCTTGATATTATGGCATTTTCCAGATAAATTTATAGTTCCTCCATTCGCAACCATCACTTGACATTTTGGTGCTGGGTATAGGAAACAATTCAATTCAACGGGTACTACAATGAATAAAATTATGGGTACTACCTAAATCAATCAACACTATTACCTTTTTCCTCTTGATATGTCCTTCTATATTGAGAGTTTGAGGAGTGGTAATTCCTTCCAATGCATTAAACGATATGGTTAGACTCATTTCTTGTTATTCTAGGGTTAGTTCCTGGTGTATAACCTCTTCTTTATAATATTCTTGTTCATTAACTTCTTCCTCTTCACAATTTATGTAAAATAATTTCTTCTCAGCACACTTATGACCTTTAGTGTATTTGCTATCACAACTATAGAAAAGCCCTTTTACAATTTTTTATTCCAATTTTTGTGGTGTCAACCTTGTAGGTTGTGGAAATCTAGGAGTAGCAACACTTCCATATTTATAGAAGTGAGTGGTAGGCTTCCTTGTTGCCATAATTTTATATTTGTTTTTTCTTTCCAACTTGAATGCCTTCTCCAATGAATCGAGTTCCAAAACCCAAACTTCATGTTGGATGTTATCCTTTAAATTACCTATGAAGAGACCAATCCTATGTTCCTCTAGAATATTAGTTACCCTTATATTCAATTTTTGGAAGTCCTCAATGTGCTACCCCCCTGAACACTTTTCTTTGAGATTTATCAATTGGCTAAAGAAAGTGTTGCTCTTTGTATCCTCATATTGTGCTATCATTTCCTGCATAAAAATTGACCAAGTGACAATTTTTTTACGGGAGCAAAGCCATCGATACCATACAAATGTATTTTTTTCTAAATGTAAAGTTGCAATGCGTACCTTTTGTGTGTTTTGCACATTATTGAGATCAAAATATTGCTCCATCTGTAGTATCCATGTTACAAGATCCTTTCCATCAAAATTTCTCATATCCTTTTTTGGAATATGGTGGTTCTTCCCTCCAACATTAGAATTTATGAAATCACGATTAACATTTATTTTTCTCTCATCACGTGTTTCCTTTACTATATTTTCACCATTAGGAAACATTTCTTGTATCAAATTTGTCAAACCTTCCATGTCTGCTTTTAGATCGTTCTTCATGTTTTCCATATTAGCTTCCATGTCACCCATCTTAGATTCCATGCCAAATTCCATACCATCCATCTTAGCTTCCATGCCATTCTTCAAACCATCCATCTTATATTCCATGCCTTTCTTCAAAAATTCCATGTCATATCTTGTTGCTCTTTGCGAGAGCGAGATTTGTTGCTCTTACCCTTGTAATTTTGATATGTTATGTTGTCATTCTTCATCTTCATGAGTCATAGTAGAGTCTTATAAAGGCTTAATGGGTGTTTAATTATTTCTAGGGGTCATTTTAGAATATAATACTGATATCTATTATACAATATGCCCTTGGAATCAATTCAACTTGATTCTTCAAACAAGACTTACACAATTCAGAAAAACAAATACACACCTTTTACTTGCTTTTGACGAGCTCAATATTGAAATTGACTTATATCTATACTTGTAGATCCTAAATATCTAAACTTCGGCCCTGTTGTAGTCCTCTGAAGATTATTTCAAATGCCATAGGTCTGACTTGATTTGGATTCTTCAAGACAAAGTTATGTTCAATATCCCATAATGACCTAATTATGTATTGGTTCAGTAGAGCAAACTTGTACGGCTTGCCACATGTCATTGTTTGATCCTTTGGCTCTAAAATTTATAGAAAGGAAACACCATTCCATGTATTTCTAGTCACTTTCTATATAATTCCAATCCGATGCTCAGAGAGAGAGTTATGAAGATTTTCCCACGATCACCTCTTTGAGATGAGATTCGGGAGCCTGAACAAGACCTAACTTCCACAGATCATATCTCCAAAAATATAGTGAGCCAAGCTTTGAAATTTTGCGACAATGTTCCTCCAGGTTTAGGCTTTGCGCTATAAATATTTAAGCTTCTGAAGCTTTGTAGAAAATAATTTATATCCAAAAGTTCGCGATGACCGTTTTAAGTGAAATTCAGGAGCCTACAAAAGCCCCACCTTCCACAGATCATATATTTGAAACTATTGTGAACCAAGCTTGGAAATTTTGTGACGTTGTTCCTTAGGATTTTGGCTTCGCACTCTAAAATTTCAGCTTCTGAACCTTCGTAGAAAAATAGTTATAGCGAATATACCATGATGACTTGTTTGGAGCATTGAAACCCTAGAATCCAAAGCTCTCATACCAAATGTTGTGAAACCAGTTCCAAAAATAGAATAAAAGAGATATCAACGCCTTAGAAATAAGCCACTTCGAGGGGGAAGCCTCCAATACATTACATGAATGAACAATTCTTGGATAATTCAAATTACAAAACCTCCTTTCTATATATAGGAGTCCATGGGGCCAAAATGTAATCCTAGCTGACCTAACAATAATAATTTAAGGGCACAATAATAACAATATGGGGGTTACAGGGGTACAATAGTAACAATAAGGGGCTTACACTAACAACAATAAGGGACTATACTAGTAATATAGGGACCTAACAAGTACTGCTCCAAGTACTTTTAAAGTCAAAGTAAAGTACTCATAATAAATGTCATTTCACATTTTTTGAATAAAATTCATACATAAAATAATATATTACATTTATTATATTATTTTTATATAGTACATTAATTACATGTTATTATACAATTTAAATAATATAAATTTTAATTAATAACATATTATATAATTAAGAATTTATGAATTTATACTTATATTTTATTTTAAGTTATTTAAGTACAAAGGACAAATGCATTAGTTGTTCAATGATAATGACTTTTTTCTTGAAACACTCATTCTTATTATAGTCACATCAACACAATTTTTTTATTAATTTTATTTTGGTACAACTTTTGAATTGAATAAAACCATGGTTACTTGGATTGTGGTGCAAAAAGTGAATTGCAAATTCATAAATATTATTATATTGATTTAGCTATTATTTTATTATTTCCTTAGGAGGCCCATTTTAGACCTCAAAATTCCCCTAATTCTTATTCGACATGTAGATGATGATTACAAGACAAGGGTCAAATAGGGGGTGTTACAACCCTTTTTTGCGCTCACCCAATGCTCTCATGGCAAGTCCCTGGGGCCTTCCATGCACTTCCAGCCACAAGAAATAAAATAATGTAATACCCCCTTCCCACATCTCCCCAAGTAACCGGCCAACTAGGGTAAACATGTGATGTGAGGCTACTAATATGAGATTCTACCTCCTAGATGAATTTGAGCAAGTGTAACCGATAGAAACATCATGAAGAGACCTTACACTGCATCATTGATATCCCCAGTAGATAACCCAACCTTCTAGGTCCATGTTACTTGAGGGGGAACTGATTTTTAACCCATTTAAGGGTTAGTCGTTGAAATGTAAGGGAAATGGAGCATTTTTAGACCCTTATCCGTGGACTTTCCTTGTCAAGGTAGCGGATAAGGCCCCAAAGTGTCAGATATGTGCCTACAACTCCAAGATTTGTGCCACATTTTTAGCCCCTGAGCCCAGATCACTGCCCAAAAATTCCTGTAACTTTGGGAGAGGATAAATAACAAAAAACAATACATGGAAGTAATCACGTCATCAACAACTTATCTGACCCCACCCAACCATGATAGGAATTTTTCCAAACATGTCACAAATATTGGATCTACAGGTGTAAAAAACATAATACTTATATGAGAATCTCTAAGAATATTTTTTCCCTTACATTATAAGCTGCAATACAATTTATTTGACCATAGATACATTTTATATTCATTTATAGGCCAAAACATAGATAGAGCCATACATCATCACTGATAAAATACAAGCTTATAACCAACATAATAGCAATAGAAATACCATGGATATAACATCAATGAAATCCAAATAATAACGAGTACATTTTCATACCAAATACCAAAGGAATGAGCTTCCCATTAATCAGTGTAAAAACCAACTGAAGATGGACTTCTTCATTCCACCTGACCATAGATTGGTTGAGCCAAATCTACTTCATCCAATTAACCCCATGCCATATTTGTGGGACTCAAACTAAAAAACCAACCAGGGCATCCCGAGGCTAAACCACCTCACCCTCATTAGTCATAAAATAAGCTATATCGTGATCTAAACCCAATCACTAGGCCAACAGAAGCATGGATATCACTGGATTCTCTTTGCCTAAACCATGAGGAAATTTCCTATCTCCTAGTCTCTTAGGCTTTACTGCAACCCATAGTTTGAATTAGGGGTAGCTATGCCCTAAATCGAGACATACTGTCTTGACTTTACCGCAATCCCAAACCCGTGATTCCTAGGCCCTAAATGGAGAGTAAACCACCACCTCTCAGGCTTTATCACAACCCATCGTCCAAATTAGGGGTCACTAGGCCCTAAACCGAACCAAAAAAAGAACTGGCTCTATAATAATTCGGAGATCCACGTCACTGAGATTCAAATCTATATGATAATCAAGCTAAACCAAAACATTAGAACACCAAAACACCATGGCTATCCAGAAATGGAAGGGCTAGGATGAATACACTGTCACACCTTGAAAACCCCATGCCAAGACAAAAAATAACCACATAAAATACCATGCATGTAAATCCTAGCAAGGAAATCATACATGAAAATCAATACCTAAAAAGAATATTGTTGTAGCTTCTTGATTCCTGCTCCTCCTTTCTAGATTCCTCCTTTTTCCTGATTTCTTTCCTTTCTTGCTAAAAATTCCAAAGTGCTCCAAAAACTCTAAGTGTCCAAGAGTGAGATAGAGAGAGAATAATGAGAGAGCTCCAAAATTGAACAGAAAAAAGGTACCAACTGATCCTCATAAGCCTTTTCATAGAAGAGACGTATATTTTCTTCATTTTCCATTATTTCCTTCAATTTCCTCCTCACATGCAACTTGTGACCTTTCATCTCCCTTTTCTCCTAATTTCCATTATTTTAATAATTAAATGTGCCAACAATGCCATTTTTCATCTCCAAAGCCTTTGCCTTTGCCTTTTTCAGTTTCCTTAGCCATAATAAACCAAATTAACATCCCCTAGGATTTTTTTCCCAACATTCAGCTTGGAATAGGTGTCTCATCAACCGTGGTTACTATTTTATACTTTTATTACATGTAATTTTCACCAGGGATATTACAAATAATACATATATAGATAACTAGGAAATTTTATGGTTATTAGATGGTAGGTTAATCCAATGGTAAAGGGAAATAGTGCCCCTCCCCCCCCCACCCACCATGTTTTTAGCAAGGGGAGGGTCCAATATCTTGGCTCCAACAGAGGGTTCCAAACCCTCCATCAAACGATGGTTATTTAACTAGTTTAACTGACAACCCATAGAAATTTTGGATCCAATATTACACAGTCGTTAGGATGGAGCTATACCCTAATGAGATCAAACAAATCCAATACATATTGGTTGATGGTTGTGATAACCATCAACATCCAACTTTCCTGACCATTAATAGACCTCCTACAATCTGATGGGATCCAACCAAACTTCCACCACTTACGACTTCCAATGGCTCCGCCTATATAACCTTTCAACATACTCCGCCCACAGACTTAATGGAAAAATGCTACAACACACTTAGCGAGGTAGGCATGGGTTCCACCCTAGAACCCTACCCCCAACTAACAAAATAATTCCCCTGGTATCAAGTTTAGCAACCTGCGCACACCTTTTAGTCCTTTGAGGCTAAATTTGGCCATTTTTCGACATATTTATTTCTCCTCTTGAATTTATTATGTATTTTTAAACCTCTTCAGACACTTGTTCCCTTTTATGGGGTGGATTTTAATCCTTCCCACCATTGTAACTTTCGTCAAACAATTGGTGGAAAAATTGAAATTGTCTCAATCTATACCAATTAGGCCTAGTGTTGAAAATTAGACTCTAATATCACCATCTTGTAACGTCCCCAACCCCCTGTCAGGAAAATATACTAATCCAAAAACTATAAATCATCAAATGCACTAATAGAAGCAAATAATTCTTGGTTCTAGTTATTGAACCCCAATTCACTACCAATTCCCTTGTAATTTTGTGTAAACCCTTCTTTAACTATGTTACCTCGGTATTAACCTTGGCTTTGAGACCAATAAAATGCGTATGATTAACAAATATATTTTTCATTGTTTTAGCCATTAACATTCACACATTAATTAGGGGTTTCACACAAAAATTCAAATTTAGGCACAACAATTATTTAAATATTTTTAACACAAAAAACCACCTTGTAACATCCCCAACCCCTATTCACACAACACTACATAATGATAACCAAAGCTTCACCGATATTCCTTGCAAAAGAACATAGTTTATGGTTTCAAATAATAATTCCCTAGTTCAATTTTTGAGCTCTAGCATGTTCTAGAGCCCCTATGACCATACCAATCCATGACTGGTACTTAGTAGCCACTTAATGCACTATATAGCTATCGATTTGGTTTTACCAATTCGATAAAGGTGAATGCACCTATACTTAGTTTTAATTATAAACTGAAAAATTAACATGCATGAAGCCCAATTGTCTAGACCATGCAATAATTAGCCATTTATTTACACATTTAATAAAAAAATTATACTCATTTCAAATAAACCATCCATAACAAAAATTCAAGATAATTAAAGAGATTAAACACACAACCATAAAACTAAGGTTCCACCATAAATTCATTATTCAACACAGAAAAAACCTTAATCAACCAATGTAGTTACTTAGGTTACATTGTCAAAGGTTATTCCTAACAATTAACCTTAATCATTGTGCTTAAGGTTTATTACTACCTTGTTCCATGATATAGAGTCAACATTGGGTCTTCTTTCAGTAGACTATATCAACTTTGGAGTATCTATTTTTATAGTGAAACGTGAAGATGAGTCTTTAATCCAAAACAATATGCTCCAAATGCATTTGAATTTATTGCTTAATGCATTTTTCTATGCTCAACACTGTCTTTTTTGTTTGTTGTGGTATTTACAAATTTCAGCCCAAGAGCAAGCACGAAGTGAGGGGATATCAAACTAGCCATATATACTGAATATTGGCCCACAAAATGACTTGCATAGGTGGAAGATACCTAGTGATCAAGTAAATTTTGAATAATGGTTTTGGCTTAGTACCATTATTAACTAAGTTGGAATAAATTAGATGATGTGGCATTTGTGTTGGTTGACCGAATTCATTATGGGCACTAATAAGTCTTTATTGTTGGCATGATTATTTTTCTTTGTGGTCAAGTAGAGGTTTATTCTTAAACAGCATAGTGTATGAATTGTGTACTAAAATAGCTTGGGATAGAGATACAGATAGAGGAAATGAGTGGGAGGGAGAAGGATATCTATAGATGTATAAGGATATGTGTAGAGAGAGAGAGAGAGAGAGAGAGAGAGAGAGAGAGAGAGAGAGACGTAAGATCACATCTAGCATATTGTTTATACCACTCACATAAGTGTACCTTCCATAATTGTCTAGCCACTATCAATGTTTCTCTCTCTTCAATTTTGTCTTTTTTAACAATACTTTTTGAGGTTTTTATTTTGTAGTCTGTTCTATTAATTCAATTTGTTTTTTTATTAATGTAAAGTTATTATTGAAAGGAATTTCTTGTGATAAACTAATACTTTAGAGGTCAAAATATATCGTAGGCTCTAGACCTAAATTTGTTCCAACTTAGCTATATCTTGAACAAAAAATTGTTGTTGACCTTATCGATATGATAGAAATTTGGTGGCTGATAGGGTAGTGTTGTCATGAAATAAATAAATATACTAGGTAGGTATGAGGAAACATTTTGGTGGAACATGGTCATAAAAGGGACATTTATCTTTGCACAAATTTTTAAGAGAAAATACACATAATGAATTATGATTGTAGGGACATCAATTTAGGATCTATGGTAGTGTGCAAACACTAACCAAAGGGTTATTAATCAACCCCACAAAAGTATCACGTGTGCTTCTAGAGAAGTATGGGTTCTTGTGCTCTCATTGGTTAGGTATGGCCAATGAAGATAGAGTAAGAGAAGGATTTGAACACCTATTTTTCCTATAATTTTGGTCCCATTTTTTTAGCATCACACTTCATAAGATAGTTGTACATTTAGAATTGAGAAGGAAAACATGAAATTAAGACAGGGTTTGATGGATCCTTTTAATTAATAACTACTACTAGGAGGAGTTATCAAACATGTTTTAGGAAGAGTATCTAGTAATGTGGCTATGATGAGAGTTATGAGTGCCTAAAATTGGTATGCTACTCCTCATGTATAATATTTCCCCATAGTTATTCTAGTTATCATCTTGTGCAATTTCAATGCAAAACCAAGGGAATATTAGAGGTCTTTTTAGGTATGTAGTCCTAGCATAATAATGTCACATATCCAAAGCCTGTAAAAAGAAACTTATCCACTTAGGATCATCGTAATCCAATATCTAGACAAGGGGAGCTATCATAGGTAACAAGTCATACTTAGTAGGTGAAATTTTGATGTGTGCTACAATTTTTACCTTAGGAAAGATGAATTTGTCACTAAGTCATGATGGTAATTGGTGTAGTTAAAGACTACTCAAATATTGTCTAAATAGATAGAGGATGATAGCATGTAGTTAGCCATATCGGGGTACTCATGATCCAGGTGGATATCGGTGGCCACCCACCTATTCCATTTGGACTAGCACCATCAATTCTTGCAGCTTTTCACATTCAGCACAACTTACTATTTTTAGCAGGTTTTCAGGTCCTCCACTCTCGGAGCCGTTTTGGGGGCTTAATGATCCAGGTGGATATTGGTGGCCACCCACCTATTCCATTTGAACCCCCATCTTCAGTTCTTTCAATTTCCAAGTTGCAACAAAACTTACTATTTTTAGCAGTTTTTCAGGTCCTGAACTTCCGGAGCCATTTTGAGGCCCTAAACGACATTTTTTGGGAAAACGGAGAGAAGTCCTCTTTGATAGATCTTTCTAACGAGCTATTGTGCGCGTCAAACGGAGATCGGATGCCAAAGTTACGCCCCCTGGAAGTTGAACCACCAATTTACCTAAACGGGTGCCCACAGTTTTGGCGCTTCATCTCCTACGGTTAGGGTTTTGGACGTTTCGGATTCTACATTATTTCTCAACAATAAATAGGCCCTTGAGCCTCATTGTAAGACAGTTCAGGGGGCTGGGAGCCGATACATCTCTTCTCAGAGATAAGCGCTACCAGTACCCTAGCTATTTTATTTCCATTATGTTTGTAAGATTATCATAGCCATTCTTTTATTAATGAAATGAAGCATTATTTCCGCTGCATCTCTGTATTTGTGGTTATGTGTTTATTCTGTTGCGTTCCCGCATAAAATCCGGATCAGTGGTATCAGAGCGGGACTGCTCTTTCTTTGTTTTTCTTTGCATGTCCCCAACGCGGTCAGGGTATAAGGAGTTAGGGCTCGATCTGGTTGAACCCTTGCAAGATCAGCCTCGCAAACCCCGACGACCTCCCATGGCTGAAGAAAAGAAAGACGAGGGAGCAGGAGATCCTATCAAAATACTGCTCGAGGAGGCCCTCGAGAAACAAAGGAACGTGATGATGGATAACTTTGCTCAAATCCTTCAACGCACGCCCACATATGGCGCATCTGCATCCAACAGCCACTCTGGAGGCGTCACTCCCTTCAAGGTACAGGTAAACTTTGACATTCCTATATTTGAAGGAAAAATAGATGCAGACACTGTAGACAGATGGTTAAATTTGTTGGAAGGGTATTTCTCGGTCCATGACTTCTTTGACAGAGAAAATATTATTTTTGCACTCCTCAAAGCCACTCCCCATGTTAAAGACTGGTGGGAAACCTACCGTGAGCAAGAGGGCGAAGGGGAACCCTCTCTGTTCTCAACCACACCCACTTGGAATTCGTTCTGAGACGGCATCAAGGAACAATATTACCCCGTGGGGAGCTATGAGGACAAATACATTCAATGGACCACGCTGCGGCAACAAAAGGATCAAGATGTGCACGAACTGACGAATCTGTTCCATACCCTGCGCACAAAGTTGGGTATTAAAGATTCAAAGAGAAATTTGGTGCTAAAGTACCACGGCTATCTGCACAAACACATTCAGGAGGAAATGGAGTTCCTCGACATTACATCTCTTGGCACGGCATATCGCTATGCTGCCAAGATCGAGCAGAAATTTAAGCAGAAGAAGCGAGACTTTGGATCTGCAAATCCGAAAGGTGCCCCCGAACCGAAGAACAAGGGGCAAGGCCAAAGCAATGCGACTCAGAACAACACCACAAATCCAAAGAAGGACACAGGGAAGTGGTGCGAATTTCATAACAGCCCCACTCACAACACAAACGAGTGTCGGGCCAAACAGTCTTTGGTGGCTGAACTAAAGGCACCCGAATCAGATGCATTTTCTGATCCTGAGTTAGAACCAGACAAAAATCAATGACAAAGGGAAGCAGATCATTGATGCAGATCCCAGTGCCATTTTTTCCACCACCAAGATCCAAAAGCAGGGTCTAGAGGATCCAGAGGAGAGGGAGTGCCTCTTCCAGTCGCAGATGTGGGTGAAGGGTTCTCCACTACAGTTTCTCGTCGATAGCGGAAGCCAAAAGAACCTCATTTCAGCAGACGTCGTGAAGCGGCTCGACCTACCAACCATAGCACACCCGCAGTCGTATACCATCGGGTGGCTCCACCCAGGGAGAGATCTCCGCATCCGCCAGCAGTGCCGACTTCCATATAGTATCAAGCCATTCACGGATGAGGTATTGTGTGATGTTTCTCCTCTTGATGTAGTTGATGTATTATTGGGCCAACCATAATTGTGGAGGCGACATGTTGTGTATGAGTCTAGGCCTCGTGCTGTTATTATTACTTTGGGAAATAACTTGTACAGGATACCAGAGGTAGTACTGCCTCCTGCCATCTCTTTGACTACTGCAAAACAACGCAGTAAGATTGTTTCCCAGACCAGGAAATTCATTTTCCTTACGACTCACTCACAGGGAAAGAAGAATATTATGGCCACAACCTCGAAACAGGGCTCCCTTTCATGGCTGCAGCAGATGGACAAAGCCATGGAGGAATACGATGACAATTTCTCCTCACTCATAGAGGTTCCTCTACACTGTCAGGACAAGCACTCCATTGATCTGACTCCCAATGCACCACCACCTGATGTTGCCATACATCCTGCAACTACACATACAGAATCCAAACATGTACTGTATGAGGCTGATAAAGAAACCAAATTTACTAAACGCATCCAGCATGTCCACCCGCAGGTCCATGACATCTTCAACACATCTAATACTCACTTCAACAGAATTTGCCTCATCTCATGGAGGATCTCAACGCAATGGGGACCATTGCTTCCTAAGGAGGGAGGAATGATCCAGGTGGATATCGGTGGCCACCCACCTATTCCATTTGGACCAGCACCATCAATTCTTGCAGCTTTTCACCTTCAACACAACTTACTATTTTTAGCAGGTTTTCGGGTCCTCCACTCTTGGAGCCGTTTTGGGGGCTTAATGATCCAGGTGGATATTGGTGGCCACCCACCTATTCCATTTGAACCCCCATCTTCAGTTCTTTCAATTTTCAAGTTGCAACAAAACTTACTATTTTTAGCAGTTTTTCGGGTCGTGAACTTCCGGAGCCGTTTTGAGGCCCTAAACGACATTTTTTGGGAAAACGGAGAGCAACATGGGTCCATGGACCGATGTTGCTTGTTCAAAAATTGAAGTCCTCGGATAGATCTTTCTAACGAGCTATTGAACGCGTCAAACGGAGATCGGGTGCCAAAGTTATGCCCCTGGGAAGTTGAACCACCAATTTACCCAAACGGGCGCCCACAGTTTTGGCGCCTCATCTCCTACGGTTAGGTTTTTGGACGTTTCAAATTCTACATTGTTTCTCAACAATAAATAGGCCCTCGAGCCTCATTGTAACACAGTTCAGAGGTCTGTAGCCATTACATCTCTTCTCAGAGATTCGCTACCAGCACCCTAGCTATTTTATTTCCATTATGTTTGTAAGCTTATTGCAGTCATTCTTTTATTAATGAAATGAAGCATTATTTCCGCTGCATCTCTATGTTCATGGTTATTTCTATATTCTATTGCGTTCCTACATAAAATCCGGATCAACTCAGCTCCCATTACTGAGCTTGAAATTGTATTTTGGGATAAAGGTGGTGTTGTAAGCCAAAGACCTTACAATTATAAAATCACTTGAATTTGATATTAGAGCAATTGATGACAATGTTCGGTAGAATACAATTCTTGGGTAAATTTTTAAAATCCTATGTTCTAAATGAGATAAATAATTGCTTGGAGAGAAAATCATATTTAAAGATGTCCATGGTAGGGATGAAAATCAAACCTTTTGTATAATTTCCCCAAAATTATATTTGTAGTTGGAAGGAATAGTTTATACCTATTTTCTAGTGTTCATCAAGGTGATTACATGTCATGATAAAACAGATTAATAACTAATAAATTCATCTCTCTCTCTCTCTCTCTCTCTCTCTCTCTCTATATATATATATATATATATATATATATATATATATATATATATAACGTATGTGTTATATGTCCAAGATTCTCCTGATCTCACACTATTTTAACTTCATGCAAAATACAGAATCTATTCCACCATTGATCATTTGCGGAAATAAAATCAAGATTGCAATTCACACATGAAACAATAAAAATTCACACACATTAACACAGTTGTTTAACGGGAAATCCTGAAACTGAAAACCCCAAATATCTGTATATAATATATGTCATAGAGATCATGTAACAATCCTCATACAAAGCTGATCATATCGAGGTCTCAGTACAATACAATTGCTACACACTAATCAGGCCCAATCTTGCAAATCCATGCACCAATCTTTGCCACCTGCTAGCCTGCCTCTACTGCGCAATCCCTGCTAAAGAATGGCTATGAATGAACTCGAATTACTCCAGCCTTGCTCATGCAATCCTCATTGGCATCTCCACTAAGTGTTGGATGCAATCAATGCATCACTATAGTCACAACTGATAGTCACACTTGCTCTTTCACCTATCTCTGCACTGGTCTCCACTGAAACTGCCATGCATTGTAGTAACTGATGTATTCTTCAGTTGATTAATGAGTTATTATTTAGCGAGTTAATTAACTAATTAGTTCACACCACTCTCACTAGTGTATCAATCAATTATACTAGATACAACTACCTCAACTAAGTCTAACTGAGTTAAACTAAATACAACTCCACCAACTACTTCTCCAACTCCACCAAACTCTGTCACGTGAGTTTTAACTGAATTCCTCCATGCAGTAGCTCCAGTAAACCCTTAGGAATAGCGTAATTCCTTCTGTCAGCTACTGTGCCACATCTGTACACTTAAATGAAGTGCTCCAAGAGAATAAGATAATGTTTAGAGTCCAAATATTATTAAGAGCTAATAATATTTCTAACATTTTTCATTTCTTAAGACTATAATCAACATATAATTATAGATTTCCATTTAAGATTTCATAATATAGACCTGTATTTAGATTTGTTTGAATCTCAATGCACCCATCCACAAATACCATCCTGCAACTCATATAATATGATCGACATGTCTAAAAACAGAATACATGTCTGTGTGGTTAGACCTCACGCCTGCAGCTCGCACATACAATGTAGACAGTTTGTTTAACTGTTAACTTTCATCGTCTCTAATAATCCACCAAATAACAATAATGACCCTGCTATACAATAATTATTACTATAATATTATTATATTATATTGATGTTATTTATATATTGCTACACAATATATATATATATATATATAATCCTCAAGTTCTTCTGATTCCTTCAGAATTTTAAAATATTTCTTGATAGAAGTTTAACAAGGTACTATGGTCAGAGGTTCAAGATTCCACGAAGGATGGAAAATTTGAATGGATGGGTGATTATGGCAGTGCCGCTAAACATAGAAGGTGCCTTTTCGACCCCAAAATAAGTAAAGAAAATAAACAGAAAAGATAGTGTTCTAATAAGCAGAAAAGAGAGCAAGAATGCATTGATTTCAACAAGAAAAATCAATATTCCTAATACCATAGGAGGTCACCAGGTAGATGATCGATGGATTTTTATGATATAATCATACCTAAAAATTCAAGAGAACCAAAATGGGAATTGGATTGGCCTGGACCCCAGACTTTTGATATTCCCAAAGAAATAAATTGGATGCCAAGGAAATAGACATGGACTTTGACAAGTAGGATTGGGGCTCTGTTCCAAAGGAGAAGCTTGCTGAGGCTACTAAATCCACACAAGAGGTAGCGATCCAGGTGGATATTGGTGGCCACCAACCCATCCCACTTGGGGCCCCACCATTTTTTCTTTCAGTTTTTCAATTTCCTTAGTTATAGCACAATTTACTACTTTTAACAGTGTTTCAGGTCCTGAACTTCTAGAGCCGTTTTGTGGCCATAAACGACGTTTTTTGGGAAAATCGGCATCCATATGAGCCATAGAGCAATGTTTTTTACTCAAAATTTTTATTCCTCGGATATATATTTCTAACGAGGTATTGAGCGCGTCAAACGAAGCTCGTAGTCCAAAGCTACGTCCCCGAGAAGTTGATGTACCAATTTACCCAAACAGGGCCTATATTTTTTGCGCTTCATCTCCTAGGGTTAGTTTTTTGGATGTTTAGGGTTTTCCATTATTTTTCAATCATAAATAGGCCCTCGAGCCTCATTGTAACATAATTCAGAGGCCTGTAGCCACCACATATCCTCTCAGAGATAAGCTACCAATGCCCTAGCTAATTTATTTCCATTTTGTTCGAATCTAAATTAGAACCCGAGAAGGGGAATAACAAAGGGAAGCATATTATTGATGTGTATCCCAACACCACCATTGCCACTAAAAATATATATAAGGAGGAATAGGAATATCTAGAGGAGGATGAGCGTCTCTTCCACTCTCATATGTGGGTAAAGGGTTCCCTGCTACAGTTCATTGTTGACAATGGGAGCCAAAAGAACCTCATTTCAACAAAGGTCATGAAGCGGTTGGGCTTGCTGACCACTACACAACCACAATTGTACACCATTAGGTGGCTTCACCAAGAAAGAGATCTCCACGTCAGCTAGGAGTGTCGCCTTCCATACAGCATCAAGCCCTTCACGGATGAGGTATTATGTGACATTTCTCCTCTTGATGTTTGTGATGTATTATTAGGCCAACCATACTTGTGGAAGTGAAATGCTGTGTATGAGTCCCAACCTCACACTGTAATTTTTTCTTTTGGAAATAAGTGTTACAGAATACCATAGGTACCACTGCCTACGACTATCTCTTTGGTTACTTTAAAACAATGCAGTAAGCTTATTTCCCAAACTGGAAATTTTTTTTTCTTGATGATCCGCCCCTAGGGAAAGAAGAATATTGTGGCCAAGACCTCTAGACAAGGCTCCTCCGCATGACAATAAAAAATGTACAAGGTCATGGAGGAGTATGGGGACATCTTCACCTAACCCACAAGGGTGCCTCTGCATTGTCAGGTCAAGCACCCCATCAATCTAACCCCATGTGCGTCGCTACCCAATGGACCAATTTTTCTTCGCTCTGTTATGGAGAATGATGAAATCAAGAGGTACATTCAAGATTTTTTTCAGAAATTTCACATCCGGCTGAGTTCATCGCTCTGTGGGAGCCTGATTGTGTTGGTGCAGAAAAAGGATGGGACTTGGATATTCTGTATTAACTATCGGGCACTAAACAAGAACACTATCTAGAATAGGTACCTGATCCCATGGATCGATGACATTATGGATAAACTCAAAGGGAAAAAATATTTCATCAATATCGACCTGAATTCCAGGTATCACCAGCTACCAATCGAACCCTCTGATGTGTGGAAGATTACCTTCAAAGCTAAGGAGGGACTTTTAAAATGGCTCGTCATGACTTTCGGGTTGACGAATGCTCCCGAAACCCTCATGAGGCTGATGGATGACATATTGCAGCCATTCACCAACTCATTTGTGGTAGTGTACTAGGATGACATCTTGATATTCATCAAGACTTGGGAAGAGCACCTCCACCACATCCGACAAGTCCTCCAAAAACTGCGGCAACACAATTTGTGTGCCAATTTGGATAAGTGCACTTTTGGCATGACCCAGGTTCTGTATCTAGGATACATTATTAATGAATGGGGGGTGCATGTGGATCCAACCAATATCCAAGAAATTTAAGATTCGCCGGCCCCAACCACTCTAACATAGCTTCACAGCTTTCTGGGTTTTGCTAATTTCTACCGCAGGTTCGTTTTTGGATTCTCTCATATCACTTGGCCCTTGAGTGAAGTCACCAAGGGAGGAACGAAAGAAAAATTATTTTTGTCTGAATCTATTACGGTAAACATAACCCCCCAATTTTTGACTTGTTTTCTTCAAATCATGTGGTCCTTCCTACAAAATTTTTAGCTACACACCTTTTAGGGTTTTTTAAAGTTAATTATCCTGCAATTTTTTTATTTTTTCATTTTCTTTGAATGTTTGTTTTAATTTCTTTGTTGAAATCAATTTTTTGGCAGGCTTTCCATCGATACTTATTTTACCTCATTTGGTCAACTGGTTTGTAAATGGAACTCCTTTGAAGTTTAATCATTTGTGTTAACTGGGTTAAAAAATGCGTGAAATGTATGATATTTCAATTTTTTTTATTAATTTAATTCAATAATGCATTTATTGTAAATAATAACTCTTATTCATTTATTAATAACATCTTTCATTTTTCACAAATGATCCTACTAAATGACCCAGCCAAATTATATAGCAATTAAAAAGCACGTTTTTCAAGATTTTGGTAATTTATCATAATTTCCTATTTTAAAACGAAATGCAAAACTCAAAATTTCATAATTGAAAAGTGGTTGTAGTTCATTTTTTTAGAATTATTAATTACCAAAGTAGCTATATTTTATAATTAGAAAACCTCACTCTAAGTGTGGTTTTTTAGAATTATTAATTACCAAAGTGGCTATAGTTTAGAATTGGAAAACCTCACTCTAGGTGGTCCACACTTTACTTCATTTTTAACTTGAGTAAATTTCAACAATATTGGACCCCAATTAAAAATATATGAAAATTCATAAAAATTGATCGCATCCATCACAATCACTACGTCGCAAAAATCCGATGTACATAACATATATGTTTTAAATAAACTCAATACATACTTGTGATTGCGATAAGTTGGTTCTAAATAAAAGTATTTTAAAGAGTTTGTGAATTTGATTTTCAAAATAAAATTCATATCATAATGTGAACGTTTAATATAGAATAATTAAATATTAATTTTAATATTAAATATTAAATATTAATTTTAAATTCCTAGATGTGGGTGATAGTAGCAGCATGCCTGAACACAATCTCTCCCATGCTCGAGAGGACGAAGATCTGCAGTGCAAGCCTTTGCACAACGTGGATCCTCACTCATGTAATCATTTGCATGAGATGACATAGACTCGGCATCATGAAGACACGCAAAGGTAACATCATCCCCTCAGGGGAAACATTCTGCCGCAATCTCTTGAATGATCACCTGGACATATATTGCGTGCAAACATAACTCTACGCAGATGCCTACTCATGAAATCAATTACAGAATGTAGTTGCGAGAGAAGCATAATAACGCTCATCATCTTCGCATGTGTCACAACCCTATAAAAGGAGAGGACCTGCAACACAGAGCCATTCACAATCTACTCCTTTTGGTATTTTTGATTCAACACCTACCCTCCTGCATGCCCAGTTTGACGTGCAACCTCCCCCTAGTGTTGCGTTGCACAAAATCCATTGGGTTGCATACTCGCCTGATTGCACACCCCTTCTCAGCTCCACCTGCCTTGCTATTTTCACTAGTCTTTGTGCCCCCACTATCCTGTACCTCTTACTGCGCACCCTCCTTCAGCACACCTCCCTATTCAATATCTCCTTGCTGCACATCTCTTGTATCGGGTCAGAGTTTCTGCTCACCTCACCTCAGTTCCCTATCTTCTCCCTACCTCATCTAACCATGGCCCCTAGGCTGCTCCAACGCACCATCAAAGGGGGGCAGAGAGGTCTTTTCCCTAGTCACTACCATTGGGGGTCCTATAATCGTTTAGAATATTTTGAAGGCTCCTCCTTTGGCAATCATGTTAGAGTGGATACCCAGAGTCTCTAACTCAACTAGGAGGAGGAGGCCCCCACTCAGGTAATAGAGAGAGGAAGCCACAGTCCACGAAAATCAACCATTGCGCACTAGGAGCACCCCTTGCCCCGCAAGACTGAGCCACTCCTAAAACAGGAGGATGAGGGGGATGAAACAAATGTCTAGATAATGGACTTGGAAGGTACTTGAATGCGAGTCCCGGATGCCAAGTACCCAGTGGCACCATCCTCTATGCACCGCTTCCAGGCATCCGCGTCAACCTACTGCTGAAGAGGATTTCGCTGTGCAGGAGTACGCCTATCCATTTATGAAGGAAGATTCAGATAAAAATGATGATGCAACAGACTCATGACTATGCAGCTGCTTAACTCTTCTTATTTTTTTGTCATGCATGTTATTATCATAGAAATTCTAATTTTAATAGTGCTATGACACATTTTGTAATTTACTATTTGATATCATTTTCAAGGTAGTTTCCTCCACGGAGGTAGCCCCATACTTACACAACAAAGGTTGGGATTGGATAAGCACAAATACCAAGCCAGTCTGTAGCATATGTACTATTCTATTTTTGAATTAATATAGTTTAGAATCACTTACCAAAAAAAAATATTAATTTTAAATTAATTAGTATTTAATATATAATTAATTAGATTAATATTAAGTAGTAGTTGGTTTGAAAATAATTAATTTAGATTATGATTAACAAATAAAATTAATATTAATTAATAAATAATTAAAACATAATTTAGGATTAGAATTTAATTAAAAATTTCTAATTTTTAAGCTCAGTAGTAAGAAAATCTAGAATTCTGACAGTTTGACTCATCAAATTTGGAGGCTCATAGATTGAGTTTTACTTGGCAAAATGAGGCTTAATATGGCTCATTCGAAATATAAAATCATGGAGAGAATTTATGAGGATGTTTCATTAACAAATTTGCTCATTTATTTGGTCTAAATTAGGCATAAGATCAAGCTTCGAATTTTTAAAACAAAATCAATTTTCTGAGTTTTGATTTTTGCATCCTCATTTTCCCAAGCCTTTTCTTATTGTAGATCTATTTGTCAATAATATCCTTGGAAAATTAAATCCTTGAAAGAATCAATAGAAAGATCAAATATTGAATTCAATTAGATTTGTTTTAATTCCATATTTAGAATTTTCATTTTGTCTTTTGCAATTTAATTTTGTTTTGATTTAATTTTTGTAGGAAAATAATTGAAGAGATGAGGAGAACAAGATCTTGATCAATGAGAATGCTCCAGCAATCGAAGAATGAAATTTTGAGAAAATAAAAATTTGATTGAGCATATTTATTCTTCAACAAACTTTCTTGTTAAGAATTATTTTGCAAATATTATAAATAGCATATTGCAAAATGTAATAAGGGCTTCTCTCCTCTATAATTCTGGAATTATAAAAGCACTTATGCAATAGGAATTTAGATTTGTAGGTGGCAGGAAAGGAATCTAAGATCTGGGGATTATTGAGGTTTTTCTTTTACATTCTGAGTTATGTATAATGAAGAGAGTTTGCACTATGGTAGCTCTGGTTTTTAAAGCATAATTTCAGGCATTGTAAAGGACTGTTAGAAAATGGAATTAATAATTTGGTATTTATAATACTATTATTTTAAATTATGGTTTCATTTTATGATAACTCAAATGTGTCATTTTACTTCCATATTTATGCACTTTTGTCGATATGGGGAATTTGCCTCAATTTTATGTTATTATTTATCTCTACTCTTATGGGTTGAATTCTAATTTTTGAGTAACTATTTACTCATAAATCTGTCTTATAAAATTGATTTATTGAATAGTGATATATTGTGAACTTTTTCTGCATATTATTATTTAATTATTCAAGTTATTAATTAAATGATCAATATCATTTTGTGAACTTATTCTTGAGTGTTGATTGATTATTTCGATTAAGAGGTCTCTATATAGGATGTTTTGGTATTCATAATGTCACTTATTTGACCTAATTCATTAGATTAATATTCATTATAATCCAGGCATATTTAAATCCCAATTATTTAAAATATCTTGCTCTCGGTTGGGATAGATCTATATCCGCCTAATTGAGATATGATTAAGAAAAATCATTTTTCTTGCATCTTAGAATAATTTTTCATATAGATTAAATGCTACATCCCTAAAAATTCCTCTTCCCAAGGATGAAAAACTTTAATTGTGGCTTGGCTAAGCCTAAATTAGCTTAAAGATCACTTTCTTTCCAGATCGACAAGAGAAATTATCTGATATCTCTTTCCCATTGGTAGAAAAAACTTATATTTTAGGCCAATGGAGATTTAGAGAAGGTAACGGGACCTAGTTAAACCAGTTGGAACCACCATTCCAAATAGAAAAGAAATTTCTTTAAGGTCCGGACTGGGTGTTGATCCCCCATGTTGTTATAGATAATTTCGAGGCCTCCACATTTTGGAACTAGAAGGAGTGCCTGAGACTTATTTTCATTTGGAGTCTTTATATTCTAACATTTTATTTTTATTTCAATGGCTCCTCTAAAACTTCCAATTTGGAGTTGTATTTATGGACATGCATATTCCAATACTCCACTAGAAATAATAAGACTCTTGTCTCAGGTAAAGTTTAATGGTAAGAGGAATGCTTCTGCATTTATTCATGTCTTTCAATTTATTCAAAATTTTTCAAATGTATTTTTCAAGAAACCGATGAAGATATTTTATGCAAGATTTTTACTTTTACATTCTTGGAAAAAGCTAGAAACTGGTGTAAATCACTTCCAGTTTCCTCAATCCACACTTTGGAACAATTTTTTACAATCTTCCTTTGTAAATTTGATGGATATATCTATGAACAATTATGTGATGATTTTGAAGATATACAAAGGTTTGAAGGTGAGTCTTTAATTGATTTTACCATCAAGTTTCATTTAGATTGTTTAAAATTTAAAATTGAAGATAAACCTTCTAAAAAAGAATTATTAGATTGGTTTGAACATATTTTCTCTCTTCCTTCTATTAATAATCCATGTGAAATTATTTCAAGCTTTTATCAATCTTGAGAACTCCAATATTGAGGTACAAACAAATTATGATGAAGTGGCCTCTATTTTGTATGATCAATTCCTTCAATTACTGCACACTTCTATAGTATTAATAAAGATCAAGGTTCACCTTCACATATCATTGAATCTCAATCACAAAGCTTGGAAAATTTCACTAATCAATTGCAAGAAGATATTAGCAACACTCTTGAAGAAAATACTGCTTTAAAATATGAAAATAGGTATGAGTTAGAATCAGAAAATCACAGCATAATATGAAAAGTACAAGCAACGATTAAAGTTTCCAATAATACACAATTTTCTTTACAAATTTCTGAATTATTTTATGATGAACAAATGCCACAACAAAGCAACACTCTTCAAGAAATCATAAGTAGCCAAGTAAATGATCTTAAATCTGAAATTTCCAATGAAGAAAATGCACAAGTGTTTTCAAATAGAGACATTTTCAAGTACATTGTTTTAGATTCGTATTTTTCCCTTTATCCTAATAATTTTTCTAATAAAAATTTATCATCTCTTCACGTTAAGGATATTTCAGAAAAAAAAGAGGTTGATCTAAATGGATTTGTTAGTATGAATCTTAATTCCAAGCGTACGAAAAAATACCACTTTAGCTGTGCATAAAAACAGCCCTAACAACAAATAAGGTTGTTAATATCTTCATATCTGTAGTTAGGCGATCAAGATAAATGCTGCAAAAATCTAGATCTATGCATTATAAGACATTAAACAGTAGAAAAAATAAGATTTACTCCATGAATCCAATAGAAAAGACAAGAATATGTTGAATAAATTTTTGTATTAGGGGCAACTGGGAGGAAAACACAGGAGGGTGTTCCCAATCCTCCTCAATGGGATGGGTTCTTGTAATTCCTCAACACTTCAGATCTAAAATTCCTCTCTCTTGATGGTGTAGAAAACCTAGAAAAAAATGGTAGCAAAATATGACTCTGATGGTGGATCAATAGTCAGACCAAAAGTATAGATCCAGAGTGATCTTCAGGCAACAAAAGGTGATAAATGAATGGAAAAACCCTTCTATTTATAACAAAATATTGAGTTAGTCTAGATATTGGTGCATAGTTAAAATATTATAAACCAAATCAAGATCCAAGTTTTATGGAATATTTTATTATATTTGTTGGAGGGAAAAGGAATTTGACTTGGGTTAAATCCCTTTATTTGTAAATAATAAATAAATAAATGATTTATTTAATTATTTAAAAGTGATTTATTCATATTTAACAAAGAATATTATTTAAATAAGGTTTAAATAATTATTCTTAAAAAATGATAAGATAAATAATGATTTATCCGATTAATTTCCTTGTTTTGGGTTAAATATAACCAGGAATATTAATTAAACTATTTTTTAACTAATTATTCCTTGAGGAAAACCAAACAAATATAGATTTATTTAATATTTCCTCATGAGGTTTCCTCTTTAGACCATAAATAACTTAATAAAGATGGTTTACTAAGTTAATTTTCATAGTGAATGCGATTTTACTTCAGGTAAAATTAGTCTTACATGGTGTACTTGAATCCATTTAATAAAAATGAGTTAGATGACCAAAAAATGGTGTAACATATTACCCCCTAGTGTGCGAGCATTAGGAGCTAATCGTATGACCGAAGTACGTTGTAAGAACTCAATCACTAGACGTCGAAGGGGAAGTCAAAGAGCAAGGAGTATAAGGTAAACCAAAGTGCTAAAAGAACTATACCCTGAGGAGGTGATACTTACAGGTGGGACAAGTCTCTTTGATGAGTGAGTACCTATGCTATAGGTGGTGGGGGAGGCATACCTATGCCCACCGAGGAAAAGTACAAACAATGAGGTGTCCGGAAAACCACGGGATGAAATAATATAATATATGTTGGCATAAACATGAGCCAGATAAATAACTTGATAACGAATCCCACATACATATTGTGCCCAGGATAATAGCGAAGGCTTGTATAATAATATCTGAGTACATTAGATATAATTACAACCTAGATGCCCCTGTAAATAGGAAAGGGCTCTGAAAATATGACTAATATGTGCAATGAAGAAGGTGCTACAAGCGGTTGAGGCCGACATCATCAAATATATGGAGCTGCATCAAAGGCTGAAATGAAGAAGTCATCCGGGTATGTGGGGGGCTACCTGTAGGGCCAACCCCTCATGAGGGCTGGGACATCTCACACATACCCAAGAATCACCGATATCAGCTGTTGCATCACTCAACCATCAAGTATACAGATCTCGATCATGTTGAAAGGAGATGGAGCTGAGAAACAATCACGTCAAAGAGAAATAAGAAGTCCCTTTGCCTGATCCATGGCACGAAACAAGAGTGGAAGCTAGAACCAAGGTACACTGCCCTCTAGACCTGTCTTCTGGAATGAATGAGCTGATGTAGATATAAGGAGGTCTATCATAGGTGAAGGCAATAAGGGATCCTCAACTAAGGCATGAGATAAAATAGTAGAGCGACCGACAGACTGACACCAATGATGTTGATGAAATGGAGGGGACTGAATAGCGAACGGACGACTTCCCTTGTTAGAGCATAAAGGGCATGGATGACCTGGCAACGAATTACACAAAATCATGAGGGATAGGGGACAGTGGGACTGAAGGCCATAATGTGCAACACGAGAGAGGGCCCAAGAAATGAAGGATGGAGGAATATAGTGGGATGCAAAGGGACTCGGGATAGACTCCATGAATGCAATGATGATTCAACTTGGATTCTCTAAAAAAAGGTGAATCGATGGTGATTCGACACAGAAAATATCCAATGGTGACCATAAAATCATGAGTACAAGATGGTAATTCACAACGAAAGTCAACACGAGCGTGGAAAATTATGGAGGCAAATTGGTGCGCCAAGTGCGAGTGTTGCAAGTGAAGAAATTTGATTTTGAGGAAGGGAGAAGTGATGCTTCTTAGAAAGAATGTGTCCTGGTGAAGTATCAAATCACTAAAAACTAACAGATACCCATTTGAGGGCTCGGTGAGAGCTTTCCCATGGTATGCATGGTTTGGTTAACGGAGCTATGGTTGGGTCGCAGCAGGAGAAAGAAAAAATAGGGGTTTCTCTTCTAATTAGGCATTTTCCCTCTAAACTTACTCATTTGCACATGAAGTTGTTGTGAATGTAGAAAGGAGAGAAGGCCCTAAATATTGTGGCAATTGTAGTGGACAAACCAACCATTGGAATTGAGATTCATTAGTTGCAGGTAAGAGGCCTAACCCTACTCTTTATTTTCAGTGGATTGAAAATTTATATTATGTCCCTAGGGCTCAAAAACAGCCCCCTACTCCTATTCAGGGTCGGGTCTCACTTTTTGGGGCAAAAAGTGTGACCTGGGTAGCAGGTTTTGAGTAAAAAACTACGACTTGTCCCAGGTTTGAGGCTCAAAAGTGTGATCAGTCAGGGAGGGGTTTTTCTGTGTTGTTTTTTGGCTGAGCATTGGATTTTTATGATGAGATGTAGTATTTAATATATGTATACTGACAAATATGATGGTTTTGTGCAGATATGGTAGAATTACGGATCAACTGGAGAGAGGGAGACCTAGGCGCATTGCGATCATAGATCCGGGAGGATTAAGGTGTCCATAGTGCTTTGGCTAGGTTTGGGGTTTTGAAGTTCATGGAGAAACCTTTGATGAGATTTGGAGAGTCCTTATTGGCCCATATTGTTAGCTATTGGGACCCATGAGGTATTTATAGTGCAGGGGCACCGGATCGAGTTGACAGCCTAGGATATATATTTCCTGACTAGTCTCCCACCACTTTGGATGGTAGGGAATACTTAGCCAGTATTACCGCAGGGACGAAACATCATAGAGTTTTTAGAGCACCATTTTCGACCAGATCTCCAAGTCAAGGGGAATCGGATACCCATCGGGGATTTGGAGAGGTTACAGACCCGTGTTGTGGTCAGAGCAGTGTTGCAGACCCTGGGCATCACATCACTGGAGGGTATATGATGCTTGTGGAGAGTTTTTTTAGTGGGACCTACTATGGGTGGCCCCAGATGATGTTGTCATCATTGAAACGACAATTGTCACTATGCAAGCGAAAAGTGAACCATGACTGTGCATATGGTACATTTTTGTGCTCATTCTTCTTTGATAATATTTCAACCCTTCAACCTCGCATACAACTCCATGATGGGGGCCTGAGAGAGCCGAGGATGCGCTAGTGGGGGCGACTACTGTGCAGAGGAGGAAGTGGGGCGGTTGGATGGGTGTTCTAACTCGAGTTCTTTGCTCATTGGGATCATATGCCATTGTATATAGACAAATATCCCTATAGTGGGATGAGTTATTGCGAGGACCCAGATCTACTACTACTGCCTGGTCGAATATGGGGACCTAATGGTAATTGAAAATTTTCTAATCTTTTATGTGCATGTAAAGGTCTATAATATTGTATGTGGTATTGATTCTTTCTCTTTTGGTATGAAAATACGTCACCGGTAAAACCGACCGGATATATGAGACGACCTGCAGCATCGAGGATCGCAGGACCTAGTGGAGCGAGGGTGCAAAAAAATGAGGATGCAAAAACCCTCCTGGAGGACATTCGTCATAGATGTGAGAGGCTTCTGACCGGTGTTTCAGAGCGTGGTTGGTAGAACTTTGATGACTAGTACATAGAGCCATGTATTTGTCTACCCTCTGAATGGCGAGGGGTCATGCGGTGCATGGAAATGGCGGGATAGGGTATGCATGATCTACAAGCTGCAGGGGCAAAGCCATTGGCTCGGGATCCTCCAGATAGTGATTAGTATGTAGGGGAAGGTGGTGCACCTAGTTGTGAGTTTTTGTAACATGCTATGGGCATGTCATATGTATCTGAGTAGATGAACTTGAAAACATTTTATATGACACATATTACAGATATGCATCGTTGTGATATTTTAATGTTATTTTCTTGTGTTAAATGTGTGTGCAAAATTCCAATCTAGAATATGGTTTGCAATGCTATATTCATAGTGTTTTTGTGATCTAGGTACATGACTGAAAGTAATGATTTCAAATTCACGCATCAAAAGCTTCACTCGTAAATATTTTCTGAAAAGGATAGGATTATGCACACGATAGACACCATTCAATTGCATGACAAGAAGCAGGGAATATAAACGAACATGAAGGTGGAGGATACGATGTGAAAGGAAATTGGCTAATAAACCCCACACTACATCATATTCAGCCTGATTATTGGTAGAAGTACCAATGCATGCACCGTTCAAGAGAACAAGCGAATGCAAGGGGGTAAAAATGGCCCAATCTGCCGAAGCTAGATTTTGGGAGTAGCGACTTGCACCATCAGCAAAATCGATATAAGGTGTGGATGGGGGGTCCATCTGAAAGGCGCCACAAGACAATAAATGGGATGATGAATAACAATGTAGGCAACCTGAGCTCAAAATATAAATCGAACGCATTTTGTGGAAGGGAGTGATTGGCGTAGGATGTCTAATACTCACATGCCACCGGTGAGGGGGAGTGTGGGAGCTACCAGAGGTGTAGCTTGAGCTTAGGCTACATAAGTCAACAAAGGTACATATTATGGAATGCCGTTTATGGGAGGGAAAGATGAATTCAGGGGTGGACATGGCTTCCATGATTTCGTCGTCACAACAGGAGGTGGAAGGACAGGAGGAAGGGAGACCACATGACGTGGCAAGGCTACCTGACTCATCATCATGAGAAGCAAGGTTCACATGCACATCATCATGGGGGATGACGTAAGATCAAGCAGATAAGGTATCTACTAATTTTGAGCCCTGGAGGATCGCTGAAGGGAGGTTAAGCGAAATAATAGGAGAAGACTCAAAGGGAGCTTCTGCCGAGGGTCTCATAAATGATGATAGGTAGAGGATGGTGGCCACATGCTCCATCATCTCAACATCAGGAGGGGGAATGTTAATGGGAGCAGGTAAATCCTCAGTCTGGCCTGCAACATACTGTGCAAGTACGGGAGAAGAGGATTGGTTATATTCAACCTCATACTCCTGAACTACCTCTAAAGAGGCACAGTAATGTGTAAGATGGGGACAATGATGATAGAATGGCCATGGAAAACACACAAAGCACAAGGGTGTTTGGTGTGAATAGTCTTGGTGTTCTTAGCTGCAGTTGATGAATAAGCAGAGGTTTCAGGGACTGTATACTCAAGGAACACGACATTAACCATGGGCTTGATGTGGGGAAACTCAGGAGAATTATGGTTGGTGTGACCAATGACATCACACAAAGCATAGGGATTTGGAGGCGGAGGAGGTGCAGGGTCAGTCGGGGCAGCCTTGTCCTTTGAGGCCCTTTTGCGAGCTCTGCCCTTCTTATCCGAAGCGGTCGCAATAGAAGGTTGTTCCTGTTGAGGTGGTGTTGAAAATGGAAACAAGAAATAGTGAAGGAGGCCTCCTGAAACATCTTTCCTGATCCTAGTTGGAAAGTGATCACCTAAACTAGGTGGGGACCACACATGTGATTTTTTGTCGAAAAGTCTATTTTTAGACTATGTCTATTTTTAGACATATGGAGCATGGTCTAAGAGTTGCGGGATACTATTCTTGGATGATTGGTCAAGTTGGTAAAAATATATGGACATCTATTTTTAGACATACAGGTCGAAGTCTATTTTTAGACTGCCTATCTAAAAATAAAACAGTCAAATATTATTAACCCTTAATAATATTTAGACTATAAACATTATCTTATCCTATTGGAGCACTTCAGTTCGAGCTACAGATGTGGCACATGCAGTTGGCAGAAGGAAATTCAAATTTCCTAAGGGTTAGTTGAGCTATTGCATGTTTGACTTCAGTTAGAACTCATGTGGCAGAGTTTGGTGGAGTTGATGAGACAATTGATGGTGTTGTGTTCAGTTTAACTTAGTTGAACTAGTTCTATTTATTTTAACTGACTAATACACTATAGATGAGTGGTGTGAATTAATTATTAATTAATTCACTAATTATTAACTCATTATTCAACTAAATAACACATCAGTTAACAGCAATGCATGGACAGTTCAGTGGAGACCAGTGTTAGAGGTGGGTGAAAGGGTGGAGTCCACTATCAGTTGTGACTATAGTGTGCATGAGATTTACAAAATAATTGGAGGAGATTGCCAATGAGTATTACACAGTTAAATCCAAGGGAATTCAAATTCATTCCATTCATTCTCTCATCTTGGATTGCGCAGTAGAGGCAGGCAAACAGTGGAGGAGTTTTGAACCCGTGACTTGTTCAAAACTGAGCTAGTTTGTGTGTAACTTTTGGAGACAGTACTGAGTACTTGTGAGGAGTATTGTACTGAGATTTTTAAATGATTCTTCTTCATTATAATATACAGACAGTAGGGGATTTTCATCTATAAGCTTTCCCTGGTATACATACAGTGTTATATGTGTTGAATTTCTATGTGCGCATGTGAATGTTTTCAATACCGCTTGTTGTTTTTATTTCCGAATGTGACGATTAATGCGTAGAAGAGATTATGTGTTATGTATGAAGCTCAAATGGTATGTGAACAGGATAATCTCGATGAATAACTCAGCAAATTATTCAAATTTCTACATGGTATCAAAGCAGAATTGATCATCAGGATCTATTACAGTGATTACAATTATTTCGGTAGACAGAGTCTGTAATGGGCCAGGTTGCCTCTGGATCCATCCTTTCTCTGAAAGGTGATATATCCAGTAAATTCCCCTACATTCGATCTCTGTGCTAGAAATAATTTGTTCTAAAGTGTAGATCGGAAGCGGTTGAGTTTGGAGCTGTTGGAATTCGAATTGCAGAATTGTTTTCTTGGTGTCAAAAGCAAAGATGTCTTTCGTCGGATTACGATTGGAGTATGGCTTGGAAGGCAGCTCGAATTATATTGCATGGAAAGATAGGATGGAGGAAGTGTTAGATGACAATGGGCTGTTGGAATTCATAGAGAAATAAATTCCAAAGCCTACTTCTATGGATGCTGCTGTGATTGAAGCTTGGCAAAAGAAGACAGCAAGGTGTCGAAGGATTCTGTTGGAGGGCGTGAAGGATCACATAGTATCCAGCCTGCATGGTAAAGCTTCTCCATTCTTGATGTGGAAAGCTTTGACAGAATTTTTCCAGAGCAAGAGTGACCAAAGGAATTTGGCGCTCAAGGATAAACTCAGGAAAATAAAGATGGAGAAGAATGACACTATTCCAGTATACTTGACAAAGTTTGTCCACTGCAGGGATGAAATTGGGAGTGTAGGAGTTAGTGTGGATGATGAGGAGCTGGTGAGCTTGGCTGTCCTCGGGCTTCCGAAAAGTTGGCATGCATATCAGGACAGTGTCAATGGTCGAGAAAATTTGCCAGGATGGGAAAGACTGTGGTCTAATCTTGTGCAAGAGGAGATCCGGCGGAGTACCAGAGATGGATCTTCATCAAAGATATCTGATGAAGAAGACTGCGCTTTGGCTGCCAAAGCAAGGAAAGGGAAGGGAAAGGAGAAGGCTTCTCAATCCGGTGTGGATGGTAAAAAGCATGACATGTCCAAAGTGAAGTGTTTTCACTGTCACGAGCATGGACATTACGCCACGAATTGTCCACAGAAGAAGAAGAACAAGCAGGTTGCTGGAGCTGCAGCCGGTGAGGCTCTTGCCTTGCAATTTGAGATGGACTTCTCATTGATCGCATGAATGGTGTCTATTGCATTAGGATCAGGGTGGTATTTTGATAGTGGCGCTTCCTTTCACATGACGGGAGATGCAAATATTTTCAGTGACTTGGTGGAGAAAGGTCTCCAGATGCATGTTGAGTTGGGCGATGGTAGACGATACAATGCGACCGGCATTGGTACCATAAACTTTCAGAGGGAGTCAGGTAAACTCATTCTCTTACAAGATGTACTTCATGTTCCAGGTTTAAAGAAGAATTTGATCTCAGTCGCAATGTTAGAGGATAAAGGGTATGAAGTTGTCTTTAGTGAAGGAAAATTTTTCCTTCGGCATAAGGCAAAGGGACAAGTCAAGAAGGTTGGGATTCGAGCAAAGAATCTCTACAGACTTGAAGTAGATGGGATTTCTACGGAGCTTACTATTGTTGGGAAGTGCAAGAAAGACATGCAACTGATGCTTGAGAGGGAGCAAGTTTTGCATGCAGCTAACAGTGAACCTCGGGATGTGGAGCAACCACAAGAAGAGGATCATGGAGTGGAAGAAACCACTCATGCAAGGAAATTTCGTGCCAGATGGGCAGAGGGAGTGCATGCAGCTATACCACCAGGTGAGAGGTGGGGTGACATGCATGATTAATCCCAAGAGGATATTTCTGGGCAGGATTCATTGAGATGGTGTGGATCTCATGAGTTGAACCTGGCTACGAGGTGCCCATAGCGCAACAGTAGCATATCAGTTGGATTGATGCTAGCAGATCAAAGTGACAGTGTCGGATACTGGAGCGCGGATCAGAGTTGACAGCAAGTGCAGAGTGCATGGGTGCAAGAGATCAACAACGCAGTGGTTCCTGATGACATGTGCAATTGGCCAAGCAGAAGTCGAAGACTTTGATGATAGATGCATCAGATTGATTGAGTTGTTTGGATCCTATTCAGTTTCAGAGGAGTTGTAGAGCAGATGCATGGAGTTGCACGGCGCTTGCAAAGGTTGCATGGCACATGCATGGAGTTGCATGGTGCATGCATGAGTTTGCATGGCACATGCAAAGGGTGCATGGCGAATGCATGGAGTTGCATGTCGCATGCATGGAGTTGCATGGCGCTTGTGAAGGTTGCAGGGCGAATGCATGGAGTTGCATGTCGCATGCAAAGACCGTCCTTTCTTGTTGAGAGGGAGTGTTGAAAATGGAAACAAGAAACAATGAAGGAGGCCTCCTGAAACATCTTTCCTGATCCTAGTTGGAAAGTGATCACCTAAACTAGGTGGGGACCACACATGTGATTTTTGTCGAAAAGTATATTTTTAGACTATGTCTATTTTTAGACATATGGAGCATGGTCTAGGAGTTGCGGGATGCTATTCTTGGATGATTGGTCAAGTTGGTAAAAATAGATGGACATCTATTTTTAGACATACAAGTCGAAGTCTATTTTTAGACTGCCTGTCTAAAAATAGAACAGTCAAATATTATTAACCCTTAATAATATTTAGACTATAAACATTATCTTATCCTCTTGGAGCACTTCAGTTCGAGCTACAGATGTGGCACATGTAGCTGGCAGAAGGAAATTCAAATTTCCTAAGGGTTAGTTGAGATATTGCATGTTTGACTTAAGTTAGAACTCATGTGGCAGAGTTTGGTGGAGTTGATGAGACAGTTGATGGTGTTGAGTTTGGTTTAACTTAGTTGAACTAGTTGTATTTAGTTTAACTGGATAATACAATAGAGATGAGTGGTGTGAATTAATTATTAATTAATTCACTAATTATTAACTCATTATTCAACTAAATAACACATCAGTTAACAGCAATGCATGGGCAGTTCAATGGAGACCAGTGTTAGAGGTGGGTGAAAGGGTGGAGTCGACTATCAGTTGTGACTATAGTGTGCATGAGATTTGAAAAATAATTGGAGGAGATTGCCAATGAGGATTGTGCAGTTAAATCCAAGGGAATTCAAATTCATTCCATTCATTCTCTCATCTTGGATTGCGTAGTAGAGGCAGGCAAACAGTGGAGGAGTTTTGAACCCGTGACTTGTTCAAAACTGAGCTAGTTTGTGTGTAAATTTTGGAGACATTACTGAGTACTTGTGAGGAGTATTGTACTGATATTGTTACATGATTATTCTTCATTATAATATACAGACAGTAGGGGGTTTTCAGCTGTAAGCTTTCCCCGGTATACATACTGTGTTATATGTGTTGAATTTCTATGTGTGCATGTGAATGTTTTCAATACCGCTTGTTGTTTTTATTTCCGCATGTGATGATTAATGCGTAGAAGAGATTATGTGTTATGTATGAAGCTCAAATAGTATGTGACCAGGATAATCTTGGTGAATAACTCAACAAATTATTCAAATTTCTACAGGTGGTTGGGGCACTATGACAACGGGAGAAGTCAGCGGGACCGGTTGAACTAGGGTCAAAGTAAGATAAGGTTTAGGTTGACTTGGCAGGGTAGCGGCGGGAGGATCAAGGTACCAGACGAGAATATCAATGGTAAATTTAGGAAGAGAGAGTGTGGCCATGACAGGTTCCATATAGATTCCTGGGGGAGGGACTAGGAACGGTATTTGACCGAAGGGGTAATGGTCAAGTGGGATGGCTCCTAAATGGTTAAGGCCTGGAGGAACCGTTCCAGGTGGGTAAAGAGGCTCATGAGTACCAACTGAGGGGCCAAGAGGAGGATGTCCAGAAGGCTGAATTGAAGGGCTAGGAGAACGCTGCGGAGGGCGAGGAGGCTGCTGACTAGCCGAGGCGGGCTGCTTGAGGGCAGCTCGAGACGATTGCATCATGCAAACATTTGATGAGTTGGGATCAGCGAGAGAAGGAGGAAGACTAGGGAATGTACCAAGCAGTGAGGAACATTTGTAGACTCCAGGTGAAACACTGGTCAAAGGATCGGCAGTTTTCTTGTTGGCCACCAAAGAGATAGTGGACTCAGGGGAGGTCTAAGACTTTGGTTCGTAATACGTCAACTGGTCAATGGTGACTATATTTCTGTTATGAGGGAAGGAAATCTTGCGGTGGACCGTGGAAGAGAAAACAGACATCGCATAAGTGTAGCTATGACCCAATAGAATGTTGTAATCTAAGGGGGAATCTATGACTTCTACGTCAATGCAAACAATCTCGCCAGTAAGAGTAATAGGACAATTGTGGAATAAGCCAATGGGCTTGGAGGCGTGGCCATCCCACACTCGAAGAGTGATCATGAAAGGGTGCCAACTTAGGTGATCCGAGTTGCTTCCAAACCGAAGCGGACATCACGCAGGTGGATGCCCCCTCATCAATAATGCAACGGGAAATGTTAGCAGTCCGGATCTTGACTGGGATTTGGAAGGTGACGGAAGCAGGGAGAGGAGGATGTTCTGACCGGTCAACATCAAAGACAATAAATCGATCGTCGAAAGGATATATAGCACCCATGGAATATATTAGAGCTTTTCGTTGTGAAGGGCATGACTGGAGGAGTTCCAACATTGAAATGGCAGCAGGAGATTGCACCAAATCATCTACTATGCTATACGAATAGGCAGATTTGGCAGAAGCAGAATTTCGGCATAGCGGTCCCTTAGGGATCTTGGTATGAACCTCTACCTTAGGCTGAGGGATCTGAAAGGGACCATTAGGTGTCAAAAGAGTCTTTGTAGAGACCGAAGGAGAAGGCTTGGGGACAGACGTAGTGGGAGGCTTGTTGTACTGAAAGGACCGAGTCTGAAGATTGATATCAACAAACTGGTGGTTGGTCAGATTTCATCATGAGAATCTGCAATCAAAGGTAGCAAGATGGACGAGGTTGAGTGGCCACCGACCCTTCAGGTGGTTGGGGGTAAAACTACCAATCCTTGATGAGGGAAAGACCGCAAGGCCGACTGACTAGGTGCAGGATTGGAAGGAATGGAAGGGACAACTTGTTGTCCTCTCAAAGTTGCTTGAGACTCCCACAGCTGCCACATCTGTGGCAAAAGATGGAAATCGTACGTGTAATGGCCATAATCACCACAACAAGAACAGGGCTTGTTCGTGTGAACATGCCTGTCCTGCTTGGGCTGAGTGCCTTGTAGCTGGTTCATAGTGTTAGGAACATTACCTTGATTAGGTCCAAGATTTCCAGAATCATACTGATTTTGAGTGCCTTTCCTCTTATTTTTGGAGGGAGGAGGATTAGTTGCACCCTGCTGCGCATACACCTGCCCTTGAGGGTGTAGTGGTTGCTGTTGTGAGGTTTGAGAAGGCAAGGGAGGAGGAGGTGCTAATGCTGGAGGAGCTGGAGCACCAGGTTGTGGATACGGGTAATAAGGAGGTTTGGTAACAGTGTGGTAAACAGGAGGTTGGGAAAAAAGAGGAGGCATTCCGTATCATGGATACGTGCTATCGGGAGGGGGAAAAGTACAGGAGGTGCTGGCCCCCCTGAGGAAAACCATATCCCATGGGAGGTTGAGCATACGGATTAGAGAGCGTTCCAACGATACCGTCAGCGGCATGAGATGCCCCCAGTGCGTTGGCACCACCGGGTCTGGGAAGATCAGGTAGAACGGTATAAACATAACCTGACTGAGCGTAGATTAGGTCATATTTTAACGCAATTTGGAGAGCGACTTCTTCGGTTTGGGGAAAGTGCGATGCGACATCTTTTCCAATAGGTGGCAAAAGAGATCTAAGGAACCAGTCCATGTAGACACAGTCTTCGAAGGTAGGAGCTCGACATAGGCTCTTTCTTCCCCGCCATTCCTAGACATGATCGGAAAGGCGGGTCACAGATGATTGACGGAAAGAAGTCAAGAGTTCGATACCAGTGTCGTAACGAAGGGGAAGCTAGAAATAAGATATAAAAGCCCAGGAAAGAGTTGCAAAGGTGGTATGAGAGGAAAGGGCTTGATCAACATACCACTTAGAAGCTTCACCTGTAAGCGTTCATTGGAACAACTGAAGATGGACAGAGTCATCGGTACTGGAGTTAGTTGAACACCACATGTGGAAAGATCGAACATGATTTGAAGGATCTTCTCCAGCAAGGCCTTCAAACTTTGGGATGACTAAAGGGAGCTTTGTTGGCATAACAGGCCAACTAGCATTATGGTGTATAGGGTCATTTATCAACTGGTCGAAATCGGGGAGGTTGAGGCCTGCTATGAAGGGGAGCAAGGGTGCAGCTAGGGTAGTGTCCGTTGCGGTCCCACTAGTGGTATTCCCAACTTGAGGGTCAGGGTTACCACCAACATTAGGTCCTGCACTAGACATGGTGAAGGTGACTGGGGGAGAACCGAAGGTAGAACGAGAAGGATAACCCAAAGGACTAGAAGAAGAGTCGGTGTGTAGACTCAATGGAGGACTAACTCAAATCCTATGTGGAGGAGTAAGTCTTCCTACCAAAAACTGAGGATGAAGGCCAATAAGTCTCTAGGATGAACACCTTGGTGGCACAATTATGATGACACAAACACGACACAAAGGAAAAAGAGACTGACAAGGGTAGGGAGGTGCAGGATCAACTGATTACAATATCAAAATAAGGGAAGAGAGGTGTAGGATCAATTGATTTCAATGTTTAAGAGTCTTTGCTTGGTGGTGTTAACCAAGCCCTTTTTCACTTAGGGTGTGTGTGTGAAGTGTGTAAATTTTAATTTTTAAACCCAGACGTTTGTAGAGAAAAAGAAAAAGTGTGTTGTATAGCTGCAAATAAACCTTCAAAAAATAGTATATAATCCTGCAAAAACAGAAAATAAACAACTAATAATGCAATGATCTAAACCCAAGGAGGTCGGCCTCTCAAAAATTAGTCTATAGGCGAGAAAATAACTAATCAAAACACACGAAAAAACCCAATAGATCTAAGTTCAGGAGGGAGAGGGATCTAAAGGACCAAATCTGCTGGAAAGTGGTGCAGAAACAACAACAGTTCAGAGGGAAAATTGCTGTAAAAAGAGGTGGCGAAAGGCTATCTCCAGGACGGAAGTAGAGTGAACCCTAGAGGAAAACCCAAAAAAACCTATATGAGGTATTTTGGATGGATAACAAGCCGATTTGAAGCGGATCTGAAGGTGAGGTATCATATCTGAAAAAATAGCTGAAGACTCTAAAATTTCAGACAACCTGCAACAAAAAAAAACTCTTCCACAAAAAGTGGAGGGTACTGAATCCCTAGGGGGCTAGGTTCCCACTTAGTTGAGAAAAAAAGAACTAGTACAGGTCTAAAATGGGCAAAGACGGAGGTCAGAAAATCCTGAATAGAGGCTCAGACAAACCTAGAAAAATTTCAGAAAAATTCCTGCAAAAAGTTCAGGTCACAGTTTTTAACCTGTTTTCAGCAGAGGTCGCACTTTTTGGGCTGTAAGGTGCACCCTGAGGGTCTAGGTCATAGGTTTTGGGCTGAAAAGTGCGACCGGCACTTCCAGAACTCTCGGCGGCAGATTTCGGAAAAATTTATCGTCTCAGCTGCGGTTGATGTCTGTTACCTGCGCAATAGGTCTGAAAACACACGGAAGTTATAATTTTTATCATTTTAGGGTTTTATAGGTTAAAAAAACATCAAGAAAAGAAAAAACAAGGGGCTGAAGATAAATCATAAGGTTTGAAGTAGCTGGATATGCAAGGATCAGAAAAACAACAGCGGTCGTAATCGTAAACCCGTGTGGAGTCGCCAGTTGTTAGTATGAATCTTAATTCCAAGTGTATGAAAAAGACCACTTTAGATGTGCAGGTGATCAAGATAAATGCTGCAAAAATCTAGATCTATGCATTAGAAGATATTAAACAGTAGAAAAAATAAGATTTACTCCATGCATCCAATAGAAAAGACAAGAATATGTTGAATAAATTTTTGTATTAGGGGCACCTGGGAGGAAAACACAGGAGGGTGTTCCCAGTTCTCCTCAATGGGATGGGCTCTTGTAAGTCCTCAACACTTCAGATCTAAAATTCTTCTCTCTTTATGGTGTAGAAAACCCAGACA
This sequence comes from Pinus albicaulis, assembly GCA_034641835.2. NCBI lineage: Eukaryota > Viridiplantae > Streptophyta > Pinopsida > Pinales > Pinaceae > Pinus > Pinus albicaulis. Next base: position 503,597,522 of record CM076572.1, on the reverse strand, counting down.
AAAATGATATCTAAATATGACTATGATGGTGGATCAATAGTCAGACCAAAAGTATAGATCCAGAGTGATATTTAGGCAACAAAAGGTGATAAATGAATGGAAAAACCCTTCTTTTATAACAAAATATTGAATTAGTCTAGATATTAGTGCATAATTAAAATATTATTAACCAAATCAAGATCCAACTTTTATGGAATATTTTATTATATTTGTTAGAGGGAAAAGGAATTTGATTTGGGTTAAATCCCTTTATTTGTAAATAATAAATAAATAAATGATTTATTTATGATTTTAAGGATGTGGTTGAGTAATAATCAAATAAATAATGATTTATTTAAATAAGGTTTAAATAATTATTCTTAGGAAATAATAAGATAAATAATGATTTATCTAATTAATTTCCTTGTTTTGGGTTAAATATAACCAGGAATATTAATTAAACTGCTATTTAACTAATTATTCCTTGAGAAAAACCAAACAAATATAGATTTATTTAATATTTCCTCACGAGGTTTCCTGTTTAGACCATAAACAACTTAATAAAGATGGTTTACTAAGTTATTTTTCATAGTGAATGCGATTTTACTTAGGGTAAAATTGGTCTTACATGGTGTACTTGGGTCCATCTAATAACAATGAGTTAGATGACCAAAAAATGGTGTAACAGAATTTTCGAATAGTTTTTATGAGGATAGAGAATTAATTAGTGATCATTCTTTTGGAATTAATGAACTTGAGCTCAATATTCCTTCTTGTTTTGATACAGTAGGTGAGATCGAAGGGGATTATAATGAATTTCATAAGGTAATATATGATATCTACTTTTACATTGATGATATTGATTTGTCTTCATTACAATTGAATCCTCATGATCAAAGTATAATCACATGTGAAAATAAAGAACATTCTTATTCATAAATTATTTCAAGAGTTCTCATTTTCAAACAATTAATCATACTCATGATTTCAGCATTCAAGAAACCATTTCAATCTATGATTTATATGATGATAAAGCTCACATTCTCATTCATAGTCATAAACATTTCTCGAATTCAAAAGTGGGTATCAACAATCATTCTAATTGCATTATTCTACCCAATTCTTGTGAAGAGGAAATTGCTTTAAGTTGGTCCCAATTGTGTTGTAACAATAATTGTAACACTAGTGTAAACTATGATTCGATTTTGTTATTATTCCATCATTTATTCTTAACTTCATATTTATTTTATGTCTTTAGTATTATATTTTTAGATACTTTGTGCTGGAATATTGAACAACTCAATATTAAACATTCAATTGATGCATTTCCTCAACAAGAAAAAGAAGTTTTGCATCATAATCCTAAACATCAAGAGATATTAATTTTCAAATTCCAACAGATGTTCATTTCTTATCAATTACTTCTTGCTTCTAAAAAGCAGTGCCAAAAAGAGAATTTGTTTTTACAATATGACCAATGATCTAATTCAATTAATAATCTTCTATTTGATCTATCAGACTTCTATCCGTTTTTCATTGATCCATTTGAAATATATTTGGAAAGTTTTCCTTCATGGAATATTGTTAATAATTTAGCACTTGAACATAACAATAATAAAATCTAACAGACCATTGTTTCTGAAAGCTCATTTCCATAATTTGGCTCGTCATATTCTCTTTTGACCTCCTTCCAATCATTGATAGAAATCCATCCATATTTCTATGATCCAATTGAAATTCAGTTGGAAAGGACATTTCAAGAGAAGATGATTGTAAATAAGCTGCTAACAATAAATGTACATATTTCTTTTAGATTTATTTTTCATAGTTTAATTATATTTGTATTTTTGTTACTAATGTTTTACATGTACATAAATGCAGGAATTAAAATGAGAGAGTGGTTACATTGGAAGTATGACTATACCTAGTCATGTTTCCTTCATTGAGTTAGAAATAAAAATAAATTAATTTTCTTCTCTGTTCGCATTTATTTCATTATTTCAAATTTTCAATAAAGCAAGTAATGAATCCGATTTATTTTTGGCATCCCATTTCAATTATAGAAAAGAAGCTTTGAGCATTTTTTTTAATAATCAGATAATACATATTTATGAACCCTGTAAATGTATTTTTATGTAAAATAATTCATCATATTAATCATACATGAAGAAATTCTAAGAATTTTCTACAACTTGACAATTTTGTGTTCACAAGTAATTCTGAAGAACTCATTTCTACCACTCTTGTCTTCCGATGTAACTTTGGAAATGATGCAATTCCAAAAACTCATTACTTAGAATTTTAGATTAAATAAGTAGGTGATGTTGAACTTATGCAAATTTTGAGAAAATTTGGGAGACTTTGAAGATTCATGAGGTAAACTTACAATCATTTTTCTTCCAAGTCTTCATTAGCTTGATTATGTAGATCTGAGATAAGTAAGAAGCCAAATATTTTCAAATCCGCAACATGTTCAGAGAAGTATTTATGATATTATCTAAATTTAAGGATTGTCTAATTTTGCTTCTATTCATTAAAATCCCGGTAAAATTTTAATAAATTCTCGGAAGAGTGATATCATATCATTGTATTTCACAACTCTCTTCACTAGAAATTTTTGATAAAATTACTTCTCGATCAGATATCCTGATAGTTAATTAAATTATTAAAGGGTTATTTATTTAAAAAGAAAATTTAAATTAATCACTCTCTTTTCGAATTTGATACTTTAAAAAAAATCATCGACGTCACATATATATCACAATTCGCAAATCGGAGGTTCTGAAATGAGCATACTCCAAATATCTCTGATCACCCTATATGCCCATTCCCTCTGATCTTCGATGAACCTTTCCATCCCATATCATATCATTCATATCGCAATATTTGATCGGAGGCATTTCTTATTATTTCCCGATAAGAAAACTTTGATGTGAGTCTTACGATATTGTTTCTCTTTCATTCTATGATAACATGAATTATCCAAAAGAATTGATGTCCACACAACCTCGAACCCAATATAACATTTAAAATCCAGTCTCATATATATTGCATCCATTCATGAATCAAAATTATAGTTGGGACATATATTTAAAAGTTACGATGTCCCGGATCCGATATGAAATTAAAATTACATTATAAAACTATCAGGTTTGTGCTTCATCTCACATCGGCGTATTAATATCATTACATCCCGTGCTCAAATCTGTTGATCGTCGATCTCTTTGAAAGTCCAAAACTGGTCCCACCAATGTGCCACGCCATTTATCTCATTTGTGATATTGGTAGAATATTTTTGGTGTCTCATTTCATTCACATTTCTGATAGGACTATTCTCCGATATCGCATCTGCTCCATGGCAGTTTCCCATTGCACATGCTCATATCGTGACTTTGCCATCGCAAGTATTATATCACATCGAAAAAATCAAATAAAGGTTTGTCTTAAGGTATTAAGATGTGATATTCTCCAATATATGATTCTTCACCATTGTATTTTAATTGTTATAAAAGTTCAATCACATATTGGCAAAGGTGGAAGTCGCAACTTTTAAGTTATGCCTGAAAAAGAATCTTGCGATGCGAAAAATTCGGCAAGCTAATATTACGATGATTAATTCATATTTTTAATTTTCTTTTATTATAAATTTCTCTCCATACTTATCATATAGAGATTCAAATCCTCTTTATATATTGTTACATTATTCGGGATTTTGAATCAAATTTAATATTTTGGGGTTGATATAAATTCATGAATTGAAGAAACAAAAAGAACATTCATTGCTGCAATTCATAAATAAACATATGTTCATCCTCATTTATGATGGGTTCGATTTATTTTCGGTTTCTTGAACATGAAACATTGGTTTCTTTTATTTATTGCTTGCTTCAGTTTAGATTAAATAAATAATGATTTTGGGTCAATAAGATTTTAATCAATTTAACTTCTTCATGTTTCCAATTCTAATTAAATAAAGAAATTAACTCGTATTGGAGAAAATCATCTTTCTCAGGTAAGATTAAATCATCTTTCTTCATCTTTCTCATTTTTTTTAGTTAGTTTTTGTTGATATTGAACTCTATTTTTATAGGTATTCATGAACCTTTTGCATCTCTACCAGATCAATTTTTGGAATTTAGTTTTCTTTATTTGAGATTCTTGAAAGAGAAGCAGTAATGATCTTCATAAAATCAACTAAACTGGGGAGTTTCTAAACCTCTATTATGTTTCTTTAAGTATTTCTTTCATTATAACATATTTAAGATGTTTTTTGTAGGATGTTTCTTCAAAAGTAAGAAAATTTGCAGCAGACAGACTTCCCATTCAATGTATTATATATCATCATTGTTTTTCACCCCCTGTATTTTGAGAGCCTCATTTGTTATAACTTTGCAAGATAAAAAAAATAAAAATCTCAACATAAGAATGAACGTACATATGCTTATTTTCTTTTATAATCCTTTGTTGATAAATTCATATATGCGGTCTTGTTGGAGTTTATTTTTTTAATTTTGTTTTCTTTTATTTTTTGCTTTCTTCATTTTTAATTTTTATTCGTTGATTTCTTTTCTTATTTTAATTTAAGAATTATTTTCTTTTTTCTTTCAGTTTTGTTTTGATTTTAGTAACTTTGCCATGATTTATGTGAAATGTCTTTCTCTTACCTTACAGTTGTTGGTATACATGATAAATCTTTTACTCTATCTATTTTAATGAATTTCATTTATCATTAAAGGCATATCTTTATGGAACAATAAAGTCATCTTGATTTAAATATTTTTTATGGAGGAACACACATCTTTTCTAAGTTATTGAGTTTAATTTTTCAAGGAAAGAAATGATTTGAGTTTATTACAATGAATCCCTACAACTCCTCCACATAAAATCCTCTGATTGATAGTTGCAGAGAAAGAATTTAGAGTTAACATTATGAAAGTACTATGTCCATTAAACATAAATCTCTATTACCATCCCCCCTCTTTCACTCAAATACAACAAAAACTAAAAGCTTGCAAATGCACTTATCAAAAGGGTGATTAAAAGAGAAAATACAAGTAAACCCGCTGGGGCTATGGACGCTCACTCTCAACGGGACTAGGCTTTTATGGCATAAAAGACAACTTTGTCGGGGTACTGTTCAGGCTCGCTGGTAGCGAAGCAATGTCGAGTACAATTAAAAAAAATGGACATATGCTTTATCAAAAACTCCTATCTCTTCATTCTTCTATTTTTCACATAAGGAAAGTTTAAAAACAAATTTTCCCAAGTTTCGGTTGATCGCTTTTACTTGAGTCTATTTTAAGTACTTACCTTTATAGATAATATTGCTTAATCTATTTATGTGGGACCTAGGGAGATGTTTTACTATTAGACAATTTCTTGATTTCTATTATTTTTAACCTTTGGGTAAATTTAAGTTCATTATCTTTAATCAGAGGTAATTGGTTCTTCTCCCACATGTTGCCATTGTTGTTGTAAAACACAACCCCCCCCATTTTTGACTTATTTGCTTCAAATAATGGGTACCCTTCCTACAAATTGTTTAGCTAAACGCCTTTTAGGATTTTTTAAAGTTAATTTTCCTGCGATTTTGTTACTTTTTAATTTTCTTTGGATGATTTTTTTAATTTCTTTGTTGAAATTGATTTTTGGTAGGCTTTCCATCGATACTCGTTTTACCTCATTTGGTCAATTGGTTTGTAAACGAAACTCCTTTGAAGTTTAATCATTTGTGTCAACTGAGTTAAAAAATGCATGAAATGTACAATATTCCCATTTTTTTATTAATTTAATTCAATAATACATTTATTGTAAATATTAACTCTTAGTCAATTATTACTAACATCTTTCATTTTTCACAAATGATCCTACTAAATGACCTAGCCAAATTACAGGGCATTTAAAAAGCACACTTTTCTGGATTTTGGTAATTTATCATAATTTCCTATTTTAAAAAGAAATGCCAAACTAAAAATTTCATAATGAAAAAGTGGTTGTAGTTAATTTTTTTAGAATTATTAATTACCAAAATAACTTTAATTTAGAATTGGAAAACCTCACTCTAAGTGGTCCACCCTTTGCTTCATTTTTAACTTAACTAAATTTCAAAAATCTTGGCCCCAATTAAAAATATATGAAAATTCATAAAAATCGATTGCATCCATCACAATCACTATCGCAAAAATCCAATGTTCATAACGTATAAGTTTTAAAGAAACCCTATCATTCTTGCAATTGCGATAAGTTGGTTCTAAAGCAAAGTCTTTTAAAGAGTTTGTGAATTCGATTTTCAAAATCAAATTCATGTCATACGTGTGAATGTTTAATATCGAATAATTAAATATTAATTTTAATATTAATTTTAAATTAATTAATATTTAATATATAATTTATTAGATTAAAATTAATTGTTGATTTTAGTTAATTAGATTAATATTAATTAGAAGTTAGTTTGCAAATAATTAATTTATATTATGGTTAAAAATTAAAATCTAATTTAGGATTAGAATTTAGTTAAAAAATTCTAATTTTTAAGTTGAGTAACAAAAAATCTAGAATTCTCGCAGTTTGACTCATCAACTTTGGAGGCTCATATATTTAGTTTTACTTGGCCAAATGAGACCCAAGATGGCTCATTGGAAAGATAAATTCATGGAGAACATTTCCGAGAAGGTTTCATTAATAAATTTTATCATTTATTGGGCCTAAAGGTAGGCAAAAGATCAAGCTTCAAATTAAAAAAAAAAATCAATTTTTTGAGTTTTAATTTTTGCATCCTCATTTACCCAAGCCTTTTCTGAGCGTAGATATATTTGTAAATAATATCCTTGGCCAATTAAATCCTCACAAGCATCAATAGAATTATCAAATATTGAATTTAATTAGATTTGTTTTAATTCTAGATTTGGTATTTTAATTTCATTTTTTTCATTTTAATTTTGTTTTGATTTAATTTTTGTAGGAAAACAGTTGAAGAGGTAAGGAGAACAAGATCTAATTCAATGAGAATGATCCAGAAATTGAAGAGTGGAATTTTGAGCAAATAAAAAATTGATTGAGCAAATTTCTTCTTCAACAAACTTTCTTGTTATGAATTCTTTTGCAAATATTATAAATAGCAGATTGCAAAATTTAATAAGGGCTTCTCTCCTCTGCAATTCTGGAATTCTAAAAGCACTTCTGTAATAGGAATTTATAGTTGTAAGTGGGAGGAGAGGAATCTCAGATCTGAGGATTATTGAGGTTTTTTTTTTACATTTCGAGTTATGTATAATGAACAGAGTTTTCACTATTTTAGCTCTGGTTTTGAAAGAAGAAGTTCAGACATTGTAAAGGATTGTTAAAGACCGGAGCTGGAGAAATGGACTTAATAAATTGGTATTTATAATACTATTATTTTAAATGATGATTTCATTTTATGATAATAGGAATGTGTCAATTTACTTCAATATTTGTGCACTTTTGTTGATATGGGCAATTTGCCTTAATTTTATGTTATTATTTATCTCTACTTTTATGGATTGAATTCTGATTTCTGAGTAACTATTTACTCAGAAATCGGTCTTATAAAACTAATTTATTGAAGAGTGATATGTTGTGAACTTTTTCCTCATATTATTGTTTAACTATTCAAGTTACTAATTAAATTATCAATATCATTTTGCAAACTTCTTCATGAGTATTGTTGATTGATTATTTCAATTAAGAGGTCTATAGATAGGATGTGTTTGGTATTCATAATGTTAGTTAATTGAATTACTTCGTTAGATTGATATTCATTATAAGCTAGACATACTTAAATCCCAATTATTTAAAATATATTGCTTTTGGTTGGGATAGATCTATATCTACCTAATTGAGATAGGATTACGATAGTTCCTTTTGCTTACATCTTAGAATAATTTTGCATATAGATTAAATTCTACATCCCTAAAAATTCCTCTTCCTAAAGAGGAAAAACTTTAATTGTGGCTTGGCTAAGCCTAAATTAGCTTAAAGCTCACTTTCTTGCTAGATCAAAAAGAGAAATGATCTGATGTCTCTTTCCCATTGGTAGAAAAAATTCATATTTTAAGCCAATGGAGATTGAGAGAAGGTAACTCGACCTAGTTAAACCAGTTAGAACCACCATTTCAAACATAAAATGAATTTCTTTAAGGTCCGGACCGGGTAGTTATCCCCCATGTTGTTGCAACAAATTTCAAGGCCTCAACATAATCTCAATAGAAGGTATTTTTAGAATTGAAACATCACCTCTTCTTAGCCCCAATGCTCACATTAACAGACTTGCAACAACCATTTGAGATCGAGACATATGCCTTTGACTATTCTATTGGGGAAGTTCTTACTCAACAGGGGCATCCAGTGGAATATCACAGTGAGAAACTGTCTGACACAGTCTGCAAGTATCCCACTTATGAAAAGAAATGTGTTGCATTTTTCAGTCTTGTCGCCAATGGAAGAATTACATTTTGCGAAACGAAACAATCATCCACACATACCACCGACCCCTAAAGTTCATATAGACACAAGGAAAGTTGCAAAATGATCGACATCGGAAGTGGTCCATATATCTACAACAATTTCATTTGAACATCAAGTATAAGAAGGGAAGCACCAATAATGTTGCAGACTACCTCAGTTGACCACCAATCATGGCACTAACCACCATTCTCAACTCTTGTGGGCACGAGACTTTTGATTGGCTGCTTCTCTACAAGAGCGATCTGGAATTCGGCCACACATACAAGACACTCTTGGAGGGTACGAAAGTTCAAAATTTTCACCTCCAGGATTGCATTACTATGTCATCTAGGACACCTTTTTGTTCCTTCAAGTGAGCATGCCAAGATGATTTGGGAAGAAGACTAAAGTCGAGTCACTAGGATTTCAGGGTCGAGAAAATAGTTTTAGTACTGCAAAATTATTTCTATTGGCCGAACCTTCGACAGGATGTTGGGAAGTACATCAGATCCTGCACTTCTTGCGCCATTACCAAAATGAACATAAAGAATCAAGGCCTCTATAACCCACTACCTACCACTATTAAACCTTTAGAATCCATCTCCATGGATTACATGTCAGGCCTTCCTTATACTAAGCATGGAAACTACTTTTTTTTCATGGTCGTCGAAAGATTCGCGAAGATGGCCATTATGTCGGCCTACAAGAATAATATCACAGTAGAAGCCACTGCTAAACTCTTCTTTGAACGAGTGTGGGTGAAATTTTGGATATCACAAGCTATTATTTCAGATCAGGACAACAGGTTCCTTAGCACATTTTGGTCCAACCTCTGGTCAATGTTGGACACGAAGCTCACCAAGTACACAACTTTCCATCCCCAAAATGATGGCTAGACAAATGTCATCAACAGGATGATTGTACACATTCTGCGCATGTACAATTCAAATCATCCATACACATGGGATGAGATCCTTCCCTATGTATCACACAGTTATAACTAGGCTCTCTACAACTCAACTGGCCATAGCCCCTTTTAGGTGGGCTTAGGGTTCTAACCAATATGTCCCGTTGATGTAGCCATGCCATTTTTGGCTACTCAGGCTGATTCGAATCGTGTCCAATTTGAAGCTGACAAAGAGAACAACTTCGTTGAGCACATTTAGCACATCAACCAATAGGTTCGTGAAATATTGGAAAAATCCAATTCTCGGTACAAGCAATGACATGATAAACATCGAGTGCCGCACAACGTCTAGGGGGGTGACAAGGTGTGGATACATTTGTGAAAGGAGCGCCTCACTGGACCACACCACAAGCTTCGTCCACTTTGATGTGGGTCGTACACAATCACCAAGGCTAAAGGGAACAATGCCCTCGAGCTTAGTATTCCACCATTCCTTAGTCTGCACCCAATATTCAATGTGGACCACCTTCGGCCCTACTTCCCACCTCTGTTGGACACCTATCACATTGTAGAATAACTCACACAAATAGAGTTAAACCTAGACTCCATGGAACAAGCCACCACAAATTGTATCATGGACATGCAAATAAAGAATAGTTGAGAGCAGAAGATTCAATTGTATTTGGTTGTCAAAGTTAGCCAACTCCTACACCAAGGAAAGTGGTTCCCCAGGGACCAAGTTCAACAAAAGTTTCCTCATCTCATGAAGGAACTCAATGCAATGGAGACTGTTGCTTCCTAACGGAGGAGGAATGATCTAGGTGGATATTGGTTGCCACCCACCTATTCCACTTGGGGCCCCACTATTGTTTCTTTCGGTTTTTCATTTTCCTTTATTATTGCACAATTTACTATTTTTAGCATTTTTTCGGGTCCTAAACTTCCGGAACCATTTTAAGGCCCTAAACGACATTTTTTGGGAAAACCGGGAGCAACATGGGTTATAGACTGATGTTTCTCACTCAAAAGGTGTATTCCTCAGAGAGATCTTTCTAATTAGGTATTGAGCGCGTCAAATGGAGATCGTATGCCAAATTTACATCCCTCAAAAATTGATGTACCAATTTACCCAAACGGGGCCCATAGTTTTGGTGTTTCATCTCCTAGGGTTATTTTTTTGGATGTTGAGGGTTTTCCATTGTTTCTCAATAATAAATAGGCCCTCGAGCGTCATTTTAACACAATTTATACTCCTGTATCCACCATATCTCTTCTCAGAGATAAGCTACCAATGCCCTAGCTACTTTATTTCCATTCTCTCTGTAAAAAAAATTCAGTTCTTTGATATTAATGAAATGAAGTGTTATTTCCACTGCAATTTTGTATTTATGGTTATATGTGTATTTTTTGCATTCCTGCATAAATCTGCATTAGGTAGCTAACTGCATTTTACTTTATTTTTTATTATAAGAATTACTGTAAGAAACTTTCCCATGCGGGACGCCGGGTAGCTTAGGTGCCAGGTCTGTATGGTAATTTTTGCTATCAAAATTGCCTGGGACTTGATTAAGAGTCATAAAATGAGATCGCTCAGAGCTTGATTCTTTGTGTGTTCTCAAATTATAGTATGTATATTTTAATTCATTTTATGTTACAAAAATAAATTGAAACTTTATCTTTCTAATTCTCGAGGAATGGAAATGAATTATCCACCTGGAAAATACTAGCCACTTAATTTTATAGTTAAAATGGTCACAAATTAATTCAATTCAGAGAGATTTTGTCGATATGCATGTTTTGGTTCCAATGGATAATATTATAAACCCTAACACCAATATAGGGACTACTGGGGACTTTAAGCAACCTCCAGAGCTTAAATTATCATTTTTTCCTTATTTCTTTCCGCACATAGTGCTTTAGCTTATTATTGTTTCCTTATTTCTTTCCGCAGATAGTGCTTTTAAATGTACAAATTTCATTTTTGAATTTTCTATAGAAGTTATTTCTATTCCTAAACCTCTATCTCATTAGGTTCATAAAATGCATACGTTATTTCTAAAAAATTAAATAGGAAAAAAGTGCACACATTATTGCTGAAAAATTAGAGAGGAAAATGGAATTAGAGGCGGAGTTGAAATAAGAGAAACATCATCTTCTTCAAATACTCAAGCATGTAGATTTCATCTTTAACCTTTTTTTTATTAAATCCGTGTTTCTTGTCACGTGATTTTGTAGCGAGTCATATCAGAATAAGTTTTGGCTTTATTTTGTGGCATGAGAGTCACTTGATTCACAATTGTGAAATTCCATCGAAAACATGGTGATATGTATTAGTCACATTTTAATTTTAATGGGAATAAAACTATATTGCTACTTTATCTGAGCAGAAAACGATTTTTAAACTTGTAACACAACCTTAGTAATGAAGAAGAAATGAAGAAAATAGGTTAGATGGTTGTCCTATCATATGCAATTCATGTTTCTATTCCTTTTGAAGGAGAAGCTATAGTCGATGGATCCCATACAAGGTAGGTTGGATACAATTTTTATGGTGATTTAGAAGAAGAAGAGCTGGAGGGTTCCTGCACTCTAAGTCTACATTCACATAATCTACATCACGTACCTAAACCAAAAATATTTGTAGGTTCATTTCTTGGTTTCCAACCAAATATCTTGAGGATATCTTTTATCTGTAGAAATATCTGTTGTAGACTTACATTATGAGTGCATTTATAGAGCTAATGGGATGCATGGGAAAATAAGGCTCAGAATCATCACACTAATAGCATGTTTAATGGGAGATAGATGTTGTTAGAAGAAAATATCTCTACTTAACATGTCAGATATGGTTGGTTTGCGAACTTTTGAAACTGCACTTTATATATTTTTTCTTCCTTTTCTTCTGTCGATAAGCTTTTCATACGCATCAAGGTGAATGATGCAGCTTAGCCAACAATAAGTGCAATAGTCTTTGGATTTTCCAGTTATATGTAGCCTAGGATAGGCTTACTAGAACATAGTTGCACAATTTGTTTTGTGTGGTGTCACAATATTTATGTTATTCAGTTCTATCAACTGTTAAGTGGATGAATAAATGTGCAGCACTGTTGTATAATATTTTTTGGAAAAACCATACACATAGAACCCTAAGGGAAAAAATTACCTTGGGGTATTACAAGAGACTTCTTTTGCTCAAGTATTTTCATCAAATCCATGAGAGGCATGCGAACTGTACCTTTCCTATATCATGCACCAAATCAAAAGCCATCGTCGATGCATTGGGACTAACCCGAGGAATGGTATAACTTCCTATAAATAAAGTTACCAAGTATTTAAAATTACAAATATTGTATTTATTTTATCTCTTAGAGGTTTCCAATAGATCATGGTACCTCTTTTACTCACGAAAAGGGGTCTCAAACCTCAATTTTCAAGCAAGTTACTCTCTCTCTCTCTCTCTCTCTCAAATATACTATACAAAAAAATAAACTATAATATATTTTGGCTATAAATTTCTTCCTAAACCTCATACATTAGGGGAAAAATTTTAACACTTGAAAATATTACAAGCAAAAGACATTAGAAAATTTCACGCAGAAGGTACAAATTAGGATTTACAAGGAAGGAATACATTACAGGAGCTGAAAATTTTAACTTTTCCTAAGGTCAAGTAGAAAAATTTATTGAACTGCGCACAAAAAGCACAGACCCTGGGTGATCTTCGTGGGGTTTTCTTTGGTATATGCAAGGAACATCACAAATATCCCTTATATATCTGCGTGAAATTGGTTATGCAGAAAGTCACCATTTGAGACCACTTGGCACAATTGAATAAGAATATTCTCACTCAAGAAAACCAAGTATAGTCACCTTGGAGCCACCTTGAAGCTTTATTGAAACACACAAAGGAATCACCCCCACAATCTTATGTCAACATCCATCTTGTACCAAGAGAGAGAGGGAAAATTTGAAATAAGTCTATAAAAGATTGTCGTGGGAAGAGAAACATGAGAACACATTGTTATGCTGGAAAAATTTCTTGAGAGAAAACCAACTTTTGTTTTCCAAGAAGCAAGAGGATTGGAAGGATTGAGTTATTGGCCATCCAACACCTCAATCCAAGAGAGGAAGTTCACCATGTTTCCATAAATCTACCATCCGTCGAGAGAGGAGAGAATCTTGCTGAAAGTTTGAGGGGAAGAGAACCCCTTTCCTTGGATAATGGAGCTCCATAGCTCTAATGATCCATTGCAAGTGATTTAGCATCCCATTCTCTTATACCACCAACACGTAATAAAGGGAGAGAGTTCTCCAATTGAAGTATTAGTGTGTTTGAATCTATTGAGCTTGCTATTGCACATGTTATTTTGTTTTTATTTCTTCATTGATGTAGCATTCTATGTTTCTTACTTAGTTTAGTACATGTTATTTTGTTCCACTAATTATCTAACACACCAACTGACCAGTGACTTTCTTGTAGGAAAGTATCATCCCTATTAAGCACAATGTATTTTTTCTGCCCATGCATCGAATACACTACAACATGATCATTTGAGGACCACAAAGGAGTATACATGACTAGACTGATATAGTTTAGAGCATCCATAAAAATATTCTCGTCACCTACAAAGGACAATAAATTCCCAACGAGAACCCATAAGGAAATAAATTTAAAAGAACTTATTCCCAAATCCTCAACTTCAGTTTCCTTGCCTAGAAACATGACACTTGAGAAATTAGTTCATTCCAGCTATACACAAGACGAGGAATACTAATTGTAGAGAAGGAGAAACAAATATATTCTTACACTTTTTCCATAGGAATATTTATATTTCAAGTTTCTATTGGTTGATCTTAAGTTCTAACCAGGACTAGAATCATATATTAAACTTCAGAGGAGACCATAGTGGAATTTTTCCCTAGTTTCCAGTTTTAACAAAGAGGAAATGTATGAGATGAGGGAACTGCTTCAAAAGAAAGTTGCAAAGACAACTGAATTGAAGAAGCTAGTTTGAATTTCAATGGAAGTTTCCACAAGCCATAATACCCACTCTACACCCCCTCATTCTACAACAGCTAGTGGAGATAAAGGAAATGTAACTTTGTCTATATAAGGTGATGATTAATTTTGTGGAAAGGAGAAATATTGATTCCGTCTTTTGGTTTTCTACGATGGTATTAGTGATTGAGTAATTCTTATAGAGGATAGATGAAATATATAAGGTGAAAAATGATATAAAGGTATCATATATATGTAAATTAGTGGCCAAACCACAAGAAATGTTATGCTAGAAACGGAAGAGATCCCAAAATATTGTGGAAAACAACTTCCATCAAGATAAATAATATTAGTTTCCTCTGTTGAAATGCACTTCCACAAGAGTTGAAGAATATGGAGACACTGAATATGAAAACCATTTGACTGCTAGAGGAATGTTAATCTTAAACTATTATTGATTGATGTTGATAATAGTGGATATAATGGACATAACAACAATCTCAAATTAGTTGATATTAACAACTGTAGTAAAATAGCCCAAAACAAATGCTCATTACAATTGACATATTTGAACATAGAAAATAATTATGAGTTACATAGTTTGTGCACTAGTCTTGAAGTTAAATATATAAGAAGTGGAAATGGAAACAAAGAGTTAAAATTTTTTGTTATTGTCTGCAAAGGTTAAGCATAATGAGAGTAGAGCATGGAGAAGAAGTTGAAGATGGTGAGCAAAGCTTAGTTTTTCATAGAGGGATTTCTACCATTGCCAAGGTTAGGCTCAATTTAGCTTTTACTGTTGTTTATGTTACAAACATACACAACTTGGAATTGATGACCATTAAAAAATGTTGCAAAAAATATTATCAATTTCTCTTTTGTTTTGTTGGATAAAAAATAACAAATCACTCATTTTCCACTTTATAATGGAGTCATGTATATATTACATGGGTATGGAAAGTTGGACATATTTTACTTGTACTTAAGGACTAGGAAATTTACATATACAAGAATTGGTTATATTGGGAAAAAGAATGCAAAGAGAAGGTGCATTCTTTTAGGTTTTATGCAGAATATGACTAAGATCTCCTTGAACTTTCAAATTGATTATTAAAATTGGAGAGACTTGAAATGAGAGGCTTCCATTTCACCGAGTTTGCAATAGTGGTTTCAATTTTGAACCTAAACTCATTTAAGTATATCGGGGAGCATGAATACACAAAAATTAAAATACGTTACAAACATTTGTCTCCATCTATAATGTTCCAAATTTTTCAATAAAGTATTTGGAACATTAATTTTTCTTTTATTTTAATAAAAGGAATAAAATGGATAAGGGAGCCCATGTAGCAGCGTAATAAACACTCCTAAGGTGAAAAAATTCACTTAAGTGGCTTAAGTTAGCAGCCCCATGTGTGAAAAGGGCCAAAATCAAGTGAGCTAGACCATGGTTGACCCAGGTCAACAACGTACCCAAGAGGGGAAGCTTGCACAAGAAGATTGTATAGTTGGATGGAGGGAAATTTGAAATGAGAGAAACCCTAATGTGAGTGGGGTCCATGGCAAGGAAGAATTTCTTGCATAAAAAGGTGAAGGAGAGCCATTATTGATTATGCTTGAGAATTTGATTTTGGAGCTCTCTTTAGTTGTTCAACTGAGATAGCTTGTGCTGCTCAGCACAAGGGGAATTCCTGTTTAGGAGTTTCCTTCTCTTCCTTGGGAGGCCTTGGAGGAGATGTTCTTCATCTTCCTCACATCTTGGCTTGAGGCCAAAGCATTCATTTTCAGCTACTCCATTATTCTGTTGGGCAGAAACGCTGGAGTTACTGGTGTTGCAGTGAGGGACCTTCATCACTCATTTCCGGAGCTATTTTGTAGAGGAGGAGCCCTCTCTTTCTCTAGGAGATTAACAAAGGAGATTTCTGGAGCTCATATTGCAGATTTGGCATTGGGCCATATGTTTCTTCTCATGCCCAGCAGAGTCTCCTTCCCTTACAACGTTATCTTCAAAGCTGGCATGCACAAAGGGTTCATCTTTTGCACTAGAGAGGGAAATATTCAGTAAGGGGATCATCCCCTTCACCTTGGAGATCATGGGAGGAGGTATCATTGTTTATTGCAGCATCTAATTCCTTCTCCTACATTGTATTCTATTTGAGTTGCAATAGCTACACTGCAACTCCGACATTTTCCTCTTTTATGTATTTTAGCCAATCCCTTGGAGGATTGTGATTGTATTATTTTCTAGGGTTGAGATCTTGCTCCCCTAACTTTATTTGAGCTCATATTGTCATATCATCTTGTATATTTCATTCTGTAGTCATTTTCCCTTAGAGACTGCACAGTTATAGAGTTTCCTTGAGGAAAAGTCTTAATTTGAGCCCACCTTGAGAGGACTTTTCCTCAAGGATTTTGTATATCATTTGCTGCGGCAGATTATATATCAATTTTTCACTTTTCTCACATTTCATGAGTAAATGTATTTCATTTTTGCTGTTGCTTGTTAAATTTTAGGTGTTTCTGTAGCTCATCCTTTGAGCAAGATCTTCCTGAAGGAAGAAATATTTGCATAGCTATAAGCAGAGTCTGAGAAAGGGACAGGAAGCCTCCAGTTCTTATCCTCTCTTTAGAGGTAAAATAATTGGTAAAATCCCTCTCAGTCCATCTCTGACATAGCCTTGTTCCTATTTCGGAGAAAGGAACATTTCAGTGGTGTAAAAGCTGCTGATTTCCATTTCGGAATATTACAGTGGTATCAGAGCTTTGAACTTGGCTCAGCCTGTGAAGTTCGAATTTTAGAGAATAAGAGGCTAGAATTATGCATAGGATGAGATTAATCTCATCCATTTTCAGATCCAGCAACAAACTCTCCAAGGAGGTTGAGGAGACAGAAAAAGTAGAAGAGGAAGGACCATGCACTTCCTATTCTCACAGAGAAGAAGAGCAAAAGCATTTTGAGCACTTGGAATTCGAAATTCTAAGTGAGTATCTTGCTGAATATGGAGCAAACCCTAGATTCTTCCAAGAGACTCTATCTTTTTCACACTTTGTTTAGAAGAAAGAGGAAATAAGACCCTCCAGTCATGGGATGATGAAAGGAAATAGATTTCTATTGTCTACTTTTGATGGGTCACCCACATGTACAGTAGAGGCTTGGGTGAAGAAGCTATAGGCTTTCTTCCTGCTACATCCTGTAGTAGACAGAGAGTCGATAGAAATTGGAGCGCTGCACCTTGAGGGAGAAGAAAAGGCTTGGTGGTCCAGCCATGAGAGGTATGCAAGGGTTTCTACTCTTGCTGATTTTTCTCAGATCTTGATCAAAAGAATTGGACAAAGGAGGAAGGAGCCCTCACCACCAGTTGAAGAGGCACATACCAACACTGTCTGTATCATGAAGGAGAAGCCTTCATCTCCAGTAGTGGAGGCAGCCAAAACACTTGGGGAAGAGACTCTTTCAGCCACACAAGACTCTTCCAAACTTTACCAAGGTATGCATGAGTTTTCATTTCTTGTTGATTCCATACATGCCGTGACGGATTACATACCATGGCAAGCTAATTGTCTCGAGGAGGAGACTCTTACTGCACTGTGCCACCATTCTCATTCACCCTTGATGAGTCATGCACCACACATGAGGTTGGGGTTTGAGAAATGGACCATAGAGAGGATTGCATTTCAATGTCCCATGAAATGAAAAGGTGATAATCTATTTTGGGATGATGGCAGCTCTTGTTGGGGAGGTGCCAAGTTGCAGAATGATGGGATGCAACCAATAGGAGTAGAGTGGATGTGGATGGGAGGAAATAAGATGGTGAGCCTCTTACAGATCTATGATACAGGGCAGCAAGAAGCCATGCTGTGTTGGTTGCTCTTAAGGGAGTTTGGCCAACATGTGACCTATTACTTTTCATGGGGTTTGAGGAGGAAGAGGAGATGGTAGGATACTTACACCATGAGGCAGAAAGGAGCATGGGTAAATAATGAGGGGATGGAATTCTTTTTACCATTCATCATGTTCCCATTTCATATTTTGAGTGATGGAAGTATGGAGGAGCAGCAAACATTCTTGTTGCTCAGATTTTGTTTGGATGTTGCGGGAGCAAGAGGATGCACTAACATGGTGGAAGGGGATTGCTCTTTGATCTTGGATGCCCAAGTAGAACATTCTTCATGGGAGGGGCTCTAAATTTGTATCAACGTGATGGGAGGATTCTTTGGCAAGATTCATGTCAAAGAGGGGAGCTTTGAGATGACAGTGGCCCTACTCCAAAGGCCAGCAGCGCTGTCACTTGAGAGCTTGGATTACTTGCCAAAGTGTTCTCAAAGCCACTTCACAAGTGACGTACTTTGGAGGCATGTAGGTGATGA
Source organism: Pinus albicaulis (assembly GCA_034641835.2). Taxonomy (NCBI): domain Eukaryota; kingdom Viridiplantae; phylum Streptophyta; class Pinopsida; order Pinales; family Pinaceae; genus Pinus; species Pinus albicaulis. Next base: position 503,578,806 of record CM076572.1, on the reverse strand, counting down.
GCATGAAGGAGTAATGGAGGAGAGCACTCCTTACTACATTTTGAATTTCTTGGCTTGGTTGCACAAGCACAAGAAGAGGGATCTACATGCAGTATTTATGGGTTCTTCTTTCATGCATTTTCATGCATATTGTTCATTGACGGAGGAGTCCACTTGGGAGGGAATATTAATGGTTGCATATCATCATATGGAAAGATGCATAGCCCAAAATATGAAGAGAGGGTTGGCACAACCACTTCCCTACTATGTTGCAGTAAGGGAGAAATTCTACTTGAGCCATTTCAGCTCAAAGACCAAAGTGCATGATGAGGGAGGTAACTATTTGTTTCATGTTTTTCACTCTCTTATCTTTATGAGTAGCATAGCCTATCAAGGAGGATCCTTCCTTCTTCTGCAGTATTTTTTTTTACACTCATGGTCTATTGCAGCAGCTATGATGGCCATGTTATGGGTGGTTTATGGGGGAAAGCCACATGGTTCTTGGTGTGCACCTTTGGCACCAAAGTATGTTTTCATGATCACATTTTGTAGGATGGATGTGGCAGAAAACAAGTCGCTGAAAAGAAACTTTTTACATCATATGTGGAGGCAGGCCAATGATGCCCTGCACTGGTTCCATGCATGGAACTATATTTCTCTTCCTTGTTCTCACAAGTTTATGCTTCCATATTTTTCTAATGGAACGTTGTTCACAGGAAGCACTGCATTGAAGGGGAGAAATAAATTGAAGAGGCCCATTGGGAGTGTGATTCTCCCTACTTTACATATTGTATGATTTAGGAGAAACAATGGGTAGCCCATGATTTCCAAGCTTCACCTCTTTCCTTCATGTGGGAGGAGCTATTTAGAGAGTCTGAACTTTTGGAGGAGGAATTTCATGGTTCACATGTTTGATGGGGTGGCCTGGGTGTATTTTGAAGAGAATTATATTTCAGCCATATATCAGCAACAACCCCATATGTATCATGAGGAGGGAGAGACTCATTGGGTGGATGTGCCCTTTGGAAAAGAAGACCTCCATTATTCTTGCAGCACATGCTCCAAGGGGATTATGGGAGATGATATGGTCACCATGTTCAGCCATTTTTTTTCCATAAGGTGAACCATATGATTGTTTGGATGCCATATGATGATGAATTCCAACTCATCACATATGAAATGATTTGGGCCAGCATGATTTTCAGCATTAGAGGAGAGATCCTTGGAGATCTAGTCTTCATCTTGCCACTTGAGGGCAAGTATTTTGTAGCCCAAGATCAACATACACTCTTCACTTATCCTAAGTGGAGGGGAGGACAACGTGGGGTAGGCTCCTTTTTCTACCAGGATCAAAATTTCAGCCCACCTACATTGCCGGAGCCAAAGGTGGAGGACAGTTTCCAGGAGTTTCTTAGTTGGGAGGTAGCTCAGTTTGTATGGATGATTGCTTGAGGATGGAGGATCTACATGAGGATATTTTAGACTCCATGCCTTGAGTGGAGGACTTTTTGCAGTTCATCCTTGCTCTTGCTTGAGGACAAGCAAGTTTTGGGAGAGGAGGACTGTAATGTTCCAAATTTTTCAATAAAGTATTTGGAACATTAATTTTTATTTTATTTTAATAAAAGGAATAAAATGGGTAAGGGAGCCCATGTAGCAGCCTAATAAACGCTCCTAAGGTGAAAAAATTCACTTAAGTGGCTTAAGTTAGTAGCCCCATGTGTGAAAAGGGCCAAAAGCAAGTGAGCTAGACCATGGTTGACCCAAGTCAAAAATGTACCCAAGAGGGGAAGCTTGCACAAGAAGATTGCGTAGTTGGATGGAGGGAAATTTGAAATGAGAGAAACCCTAAAGTGAGTGGGGTCCATGGCAAGGAAGCATTCCTTGCATAAAAAGGTGAAGGTGAGCCATTGTTGATTATGCTTGAGAATTTGATTTTGGAGCTCTCTTTAGTTGTTCAACTGAGATAGCTTGTGCTTCTCAGCACAAGGGGAATTCCTGTTTAGGAGTTTCCTTCTCTTCCTTGGAAGGCCTTGGAGGATCTGTTCTTCATATTCCTCACATCTTGGCTTGAGGCAAAAGCATTCATCTTTAACTACTACGTTATTCTATTGGGCGAAAATGTTGGATTCACTGGTGTTGCAGTGAGGGACCTTCATCACTCATTTCTGGAGTTGTTTTGTAGAGGAGGAGCCCTCTCTTTATTTAGGAGATCAGAAAAGGAGATTTCTGGAGCTCATATTGCAGATTTGGCATTGGGCCATATGTTTCTTCTCATACCCAGTGCAGTCTCCTTCCCTTACAATGTTATCTTCAGAGGTGGCATGCACAAAGGGTTCATTTTGTGCACTAGAGAGTGCAATATTCAGTAAGGGTATCAACCCTTTCACCTTGGAGATCATGGGAGGAGGTATCATTGTTTATTGCAGCATCTACTTCCTTCTCCTACATTGTATTCTATTTGAGTTGCAGCAACTGCGTTGCAACTCTGACATTTTCCTCTTTTATGTATTTTAGCCAATCCCTTGGAGGATTGTGATTTTATTGTTTTCTAGGGTTGAGATATTTCTCCCCTAAATTTATTTGAGCTCATATTGTCATATCATCTTGTATATTTCATTTTTCATTCATTTTCCCTTAGAGACTACGTAGTTATAGATTTGTTGGGTTGTGTAGCAGAGTGTTTTTTCATTTTATGTGCATTCTCCCTTGAGGATGATTTGAGCCCACCTTGAGAGGTCTTTTCCTCAAGGATTTTTTATATCATTTTCTGCTACAGATTATATATCAATTTTTCACTTTTCTCACATTTCATGAGAAAATGTATTTCATTGTTGCTGCTGCTTGTTAAATTTTAGGTGTTGCTGTAGCTCATCCCCTGAGCAAGATCTTCCTGAAGGAAGAAATATTTTCATAGCTATAGGCAGAGTCTGAGAAAGGGCCAGGAAGCCTCCAGTTCTCATCCTCTCTTTAGAGGTGAAATAACTGGTAAAAGCCCTCTCAGTCCATCTCTGACATAGCCTTGTTCATATTTCCGACAAAGGAACTTTTCAGTGGTGTAAAAGCTGCTGATTTCCATTTCGGAATATTACACCATCATGACCATTTTGGAACGTAGAGTTTACCCCACCTCTTAGAAATACATGGGGTAAACTTGATTGAAATGGAAGTAATGTTTGGAAACTGATCAATGCATATGTTGGCTTACTATTATTTGGCTGGAAGAAGAATAGATAATCCAAGTATGTAATCCTTCTATTTCCTCATTCTCACTCAGTATCAAAAAATTAAGTTTTTTTATACATTTCATGATTGTGACCTAGATTTATGTAAATTGAGTAGTATGATATCGTTCATGTACTAGTAAACGTACATTCCTAACAATTTGGATGAAAAAATATTTCCATTCATCTCCCACATTCTCTTACTTATATTTTCCAAATAAATATTTGGGTGGATGAAACCCTTCCATTGTGCTTTCATTCTGCCTCTCATGAGGCTTCTAGAAAAAAAATATCTGGCATTGAGGCTTGAAAATCAAAATGGAGGAGCGTTTCTAAAATGATTTTTAGTAATGAAACATATATTATTGAAAGAAAAATATCAATAAATGCACCATTCAATATTAAAATAGAGATATCAAAAAGCCCCACTTTAAAGCGTTATTATATTAATGAGAATATGTAGAGGCTTCTTCAAGCTTAAGTTTGATGGAGCCTCAAAATACATAAGGGAAAGAAGTTGGGATGGGGTTTTATTTGCAACCATACAAAGTTGGTAATTCTTGGTTATTTGTTCATTTGTGACAAACCTTCAAAAAATTATCCAATTTTGAGTGTTGGTGCTGAAGATTTGTTTAAATAGAGACATGGAAAACATGTTCATGGAATCCCAGAAAGAGACTCGAGTAAGGCGATTAAAATGGTGAAGGGAAATTGTATGTGAATATAGGAAGTTTAGGGGCTTAAAAAATTATAAGAATATAATGATGGTACTGGAATAAAATATTATGTTGTAGCAAGGTGTTTGATAAAAATTTTCATCTATAATAGACAAAGAAATCATAATAATTTCAAACCTTTAGTTGGAAAAATGTCTATGGAGCAGAGAATTTAGTCCTCTCAATAGAGATTACAAATTAAAGGACAAGGCTTGAATGAGATCACTTCCATTATGATGATGCCATGTTGAAGTGATAGTAACCGAGGTTGAATTTGTATATGGATACAGTATGATATGAAAAATTTTGGGTACAACAAGAAAATGGGGACTAAACATCTCCCTGATACAAAATAAAACTTGCTTTTTTTCTAAATTTTAAAAGTAAAAAAATTGTAACTATCATATACATTCAAAATGGATATGAATTTTGGCTTCTTTCTTTAATACTTAAGTTTTAAACACGATACTACTAGTGGCTAAAATCATTTACACTGTAGTTTTTCCTTCACCATGCTCTGAAAAGCTGACTTCTAAGTTCTCACCAAATAAAATCCAAAGGGAAACACTTTGAGAATATGTTAACCATAATGTTTATGATTCACTCCAATCCCTTCTCCATCCTTTAACCTCATTTGCAGCCATCCAAACTCATCCTGAACAAGTGAAATGAGTGGCTCCATGTTTATGGACTCAGGCCAAGAGCCAGCTCTGGCACAGAGAATGCTGGTAATGATTCAACTTCAGAAACAAAGTGTGGTGATCAAACGTGGAATTGAAATACTCATCCAACAACAACGAGCTTTGAGATATGAGTTTGAGCACTGATTAATATGAAAGAAAACTTATCGACAACCTTTACGTATTTCTCACATGACTCCTTGTTTCACAAATCCATTATGGGATCTTTACATATGGGTGAAACTTGTGACAAGATTTGTGTCATACCTTTGTGTCATGTGTATTTTTCAATGTCTTGGTTAATTCAATGTGTCCAAAAAATTTGGAGTTATGAGTTCTTGCATCACCCTAATTGCCAGATCTCCTTGGGGAGCATAAGTGTTGTGAGTATTATACAACAATATGACTTTAGGACCGAGGTCTTTGAAGGGTTCGAGTTCTATATACCTCTATGAGCTCTATTAGTGCTCTATTTTTTGTCTTAAATTAATGTATGCAACATTACTACACATTATTTCATTGTCACAATTATGTTTTATATTAAAGTAAAAAAATTGTGGCTTTACCCATACTACAAAAAGAAAGAGGGATCAAAATATTTTTGACATTCAGAGCACTGATTATCCCTTCTAAAAAAAGGGGAGGCCAAAGTAAAAAATGGAATTATAAGTTCTAACATATTTCCAAAGTCCCTCTTCTATACCCACAAGAGTACTATTTTAAAAATTGATTACATATAATTATGAAAAAGACATTAATGATAATTCTTGTTAGCTTCACTAGAGTTCTTGCACTAAAACAATTGGATGCTAGGGCTTGGGTTTAGAAGCTAGATACATACTTCCACCTAAACTCCATGCAGGAGACAGATGCTATTTGATTTGCTACCCTTCATTTGGAAGGGGATTCCCAAGAGTGGTGGTACAATGGGCTAATCATGTTGGGAAATATTCACATCACATCTTAAACATAGTTCACATGGAGGCTATTAAGGAGTTTTAAGAGGAAAGAACTAGAGTTAGATTTCAGGAAGTTACCCAATCTGAGGAAAACTAGCAGTGCAAAGGCATACTGCATTATGGAGTTTTAGGGACTACCAAAGATGGTGAATATAATTTCAAAGGCTTGGTTGATCATGCTATTTGTGGAGTGGCTATCAGAGCCATTGGATGGTTGGGTGAGGTCCTACAAGCCCACATATTTGACAGATGCTATCTCCAGGATGCCGGATATGATTTACGTTATGCCCAAGACTCGAGCATTTGTCCCCACTAGACCCACTACACCATAGGGGAACTGAGACACTATACCACCCTTGATGGATGGAGGACATGGTCATATGTATGAGGAGACCCAGAGGGACCTTAGGAGGAGTAATTTGTGCTTTACATGCCAAGAACCTTGGAAACCTGGGCACAAGTGCACCAAGGGCAAGGCCCACTATATTGAGGTTTATTCGGATAGTGATTCGGTTGAGGAGTTTGAGGTTGGGGTAGATCCAGGAGATGAGAGAAGACCATCTTCAGGGGGAGCACCAGCACGACTGGCACTACCACTTAGAGGGGGATCATTTTCCCCATCAGGGGGAGTTCTTGATTCACTTTGTGGAGTTCCAAAGTATTTGACACTCAGGATTGGGGGCATGGTACAAGGGAAACCATTTTCATTTTGGGTAGATAGTGGGGCCACCCAAAAATTTATTTCTTCCTAGATGGTGGAGTGTAGGGGCATCCACACAAGGAAATTTGAGGGGTTCTTTTTGGTGCCAGGGGACCTGAGCATGTAGTGCATTAATCACACTCCCGGGTTGACTATGATGATGGGGAACTACATGGTTACTGGTCGCTTTTTTGTATTTTATGTCCTAGGGACCAACGTGCTATTGGGTGTCTAGTGGTTATACTCATTTTGGAGGGACACCACTGACTCAAAGAAGTTAGATATGGAGTTTATGGGGCCATATGGGAAGATAGTATTGTTGAGGGGGATGCACTCTTTCCCACCCCTGACAGTTTCAACTTATCGTTTGGAGGTAGATCTATGCCATGGGGACATAGAATGGGTGGTTGAGCTTAGGATTTTAGAGACAGGGGCCCAAACACTCCTAGTGCACCCAGACATACATGCCCTATTGGAGAGGCATCAAGGGTTTTTTGGGGATATCCCTCCAGGAGGGCCACTAATATGAGGGTTCGAACACACTATCAAGTGGGATGAGGGATTTCATGGAGTTATCACGACCCCGTATAGGAATTCAAAAGCCTATCGAGATGAGGATAGGAGGGCAATTCAAGAGTTACTAATATTGGAGCACATCAGGCCCAATTCAAGTCCCTTCACTTAATCTGTGGTGTAGGTGAAGAAGAAGGATGGGACAATCCACATTTTCATTGACTACAAGGTCCTCAATTAGAAGACATTAAAGAACATGTACCCTATTCCGCACATTGATGAGTTGATGGACAAGCTTAGAGGAGCGAAACAATTCTCTAAGATAGATATGTGCTCAGGCTACCATCAGATTCAAGTGAGGGATAAGGACATCCCTAAGACTTCCTTTCATCGTCACTATGAACATTTTGAGTTCTTGGTGATTCCCTTTGGGCTAACCAACGCTCATGCTACATTCAGTCTTGTATGAACCACGTATTTCCTGGGCATTTGTGGTGCTTTGTCCTTGTCTTCTTTGATGACATACTTATTTATATACACACGTGGGAGGAGCACCTTCAAGATTTAAAGGTAGTACTTCACATACTAGAGGATAAAAAAATGTTTGCAAAGATGTCCAAATATGAGTTTGGATTGACAAAGATTTTGTACTTTGGGCATGTGATTGGCCTAGAGAAAAAAGTAAAGGTACACTAGGAGAAGATCGGGGACATTTTAGATTGGCCAACAACCTCGAATGTGACTGAGATGAGGGGGTTCCTGAGAATTTTACATACTACACGAGATTCATGAGATGATTCTCATAACTTGCAGCACCTCTCATGGAATTGTGGAAGAAGGGGAATTTTGATTGGACGCTAGTAGTAGAGCAGGCATTTAAGTGTCGCAAAAGGGTCATGAGCAATTGTTGTGTTTTGGCTTTGCCTGATTTCACTCGACCATTTGTATTGGAGTGTGATGCTTCAGGTGAGGGAGGTTGTGTTGATGTAGGGATGCCACCCCTAGCCTTTGAGAGCACAAATTTTCTACCCCATGACCAAATTCATTTATGACAAGGAGATGTTGGTTGTGTTCTAAGCCTTGGCCAAATTTAGACAATAATTGGTGGGGAACCGATTCAAGGTGAAGATTGATCACAACAATCATTGATTCTTCCTGGAGTAGCATACATTGTAGGAGATGAAACATAAGTGGGTGAGTAAGCTCCAGGCTTACGACTTTGAAATTTATTATGTAAAGGGAAAGAACAACATAGTGGAATATGGGCTTTCCTAGATGCCCCAGTACTCTCTCTCATCGACATTGCACATGATTGGAAGGCCCAACTCTTGGTTGATTATTCCAAGGACAAAAATGCCTATGAGATACTAGATGACACACATGGGGATGATATATTTCGAGTGATGGATGATGTGATCTACTAAAAATACCGAATATACTTATTGTCGAGATCCTAGGTTAGAGAGAAGGTTATGCAGGTAGCTTACAACTACACTCTTGTGAGACATCCAGGTTTTATCAAGACTTACCATACCATTCGTGAGAGTTTCTCTTGGCATGGGCTCAAGAGGGATGTGCTGAGACACATAAAAGAGTGCATAACCTATCAGAGGATCAAGGTAGAGTTTTCACACATGACTGGTCTATTATAGTCTCTTCCCATTCCGGAGAGGAAGTGGGAGAGTGTGTCAATGAAATTCATCATGGGACTTTCGATGATATAGGGGAGATATTGCATCTACATGGTGGTATATCACTTGAATAAATTTTCTCATTTCTTTGCGATCCCATCAATATATTCAACCTCAAAGGTGGTCGAGTTGTGCTTTCAAGAGGTGTTTCGATTTCATTGGCTCCTAATGGACATAGTCAGTGATAGGCACATTAGATTCATGGGGGCCTTCTAGTGGGAGTTGTTCTGGCTAGTGGGAACCAAGCTTATACCTAGCACCAACTATCACCCACAGATGGATGGGCAGACTGAGATAGTGAAGAAATGGTTGGAGGGTTACCTACACAATTATGGCATGGGGCAATGGACGTCGTGCGTGAAGTGGCTACACTTGGGAGAGTTCTGTCATAACACTACTTACTACATGTCAATTGGTATGTATCCCTTTTGAGCGCTTTATGGCTATGATGCACTTTATTTTTCTGACATGATATTTGGGGATAGAAGGGCCCTGGGGGAAAGGGATTGGGTCCAAGAGAGCCAGGAGATTCTTAAGGTTATTAAGGATAACTTGAAGGTAGCAAAAATTCAAAAAAATATATACACCGATAAGCATAGGGTGGAGAGACAATTTGAGGTAGGGGACATGGTCTACCTATGTTTGCAACCTTACCGACAATATTCACTTAAGAAGAAAGGGGTGCAGAAGCTCAAGAAATTCTTCTATTGGCCGTACAAGGTGGCCAAGAGAGTTGGAGAGGTAGCTTATGAGTTGGAGTTACCCCCGGAGAGAAGAATTCACAACATATTTCATGTCTCTTTCCTGAAAAAAGGTGTTGGGGAAGCAGATTACGATAGTCAATGAGATGTCTCCATTGGATGATGAGGTGTTGAGATTCAACAAGAAGATCCTAGTGAAAATTAACCACCTACACTAGGATGGAGCCTCTGGCTATTTTTAGGTGTATGTCTATTTATATATCGATGTTCATAATATATTTATAGAATCCATGTATATTTATAGATGTATGCATACTATTACTATCCCTTAATATTAGTTGAAGAATAAACTATAATCTATTCTCGATGAGCACTTGGAAATAGTTAACTGAAGTGGCAAATGATTTAGCTAAAGGAATTTTGAGTTAAGTGGTTGGTTGGTGGGACATGCAGGTTGACTTAGTTGTAATTGAGTGATTCGATGTTGTAACAGAGTTGGAAGTGCATTTGTGCAAGTTGTAAAGTAGTTTAACTCAGTTAAGTGAGTTAAAATCATTTGTGCTAGTTTTAACTGAAGATACACTAGTGAGAGATCAAGTGAATTAATTTTTAATTAATTCACAATCAATGGTCTCACATGCAACTGAAGATTTACTATTATTAACTGCATGCATGTCAGATCCAATGGAGACCCAAGTGAGTTCTAGGTGAAAGGGCAAACTATAAGTTGTGACATTATCTAGTTGCACACATGCAACCACACACACATTAGATGTGCCCATGAGGATTTCATAGTCAAGTTAGGCAAGATTGCATTCATTTAGGGATTGCTATCAGCGGGGATTGCGCAGTGGATGCAGGCTGTTTGGAGATAGTAAATTCCCTAAGGAACTTGCCAATTTTTGTATGACAGTGTGAGACAATTAGCTCATGTACTGAGGGCTCTTGGATTGAATATTATTATGTAATTGTTTCATGATCTATGATATAATATAAAATAGACGATAGTAGGGTTTTTAGCTGTAAGCTTTCCCCAAGAAATTATCTGTGTTGTGTGTGATTGATCTTTCTTCATGATATTGAAATTGGCGATTGAGTTTTTAATTCCATAAATATTTGTAGAAGAGATTATGTATTTAACTGTAGAACATTATTATATCAAGAGAATCCTAGATATACATATATTCTGTATAATTTCTACATGATATCAGAGCACAAGAAATCACAGAAGTGAAGCAGGAGCTAGGTTTGTTGGTGGAAAGAATTCAAATTTGTAGAAACACTTTCTTGGTGCTACAGCTGATTCAAGATCGAAATGGCTTTCAATTGCTTGAGGTTAGAATATGCACTCGAGGGTAGCTCAAAATACATTTATGGGAAGGAAATGATGGAGGCAGTACTCGAAGACAATGGCTTGAAGGAATTCATTGAAAATGATGTTCCTAAGCCTACTTCGTCATATGATGCCAATCTTGATGCATGGCAAAAGAAAGTGGTAAAGTCGAGGAGGATCCTATGGGAGGGAGTACGAGACCACATTGTCTCAAGACTCCATGGGAAAGCCACACCATATGTTATGTGGAAGTATTTTATGGATCTATTCCAAAGTAGTAGTGACCATAGGAAATTGGCGCTCAAAGATAAAATCAGAAAGATCAAGATGGAATAGGACAACACCATTCCAAAGTATCTCACGAAGTTTGTCCAATGTCGAGATGAAATGGAGAGTGTGGGAATAATTGTTTTTTATGATGATTTGGTGAGCTTCGATCTCTTGGGACTTCCTAATATTTGGCATATTTATGAAGACTCTATCAATGGACGGGAAAAATTTCCGAATTGGGAACGACTGTGGTCAGATCTGGTGCAGGAGGAGTTTAGGCGGAACACTAGAGATGGCTCTTCAGAAAAGCATGATTATGAAGAGGATTGTTCTTTGGCTTCCAACGCGAAGAAGGGGAAGGGGAAGAAATTCCATTCTAAATCTGATTCTAAAGGAAATAAGCTAGATATTTCCAAGGTGAAGTGTTTTCACTATCATGAACATGGGCATCTTGCTACTGAATGTCCATAAAAGAAGAAGAACAAGAAGGCTATTGGAGTTGTAGCTAGTGAGGCGCTTGCCTAAAAATTGGAGCTTGAATTCTCCTTGATTGCATGCATGGTTTCAAATGAATTGAGATCAATGTGGTATTTGGATAGTGTTGCTTCCTTTCACATGACTAGAGATAAGGAACTTTTCAGTGACTTGGAGGATACAAAAACAAGGAAGCGTGACGATGGATGATACAGTGCTATCAGGATTGGTAACATTACCTTTCAGAGGGAGTCAAGTAAACCATTTCAATTAAAATATGTTATGCATGTTTCATGTCTGAATAAAAATTTTGGTTGCAGTAGCAATGTCAGAGGAAAGAGGATGTGATGTTGTTTTTAGTGATGGAAAATATTTCCTATGACATAAAAAAATGGGCCAAGCCAAGAGGATAGGGATTTGAGTTAAGAATATCTACAAGCTAGAGGTAGATGGTTGCACTGCCATGATGGGAAAGACAGAAAATGTGGTGAGCTTGGATGAGAGCGAATTATGGCACAGGCGATTGGGCCATCTTCATCATGGAGCCTTGAAAGTCATGCATCAAATATCTACTAGACTTCCAATGGGAACCATTTTCAGTTAGATCAGTGCAAGGGTTGCACCATGGGGATGTATGTAGAGTCCACCATTCATGAGAAGGAGAACCATGGTTCAGGGATCCTTGAGAGAGTTCACACAAACGTGTGTGGACCATTCTTGGTTGCTTCAACATCAAAACATAATTACTATTTAATATTTGTTCATGACTTTTCTCGTAAATGCTATATCTTCTTCATGTAAAAGAAAGATCAAACATTCTCTAAGTTCTGTGAGTTTAAGGAATTGGTGGAGAAAGAGTCGGGGAAGCAAGTGAAGGCTCTTAGGAGCAATAATGGTGGAGAATACATCTCTAATGAATTCAAAAACTTCTACAGAAAAGAAGGAATTTGAAGAGAACACATAGCACCTCATAACCCACTGCAAAATTGGGTCACAGAGAGGAATAATAGAATGATTGTGGGTGCAACATGAGAAATTTTTCATGATCAGGGCCTACCAATTCATTTGTGGGTGGAAGCATGCAACACTATGGTTTATGTGAAATTTTTTTGTCCTTATAGAGTACTTGGCATGAGTACATCTGAAGAAGCTTTCATGGTAAGAAACCAGATGTTTCACACTTTAAGATTTTTGTCTCATTTGTTTATGTGCATGTGACCAAGGACACCAAGTAGAATCTGGAACCAACTATTGAAGTTTGGATTTTTTTGGGGTACACAGAAACACCCCATAATTATTATGTGTATTTTCCAAATAGTAGAATGACTATTGTGCGATAGGATATAAAATTTGATGAGGGGAAAGCCATGCGGTTGCTGCTTTAGAGGGAGATGTACTTGCATGAAGAGGAGGAATTGCTGGTTCCAAAAGATGAGTCTATCGACGTGGATAAGAAGCAGGAGTGGAGGAAGCCACTCACGCATATCCATCCATCAGAAATGGCAGAAGGCGTACCAGAGAAGATGATAGGCTAAGAATTTATGTTGCACAGAATGTAGGATCCCCTACTTCAAAACACAGACAAAGACAGTATCCTGACCCATCTACTGGATACATGGCTCTCATGAGAAAAAGTATTGTGACTGAACCATCTTCCTTTCAGGAAATAGTGCAGGAGCCCACATGGGTAGATGCAATGGTGGAGGAGTATGACTCCATTGTAAAAAAAAATTCTTGGGAGATTGTTCCAAGTCCAGTTGATAAATCAATGGTAGGTTCGAGATGGATCTAAAAGGTGTTGTAGCTCCTAGAGACAACCTTGAGTTGCCAAAGACTAGTGCCTAGGACATCTTAAACAGTAGGGAGTATAAAGGATATTTCAGACTCATTATCAACTTAGGAATCTCTACCTTTTCAACTTGTGCAAAGCGTTATCATATGAATGGGACCAAACTACTTTGAGATTCAGCAAGATATAAAGATACTACAGAGGCAAGAGGAGAATCTTCAATACATGTATACTTTAGACAACTTAGAGACAGTTTTCATCAAGGAGGGCCAGTTCTTCAATGGTATATAGGTATTTTTACTGAAAGGTGTTTGTTGCGCAGAAAGTGAGAGGAGAGTAATAATTATCGGTGGAATGATACTCGGAAAACATATTTCAACATCATATGGGCTTAAAAGCTAAGAATCCATACATGTTAATCAGTTCTGGAAGAGAAGCATCCCATGATATTTAATACAGAGGAAATACGAATGAAGTGTTAGGCGGAATGACATATTACGCATGGGCCATATTTAAAGCGACATAGACCAGTTAAGTATGAGTACCAAACAACGATAAATTCATACCCAAACTGGCAAGTCACTCACATTCCAAAGCATAATATAAAGAAATTGGAGACAGTGAAGTAAACAATGAGACAATATTATGAAGAAAGAATCACACAGACCATATAACATCAAGACTATAATCCTAACGTATGAGTAGAACTTCTCTTTGCTGAGACGCCACGGGCTCTGTGTATTTGTATTGATAATTCCACAACGAGCATACAAAATTCTTTACACTGCGAGTTTCTTCAAAAAATTTGGAACCTGGTATTCTCATTCGATCTTCCTTATATAGACCTCTTCCTATCTCAGCGAGAAGATATTTTTGAGAAACTATCTTCTTCGCATGACCAAAATTTGTTAAAGGTCCTTATCAGAACAACAAAACTTATGATGAGGAATAAGGCCTCTCATCATGGATAGTCAGGCACTTGGCCGTTTTTAAAACAGGAAATTAAACAAAAGTCTGGTAACAGTAAAATGCTGGAGTGGAGTAAGCAGCCCACTCGAAACTTAAAAGTAACTAATTTAGTAAAAATTAAATGGGCCGCTGAGGCCGAATCATGAGTTGACATGATTTCATAGGTGTGGAAGGGTCGAGGCCGTTGCTGATGCTGATGGTGGGATGTTCGTTGATGAGCTAGCAATCTGGATGGCAAACTGAGCGCATCTTTGCCAGCTGCTCTATGAAGTAAAAGCATCAGGTAGAACCTTTTCTCAAGGACATAGCATGAAAATGAAATCTTTTAAATAATCTTTCCTTTTCTGAAAGGAAATCCCATTAGGATTAAACCTGGAGGGCATAGTTCTCTTGTGCATTGTACTCTCTATTTTCCAATTTTGAATTTGAATTTAAAATCTTTCATGTCAGAAACTGAATTCATAGGTCTTCGACTGATAATCTTTGCTTCGTCATTGATGTCTTCATCCCAAAAATCTGCTCCTTGAATGATTCTGAAGGGTTTGGTGGATTTTGAACCCTATTTCTTCCATGGATGTCATGTCGTGGCAGCTCCTGGGGATTTTCTTCATAATTGCAGCTTCTGTAGAGTATCCCTTCGATGTGCTCTGCTACTGCAGTCCAGGCTGTATATTATGAAAATTTTCCATCACTAAAACCCTGCAAAATCCACAAACTTGTTAAGAAAACCGTGCACGGGGAAGTTGAAGTGGTGGGGAATAATGAGGAATGACAACACTGCATGGTGGACCGGTGGAAAAAGTAAGGCGGTGGTAAAAAATACAGCATAACAGTGTTTTCTGCGTAAAAACGATGAAAAAGGCAATGGTACGGTGTATGATAGGGTTTGGTGGGGAAATGCATCGTGGGCCATTCGATCGTGGTATAGTGGTGGGGATCGACGGTGGAGAATGGTCCGTGGAATAACTTATGCACATGACGGAATACATATGAAACATTGAAATTTTAACGTAAAATGTGAAACCTTCAGACTTTGGTGGAAATGCAAAGGAAACACATGAAATGCAACGGAAATGCGCATGAGGGATATGGGAATGAACGTACGAGGTGGGACCCAATACGAAAAGCGCAGATCGTAAAGGCGGAAAGTGCGATGGCGGAAAGTGGCATCAACAGAAAACTGCACTTTACGCTTTTGCGATGGGGCAGATCTGCGATGGGTGTGATTTGCGATGATCGCAAATCACAAAGGAAGAAAGTGCGATGGATGCGCAAATCGCAAAGGCGGAAAGTGCGATGGATGCGCAAATCGAAAAGGCGGAAAGTGCGATGGATGCGCAAATCGCAAAAGCGGAAGGTGCGATGGCGGAAAGTGGCCTGAATGCGATTTGCGATGGATCGCAAATCGCAAAGGTGGAAAGTGCGATAAAGGGGCTAGGGCCTTAATATAATGTTCAAAGTTGGTTTTGGCCCAAAAAAGCGGGGGGAAGGGGAAAAACGGGGAGTTTTGCAGAGATACCAGGGGTAAGAAGAGGTCCTTGAAGCATGTATTTTTAGGGATCGGTGGGGCTTATTGACTCCAGAAAAGCAGAGGGAGAGGGATCAAAGAGCAGGGAATCATGAAAGGCTTCAAGGATGATGCGATTTTCAGGAGGAATCCATTCTTTGAAAGCTTAAAGGCAGCTCGACCCCTTGTTTGCTTGCCAAAAATTAGTAAGGGGCTAAGATGATCAACACAAGGTAAAGAAAGCTTCTGATGGGAGTAGGGAAAATACAAGGCTTGATTTGTGGCTCAGGTCTTCTGACAAAACGAGGGGATAGATATAAACAAACCTTTGCACCTGTCACTAGGTGTTCTTCCATAAGAGCCATGCTTTCTCTTTCAGTGTAGATGGGCTGACGCATTCATCAGATGGATGTGAAAAATGTGTTTCTCAATGGGATCATTGAGGAAGAGGTGTACATAGAGTAGCCTGAAGGTTTTGAGATCTTCAATGGTGAGTCACATGTGTGTCAACTCAAAAGAGCGTTGTATGGGCTGAATCAAGCACCCCGTGCTTGGTACACTCGGATAGAAAACTATTTCACTAGTCTGGGCTTCACCAAAAGTGAAGCAGATGCAAACCTATAACAAATTGTGGTGGAGGGTAAGATTTTAATCATTTTTCTTTATGTTGATGATTTAATATTGACTGGTGATGAGCAGCTGATACGCTCATGAAAGGAGGATCTTGCAAGGGTGCTCGAAATGAAGGCTATGGGCCTCCTTCATTATTTCCTTGGATTGGAAATATGTGAGTGAGATGGTGAAATTTTTGTGTCTCTATATGCAAGGGAGATACTAGATAAGTTTCACAAGGAAGGTTGCAAACCCATGGATACTCCTCTTCCAAGAAATTGGAGGAAAGAGGATGCTACTTCTAGAGAGGTGGTGGATGCTACTGTCTACCGACAGTTAGTGGGTTCGCTAATGTATCTAGTGAACACGAGAATAGACATTTTCTATGTGGTTATCCAGCTAATTAAAGCTATGTTTAAGCCTACCAAGCTCTTTTGGAAGGCACAAAAGCATGTCCTAAGATACAAAAGGGGCACATTATAGTATGGTTTATGGTACAGACAGACGGAAGGAGTGAATTTGCATGGCTTCACGAATGCTAATTGGGCAAGCAGTCCATCGGATAGAAAGAGCACATCAGGGGGGATATTTCATATCAGGTCTATAGATGTTTCTTGGTACAGCAGAAAGCAGAGATCTGTGGCACTCAGTTCACTGGAAACATAATACATGGTAGTGAGTCAAGCTGCATGTGAGGCTATCTGTATAAGAAATTTTTTGGTTGGTTTGTTTGTTTCTTATATGGATCTGACAGTGATTCATTGTGATAATCAGAGCTGCATTAAAATCTCGATTAATCATGTGTTTCACGATAGATCTAAGAATATAGATTTCTGGTACCACCATCTCATAGATTGTGTGCAAAGGAGAATCATGTTGATTCAGTACATTCCCATGAAAGATCATCATGCAGATATTATGACGAAAGCACTCACTAGGAGAAAATTGAAATACCATAGAGATAGGATCAGAGTGAAGGATAATCCCTTTCTTGTTGAGAGGGAGTATTGAGATTCAACAAGAATATCCTAGTGAAAATTAAGCACCTACACTAGGATGGAGCCTCTGGCTATTTTTAGGTGTATGTCTATTTATAGATGTATGTGCATAATCTATTTATAGATGCATGGATACTATTATTATCCCTTAATATTAGTTGGAAAATAAAATATAATCTATTCTCAATGAGCACTTGGAAATAGTTAACTGAAGTGGAAAATTAGTTAGCTAAAGGAATTTCAAGTTAAGTGGTTGGTTGGTGGGACATGTAGGTTGACTTAGTTGTAACTAAGTGATTCAAAGTTGTAATAGATTTGGAAGTGCAGTTGTGCAAGTTGTAAAGTAGTTTAACTTAGTTAAGTGAGTTAAACTCAGTTATACTAATTGTAACTAAAGATACACTAGTGAGAGGTCAAGTGAATTAAGTATTAATTAATTCAGAATCAGTGGTCTCACATGCAACTGAAGATTTACTATTATTAACTGCATTCATGTCAGATCCAATGGAGAGCCAGTTGAGTTCTAGGTGAAATGGAAGTAAGCAATCAGATATGACATTATCCAGTTGCACACACGCAACCACACACACATTGGATGTGGCCATGAGGATTGCATAGTAAAGGCAAGAAATATTGCATTCATTTAGGCATTTCTATCAACAGGGATTGCGCAGTGGAGGTAGGTTTCCTGGAGATTGTAAATTAGATAAGGAACTTGCCAATTTTTGTATGGAAGTGTGAGACAATTAGCTCATGTATTGAGGGTTCTTAGATTGGAGCTTTGTATGTAATTGTTTCATGATCCATGATATAGTATAAAATAGAATATAGTGGGGTTTTTAGCTGAAAGATTTCCCCGCGAAATTATCTGTGTTATGTGTGATTGATCTTTCTTCACGATATTGTAATTGGCGATTGTGTTTTTAATTCCGAAAAGATTTGTACAAGCAATTTTGTATTTAACAGTAGCACATTGTTAGATCATGAGAATCCAAGATATACATCTATTTTGCACAATTTCTACATGAGGAAGACTTGATATTGACACCCGAGACCATATTGGAGACTAGGGAGAGGAAGCTAAGAAAAATGGTCATCTAGGAACACTTGGTCAAGTGGAAAGACTTGCTAGTTGAGGATGCCACATGGCAAAATGAGTAGAGTTTGCAACACCCATTTTTACAATTGCTTGGGGATAAGCAACATTTGGGAGGGGAAAGCTATAATGTCCCTTTCTAAATAATTTTTTCAATAGTACCACAAATTTTTCATTTTTCTTATTTTGGGGGCCTAAGATAATTTTGGAGAGGAAACATAGGACAAGGGGGTCGAAATGTTTTCCTTAGTGAAATGTGGGGGCCTACTCCCCAACTAATATGAACTCCTTGAGGAGAGAGAAATCATATGGCCAAGGGAAGAGGTTTGGATTGCCTACTAATGGGACCATATGGAGGAAATGAACATAAATTTTAAATATGAGAGAGGAAGCAACATTTGATGCCTTTTGATACTTTGACAATTAAAGTGTTGTTCTAGATACCTATCAGAGTTAAATAGTGTTGTTCAACAGAACATTTTTCCAAGGAGGAAGCACAACCTTTATTCAATGGACTCTCAGTACCACCCTAGGAAGGGTTCTTCATCAGTTTTAGGAGTTGGAGAGAGGGCCACATGCTACGGTTTCTAGGCCAACTGAA
Source organism: Pinus albicaulis (assembly GCA_034641835.2). Classification (NCBI taxonomy): domain Eukaryota; kingdom Viridiplantae; phylum Streptophyta; class Pinopsida; order Pinales; family Pinaceae; genus Pinus; species Pinus albicaulis. Next base: position 503,559,994 of record CM076572.1, on the reverse strand, counting down.
ACACAGTTCAGGAGACCACGCAGAGAGTTGAGGAGGAACAATTAGAGTTGGGAGTTGTAGCATTGTCAAAGTAATTTTTAGTCAATTCTAGGAAAATTGAGGAAGATTTGGAAGGGTAGAATTCAACATACAACATCAAACTGATTTTCTGGAAGAGAAACTACGTCATCCTACCTAGAAACTACACAATCGTTATGGAGGCACAATTTTGGGGTGTCTTGTGAATGGATTTTGAGAGCTAGGTTTCTGGGGTTAGTTTGGGTTGAAATTGAGAAGATTTTTTCAGCCATTTTGGGATAGCAATTCCAACATCAGTCACAGTTCTATTTTTTCTGCACTTAGAGGAGGTTCAAGGAATTTGGGGCCATTTTTGGAGCATCAAAACTAGGCCAAACCCTTTCTGGGTTTTTTTTGGGTTTTTGACAAGGATTCCATGACTAATTTATCAGAATTTTTGGAGCAGTTAGGAGGGGTCAAATTAGGGTATCAACACAACCAGTAGTGCAAAAATCACAAGGCTAGTGCAGTTTTTTAGTAGCAAAATTCCAACAACAGTTTGGCATTGATAAACATCCACCTGAGGCTTGTAGCTTTCCTTGTGAACGCCAATGTGAACATTTTATTTATTATTTTATTTTTATTTATATTTTTTATATTGTACTCCAACAAGATCTTATAATAAAATTTTCCCATTTTGGTGTGTTTGGAGCATTTATGTTTTATGGGTGTTTGCTGAAAAATATTTTTGTTCGGTTTATTGCATGTTTTTGTTATTACTGTCAGTTTTTCCATTAGGAATATTACACCTTGAGAGGCTTTATAAAAAAATCAATTTAGATTTGAAACAAAAGTAAAGTAATCCTTGTAGATCAAAGGACATTCTTTAAAGCACACATGAAGAGCCCAGGATACACCTTCATTGAATGATAAAATGATAAAATACTTTGAGCATATTTTGAGTTGACAATATAGTGCATTCAAGATGGCATTAATTGAGCATTCTTCAAGCCTTTGTTGAAACAACAGTTACTCTTGAAGCATAGTTGAAGAATAACACTTCAAGATTTGTTTTATTGAAGAAATCACCCTTGGAGTATAATTGAAGACCATCACTTCAAGACTTTTTTTGTTGGAGCAGTCATCCTTGGAGCATAGTTGAAGATCAAAACTTTAAGACATGTTTTGTTGGTGCAACCATAAGAGTTTTGCAGAAGAAAACATGAAGTTTTTAAAGGGGTAGATTTGAGAACACTTTCTAGACCTGTATTGGATACATTTTTTAGAAGTATTTGAAGTTTTTGATGGAGGCTTGAAGCAGTATTGAAGTCACCTTAAGGGATTGAAGAAAACTAAGAGGGTTGGATCCCTAAAGGATTGGAGCCATCATACAAGGTTGGATCTTGTATTTTTAGTTGAATATTAGAGTCCTCATTCAGGGTTGAAGCCTTGAATGAGTTAAAGACTTTGTTGTACAAGTTGGAGCTTGGGTTTTTAGAGACCTAAAATTCATTAATAAAATTAATTTCTTGTTGCACATCTTGTCTTTTGGTTTAATTGGTGATTTTAATCGGCAAAATATAAAAATTGTAAAGAAATATTGATTCAACCCCCCTCTCAATATTTCCAACACTAGCGCACCTTACATTTTTACACCTTGCAATATTTTTATTGACATGCTATAATGAATTTTCACAATGCAATGTTATTGTTGGTAATATCGGTGTTTATGAGATAAGGAAATCTAACATGTGTTAGAGTTCCTTCACCTTGGAATGTTCTTACTAGCAATGTGCTTGTGCTTGTGTTAAAACATAATATAGCATGCATTATATTTCTTTTGGCATGCAATGTTGTTGTTTGTAGTATGCTTGTATTTGTGCTACATGTAAAGCTAACACTCATTAAATTTATTTCACCTTGCAATGTTGTTATTGGAAATATGGTTGTGTTTGGGCTAGAAACTATGCTAGATTTGTTTTTCACTGAAATATTGTTGTTTATTTGGTTGTTTATGATAGAAAGAAATCTAGCACGTGTTAGATTTCATTCACCTTGCCAATTTTATTGGGAATGTGCTTGTGTTTGGGCTATAAGGTGTGCTAGATTTATTTTTCTCTACAATATTTTTGTTATCAATTTGGTTTCTTATTATAGAAGGAAATCTATCACGTGTTATATTTCCTTCACCTTGGAAATTTTCTTGTGTTTTTGTTAGAAGGAAATATAGCATGCACTAGGTTTCTTTCGGCATGAAATGTTGCTGTTGGTAGTGTGATTTTATTAGTGCTACATGTAAAGCTAACATGAATTAAATGTCTTTTATCTTGCGATGTTTTTATTGGAAATGTTCTTGTGTTTGTGATACAAGTTCTTCTATATATATATTTTCCATGCAATGTTGTTGTTGGAAATATTTTTTTTTTATGCAAGAGGCAAATCTAACATGCTATATTTATTTCACCCTACAATGTTGTTGTGTGCTTGTGTTTGTGCTTTACTTAAATCTAGCACGTGTCAAATTTGCTTCACCTTGCAATGTTTTTATTGGCAACCTACTTCAATTTTGGCTCGAAAGAAATCTAGCATGCACTACATTTCTTTTTCACTGCAATGTGGTTGTTGACAATATGCTTTTTTTTGGGCTAGAATTAAATCTACCATGTGGTAGATTTATTTTATCTAGAAATATTGTAATGTGTTTGTGTTTGTGCTATAAGGAAATCTAGCATACATTGGATTTCTTTCACCCTTCTATGAGTTTATTTACAAGGTTTTTGTATATGCATTAGAAGGAAATCTAGTGTGCACTAGATTTCTTTCACATTGCAATGTTGTTGTTGGAAATTCAATTGTCTGTGCTAGAAGGAAATCTAGTATGCGCCATATTTCCTTCACCACAATGATGTTACTGGAAATGTGCTTTTGATTGTGCTAAAAGGAAATCTAGCATGTGTGAGATTTCTTTTGCCATAGAATGTTGTTGGTAATATGTTTGTGTTCGTTCTATAACAAAATCTAGCATATGCTAGATTCTTAACCCCTACAATGTTATGTGTTTGTGTTTATGCTAGAAGGAAATCTACCGCACACTGGATTTCTTTTGTCTTTCCCAAGGCATTTTTGAAAATATGCCTGTTTGTGCTAGAAGCAAATATAATATGCAGTATTTTTCTTTCACCCTACAATATTGTTATGTTCTTCTATTTGTGAGAGAAGGAAATCTAGCATGTGTTAGATTTAATTCACCTTGCAATGTTGTTATTGGTGACATGTTTGTGTTTGAGATATAGTACGAATAGCATGTTGGATCTAATTCACCTTGGAATATTGTGATTGGAAATATGCTTATGTTTGTTGCTAGCACTCGACCAATTCTCCGAAGGCTGAAAAGTAGACCGAAAAAGGTAGCCACTGACCACTTTGACTTAGTAGCTAGCCCTACTAGGCTGAGAGGGATCTCTCAATGAGATCACATACAATTTAATAGAGTGTAAAGGATATTAGTCTAGGCATGTGGATTAGGGTTTGGTTGATTTGATGGTTTTGTGCTGGATGGTGGTTTAGGTCTAGGAAGACTAGGTCAGGGCTCTGAAAATCAGATTTGCAGAGATTTAATGGGGCAAGGTAGGCATATAATTTATCACTTTTGAGGTATCTTTGTGTATAGGTTAGATTTTCATGGTTTCAAAACGAGCATGAATCTCATGAATTCATTTATATCAGAAGAATATGAACAAAAATGTGAGAGCTTCTCCAAAACATAGCATTAAATCAATTAATTTTGTTTATCATCTTAGAAAACAAACACATGTAGCATGGAAATGGAAATGGTACAATAATTTCAAACATATGGTAATAGAAGGAAAAACGTTACTAAAGCACATACCACATGAATCCCACTACAATAGCTGCAAATTCTATCTATTACTTCCCACCAAATTCACAAAGTAAACTAGAATCCAAGGTTCAATTCCACATCATCCAACCTTTGAAAATGATTAAAAAGTTCCTCATATATTTATTGAGGTGTAAATACTCCCGTGGAGGTCGAATTTCCAGCAAGAAAATCCAAATACATGCATCTATCCACTCTCTATTACATACAAGGGAGGTTACTCAACCAATTCCTCCTTTTCCTAACCATCATGAGACATTTAATCAAACAATTAAATGGAGGATAAGACACATAAGTTAACCTATTTTTACCAATTTAAATTTACTTTGAACCTTTACATTCATTTAATATACCTTTTGACTTTACAAAAGTCAAATTGAAAATTGTCAAAATTTGCACAATGAAGTTTCATGAAAATTTATCAGTCATTTGCATATGTGCAATGAGCTCTTGGAGGCCATTGTTCGGTGCCTTTCTGAAGTAAAAATCCCAATATGAGAATTGTTCTGGAAATTTGATAGAGTTAATATACCTTCAGAGTATTTTAGCATGCAAAATGAACCATTTTAGGCTGCGATATGGCCATTTTCCCAAGGTGTCTATGCACAGCGTAGTGTTCCTATGCACAACCTTCTTGGAAAAGTGACTTTTGGAGGTCTTCCCGAGCTCAAAAAAACATATAAATCTACCATTGAAAATATTAGTATGTTTTTGACATAATTGAGTCATAAAGAACTGCAAACACATTCTCTAAAACCTTGAAAATTTGTCTTGAAGTCAAGTTGTCCAAAAGTGCAGAAAAACTCCTGTGGAAATTGTAGCTTTGGCATTTCCGCTAAATCATAATAATGGTGTATAAACTGAAGGAGGTTTTTGTTCCTTGGTATATTATGGAAAAAAAAATATTTCAAGTTTGTGAAATGCATCTCTATGTGGTCAAAAACATATTTTGAAGAAAAATTGTTCATGTGTGTACTGTAAACCCTAGGAAGCCCATAACTTGGAAAGGTAAAGCTATGATTTCTTGGAATTTTGCACTTCTTGGAAAGTCTAGAGGACACAATATCATGTGTGTTGAGTGTTTCATATCTTGAAATTTTTCTGTCAGACCTCTTATGTCCCTCCATATGTACTTTTCAAGGGGAAAACTCTAATAGTGAAAAACAGGAGAATGGAGAAATGGAGTAGGATGGAGGAGTTAGGAGAGGTAAATGGGGATAGTAAAAATTAGGGAAGTAGGGAAGGGTGTTATGAAGGTTTAGGAATTGAAATGGAGTGAAATGAGTCAGGGAATTGGGCTAGGAAATTTTTACACAATCCTAGCTAGGGAAATTGCCCAAAATTAGAGAATTGGGCTAGGGTTTAGGATTTGGGACTTGGGAATTGGAAATGAGGGGATATGAAGGCTTAAATAGATGTTATTGGGTGTTATGGAGGGTATAAAATTATGGGAAGATTTTTTTTCCTTGCAAAATTAAGGGTGGTGACTATGAGACTAAAAAAGCAAGACAAACCCTAGAGAAGGAATTAGCTTGAATTTTAGGAAAATTTGATGAAAGGGCTGAGATAAATGGTATTAATTACTTATTTTAAGCTGATAGAACCTTCCTCAAGAAAAGAAAACCCTAGGAAATAGTTTTGCTTCACCCCACAATAAAATGTGTGTTTTCACCCAGATGCATAGCGTAGTCTCCTTGTGCGTAGTTCCATGCGCAACGAAGTGTCTCTATGAAAAATGTAGTGTTCCTGTGCACATCACGTGCAAATTTTTTCTAATGAGAGGTAGAAAACCAGTTTTTCATTGCAATGGGAGAGGGTAGTTTGATGATAGGAGGATAGAAGAGTGCAAATGATTTTCTCTTTTGTCTTTATATCTTGCTTTGGAGTCATTTCATCAATGAGGTAGGATGGCCCACCTCATGAATCTTAATTGAGACTTTAGAACTTAGGAACTTATTACATAATAGAAACAATAAATTACATTTTGAAATCAATTTTTTTTTTAAGAAACTTCCTTATTACCACTCCTCCAATTGTCGTATTTTACGCATGAAATGATAGTTTTGGTGACCTTGAAACCCTAATGACTTAATGGATATAATGAATTGAATGAAATCATGATAGTGGTGACCCGAATCATGATCATTATCTGTGAACGATGATACACTTAGCTGAGTGATGACAAGGACCAGCATGTGAAAATATTTGAAGGAGTGGAAATATTCCTAGACCTAATACCCAATGACCAAATTTTTATTTGAAAACCTAATGAGATGACAAAAAATTGACTATGAGACCCTAACAAGGCACGATAAGAGACCATTTGATCACTGCTGGTAGGGTGTATAGAGTGACACTAAAATTTGTGATAGAAGAAAATCTAGCATGATATAGATTTCTTTTACCCTACAATATTGATGTTTCCAATATGTTTGTGTATGGTGGGAGGAATTCTAGCACACACTAAATTTATTTTTAAATTCAATATTGGTGTTAGCAAGGTTCTTGTGTTTGTAATAGAATAAAATCTAGTATGCAATAGATTTGTTTCACAATGAAATATTCATGTTGTTGGCAACGTTCTTGTATTTGTGATAGAATGAAATATAACCTGAAATGGATATCTTTTGCAATGCAATATTGTTGGAAATGTACATGTGCTTGTGCAAGAAGTAATTTTATCATGCATTGGATTTCGTTTTCCCTACAATGTTGTTGTTGGCAATGTGATAGAAGTAAATCAAGCATAGGTTAAATATCTTCCAACCTGCAATGTTCTTTCTGGAAATTTGATTTTGTTTGTGCTAGAAGAAACTCGAGAATGTGTAATATTTCTTTTACTTTGCAATTTTTTTGTCAGTAACCTTCTTATATTTATGCTAGAAGGAGATTTAGCATGTGATGAATTTCGTTCTCATTAGAATATTGTTGTTCGCAATGTGCTTGTGTTTGTGCTAGAAGGAAATCTAGCATGTGCTATATTTATTTGACAATGTAACTTGGCTTCTAGCAATATGCTTATGTTTGTAGTAGAAGGAATGATATTGATTGTTAGCTTTCATTTGAGGTGCAATGTTGTTGTTCTAAATGGGCTTCTACTTGTCATAGAAGGAAATCTATCACACAATATATTTCCTTAATAATATAATGTTGTTATTAGAAATATGTTTGTTGTTATGCTAGAAGGAAGGTTATAATGTGTTAAATTTCCTTCATCTTGCAATTTTATTGTTGAAAATATGTTTGTGTTTGTGATAGAAGTAAATATTGCATCCGTTAGATTTTTTGCGCAATGAAAAATTATCGTTGGAAATGTTATTGTATTTGCGTTAGAAGGAATTATAAAATGCACTATATTTATTTGTTCTTATTCCAAAAGGAAAACTATCAAGATTTCACCCTCACCAAGGTTAGTGCTCTGATGTTGTTCTTGGCAATGCATTTGTGATTATGAAGGAAGGATACCTAGTGATTTCTATATTTCTTCTATACACCATTACACTTATGAAACCAATTCTCTAGGGGTGACATTGTTTGTCTCAATAATCACAAGGGTTAGATTTATAGCTTTTGATGTGCCCTTTTATTGAATTTGGAACAATTTATGGAGATCAATGATAGTGCAAAATAATTTTATATAGATATATGTTGTTGTTGGCACTACATTTGTGCTTGAGTTGGAAGGAAATATAATGGTATAGCTTTCCTTTTGGTACAAATAAAATAATCCAATCATAATTATTTGATCCATGGAGAATAATCATATCTTTGTATACTTTTTAATTTTATGAATAAATGCCCCGGATGCGGGTGCTGGCAGAGTAAATGTTGGCGATGGGACGGAGGTCAATCAGATGGGAGGCCACCTGCCTTCCCACATGGGACTAACGAGCCCACCTGACCACAGTTAATTCCCCCTACCTGCTCTTAATGGCATTTGCAATGGAGGCATTTCTCAATAAGAATGTTGATGTTCGAGGCAGTCTCGACTGCCACAACAGCGTTTCCCATCGGGTTAACAGGCCTGGTCATTCAATGCTGAGGATTGATTGTTGCAGGAACAGGTTGTTATATGCTATGGCTCCGCTCTCCCCTACGCTGATGAATTGGTGGTGCAATTTTGTTGTGGGCAAAGCCAGCGAGCGCACCACCACTGGGAAACGTAGTTGCAATACCTGTTGCTTGGAGCCTGCCGACAGTCTTCACATTTCCATTGCAGGTTCTTGCATGTCTGCTATGGTTGTTTTGGGCATTCCTCCTGCGCTGAACCCATTCAATTCTCCGACACTCCAGAGCTCCAGCTCCAATTCGGCTGCAAGCATGCCCCGGCTAAGGCAGATGATGCGTTGCAGGCGGGGGTCCTCTCGCAGTGCCAGGAGGCGTTCTCCCTCCACCTCCACTTCTCCATCAGAAATCTCTTCGCCCTCAGATAGCCGCCCTCGCCTCCTCCATGGACGCCTGTTCCGCTCAGGCCGTAGGCTTGACTCGCCCTTCGGTGATGCGCTACCTGCACAGTCCCATACAGCTCTCTTTTCATTCGATTGTGCACTCAACAGACCGAGAGTCACTGTTGCCATCTCTGTTGTCTTCCTGGAGGAGCCCCAGCCTGAGAATCTGCTGGAAGAGCAGGGTCCTGTCGAAGGTGCAAACATGGAAGCAGTGCAGCAAGATTCGCGGGGACAGCCTAGCGGGAGCAAGGAGATTATGCTAGAGGACTCGGGGTGCGTTCAGGAAAATTTGATGGAAACTCCTTCAGCGATCCAATCCAATGCAGAACTCTCCCATGATCATGGCGAACCAGAAGATTATGGATGCAGGATCGAGGAGGTTGCTCCTGATGAGTAATTCGGCCCTCTTTTTATGTTTATCATGCTATTTCTCTGCCCTCTCTGAGGGCGTGTTATGTTGTTTTAATGTTTCCTTCAACTATGGTCCAATTTTTTGTCAATGACCAGTCTCAGTTTTTACAGTGGTCCAGTTTTTTTATGGTCCAGTTTCACTGCTATATAATGTCTATGTTCCTAGTTTTATTCAAAGACATTCCAGTCCGATCCCCTGCGTGGGATTTTTTCAGTTGGTGGTTCTTCACGCTGGTTTCCCTCTTGCAGGGCAGCCAATAACTAGTCTCTGTCAGTTCAAATTGCCTCCACGAAGGCACTGTTAAGGCCTCAGCCTGATGTACTATATTTTTTAATGTTAATAGAATACTCTAACTTATAAAATAAAAAAAATTTATGAATAAATGTATTCTTGAGGTATACTATATTTTTCTTCCAGTGCAAATGTATGCAACTTTAAAGTATCAAACACAATTTTTTAACATGTATTGTTTTTCTCTCTATTTTGTTGTATAGTTATGAACTTCCAAGAAAAATTTCACTAATATTTGGATGCATAATATAAGACTCTTCCTCATCAACATAAAAATATAGGAAAAATCAAATCTACACTTTTCGAGGACCTAAGTCAACATCCCTTTGTATCCATCCTAAATAGTATGTCCTTAGATGTGTATAGGTAGGGAGCACTAACATTGGAACTAAATATTTGTAAAATGAAATTAATTTTCTTTTAGAATAAAAATGAGAATTATCTAGTATTTATAGTACCAAATCGTTTATTTGGAAGAAAACCTCTAGTTTGGATTTTGGAGACAAGGTAGATCTTCTGCAACATGGAGTGAAGGTGGGTGAGGGCTCCATATTAAATACAGAGATTGGGCATAAAGTGAATGGAAATATGGTAAATAAAGGATGCATATTGGTTAATATTGAGAAGGTTTTAAAACATGATGTTGCTCTATCACATCCAATAGGATTTGAACATACACTAGGGGGTGCATTGGAATCTTATTAGATTTGACCAGAATCAGATTTGGAACCTCACTGTCATGATCATGCCATAATTAAGCCCCAAGATAGGGTTAGATTCGTATGTACAATTTTTTCTCTTACACATTAATGCATGGGAACAATCATGTGCATTGCCAAAGGAATGCTAGTTAATGTCCAAGAGGATGACATTGTTAAAGGTGAAAAACTAGCTAAAATGGAATTTGGTGTTTTTTTGGAAGAGATAGATGGAAATTGTTAAATATGCAGAATTTGGGATAATTATATACATTTTGTGGTTAGATGGCCAATAAATAAGTTGGTGGAAAACAAAGGTGTGATATTAAGGGTTAAGGAAAAGTTCAAGGAGACACCCAAGGAAATGGTGATATGGGATGTTATAAAGGACACAAATCCCTTAAAAAAATGGGATGGGTATCTTTGTAATGAAAAAGATATAAACTCAATTTATATGCATGTAACAAGGCCATATAAAAGGAATAAACAAGTTATGGCTACAACAAAAACTGTAAAATGTCAAACAAAAATAGATGAAGAGAAAATTCAACTTTTGGCAGCAAATGTATGTTGTAGAAAAGACTGTCTTCAACATGTGGATAGGAAGGCCATTGTTGGTGCTAGAAGGGGTATGAGACAAAAAAATAAAAATGGTATTTACGAATTGTCTTGAATTCACTCATGTCAAACATAGTCATGTCAAGGAGCCATGGCCATGGCCTATCACCTATTTCTCAAAATGTAAAGGACACGGGATTTAATGGGAATATTATATGTAAGAAAGCATGGTATAAGATACATAAGATTCCTCAAAGAACGTTTGATAACTACAAACATTATTTTAAACATGGAAAAATCAAAGTTATTCATGGTAACACCAACACATGCAAAGAATGAGCACACATCGTGGCAGACATAGAAATATTGCACATAATTGTAATGGATAATTCATATTTTTCACCAAACCAAACACGTAAAGTTGAAGAAGATGGAACATCTACTCCTTTAATATTGCTTCCTTTGACTTAGACACAAAATTATTTGTTAAAAGAGATCAATGAGGCTCTTCAAAGATCAATTACCCATCAATATCACAGTCAACAATGCAAGATATGGAATACTAAGGTTCGAGATGTGGCATTTTCAAAGAACACCAAATTCAGTAAATGCAATGAATGTATTGTGTTGAAAGCACAGATGAAGGCAACGACTACAAAAGAGTTGGAAGAAAAGGCACGAGGTAGACTGAACAAACATAACAAGATTGTTATGAATGGAGGATATTGATATTATGCCCATAGAATTATGTCGGGGCAGTTTCCAAAGGAGAATTTGAGCATTATCCATGATAAAATGGATAAAACAAAGTCTTCAATACCAAGGCTACGTGTCAAATCAAAATATATTGTAGAAACATATTTAGGTTTGTGATTGACAGGCATGTTAAGACATGGGCATAATACATGAGGTTTTGGTCCTTTCTCCCTACCATTTGTACATATGGGATCACAATTTACTATTACATCCCTTTCAAAGTGCTTAAGGGACCTTGAAGACCCACAAATTGATATGTATGGTGATCTACTTTATGAGAGTGGAAGTTCAAGAAAACCACATACAAATGCATTACTTGACACCTTTATTTACTCAAAATGTCAAGTGTAAAAGGATGATTTTATATCTCATGGAAGATCAAAGAGTAAAATTTTTTATTTTAAAGCTCTTCCTCCAAAATTATTGTTACAGTTGGACAATTCAGCAAGTGATAATAACAATCACTACCTTTTCATATTTTTATCACTTTTAACTGCACTGTGACTGCACTTGGTGTATTTATCACTATCGAGGTTAGATTCTTTTACGTGGGGCACACCATGAAGACATAGATGGAACCTATGAAACAATGTCTTCCAACCTAAATGGTAAAGATATATATTCTTCACCTGTAATTATTGATACATTTCATGTAATTGAAGAAAATTGAGTGTTTCCACCTACACTTATTGACAAGGTCTATGACTTAAAAATTTTCCTTAATGGATACATCACAGAGGGAAAAAAATGCACTAGTTGGAAATATTAATGTTCAATACTTCCAATTTCTTGTACTCAATGATATTCCAGTAATAAGGTACAAAGAATCCATTAAAGATATTGAGTGGTCTGAACCAGTTGACTTATGGAATATAGATGATGAGGGTCGACCTATAATTCCCATAGCCAACCCATCTTTCTTAGCTTCAAAAAGTAATTATGTCTATTTCAAAGGACTAAAGGAAGGGATAACATCATACATAAAAATGTGGAAAGTCACCATCGAGAATGAGTATTCGCCAGTTGTTACATAGGAATGGAAATAAAGTAGTGTATTGCGAAAGTGTTATTGATACATTAGATGAAATCTATAATGATCATATAATAATAGATGTAAGGGATTTATATTTTGAGGATTTCTAGCCCAAGACAAGGCACATTGTTGATGTTGATCGTAATGCAGTCCATGTAATCTCAAGTATTATGGATGAATATTTTGATAATGCAATAGATGAAACAGTATATGTTGGACCCAAATGCAACAAGCCAAAGCCAACATTAAATCCAAATATTGATGTTGAGAAATGAAAGATGTTGCTAATTAGATCAGGCAATGAGGATGTAGGAGACATGCTTTGGATGGAAAATTCCATCTTAGATATCTTTATGGATAATGAAAGTTATAATCTTCATGTAAAGTTAGATTGGTGGAAGCCTATTTTAGGGAAATACAATGGAAAATGTTTATAGAAATATTGGATATGAAATCTCGATGGCGCACAACTTGGCTCTATTCTAATTAATACCATACTGTGGGCATGGATGCAGATAAAGAACATGGCAAGAAGACCAAGATAAATAAATATGGTGTAGAATTTGTTCTTGACCTACTTGAGTGAATATCTTAAGATTAGGTTTATATGATTCATGAATGTAATTATTTTTGAAGGATCTATTTCTATACATTCAAACACACTTTTCAATATTTGTTGTATATCAAATATTCTGTTCATATTATTTCTGGAGGAGTTTTATATTATTTAGTATTTCCATGTAATCATGTGGTGATACAAGTGCCATGATAGTGCCATAAAATATTTAAGTTTTCAAAGCTTTGTTTGACCAACATGACTTCTCACCATATCAAATATGCATAATCAAATTCAATAATGCACTTAAAAACAACATCTTCTAAACTTGGTCTATTAAAAAAATAGTGGAGTAGCTAATTATTATTATATTTAACATAAACCATTTAAACACTTAGATGAAAACATGTTAGACACTTGTAATAATGTTTGAAGTGAATTTTCCTTAATATTCCTTATTATAATTGATATAAATCATATTTGTTGTTTTAATGCACTCTAGTATATAAAAAAATGATTTTGATCATTGAACAACACAACTAGACTTATAAAATATTTCCTCTTATAGATTTTGAAGTGGTGCCAACATTGTACTAGTATAATAAATTTGTACTCAACATAGGAAAAGTAGTTAGTGTCAATTTAAAATGGTTAATAATAGTAAGAAATGCAATATTAATATATTGTTAAATAACTTTATAGGTAAGTCTCTTTTTACAAAATCTATTATTAACGAGTAAAATTTAATACATAAATATAAATATTAATGATAATAGAAATAATGTAAAGAATCTAAGTTTTAGATGAATATCAATATGTTATTTTCAATATAATATCCTTAAACACTCTAGGAATAAAAAGTAAGCATTTGTAATAAATAGTTTAGCGAATTTTCTCTCTTTCCTCTTGTATTTGAAAATATTCAAATCGTATTACTTTGTTACTATTCTTATTCATGATTGATTTTGATAATTAAAATGATTAGTAATTGAGTCAAGAGACGCCCATTCTACAACCTAGTATGAGGGGATGTGTAAGTTTGACTTATAATTTTTTTTTTTAAGGATCTATTAATATACATTCAGACGCACTTTTCAATATTTTTTTTATATCAGATATTCTCTTCATATTATTTTTGGAGGAGGTTTATCTTATTTAGTATTTCAATGTAATCAAGTGGTGATACAAATGACATGACACTGCCATAAAATATTTAAGTTTTCAAAGCTGTGTTTGGCCAACATGACTTCTCACCATATCGAATATGCATAATCAAATTCAATAATGCACTTAAAAACAACATCTACTAAACTTGGTCCATTAAAACAATAATGGAGTACCTAATTAGTATTATATTTAATATAAACCATTTAAACACTTAGTGAAAAAATGATAGACATTTGTAATAATGTTTGAAGTGAGTTTTCCTTAATATTCCTTATTATAATTTATATAAATCAAATTTGTTGTTTTGTTGCACTCTAATTTATAAAAAAATGATTTTGATCATTGAACAACACAACTAGACTTATAAAATTTTTCCTCTTATAGATTTTGAAGTGGTGACAACATTGTAATAGTATAATAAATTTGTACTGAACATAGGAAAATTAGTTAGTGCCAATTTAAAATGGTTAATAATAGTAAGAAACACAATATTAATATATCGTTAAATAATTTTATAGGTAAGAATAATTTTACAAAATCTATTATTCACCAATCAAATTTAATACATAAATACAAATATTAATGATAATAGAAATAATGTAAGGAATCTAAGTTATAGATGAATGTCAATATGTTCTTTTCAATATAATATCCTTAAACACTCCAGGAATAAAAACTAAACATTTGTAATAAATAGTTTATTCAAGTTTCTCTCTTTCCTCTTGTATTTGAAAATAATAAAATTATATTACTTTGTTACTATTCTAATTCATGATTGATTTTGATAATAAAAATTATTAGTAACTAGGTCGAGAGATGAGGCTCATTCTATAGCCTAGTATGATGATATGTGTAAGTTCATCTATAATTAAACAAAAAATGAATATGTTTTACAGGTGTTAGAAGTAAAAAAAATGTATGAATATGTTAACTAATTTATGTCGATATCAACTTCATATATAAGTATATATAGAAAAAAATAAGTATTTATGGTTAAATTTTTTTTTTGGCCTTATATATACTCTATTTAGTATTCAAAAATACAAGTTAAAAAATGAAAAATAACACATTGTATTTTGCACTCTAAAAATGTTTGCACGTGAAGAAATTTTATCCCTCTAGGCTCAAGTTAAATTTGTATTTAAGATGGATCTATGGTCATATATATTGGACACATTACTATGATAGTTTGTCATTAAATAAATTTATACTTAATATATATCTTGCATATTAATCTATTATTCATTAAGTAAGTCTCAATTAACTTAGTAGTTAACACAAAATTACAAATAATAAATACTACATAAATTATACTTCTACTCTCATTCAACATTTAATGCCTCTAGGCTCATGTTAAATCTGTATTTAAGATGGATCTATCATGGTATTTATTAGATACATTACTATGATACTTTTTCATTAATTAACTTTATACTTAATATATATCTTCCATATTAATCTATTATTCATCAAGTAAGTCTCAATTAAGTTACTTTTTAACAAAAAAGTAAAAATAATAAATAATAAATAAAGTATACTACTACTCTCATTCAACATTTAAATTGATCGCAAAAAAATATTTTCTCCTGTCAACTCTAAAATGGTCCAAACTTCCTTGAGTAGTATGTAATGATGATGGTGATAATGGTGATTGTCATCCACTAAGAACAAATATGGTATATAAGAATCCATACAGATATTAGTAAAAAATCTTTAGAATTTTATTGTTATGCTCAAAAAGCATTAAAATAAGTGTTTCAAGATCATCATAATTTTGTTTAGTTAAAATATCAATAAGGTTGGTAGCGCCACAAATATTTTGAAATTTAAATCCAATATGAGTATAAACTGGATGATCGAAGAGGGCTTTTCATTTTCAACCATATTACTAGTGTTGCAAAGATATAGACTTTTAAATTGTGCCAACCTTGTCTTAGTAATAATCGTAACTTAACACATACATGATATTTACTATATGAAATTATAATTAAATGAGTTAATAATAGTAACATACACAAAATTATTTTCATAAAGTTAATAATAGTAACATACACAACATCATTTTCATAAAGTTAATAATAGTACCATACAAAACATTATTTTCATAAGATAAATTTAACAAACTTAGCTTTTATGCAAACCATAAAAAATATTAAAAGAGATAATGTAAGTAATCCAAGATTAAGATGTGAAATATTTTCTTTTGCAAGTTTATATAAATTCGTTTTATATAGTTTACCATGATAAATTTTTCACCAAAAATGATGATTATATACATTAAAATTAGTAAACTAAGTGATTTTATAATTCCACATTTTGAAAAAACTTAATCTAGTTAAAGTTCTAAATTATAGATCAACTGAATACTTCCAAATTTAATGAAAGATGTGTTAAATGGGCATTGAGGACAAGACATGTGCATTTATTCAAGTAAGAAATGTATTGACCAAGAAGACTATAATGTTGCAATAAGAAACCAAATATGAAAATATGGAGATAGAAATCTGAAAATTCCATAAGGATTTTTTTTTTCTTGAACAAAAAGGAGTGCCTTCTTTGAAAGATTCTCAGGGTGTATTAAATCAAAATGAAAAATATCAGATATTATTACATGATATAGCAATAGAAAAATCAAAGTTTTCTAAGGGAAAGGGAACTATTAGTGGTCAAAGTTTTCTTCAAGGTATATAAGATGACTTATTTATCTCTCATGAAGTTCACCACCTTTTCATCAGTAAACCAACATTCGAAAAATATATTGAGGTTAATGAGGCTTATAAAAGAGTACTCAAATTTTCATGTTCGTATGGGGAGAAATGGGATAATTTTGTTGAAATTATCAATTGAAACAAGTTTTCAGGGAAATATTTGAACAAAACAGAGAGATTTGAGGAGCAGAATAAAAAGGATGTTGATTATGAGAAAGAAGTTATAAACTAAAGCCTAAAATAGTGTGAAGAGTCAGTAAATCAATTTGAGGATCTCTATTTTGAGTCTTTTGATTAGGATTATCCAAATTATCTTATATAAAGACATATATTTTTATGTAAAGTATGTAATATATTAAATATTTTGTAAGAAATCTATATATAATTCATAATTTTAAGAAATAAGGGTTCATAGCTTGAGCATATTTTTGGGTGATAATGTTGTAATAATTTCATCTTCAAGATAATCAAATTATTTTGGTTTCCATTTATGTGACATTTGTGTACTTGTGAATGTTTCCCAGTGATTTCATTATCTATTTCTACATGTTTTTGAGATAGTATAGGACATTGGGAAGGGCATGGCTGAATATCAGTCTCCCTAACATACCTAGCGAGATTATTTTCAATACTTTCTAATAATTAAACAATATGTTTAATTGGATACTTCGAAATTAATAGATTATTATTTATATGCTATACTTAAACATATTTTGTTTACTATAGAGATACACCTATATGCTTCCTCTCAAATCAGATGATTCGATGTTCATGAAGGATATTTAATCTTTTAAGTTCTTCTTCATTCTTCATTCAAAGAGATTAAAGTATTGTATCTTGTCATAATGGAAAATCGAAACTTTGATTGACCTAAAGAAATGATAATTATAGGTATGGATAAGTATTTTCATCTTTGGGTCATCAATTTCTTAAAAAACACTCACAATTGATTCTTTGGCACAATTCTTTGGTTGAGGACTACCTACAAAGATACAACATCATATAGGCATTTTTGTCAAGGATCCAATTTTAAAACAATTTTCCCCCTAGGATATCGATAAAAATTTCCTCTTAATGGTGAACAAGAGGCCAGTAAGTTGAAATATTTCACCTGGAAACTTCATAAGTTTAAAATCTGGCTTCATACAGGCATTCTATATCTCATTATGATCTTGAACTACTTGCACCATTATCAGATCTAGAGATACTTGTATGGATTTCTTCCCTCAAATGTAGACTTGAAGATTCTTCTTCTTCTTTTCCACCAGAGTTAGTTTCACAACCTGAACAATCAGAATACATACCAATACCTTTTGATTTATCTGATTTACCTCCTAATGTCTTGGAACTTATTTTTAAATCAATATATCTACAAAATTCTCTATTGTTTCATCAAATTTAGTCTTTTGAACTTCCTATGTCCCTTTCAGATTCTTCGGATATAGAAGTTTAACTTGAATTAAAATTACCTAGACTCAAATCGACATATTTTATATCATCTGTTATTCGTACCTATCGTTCTACTTATAATAAAACTGAAGACGAATTAAAAGTTTATAGAAATAACATAGCATCTAAATATCAAGAGACAATTGTTCCTGGAGTAAAAACGTTAATCATCCATCCTCAATTTCCAAAAAATCGTATAATTTAAAAACAAGCATCCCCTAAGAAACCTTCATCTCCTAAACAACCAAGTTCATAGTGAATTATGGCCTATGTTATACCACTTGTGGTTGTTAGATATGCAGCATTAATATTGCTGTAAGGAAATAAAATTCATGACTTTCCTAATGGATATCTAAAGCACTTACCTAGATACAATGGGAAAACAGGATTAAATGCAGAAGATCATTTATCTGCATTCTTATATTTTGTAGATAATTTGGATATATAATATGAAGATGTATACATGAGGTTATTTTTCTAATCATTGGAAGGAAATGTTAGAGTATGGTTCAGGAAATTGCAGGAAAATTATATTCATTCATGGATGGAGTTAACGAATATTTTTATAAATAAGTGGGGAATCAAGAATGATCATGTTTATTATTTAACTGAGTTTGATGATATCAAAATAAACGCTAATGAACTTTTATCATATTTCATCAAAAGATTTAATAAAATTTATAACAATATGCATGTAGATTGTAAAACTCTAGCTATTGTATAAAAAGTTATATTTTCTAAGTCTTTTGATGATGCTTTTGCATTAACGTTAAGAGAAAGGAAATATAGAACTTAGGTAGACATGAAAAATGATGTAATTGAATTTGAGTCTAACAGAGAAACATTAGGTAAGTTGAGATCCAAAGAAGAGAGAAATTTAAAAGAAAAAATAGAAGCTAGTTCATCATAAAAAATTAGGGAAGAAAATCATAAAATAGATGAAATTACTTCAATGTTAACAAAATTGTATAAAAGAATATCAAGAATGGAAAGTCAACCTAGAAAAACACAAAAAAATGTAAATAGACCTTCGAGACCGCAAATTCTATAGAGAGAAAGACAATATACGACCAAGAAAATTCATCCTCCATAATGAGTTATTATCAATATATTGAGGAAATAACACCGGATGTAGATGATATCATTTTTTTTCTATTCAGATGCTTGAAGGCCCTATTGCTCCCATAAATAAAAATTGATCTTTAGTTCAAAATGTTGAATATTTTGATATTTCTAAATATAAATATTTTTCATAATTTCTAATTGCCGATATTAATAAGAGATATGATTTAAGGCCAAGACAAAATTTGTGTAGACCAATTAAAAAAGTTACTTTTGATGTATCACAAGATAAGTTTATTGAAGCTTCATCCTCACAGCAACAAACCTAGTCACAAGATTAGTAAAAAGAAGAAAAGTTGGTTTCTTTTGTTTTTTTATGAAGAAAAGGAATTAGAAAAGGTTAAAATTCCAATTCTTTTATCCGAATTGACAAGAAATCTTGGTTATCAGCACCAAATGTCTAAATGGATGCAGTCTTCAAGTGTCAATCTTGAAGGTGATGTGATAATTTTACAACATGAAAAACCTTCTACTATTTTTGGTCCAAGTCTTAATATTCAAGATCTAAGTGTTCCTCCTTTTTATGTAACTCTAAAGTTCCATGATTTTCTCCTCTATAATTGTATATTAGATTCGAGAACATCTCATAAAATTATGCAAGAAATAATTATGGATGAAATTCAGTTGCACATGACAAGGCCTTACCATGATTTGTATACTTTTGATTCTAAGAAGGTACAATTTTTGGGACTATTCAAATATTTGGTAGTGACCTTAGCCCATATCCCTGTAAAAAGTGTGGTAATGAAAATAGTAGTCATAGATATCCCTCCAAAAAATTTTATGTTTTTATTAAGGTCCTAATCTGCTATGCTTGGAGGAAGCTTACAAATGGATATGTCATATGCCACCATTCTAGTCTATGGAGGAGAAAATTTAAGATTGTATAAATAAGTTTTATTTATAAATGAAATTATTGATGCTAGACAAGTTCTGAATCACCTTATCTATTCCATTGATCAAGATTTAGGGTGCTTCATTTTGGTTGTAAATGAAGAATGTAATGTACAAAATAGAATTGAAAACACTATAAATATTATTAAGTTTCTAGAAAAAGATATTTAGAGAATATATTTCGATGGAGCTTCTTCCAGAGATGGACCATGAGCTGGGATTGTTTTGATTTCACCATAAAATAAAATTATTAACTAGTATTTCAATTTTGAATTTGAAGCCACCAATAATGTAGCAGAATATGAAGCATTAATTCATGGTATAGAATTAGCTAAGAAAGTGAAATTGTAGGGATTATCAATATTTTGTGATTCTAAGTTAGTGGTGTAACAAGTTAGGATATTATTTCAAAATAAACATCCCAAATTGAAAGCTTACAGGAATGAAGTATGGGATTGTATAGAAAAATATTTTCAAGACTTCAATTTTTTATCTATACCAAGGGAGGATAATGTACAAGCATACTATCTAATAGTTTCAGCATGCACCTTCAAAGTTCCAAATTCCTTCCAGCTGCAATATCAGGTTGAAGTTAGATACATTCCTTCTATCACAGAAAATATGAAACACTAACAAGTATTTTAAGACGATGAAAATTTGAAAACAAAATATAGGAAATTGAAGAAATTTCATGTTTACATATTGATCAAGATGATGATGAGGAAGTACAAGCAAGTAAATTTTAGCAAGACGAGAATTTGAAGCAAAATATAGGAGACCATGATATTATTCAACTATCTAATAATCATATTCCAAAAGGATTAGTACCCCTTGAAAGGTTATTTGATCAAAATTATGTCCCTAACTCCTCTATCCTTAATTCCAAAGAATATGATGTACATGAATGTAATATCGGCATTGCAAATTATATTAAAAACATCAAAATTTCAGGGCCACTACCACATGAAATAAAATATAAATACATTCCCAACATTTTGAAAAGAATAACCTAGATTTTCAAAGGTACCAGGTTTCCAAGGATTTTTCGTACAAGACACTGAACTATAAGGAAAACCTTGTGGTATATCAGAGTAGCACCTCCTCTTGTCGAATGGTTACCATAATTAGGAATGTTTCCCCCGATTGAAAAATTAAAAGGAGAGGATAGCGCTTCGTAAGGGTTCTGTGCATTAGCAAAGGGAGAAAAACCCTGAGAGGTTACTATGGAGGAGAGAGGCATGTTACCCTATTGACCAGATACAAACTAATTTCCAGTTCCTAAACCACCAAAATCAAGGTTCCATCCTTGAAAATGATTGAAGCTTTGACCTCCTTGAAAAGGGTTAAACCCCTAACCTTGAGTAGATAAAGGAAAATAACCTAAAAAAGGGTTAGAATGAGGGATATGACCGCCTCCAAAGGGAAAACCCTGGAAATATGTTGAACCACTAGCCATAGAATACATAGTTGTGGAGACAACGGATGAAATGGTGAAATTAATTAAGGGAATCGCACTAGAAGGCATTCCAAATTAAAATTAACCAGTGTGGGAAGCAAAATATTGCGTGCCTCCAGTCCAAGAAGGAATAGAGGTAGAGCCAAATATTGCAGTACTTGGAGTGATAGTTGATATAACAATTGTACCTCCTCCTTCCATCGAAAGAGGAGTATGCACACTAGAATTAGTCATAGTTGAAACCATTTTCCCATTAGTAACACTGTTACCGATGAAATAGGTAACCTAACCTCAAAACATGAACTCTAGCCCAAAAAGACTAAAAAAACATGAAAAAACACCCCAAAAACAAAAAAAGTGTATTCTAGAATGGACTTGGTTTTTTTTGAAGGTCAAATTTCAACATTATATAAAATTATGCTAAAAACAAAATTGTTTCTTGAAAAAAAGATTGAAAAAACACCCTCAAAACAAAACCAATTGATGTTGGAATAACAAAAAAAAAAAATTGTGTCATATTTTTGACATTTTTAAAAATAGAAATAACATTTTTTAATTTTTAAAATTCAAACATTAAAAAAAACCTAAAATTTAAGAAAAAAATAAATTTTAAAAATAAAAACATTTTAAAGCTTAAATTTTAAAAATATATAGGAACAAAAAAATAAAAATAAAAAATAAATAAAAGTTTTAATTCAAACATTAAAAAAAACCTAAAATTTAAGAAAAATAAAAATTAAAAAATTAAAAAAAAAATTTAAAGATTAAAATTTCAAAATATATAGAAATAAAAAAATAAAAATAAAAACAAAATAAAAATATTAAATTAAAAAGAAAAACAAGTTAAGAAAAGAAAGAAATTATAAAAAATAAAATATAGAAATTAGATTTAAAAAAGAAAAAGAAAATGTTTATTAAATTAAAATAAAAAATTAATTTTAAAATAAAAAATTAAATTTAAAGAAATATATTAAATTTTAATAAATTTAAAACTTTAAAATAAAAATTAAAAAAAAAAACATTATTAAAATTAAAAGTAAAAAAATTAAAAATTAATTAAAAATAAAAAATGAAAAATAAAATACAATAAAAATACTAAATTTAAAAATATATATATTAAAAAAACAAATAGATTTTAAAAAATAAATTAAATTTAAATTATAAATAATATATATATATATATATATATATATATATATATATATATATATATATATATATATATATATATATGAACTTAAATTAAAAATATATATATTAGATTTTATTAAATTTAAAAAAAAGGGTAATATTAAAATAACAGATTAAATTAAAAGAAAAATATTAAATTTTAATAATAAATGAATAAAAAATTAAATTTTGAAATAAAAAATTAAATTTTAAATATAAAGAAAAAAAAACATTGTTAAATAAAAAAAGTTAAAAAACTTTAAAAATCAATTAAAATTGAGAAATTGAAAAAAATAAATTAAATAAAAAATAAAATAAAAAACAAATTAATTTGAAAATACTAAGTTTAATTAAAAAATATATATTTAATTTTAAATACATAATTTTCATTGAAATAAAAAAATATAAAAATTTTATGTAATTAAAAAAATAATAATAAAAAAATATTAAATACAAATAAATTAAAAAAAAAATACAAAATTTTCTAAATCGTGGTGGCGCTGCCAATCGGCCTCCCGCTGCGGGAGGCCGATTCTGGGAATCGCCCTCCCGTGGCGAGAGGGCGAATCCGGGAATCTACCTCCTGCGATGCAGGAGGGCAATTCCCAAAATCTACCTCCCGCTGCGAGAGGACGATTCTCGGAATCGGCCTCTCGCGGCGGGAGGGCAATTCCCGGAATCGGCCTCAGGGCAATTCCTGGAATCAGACTCCCACCGCGGGAGGGCGATTCCCGGAACCGGCCTCACGAGAACGATTCCCGGAACTGGCCTCACGTGGCGGGAGGGTGATTCCTGAAATCGGCCTCTCGCGGCGGGAGGGTGATTTCCGGAATCGGCCTCCTGCGGTGGGAGGGCGATTCTCGAAGTCGGCCTCCCGCCCAGGTCGCGGCGGAGACCGGCCTCCACTGCCACTTGGGTGGGAGGCCGATTGGCGGTGCCACCATGATCAATTTTTTTTTTTATAATTTGATTTATTTTTATTTTTTTTTTAAATTCAAAAAATTTAAAATTAATTTTTATTTTTTAATTCAAATATTTTATTTAAAATTCAATTTGTTTTAATTTGTTTTGTTTTTTTTTTTAATTTTGTTTTTAAATTTAATATTTTAGATTAATTATTTTTTTAAATTTAAAATTTATTTATTAAATTTTAATTTAATTTACTTTAATTTTTTTTAATGTTTTAGTTTATTTGGTTTTTCATTTTTAAAATTATAAATTGTTTCATTTAAAAAAAAAAAACAGTGAATTTATGGATATTTGTTTTTTAATTATTTGCACGTGGTTTTTTTCATTTTTTTTGTTTTTTAATGATAGTTTTTTTTTTTTTAATTCTTTTATTCTAATTTTCTTTTTCAATTTTAAATTTTGTTTTTTTTTTTTAATTTGTTTTTTTTGTTAATTTTAAAATTTGTATTTTTGTTTTCTTTTTTTATTATTTTTTTTTAATTTAAATTTTTCAATTTAATTTTTTCTTTTTTTGTATTTTATTTTTTTTATCTAAATTTTAATTTTGTAATTTAAATTATTTTTAAATTCTCTATTTTTTTTTTTTAATTATATGGTTTTTTTTTAATAACTTAGAAAAAAATGTTTTTGATGTTTTTTTTTTTTTTGGTTAATTTTTTCTTTTTTCTTTAAATTATGTGTTTTTTTTTCAAATCTTGTCATTTCTCTTGATATAATTTTTGAATATTTTTGTTTTTTTTTTTTGTTTTTTTATTTATTTTTGTTTAAATTTTTTATTTTTACGAGTCAATTTTGTTTTTTTTTTACATTTTTATTGGTTTTTTTATTGTTTTTATATATTTTTTTTAATCTAAGTTTTGTGTTTTATTATCAACATGAAAATCACCACTCTAAAAAAAAAAAGGTTGATGCTGCATCAATACGTTTCAAAATTAGCATGAAAATCACCGCTCTAAAAAAAAAAAAGTTGATGTTGCATCAACACGTTTCAAAATTAACATGAAAATCGCTAACATTTTAAAAAATATATTCATACTTCATAAATAAAAATATTAGAGTGTCAAAAATGTGCTAAAAAAAAAAAGGTGATTTTGCATCACCACTTTTCAAAATCGAGTTCTTTTTATGCTACCAAAAAAAGTAGGTAACAATGCAGTTACCTATTTCATCGGTAACAGTGTTTAGTGTTCATCGAAAGATAAGGAGGAGAAATAGTAGTGCTTTCCTGCCTATGAGTTGGGGTCCCAACATATAATATAACAACTGGAAAATTAGGAGGAAGAGGTGAAGAAGGAGCGATAGGAGACTCAGCTATATCTTCAACGTCAATTTCATCTTCCAATAGAAAAAGAACCTTAGAAAGGAGTGGAGTACTCCTCTCCAAATCATTACTTACACTAGGATCACCTTGTGAAATTATAGCCCCAAGCCAACGATCACTCTTCGATACATTTGCTACTACTCATTGAAAATCACCAGCAAAATTTCTCCTATGCCTTCTAGGAGAAGGCTCAGCACTCGTAGGTGAGAGCTCGGGAATCCTCATTGATCGATGAACTGATTGATAAACCACTTTTAATTGTTAATATAACTTATACAGAATCAAAAAATTATAAATATATGGCAGTCTAGGAGCAAAGAGCACTCTCTGAAAATATCCCTAAAGATGCAACCAATCAAGCTACTCTCACGTATTTCCGCTCCGGGTGATTAGGAAAGGACATCAAAATACAAGAAAGTGAATATATAAGGATATTCCAAAAATATTTTTGGGTAATTATGTCCTAAGCCTACTAGTGAAGGTAATAGAAGCAATTACGCTGACCTCCAGACAAAAGCCTTTACCAATGCAAGTACCCAAGCTTCGCAAGGTCACCCTCTAGAAGTACTAATGAACGTGATGCAACATTTTTCTCATGTACCAAGGGTATTCCCCCCTGTAGTCACCTATGTGATACCTACGAATGGAAACTAAGTTAACCATTTCAAATGGCAACTGGGCGGAATAGTATTTGGTTGTGATCTGACAAGTAGGAGAGGGGGTATCTCTCTTCCCTACTTTAACTCGCCCTCATGCTTGACTCATTTTTTAGGAGAGATTTCTCGAACAAATTAAAGGCATTGGATTTCACTCTTTTAATTAAATTCAAAGTTTAAATTCAGAGTGGCCTTGGAGATTTAACTCTCCACACACCTATTCCAAGGCCTTAATGACCTAGACTAGTTGATGTATTTAACAAAAAAAGAAAAGAAAAAATCTAGTTCATTTTAGTTTTTATCCCTTGATTTTAATGGTTTTTATTTAAGTCAAGGAGATGGAGGTGCAACTTATGGTGTTATGGACATAAGAAGAAATAAAGAGAAACCTAGCTACATGAAAAATGAAACTTTTTCTTCAAGGAAAATGGACTTCTACAAAGTGAACTATGAACAAACTAATGAAAGCAAATGTTTTCTTTTCTTTTTTCAAAATACACGCTCACACACTCAAAATCTACAAAAAGACTAAAAATTATTATAGTGTAACTATTATAATGCAAACTACAAATGCCTAATGAAAGATTCTAAGATTACTCTAAAAAACATGCAAATGTGTTTCCCAATAAAGAGCTAAAAAAATCACACAAAGAGGGAAAAATTCAAAACAAGAACTTCTCCCAACAAAGAGGTAAAAAATGTGACACAAGAAGGGGAAAATTAAAACAATATTTTTTCCCAAAACCAAGCAAATTCAACCAAATAAAAAAAATTGCACTTGCTCAAAAATGACAAGAAAACCTTAAAATAAAAATAAAAGGAAAACAAGGATGTTTTTTTTTGTCTTTTTAATTGTAAGGATGCAAAGAATTCTTTGAGAAAAAAGAAGTACTCAAAATCTCAAGATCACCAAATTGAGCCAAAATGGCCTCAAGCTCCTTAAGCCATAATCATCATTTGCATGACAAGACTTAACAAGAAGAAAGACGTTATACACTCAAATAAATGACCTGATCAATAGCACAAAAACTTCAGCAAACAAGAAAACTCAAAGAAAATAAAGAAAACTCTTCAAGATTTCCAGAAGTACCTTTCTCAAAAAAACCAAGAAAAACCAAGAAAGCCAACGAAATAAAAGCAAAAGTGAAGTCGTAAGAAGGTCGGGCTTGAAAACATTATTATTAACTCACGGTTATGAATACTTAGAATAACCAAGAACTTCAACAAGAAGCCCTAGTCCCAAACACAAAAACTGAAACTTCACAGAAAGGGAAAACCCTAGGTTGACTAGGTTTTCACCAAGAAAGATAAGGAATTGACAAATTGCAAAAAGAAACACTTTCCAAGAACATCAATGATTAATCAGAAGCAATCAAAAGTTGGCAAAAGGATTTACTAGACTCAAAATCTAAAAGTTTCATTTGAAACTAGAAATAAGTGGTTTTCCAATGATAAACATGCGTGTATATGTGGTTGTTCACAATGAAACAAGCGTATATGTGTGTTCCTTTGGACAAAAAGGCATGTATACGTGATTTTGTAAACTAGAAAGCGCGTATAAAAAAGGAAGTAAAAATTAAAATTAAAATTTCAAGTCTGATCTAAAGGATCAAAACTTTTTCTTAGATTGATAATGAAACAAAGAAGCTAGAAAAGTAATAAGCCCAGATCTAGAGTGAAATAACCCAAACTAGGAATTAAAGATATCTAATCCCCAGTGGAGTCACTAATTCTATTATGGGATGGCGTACCCTACAGTTTGGGTTGGGAACCCCAATAGAGAAATAAGCATACATCAACAAGAAGCTTACAAATTTATAGTCCTAATGCTTAGACTAGTAAAATGGGAAGAAGGGGTAGTACCCATAGTTCCTTCGTTTGAAGGCGATCCTGCAGGTTTCAAACCCTCTCCTTCTCCTAGTGCTCCAAAACCTGCAACTCACTCAAGAAAAGCACATATGCTAGTAATAACTGAAAGCATGTTCAATATATTAGTTGTTACACCAATTTTTGGTCACCTTTAAACCAAGCGCTCTTTTAAGCATGTAAGACCAATGTTACCATGGTAAAATTTCGTTCGCTACAAGAAATAATTTAATAAACCATAGTTTATTAAGTTATTTATGGTCCAAATAGAATACCTCGTGAGGAATAATAAAAAAAAATCCTTATTTATTTGATTTTCCTCTAGGAATAATTAATTAAACCTATGTTTAATAATATTCATGGTCATATTTAACCCAATTAATGAGAAATAATTAGATAAATCATTATTTATCTTATTATTCTCTAGGAATAATTAATTAAATGATTATTTAATTAATATTCCTTGTTAAATTTGACTAAATCATTTAGGAATAACAAAATAAATCATTGTTTGTTAAATTATTCCTTGATCGCATCCTTGAAATGATAAATAAATATTTTATTTGTTTATTATTTCTAAATAAAGGGATTTAACCAATTTAAATTCTTTTTCCCTCCAACAAAATATAATAAAATATTCCAAGCAGTTAGATCTACATCTTGGTTAATAATATTTTACTATGCACCATTATCAAGGATAACTCAATATTTTTTTTATAAATAGGAGGGTTTTCAATTCACTTATTACCTTTGATCCTCTTATCGTGGTCGGACTTTGATCCTCTTATCATTGTCAAACTTTGATTTACTTTTCTTTTCTTTTTCCTTATTGAGCTCCCATTGAGTTATACACATCTTGGGTATTCTACACCATTGAGAGAGAAATTCTAGAGCTAAAGCATTTGAGGACAACCAAGAGCCCATCCCATTGATGGGGACTGGTAATAGCATTCTTAGTTCCCTTTCCATGTGTTAATATAATACAAAAAAGTCTTTATAATTCTTGTCTTGTCCATTGGATATTTTGGAGAAAAATTTATTTCATTTTACTATTTAGCTGCTTTATTTTCATAGATCTGGGAAATTTTTGCATTAGTTTCAGCCATATATTGCAAATCTAAGAAGTTAGACAACCATATTTGTTGTTATGGATGTTTTTCGTGTGCATCTAAAGTGATATCTTTTTGTACACTTGCGTTAAGAATTCATACTAATAATTGGCGACTCCACAAGGTTTTATTCACATTTCTTGTGTGACCATCTGCTTCAGTACCTAGGGTTTTTATTCAGCTATTTTCTATCCTCTTAATGTTTTTTTTTTTACCTTTTATTCCCTAAAACAATAAAAAATATAACTTCTGCATGTTTATGGGTGTTCTCCGCAAGTGACAAGTACTAGTTGCGCCACAGACGACAAATTTTTACCGCAACTTGCCAACCAGACTCCCAGAAGTGAAAATCGCACTTTTTAGCCCAGAACGTGTGAGTTTCGGCTCATATAATAGCTGTTAGGAAAAAAAATCCGAGTTCAGCAAGCTACAGATCAGTACCTGCGAGCTGCAGCATTTTGTGAGGTTTTTTCTGTAATTTTCAGGGTTTGCTGCAAGCACTACTAAGGGTTGTCTAACCTCTATCTCCACACATATTAGGCCCAAATATGATTATTTTTTCTTTTTGAAGTGGGAACAAGCCCCTTAGGGCTTAAATACGCTTCCACCTTTTTAGGAAGGGTTTAGTTGAGTAGGTAGTCTGCGATTTTGCAGCGCTTTCAACCATTTTTTAGGGTCTGATCAATCTTTCTTTCAGATCCATTTAGATCATTTATTATCTCATCCAAAACTCCCTCTTGAGTCTTGTTCAACCTCTGCCTTAAGGTACATCTTGTTTCCCTTAGGCCTTTAACCTGTCACCTCCCGTTTTCCAACAGTTTTCCCTCTGATTTCTTGCTATTTTATGCACCTCTTTTCAGCAGATCTGAGTCATTAGATCCATGTCCCTTAGAACTTAGATATTTTTTCCACCTTGTTTGTTTTGAGTAAATTTTTCCTGCCTCTTAGAAAATTTGCTTGGGAGCCCTTATTTTTGGGTTGAATTTATGCATCTTTAGCTGTTTATTTTACTATCGTTTCAGTTTTATTTACAGTTAAATATATTTTTTTTATTTTTTTTTATACATAACCATATGGGATTAATTAAAATTAACACACCAATCACACACACACACACACCTAAAGTGAAGAACGCTTGGTTTACACGACCAAGACAAGATATAAACATCACAATTAATTTATTTTCCCCTCTGTGCCTTTGTTTATCTCTCTTCATTATTGGGTTACTTGTTTCTTGCAATCATTGTGCCAAAAGGCATTTATCTCGAAGAATCCTAGGCCTTCATCCTCATTTTCCATTAGAAATACTTACTCCACGTCGTAGACACCGAGTTAGTCCTCCGCCGAGTCCCTATAACAACTCTGGTTTTGGTCCATCGGGCCATCACTCTGATTCCGAACCTGATTCCCCTCTACCTCATTATCCCACCATGTCAGGTGCCAATGTAGGTAATGGTCCTAATGTTCATGGCAGCCCTGGCCCTAACTATAGAGCTTCTAGTAGTGGAACCAATACCGGAACCATCCCGGCTACTCCCTTTCTACCTTTTATGGCAGGTTTGTGCCTCCCCGATTGTAGACAGTTAATTAACGACCCTTTACACCATGATCCAGGTTGGCCTGGTATGCCAACTAGGCTTCCTTCTGACATACCTAAGTTGAAAGGAAATGATGGAGAGGAACCTGTTAATCATGCATGCTGCTTCCAATTATATCACCGATGACTCTATCCATCTTTGGTTATTCCAACGCACACTCACTAGAGACACTGCAAAGTGGTATGTTGACCTAGACTATGCATCTCATTCCATGTTTGTGACTCTTGCTGAAGCATTTCTGTCCTAATTCCAGATACCTCTCTGATATGATACCGATACCCAGTTGTTGACAACATTCCGTCAAACTTCTGCCACCCGCCTTTCTAACCATGTCCAAGAATGGCGTAGAAGGAGGAGATTATGTTGAGCTCCCACATTCAACGACTGTGTCTATATGGATTGGTTCCTGAAATGATTTATTTATCTGTTGGAAAAGGTGTTGTGTCTCACTTTCCTTAGAAAGAGGAAGAATCTCTCAAAATTTCATTGAAATATGATTTGATCTATGCCCAGTCTGGTTATGTTTATACCATCTTACTAGATCTTCCTAGACCTGGTGGTGCCAATGCAGTAGGGGCATCTCACGCCGCTGACGGTATCATTGGATCTCTTTCAAATCCATATGCTCATCCTCCCATGGTTTATGGTTTCCCTAAAGGAGGGGCTAGCTCCTCTATCACTTATCCCCCTCCCGAGAACATGTATCCAAGGTAAATCACATTTTCCCCATTGCATCAACCGATGCCAGGGCCTGCAGTCGCTCAATTAGTTTACCCAAATTTTTCTCAACCTACTTTCTAACCTTATCAACATCCCGGTGCTCCATCCCCTCTTTTATTAGCACCCCGGCCTCCTATACCTTCAAAACCTCTGCCGCAGTAGCCACCTCTTCCTCAAATTTAGGTGTATGCACAGAAGAACATGACCGATCCTCCAAATTCCAAGAAAAAGAGGAAAGGCAACCAAAATCAACGAACACACAAGGGTGCCAAGAGAACCCGCCAAAGACTAACAACCAACAAGAGGGAAATTAGCTGAAGTAGGACATGCCTCTTCATACAAGCAAGCCTTTTTCTTGTTGTGGTGTCCATGGCCATTATACTCACTATTGTCCCCTTTTACCACAAATGTGTCAGTTGTGGGAAGCACAAGTAGCATCTAGAGGACATAAAGTCATGGTTTTCGCTCCTCCAAATACTGTGCCTATTCAACCAGTTGATTTTACTGATCCTTTCCCTCAGCAAGGATATGTGGCTTCCCAACCCCCTCAAGGTCAGGCCTCCCCTCAACCCTCATAGTCTATTACCTATAATTCCTAGATTCTTATGATGAATTCTGAAGTGGTTAATACTGTCGATGTCAACCTTCAAACTCGGTCATGCCAATATGGAAAGCACCTTCTTCATCTGCAACCAAGTTTGAAACTGTTACACCAATTTTTGGCCATCTAACCATTTACAATTAGATGGATTGAAACACACCATGTAAGACTAATTCTACCATTGTAAAATTGCTTTCACTATAAGAAATAATTTAATAAACCATATTTTATTAAGTTATTTCTGGTCCAAATAGAAAACCCCATGAGGAATAATTAATTAACCTCTATTTAATAATATTCTTGGTCATATTTAACCCAATTAATGAGAAATAATTAGATAAATCATTATTTATCTTATTATTCTCTAGGAATAATTAATCAAATCATTATTTAATTAATATTCCTTGTTAAATTTGACTAAATCATTTAGGAATAATAAAATAATCGTTATTTGTTAAATTATTCCTTGATCCCATCCTTGAAATGATAAATAAATATTTTATTTGTTTATTATTTCTAAATAAAGGGATTTAACCAATTTAAATTTTGTTTCCCTCCAACAAAATATAATAAAATATTCCAAGTAGTTAGATCTAGATCTTGGTTAATAATATTTTATTATGCACCATTATCAAGGATAACTCAATATTTTGTAATAAATAGGAGGGTTTTCAATTCAATTCTTACCTTTGATCCTTTTATCATGGTCAGACTTTGATCCTCTTCTCATTGTCATACTTTGATTCAATTTTATTTTCTCTTTTCTTATTGAGCTCCCTTTGAGTTCTACACATCTTGGGTATTCTACACGATTGAGAGAGAAACTTTGAAGCTGAAGTGTTTGAGGACAACCAAGAACCAATCCCATTGAGGGGGTTTGGAAACATCATTCTTAGTTCCCTTCCCAGGTGTTAATGTAATACAAAAGAATCTTTATAATTCTTGTCTTGTCCATTGGATATTTTGGAGAAACCCTTATTTCACTTTACTGTTTAGATGCTTTATTTGCATAGATTTGAATTTGTTTTTCATTTGTTTCGATTATCTATTGCAGATATAAGAAGTTAGACATCCATATTTTTTGTTAGGTTTTTTTTCATGTGCAGCTAAAGTGCTTTGTTTTCGTACACCTGCATTAAGAATTCATACTAACATTAGTGTTGGATGATTTAAGCATATAAACATAAAAACATGAAATCATTCACAATAGGATCATAACATGTATAAAGCATTAAGATCATGAACATAAAGTGTTGAGCCCAAAATATGTTCTTCTCACTCACCACATTCCACTTCATTTTCTTTGTCCCTCATCAATTACAGGCTTAAATGATCAGTAGGATTAATTAAAATTGCTTTAAGAATTTATATAATGGCTAACTTGCTATGTTTTCATGATTTTGTTGGTGTAGTAATTTTGACTAAGACTCGGCTACAGAATATAGGCATTCCGTAGCCAGTCGTCTGTTCTGCAGCCATCCTCATGTTTATGTAGGTTCCAGGTGTCACTGCAAAGAAAAATGAAAATGGGTGAAATCCACAACACCTCCCCATCATCTCTTACTCCCCACGAAGTCTGAGTTAAAGTATCAAAGCGGTTATGCACGTCGAAGAGAAGCAGTTTCCTATCAAAACACGGACTCTACAGATGTCCGCAGTTAAGCAAAATACTGTTAATAAGAGTTTTAATTTGATTAGAAGTGGGAGAGACACTTATCCCCGTTTTTTTCAAAGAGTAGTTATGTAACTTCATTATAAGTATCACTCGGGAGACCGAGAAACTGTTGGTTAGATTTTGTTTTGTTGCTAGATTTTGGAAGGCCGTAAATACTCTGTTTTGAAGAATTTATCCTTTAATGAAAGAGACATCATTTTATTGCATGAGCTAAGTCAATCTTGAGCAGATTTGCGTGATACTCCGGTGGTAGAGGGCCCCTGCTACCTGAGGAGCTTTGTTCATATAATTTAGATAAGTAATTTAGCCTCGTTTCATTCCTAATTTAATTGACGTTCTGAACTTTGCATTTTATATTCATTTGCATTGGATGCTACAATTTAGGCTTGTTCTTACGTATTCCAAAATATCACTAATGTCGAATGAGGTGTGACTGTAGTATTTTAAGAGTTAGTTTTACATTCTTGTTCTCAATTACATCAGTTGTTATAGCTAGTCATGATCTTATAAACTCTTCCAAAATATCACTAACTTCAGATAAGACATAGCTGTGGTGTTTTAGAGCTTTGTTGTGTTTTGTTTAATTTTATGCTTTCATGTTCATTCACATAGCATGTTGCAGCCAGTCAGTCCTGTTCTACAAACTATTCCAAAATACCACTAATTCCGAATGAGACAGAGCTGAAACATTTTAGTGGTTAGTTGCATCTTTAGTCTAGTTGTAGTACTCCGGAGGTAGATGTCATTTTATTTTAATTCTGTCACTATATTTCAATTTTGATAATGGCACTCTAGTTCAGTCTTGATTCACTGCATTTGAAGTTAGATTAGTGGCATTCTATTTCAAACTTGTTCAATGTATTGCAAGTTAGGTTAATGGTACTGTAGTTTAGTTGTGGTTACTGTGTTTCAAGTTTGATCAATTTCATTCTCAGTGTTATCCATTGTTCTTTAAGTAGTATTAACTGTTAACATTAGATTCGATGACCTTCATTATCTACAAAACTTCTTTTGTTCTAACTTCATATTAATACATCATCATCTGGACAGAAGCTAGTAATGTCAGTTTAAGGCCTTGATTATTCTGCAATCCTTTGTGAAGTCCTTTCTTTCGAAAAACTATTTTAGAAAATCTCTAACTTTTGAATGAGGTATACCAGTGACAAGATGAGCTGCAGAATGGAGTAATTTTAGCATTACAAGTTAATTTAGAGTAGAAATATTATTGTGCTACAAATAATCTCTTTTCAATTGTGTTCCAATAAACCTCTAGCCATGGATGAGATTCTCTGTAATATTGTAAGATGATTGTGTCCTTAGGAGAACCTCATTTGTATTAAACTTGTTCTTTTCTCAAACTATTCCAACATATTCCGAATGAATGAATTGGATGAGTTCATGCTATGATTTATTGAGTTCATGTTGTGATTTGTTTCCTTACTAGGAGTCATTATCAAGCTTTGCATTTTATGTTCTTTAGTACCATGCACAATTTAGAATAGGTTTTGTTTTGTTTTTAGTGTGTCCAACCACTGTCCTTCATCAAAATTTAGTGCTTTCCTTCTTGACATAAAACCATAAAACCAAAAACATCATAAAAACACTAAACACAATGTAGTGAGAAACAGATACCTAGGCACATACAATTCACCACATTTCCGCATTTTACTAGCCCTGGTTGACAATTAATGACCTAAATTTAGGAACACTAAGTTGAGCACAACATTTTGGCGCCGTTGCCGGGGAAGTGTAAATAGGTAGCCTTGTTTCTTATCACCCAAAAACAATGATATGCTTAGAGAAAGAGACTCAAGGGGTAGATTCATAAGAAGCAGAAGCTTGATTCCTAGAACACCACTTGTTTCACCAAGACCAAGAGCCAACACATCTCCAACTCAAACCCACATTCCATCCTTTACTGATCCTAGACTCTCAGAGGACTTAAGATCAGATATTCCATTAGAAATACCTTCCACTTCATCCACTGAACCTGTCTTAGAAGAAGATTCAAGGATCCCTGCTAGAGGCACAAACTCTTCCACTTCCACAGAAGAATCAACTATGGTAGAAGAAGGGGGAGGAGGAGTCTTTAATGGAGAACACACACTATTTGGAGGGGGTAGAGGTAGAGGTAGAGGAGAAGGAGGTAGAGGTGTAGAAGGAGAAGGAGGCAGAGGAAGAGGTAGAAGAGAGATGGGAAGCTCTTTTGGGTTTCCTATAGTAGATGAAGAAACCAATACAACTATGAAAAAAATTTCACCCTCTGTCCTTCCAAAATTTTATGGACTTAAAACTGAAGATCCTGAAACCTTCCTATTTGAATTTGAAGTCCTATGTAGAACCTATGACTACTTACAAGATGCTCAAAAACTTAAACTATTTCCTTCAACATTGAAAGGAGCAGCATTGAAGTGGTTTATGAGTTTGATCAACGGTTCTATTAGGACATGGGAAGACATGAAACAAGCATTTCTAGAGAGGTATTCGGATTATTGTATGCCAGTCAACCATAAGGAGGAAGTGTTTAAAATGCTACAAAAAGAAGATGAAAATCTGGAAGATTTGTTGGAGAGATTTAACTACAACATCAAAAGAGCAAAAATGGAAAACCTAGACCAAGACACTTTGAAAGCTCTCTTGTTGAAGAAAATTAGGGACGAATGGTTAGATATCCTTAACATGATGGGAAAAGGGGATATATCTCAGCTTACATTACCTGAAATAGCTAAATTATGTATCAACCTTTCAAGAGGGAAATCTAAAACTGTAAAAGGACCAAGAGACCCTGCTCTTGCAAGGGCAAGTAAGTCTGCTTCTGGGATAGTAAGTAGGGCAAAAATAGGACATATGCTTGATGAGTTCAAATCTGATATCTTGGGGAGTCTTAGTGAACAAATAGACACCCTTAAGTTACAAAACAAGAAAAAAGCTGAATCTGATGCCTTAGCAATCTTTTGTCCCAAATGTAGAAAGAAACATGCCTTGAGAGAGTGCCCTTTGGATGCCAAAGTTGTAGAGACTTGTGTCATTTGTTCAGAAAAACATGAGACCAAGAGTTGTCCTTCACTTCCTGGTCTTAAAGCTGTCTTTCAAGAAGATACTCCTACAAGTTCCACAAAATCTCTCAATTTTGTCTCTAGAAGGCCTTGGCAAGGACCTCAAACACAAGGATTTCATGATCAAATGTATAATCAACCCCCACCAAATTGGAATTCTTGGCAGCAACCTTGGCCCAAATTTCAAAATCAATCTCAAGCTTGGGCACAAGGTTCACAAAATCCCTATGGAAGATACTCTCAGTACTATCAGTATCCACCATCCTATCCACCATACCCACATTTTCCTCCTCAACAAAATCCTCAACAGAATCCTCAACCAAATCCTCAAAATCTACAACATCAAAATCAACCACTTCCATTACCATTTCCTCAGAAAACAAATCAGTTGCCTGCCCAACCCATACCAAACCCCAACAATAAAAATCCTCAGAACACCTACATGATAGAAGGACAACAGTTTCCAACCTATTTGATTACTCCTCTAGACCTTAGTGATGTTCAACTTAGGTCTGGAAGAATACTTGAAAAGAGGAAACCTTCTGTGATCATACAAGAACAAGACAACTCTGAGGAAGATTCTCTACGGGCAAATAAAAGTCTTGAAGAAGACACATCTTTTCAGGACCCAAACATTGAAAAATCAAAACAAAAAGAACCAATAATTTCAACTCCTATATTTGAGCAGCCATCAACATCCACTTCTACACCTCCCTTTCCAGAAATATTACAAATTGATAGGGGTGTATAAAAACAAATTATGGTGCCTAATTATGATTTCCTAGATGAGCCAAGAAATTTTTGTATTAAGATCCCATTATTGCAATCCATCAAGAAAAATCCAATCTTAGCACAAACAATAAAGGAATTGAGCATGAAGAAAACAAGAAAAAGAATAAGAGAGATAAATAAAATTCAACTGGCAGGAAAAATAGCAGATATCATGATGGGTAAGATTGCTATTCCAAAGTATCTAGACCCAGGAAATCCATTTGTCAAAATTCACATCAATGGAATTGAAACACACTCATTGATTTAGGAGCAGCAATCAATATCATGAGTAGACAAATCATGGATAAACTGAAACTTCCTAATCTTATTTTTACACCCACGTTATTACAATTAGCAGACAGATCTGTGATCAAACCTGATGGGGTAATAGAAGACATTCCAGTGTCCCTAGACTCTTGGGAGTATCCTGTGGATTTTATGATCCTAACTCCTAAGAATAATCTAGGAGGACACCCTATTATATTAGGAAGACCTTGGTTAGTTACAACTGATGCTTTCATTAGTTGTAAATCCGGTGATATGTATATCTCTGATGGTAGTTCAACCAAAAAATTTACCTTGTATCCTCCAGCAAGAACAATTACAAAATTAGATGATACTCAATGGATAGAGGATGAAGAAGACTTACAACCTCTCTTCACAATTCCAGAAAATAGTGAAGATAGCCAAATTCTGAATACCATGGAAAATTTTGAATCCTCTTCGGAATATAAACATGAACAATTTCAAGAAGAATACAACATTGAGTTTTTTTCATCAAGGCAGATGTCTCTCTATTCCATGGATAAATTTGGCAGCTCTACAATTGAGATATTTCCAGGAAAAACTTTAAACATAAACAAGAACCTAGACAAATCTCAACAAGAAGAGCTAGTCAAGATCTTGCAGAGACATTCTTCTGCATATGCATGGGAGTACACTGATATGAAAGGGATAAACCCTAAGACTTGCACTCATCACATATACATAGAGGAAAATTGTAAACTAATCAGAAAACCTCAAAGACAGATGAATCCAAATCTTAGGCAAATTGTTAAAGAAGAATTGTAGAAATTGTTGAATGTCAACTTTATCTATCCTATTTCAGATAGTCAATGGGTTTCTCCTTTGGTAATTGTGCCAAAGAAAAATAGTAAATGGAGGTTATGTATTGACTACCCAGAATTAAACAAAGCTACTCTTAAAGATCATTTTCCCCTGCCTTTCATAGATCAAGTGTTAGATACCTTAGTTGGAAAAAAGTACATCTCATTTCTAGATGGGTTTAGTGGTTATAATGAAATTCAAGTAGCACTTGGAGATCAAGACAAAACCACATTTACCTATCCTTGGGGTACCTATGCTTATCGAGTATTTCCATTTGGATTATGCAATGCACCTGCAACATTTCAAAGGGCAGTATTAGGAATCTTTTCAGATCTAATACATGATTGTGTAGAGGTATATATGAATGATTTCACAGTTTATGGAAATACATTTGAAGAAGCCTTAGCAAACTTGGAAAAAGTCTTAAAAAGATGTAAAGAAGAAAATCTTTCACTAAGTCATGAGAAGTGTTTTATGATGTTTACTGAAGGAATTGTTTTAGGACATCACATTTCAGGGGATGGGATTAGAGTTGATGAGTCAAAATTTGAAGTCATCTCTAACTTATCTATTCCAAGTTGTCAAAAATATGTTAGGAGTTTTCTAGGATTTACAAGATATTATCGAAGATTTATAGAAAACTTCACCAAGATAGCATCTCCACTCTTCAAATTACTTACCAAAGATTGTGAATTCAAATGGAGTTCTGACTGCCAGTTAGCCTTTGAGACCCTGAAAACAAAAATTTCTGAAGCACCTATTTTAAGGGGACCTAACTGGAAGCTACCTTTTCATATTTCAACAGATGCCTTAGATACAGCTCTAGGAGCAGTATTGGGACAAAAAGACCTGATTCCTTATGCCATCTACTATACCAGTAAAAATTTGACTCCTTCAGAGTTAAACTATATTGTAACTGAAAAAGAGTTTTTAGCTGTTGTTCATGCCATAAACAAATTCGGACACTATATAACAGGCTATGAAACTTTTGTTCACACTGATCATTCTGTAATTAGATACTTAATGAACAAATCAATTACTAATGGCAGAGTCATAAGATGGTTATTGCTTTTACAAGAATTCAACATTACCATTCTAGATAGGCCTGGAAAACAAAACACAGTAGCTAATTTCCTATCTAGACTCCAAAACATCCAAGACAATACCCCAGTTGAAGATCAATTTCCTGATGAATATATTTTTGCAATTTCTACTCAAACTCCTTGGTTTGCTAACATTGCTAATTATTTAGTTTCAGGGAAATTTCCTTCAATAATGAATGCAAGAGACAAAAGAAAAATCATTTATGACAGTGCAAAATATTCATGGGTTGCTAATGAGTTGTACAAGACAGGTCCATATTTTATCATTAGGAGATGTGTTCGGGAAGATGAGATGCCTGAGATTCTCAAAGCATGTCATGATGAACCTTGTGGCGGACACTTTGCTGATAAGAGGACAGCTTATAAGGTCCTTCATTTAGGATACTATTGGCCATCCCTTTTCAAAGATGCTAAAGAGTATGCCAAAAGATGTGACAGTTGCCAAAGGGTAGGGAAACCTTCTCCTTCGGGTGAGATGCCATTACAGCCTCAGGTACATATTGAACCTTTTGAAAAATGGGCTTTGGATTTTGTAGGACCTATTAGTCCTCCATCAAGACAAAAGAAATATATATTAGTTTGCACTGATTATGTTACTAAATGGGTAGAGGCCAAACCATTACTTTATGCTACCGAAGCATCTGTAGTTAATTTTATTTTTGAGGATATTTTTACTCGTTTTGGTGTACCAAGAGAAATTGTTACAGATCAAGGAGCTCAATTTACATCAAGGCTAGTGGAAAAAATGATGGAAAGGTACAAAATCAGACACGAAAAATCTACTCCCTATCATCCACAAGCAAATGGTCAAGTGGAATCTACTAATAAGGTCATTGAAGGGATCCTAATGAAGACTGCCCATTTACATAGAAGAGATTGGGTAGATAGGCTTCCTGAAGCCTTGTGGGCCTATAGAACTACATGGAGAAGCACAACAGGCCATACTCCTTACGAACTTGTTTATGGAAAGCAAGTTTTTTTTCCCATAGAGTTCCAGATTCAAACTTTCAAAATTGAAATTCAGCTAGGACTTGATCTATCAGAGGCACAAAAGCACATATTGGAGCAGATTAATGAATTGGATGAGATCATGTTGGAGATGCAGAGTGTTGTCCTTGATGGCAACTCACTGAATGAAGATGAAGACATGAGATTAGTGACATGTGTTGTCCTTGATGGTAAACCACCTGATGAAGTTATTCTTGACCTGATGGACTTGGTAAATGATGTAAATCTAATATGAAATGATGTTTGTTAGCAATATGATGCTGAGTGTTGTCCTTGAATGGCAACCCACTTGATGAAGATGATAGCAACGTACTTGATGAAGTTGTGCTTGATAGTTTATGTCTTAATGAACTAAATCTGATGTATCTACAGTGAGTACAGAAGGCAATGAAGAAAGGATTTCAGCATGTGCTAAATCTATGGTGAAAAGAGTATGTCTCAAGGCATACGCAGATATGTCTAGGAGAAGTCACGTATGCACGCGGTAAACAACGTGCCAAGTTGCGTATGGGCAAAAACGCTCATAAAGTGCAAAACCAGGGGTAACCACCATGGTATTGACCCATTGTATTGGGTAATGATTCGTCTAAATGACCCCATCCAGGAATACCATCGGAGGTAATGTGGTTTTGGCTCATGGTATTGAAAAAGGGTAAACCTATATAAGGAGAAGAAATTCATTGTACCAAATCATGTATTATTGAGTGCAAAAGATGTACGAGCTTGAATGAATATACTTTCTTTGAAGGATATACGAATGGAGAAGATTTACTGCCGGAATGATAGATCTGAATGTGTGATGCACCAATGAAGGAGTGATGAAGAAGGGGATCTAGATCTGAAACATACTTGTATTTGCTAGATCTGTTTATGGAGTGATTAGATCTGTGATGAGGCGAACATCTACGTACGAAGTAAAGGGGAGTAAATACGTGTGATGTATCACAATTCTGAAGAATTGCAATGACCTAAATGTCTGAAGAACCATACACTTGTTTGCCGCAGAGGAAGCGCGTATATACGCGGCTTCGCTGAAGATAAAGCGCGTATGCGCAATGAAATTAGATCTGTAATATGTACAGAAGTATACGCTGGTTTATGTGAACGGAAGCGCATATATACGCGACATCAGTGAAAGGAAAGCGCGTATGCAAACTAGGGTTTGCTGAAGTTTGTGGTAAGAAATGTCTGATCTGTTCTGCTGGTTTACTGATATCTGTCGGTGAGTTATATGTATCTGTTTCATGGTTGACTGTGCTTAAAAGTATGGAAAGGGTCCAGTCTGAAAATATGATGAAACGTGGCCTGCAAGTTGTGTTCTGAAGGAAGCTTTGGATCCAGTGTGAAAATTGATGAAACGTGGTCCATAGAGGTGCTGAGGGTTGTAGCCTTCAGTCAGGGGGTTGTAGCTCCCTTCTAGGTGAGGCTAGTAAACGAGATCAGGGGGTCGTAGCTCCCTTCCAGGAGAGGCTGGTGAACGAGTCGGGGGGTTGGAGCTCCCTTCCAGGAGAGGCTGGTAAACGAGCGTAGGTGGGTGCCTGCGTGCTGGTAGGAGTCTGCACCAGCACATATGTTGTAAGATGTTTTCTCTATAATAAAATATTGAAGCCTGAGCAACTGCAACGGTGGTTTTCTCCCGACTTGGGTTTCCACCTAAAAATCCTGGTGTTCATGTGTGATGCTTTGTGTGATGGTTTATTCTATTGTTACTACACATGTTTATTGTTTACTTAACATCATATGAATGAATATTGCAAAGAACTAAGTTAATAAATATCTGCATATTTAGATCTCTGCTAATACGTGAGTTGTATGAAGGATATCCGTGTGTATACGCGAGTTTACTAAAGTAAAGTAGCGTATGGGTCTTAGAGAGTGAAAAAGTAAAAAGTTTTAGTTTGCCCTAAATACTGATTCACCCCCCCTCTCAGTATTTTTCCCAACAATTGGTATCAGAGCAGGGCCTTCTGCAGAAGCTTGATTGCTTGAAGGAGATCTGTCGCAATGGGAAGTCAAGAAGGAGTAATGTCTATAAAGACACCTCTATTCAATGGAAGCAATCTGATATTCTAGAAGGTATGAACAAAAGCATATTTGCAAAGTCTTGGTGCATATGTATGGGCAATCGTGGAAGAAGGTTATCAATACCCGGCAAGTATTCCTACCGATGCAGCTGAAAGGAAGAAGTATGAAATCAATGCCAAAGTAGTGAATGTCTTATTAGGAAGCATGTCTGAATCAAAATTTTCTAAAGTGATGCAGCTACATTCAACAAAATAAATATGGGACAAAATCATTCTGAGCTATGAAGGAGATAAAAAGGTAAAAAGTGCAAAACTCCAAACTCTTAGAATTGAATATGAAAATTTGAAGATGCATAGTGATGAGAGTGTTGCCAGTTTCTTCTTACGTCTGGATGACATTGTAAATCGAATGAGAAATTTGCGTGAAACCATAACTTATACTACTTTGTGGTGGAAAAGATGTCTTAAGATCCTTGACTTCAAAATTTGACTCTAAAGTTTGAAAATTTATTGAAGAAAGGCAAGATCTGCAAACTCTTACTATTCCAATTACATGGTATTCTAGCTGCTTTGAAATGAACAAGG
The DNA here is from genome assembly GCA_034641835.2 of Pinus albicaulis. NCBI lineage: Eukaryota > Viridiplantae > Streptophyta > Pinopsida > Pinales > Pinaceae > Pinus > Pinus albicaulis. The sequence goes on along the minus strand of CM076572.1, from coordinate 503,517,212 downwards.
AGGTCCTTCTCAAATCGAGCTGCGTTTAAGCTATCTGCCACAAGGGAGGAAGAAAAGGATACTTTTGTGGATGCTCTAGAGAACAATGATTTTCTTGAAGAAAACAATCAACTCAAAGTAAGCCTAGAAGAAAAGAACATAATCATAGAGACTCTTGAAAATCAGCTTGAAGCAAAGGAAAAACGCATTGAGGAATTGGAGTGTGAAGTAGTAAGTCTAAGGAAAGATAATGAGAAAGTGAATACTCTCAATCTTAGATTTGCTAAATTCAGAAACCTTAGATGAAATTATCAAGATACAACGGTCTCCTCTTATAAAAACAGGTCTTGGATATACTGGGGAATCTTCCCAGACTTTAGCACCAAATTATCTGAAAGCAGCCACAGCTGGTTTACTACATTCAGCCACTCAGCAAAGGAACAAAGGATATTTACAGGTAAAACATGATCATCTCAATTCAAGGAACACTAACAGGGAGATATTTCAAAAGGGATACAACCAACAGGTAAATTCAAATAGAAGATTTCATGATCGCATAAATTTCTACTTCAATGGACAATGTTCCTCATGTCACAATTTTGGTCATAAAGTTGTTCAATGTGTTGCATATAAAACCATCATGACAAGAGAAGCAAGAAAGAAAAAGATGAATATTGAACCAAAGAAGAACACCTATAACAAATTTTCTCCTCTTCAAAACGAAGTTGAATGTACTTATTGCAATAACTTTGGTCATGAAGAATCTGAATGCAGGAGCAAGATCCAACCAAAAGAACATGTTCCCTCAAGCTCTAAAGTGTGGAAAAAGAAAGAACAGCTGGTTGAAAATTGTGGGATAGCGTTATTTGCAGAAGGTGAAGAAAATCAATGGTACATTGATAGTGGGTTCTCAAGACACATGACAGGTGACAAAAGCAAACTCCTTACATATAATGCTCTAGAAAAGGAAAAGAAAGTAACATTTGGAAATGATTCTCCTGTTGTAATTAAAGGAAAAGGGTCCGTGTTTCTAAAAGAAAAGGTGAAGGCTAATGATGTCATGTATGTGGATGGACTAAGGAATAATCTGTTGAGTGTAAGTCAAATGTGTGATCAAGGAACTGAAGTTGTCTTTAGTTCAAAAGAATGTGTGGTTTGTGATCTTGATACAGGTAAAATTATTATAAAAGGGAAAAGAAATCCAAGCAACCTGTATGTACTGAACTGCAAAGATCAATGTTACTTGAGCAAGTCTTCAGAAAATTGGCTATGGCATAGAAGGCTGGGGCATCTGAGCTTCTCTCAAATCAAAAAAGCAAGCAGACTTCAAGCTGTTCGTGATCTTCCCAATATTAATCTACCAGAAAGTATCATATGCAAATCTTGTCAATTCGGTAAGCAGACCAGAGTACGATTTAATCCCAAAGAAGGATCTTCAAGTAAGCCTCTTGAACTCATTCGTACTGACATATGTGGACCTATGAGGAAAAAGTCACTATGTGGGGAAGAATACTATATCTTATTTATTGATGACTACTCTAGAATGTGTTGGATCGGGTTCATTAAACACAAAGATGAAGCATTTGAAAAGTTTCAGATCTTCAAAGCATTGGTAGAAAATGAATTAGATCTAAAAATCAAGTGTCTTAGATCTGATCGAGGAGGAGAATATACATCAAATGAATTCTTTGAATTTTGTTAACAACATAGCATAAAAAGACAGTTCTCTGTAGCAGGCACTCCACAACAAAATGGCGTAGCAGAAAGAATGAATAGAACAATTCAACAAATGGCTAGAGCTATGCTTGATGATTCTGGAACTCCTGACATGTTCTAGGGTGAAGCAGCACATACTGCAGCCAACATTCTCAACAAGGCTCATGTTCGGGTAAATAGTGACAAAACTCCATATGAACTCTGTTATGGTAATTCTCCCACTGTGAAGCATTTTAGATTTTTTGGAAGTAAATGATTTATCAAAAATAATGATGAAAAGCTTGGCAAGTTTGAACCTAGATCAGATGAAGGGATATTTCTTGGTTACTCATCTTCAAGCAAAGCATACACATGTTACAATAAAAGGCTTCGAAAGATTGTTGAATGTATTGATGTTGTTATTGATGAGTCTCCTGCAGCTCCTAAAGAAGAAAAACAAACAACAAAAGAAGATGATGGTGACTTATGGCCTTCTACATCAAATAGAAATGATATAAATAGTGGATCCAATGAAGAACCTGAAAACGATCTATCTGAAAAAGCTCCATCTAGATATGTTCAAAAGAATCATCCTGAATCTCAAATTTTGGGAGACAAGGAATCGGGTGTACGAACGAGGAGAACTCTGGTGGGATCTTCTAGTCATCTGGCACTTCTATCCACAATTGAACCACACAATGTCAATCAAGCTAGCAAAGATGAATTTTGGAAGCAAGCCATGGATGAAGAGGTCGATCAAATTGAAAAGAATGACACTTGGGAATTGGTACCAAGACCACATGATAAAAATGTCATTGGAACTAAATGGATTTTCAAGAACAAGTTAAATGAGAATGGGGATGTTGTAAGAAACAAAGCTAGACTGGTTTGTAAAGGGTATACTCAACAAGAAGGTATAGACTTTGAAGAAACTTTTGCTCCTGTAGCTAGACTTGAAGCCATAAGAATGTTTCTTGCTTTTTCAAGTTTTCAACAAATCAAAGTTTATCAAATGGATGCTAAATCTGCATTTCTCAATGGTGATCTAGAAGAAGAAGTTTATATAGAACAACCAGAAGGATTCATTTTGGGAAATGATGAAAATCTTGTTTGTAGACTTAAAAAGGCTCTATATGGTCTCAAACAAGCTCCAAGGGCATGGTATTATCGCCTTGACAAATATCTTCATCAAAAAGGATTTTCAAAGGGGTCTGCTGATAGCAACTTATACACAAAAGTTGAAAATGATAAACTATTGATTGTAGTTGTATATGTTGATGATATCATTTTTGGGAGTAACGAAGAATCTATGAGTCAAAAATTTGCTTATGTCATGCAGCAAGAATTTGAAATGTCTTTACTTGGGGAACTAACACTCTTTCTTGGCTTGCAAGTGCATCAAACTGCAGATGGTATATTCCTATCACAAGAAAAATATCTTAAGAAAATTCTGAAGAAGTATGGCATGGAAGAATTCAAACCTGTAAGTACACCAATGATAACCGGATGCAATCTCAGTTCTCATGATGATTCTCCCATGGTGAATCAACTAGTATACAGATCGATGATAGGAATTCTACTTTATCTCACTAGGACTAGACCAGACATTATGCATGCAGTTGGGATTGTTGGACGATTCCAAGCTAATCCAAAAGAGTCTCACCTTCAGGCTGTTAAAAGAATATTCAAATATCTACAAGGAACTCAAGACTTTGGTCTATGGTATCCAAAGAATGCTGATCTTACTCTTCACGCTTACACTGATGTAGATTGGGCTGGAAGTGTTGATGATCGGAAAAACACTAGTGGTGGTGCATTCTATATGGGACCTCGGTTAGTATCTTGGTTCAGCAAGAAGCAAAATTCTATTGCCTTGTCTACAACAGAAGCAGAATATGTGGCTACCACTTCTTGTTGCACTCAACTCCTTTGGATGATGCAAACCTTACAAGATTTTCAAATCAAATGTACACCTCTTGTCCCCATTAAGTGTGACAATACAAGTGCCATCAGTATTTCAAAGAATCCTGTTATGCATTCGAAGACCAAGCACATTCCTATCAAGTATCACTTCTTACGTGAACAAGTGCTTGAGCAAAAGGTGAAGTTGGAGTATGTTCCCTCCAAAGAACAAGTTGTTGATATCTTTACCAAACCTCTGCCCAGGGAAGCGTTCGAGTATCTAAGACAGAAGCTGGGAGTGTTCTCTGCCAGTCAAAAGAACACATCTTCATAAATTTAGAAGATGGCATTGGATACGCGGATTTCCTGAAACACAGTCGCGTATATACGCGAGTTCATGCACATAAAACTGCGTATGTCTGATTGCTGACAAATTTCTGTTTGGGGTCAGCTCTCTTCAGCACAGCTGCAGTGCTGTTTGGTATCTCTGATACTGTTTGGTATCTATAGTGGTGTTCTAGTTCTCATAATTCTATTTCTAATGTTTTGATAAATATGCCTTGATGATTTGTTGGTGAAAATGTTCAGGATGCACAAACTAAGGGGGAGCCTTAGTCATATGGAAAGGATGCTTGGATGCACAGATTCAGGGGGAGCATTAGCTTTGCTGAGTATAATGCATTGTTGGCATTATGATGGTTCTGCAATATGTTCTCTTTCTTGAGGACTTTCTGGTGTTGGTCATAAATGCTCATATTTGTAATTTGATGAAAAGGTCTTGTTGAGACCCATGATGTAAAATTGTAATATTTAGTCATGTAAGGACTTGTCAAATTTTCTAAATCCACTTGGTTGGATATTTGATGTAAGTATGAGTCTTTGGTGATAGGAAGTTCATAGAGTCATGTACTTTATTGAAAAATATGTTTTGAACTCAGGGGGAGCTTGGTCACTTCAGTATACATCAGATCTGCAGAACGCTTCTTCCACATGAGGAGAAAAGGGGGAGAGTGTGTTGGTATTGATCCGCCCTTTGCCCTTGATGTCAAAGGGGGAGAGTGACATGGTGTTTGAATGAAGATAATGGTGTCAAATAATGGGGAGAGTGACATGGTGTCATTGTATTCTTAATATACCTATCTGTTGTGGTGATCAAACACCATTGTGGTTGCCATCAAGTCTAAAGGGGGAGATTGTTGGAGATGCAGAGTGTTGTCCTTGATGGCAACTCACTGAATGAAGATGAAGACATGAGATTAGTGACATTTATTGTCCTTGATGGAAAACCACCTGATGAATTTATTCTTGACCTGATGGACTTGGTAAATGATGTAAATCTAATATGAAATGATGTTTGTTAGCAATATGATGCTGAGTGTTGTCCTTAAATGGCAACCCACTTGATGAAGATGATAGCAACGTACTTGATGAAGTTGTGCTTGATAGTTTATGTCTTAATGAACTAAATCTGATGTATCTACGGTGAGTACAGAAGGAAATGAAGAAAGGATTTTAGCATGTGCTAAATCTATGGTGAAAAGAGTATGTCTCAAGGCATACGCGGATATGTCTAGGAGAAGTCGCGTATGCACGCGGTAAACAACGTGCCAAGTCGCGTATGGGAAAAAACGCTCATAAAGTGAAAAACCATGGGTAACCACCATGGTATTGACCCATTGTATTGGGTAATGATTCGTCTAAATGACCCTATCTAGGAATACCATCGAAGGTAATGTGGTTTTGGCTCATGGTATTGAAAAAGGGTAAACCTATATAAGGAGAAGAAATTCATTGTGCAAATCATGTGTGTGGGTGCAAGATGTCTGAGCTTGAATGAATACTTCTCTCTGAAGGATATCTGAATGGAAAGGGTTACAGTGGAATGATAGATCTGAATGTATGATGCACCAATGATGAAGAAGGGGATCTAGATCTGAAATGTACTTGTGTTTGCTAGATCTATTTATGGAATGATTAGATCTGAGATGAGGCGAACTTCTATCTGAAGTAAAGGGTAAAAATCTGTGTGATGTATCTGTTCTGAAGAATTTCAATGACTTAAATGTCTGAAGAGCCATACGCTTGTTTGCCGCAGAGAAAGCGCGTATATACGTGGCTTTGCTGAAGAGAAAGCACGTATGCGCAATGAAATTAGATCTGTAATATGTACAGAAGTATACGCTGGTTTATGTGAACGGAAGCGCGTATATACGTGACATCAGTGAAAGGAAAGCGCGTATGCAAAATAGGGTTTACTGAAGTCTGTGGTAAGAAATGTCTGAACTGTTCTGCTGATTTACTGATATCTGTCAGTGAGTTATATGTATCAGTTTCATGTTTGACTGTGCTTAAAAGTATGAAGTTGGTCCAGTCTAAAAATATGATGAAACGTGGCCTGCAAGTTGTGTTCTAAAGGAAGCTTTGGATCCAGTGTGAAAATTGATGAAACTTGGTCCATAGAGGTGCTGAGGGTTGTAGCCTTCAGTCAGGGGGTTGTAGCTCCCTTCCAGGTGAGGCTGGTAAATGAGATCAGGGGGTCGTAGCTCCCTTCTAGGAGAGGCTGGTAAATGAGTCAGGGGGTTGGAGCTCCCTTCCAGGATAGGCTGGTAAACGAGCGTAGGTGGGTGCCTGCGTGCTGGTAGGAGTCTGTACCAGCACATATTTTGTAAGTTGTTTTCTCTATAATAAAATATTGAAGGATGAGCAACTGCAGTGGTGGTTTTCTCCCAACTTGGGTTTCCACCTAAAAATCCTAGTGTTCATGTGTGATGCTTTGTGTGATGGTTTATTCTGTTGTTACTACACATGTTTAATATTAACTTAACATCAGATGAATGAATATTGCAAAGAACTAAGTCAATAAATATCTGCATATTTAGATCTCTGCTAATACGTGAGTTGTATGAAGGATATTCGCGTGTATACGCGAGTTTACTAAAGGAAAGTAGCATATGGGTTTTAGAGAGTGAAAAAGTAAAAAATTTTGAATATGCAGTAAATACTGATTCACCCCCCCCCCCTCTCAGTATTTTTCCCAACAGATCAGACAAGATGCAGTTTAGAAAAGAAGTATAGTCCAATAGCAAAGGACTAGATGGCATGACAAGTACATCAAAGAAAAGAAGTTCAAAGAAGGTGACTAGGCTCTCTTGTTTGATTGAAAGTTCAAGGATTTTCAAGGTAAATTCCAAACACATTGGCTTGGGCCATATGAAATTATAAGAATTTTTGACAATGGAGCAATAAAAATTAGGACAATAGATGAAGAGAAGGTCACTTTTCTTGTGAATGGTCATAGATTGAAGTTGTATCATAAGCCACTCTCGAGAGAAAAATTTGTCAAGAAATTCCAGGGAAACAGTGATGTGAAGTTAATGAAGAAGAATTTTTCTTCTTCATCAACTTAATTGAATTTTCTGAAGTCAGATATTTGAAAAAAATAAATAAATAAATAAAATAAATAAATAAAAATAATGTATAAACATGAAAACTAATCTCTGATTAGCATGTTTATACAGAAAAGATAGAGTGAAAATCAGAATCTTTCTGACACTTTAGCTTTTCAAGTTTGTTTTTTTTCTCTTCAAGCAGCCATCATAAAATCATAAGTGATTCACATCCCACTTATGATCCATTTCACTCCATTCATCCATATTCCATTTCATTTCATACTCCATTTCATTTCATTCATCCATACTTCATTCATTTCATTCCATGGTCCACCTCATTTGCATCTCAGAGTTTTAAGATTGATTTCTTTCTGCAATTGAATAGTACACATCATGAATTGCAGGCTAATTTTCATACTCCACTCCACTTCATAAGCTGTGATCCATTTCACTCCATTATTCACTTCATTCATATTCCATTACACCATATTTCATTATCTATTTTCACTCATTCCATACAACATTCCATTCATGCTCCAAACCATTCCATTTCATGTTTCAAAGTCTTCTACAGGTACATTCTGCAATCAGTCAGAAATTCTGCATCTAATCAGACATTCTGTAGCCATATAGCCATTTTGCAGCCAGAGATCCTGAAGGCACTATCTAGTAATTACTTGATCTGCAACAAAATGATCCTGAATATCCATGACAACAAGAAAAATCAAGGATTAATGATTTTTAGGGGAGAACAAAGCATATGAAGATCACAAAAATCAGAGGAAAGGCAAAAGTAAAAGTTATGAAATTATTATAATGACAGATCATGAAAAAATTTAGTATAGTTAAGTTATGTATAATTCAAAAAGTTGTTTTAATTAATTGTTTTGATCATGCCTAACAAACCTCTCATAAAAATTTTGGATAAAATTCCTTCTATTCTGCCATTCCAAATCCCATATCTGATCATCATTTAAAAACTTAACGGCTAAAGTACTGAGGTGATTGGATTATTCACGTCACTAGGCCAAAGCATTTAATGATGATTTTGAATTTCCTACGAAATATCTCCGCGGTCTTTTCTTCCCAAGATATTTACAACTCATTAATTCGTTTACATCACCCTCACCTCATTATACTCATTCTGTAACCACTCCATATCATTATTTCCCATAGCCAACTCTTAACCATTTCGGTCTATAAAACAGAGGAAGCATCTGTGGGGAAAAAATATCTCTTTAACAATCATTTTCACCGTGAGCAGAGGAGCAGTAATTTGAAGGTTGGAAAGAAAAACTATGGGTCTAATATTGAGGACTGAACCGGTTGGAACCAAGTACTTGGAGGGATATCCACAAATCAGAGAAATGTTACAGCAAGAAGGTTGGTTGCAATTTTTGGAGAAATTTAGTGGTTTTCACAGAGAGGTGACTAAAACATTTGCAAGGTTCTTCAATGGAGCCGAGGTTGAAATAGGAGACATTAAATTCACTGTTACAGAGGCTTTCATTACAGAGGAAACAAAACTACCTAGACAAGGAGAAAGGTGGTTCAAAAATAGGGAATTCCATAACGAAGCATGGAGGAAAATGCTTAAGACTCCAGGTATGGATGTTTCCATTTTTAAAAAAGGTATTCCTAGCTCGGCATTAAAGAATAAGTGGAGGAACATGTTACTCATTTTGCAAAATTTTTATCACCTGTGAAGGTAGATTTGATACTCTCTATGTCTACCATATTTGGTTAATGATGCATTTTTTAGATGAGGAAAGTAATTTCCCTTTTTCCTACTTCATAGTCTGAAAATAATGGCCTCAAACGTTCAAAAAAGGGTTCAATTTCTAGAAACAACTTTGTATCACCATGGTTTAGTCAAAATCTTAATTGAACATCATTTGAGGAAAATGGGAGATAATTGGGAAGAATTTCTAGTAAGGAACCATTTTGAGGAACCCAAAGAATCTCCACCTGAAAGAAAACCTACAAGAAGAAGCAGGAGAAGGGAAATTTCCAAAGCTATCGAGGTTGAAACTAGTAAATCAATTCAAGAGGACAGTGAAGAGATGATTTCTGAGAAATTGGCTCAAATAAAGAAGCAGCTTAAGAAAGAGAGAAGATATGCCAAAGAAAGAGGTGAAGGGCCATCTCAACCAAGATAGAGCCACAGACTCAGGGGTACACTAAAGAAAACAAAGATTAGACAAACAGGGATCATAAACATTGAGGATGAAGAAACTCCAAAAATTGACCTAGCACAGCAACAAGTTTACAATTATATAGAGTCATTAGAGAGGAGAGCTTCAAAATCTAGAGACAGAACTCCTAGCCCACCGATATCTGAAATTGATATGCTAAGAAGAGATAAGTATGAGTTAGAAGTACTCAATAGGCATATCAAGAATGAGAATGACATTTTAAGGGAGCAGGTGAAAATAAAAAGTGATATGAATTCAACTTTGTCTCTACAAATGGAGAAATTGTACAAGGCCAATGAAAAAGTGAAGAAGAAAAAAAAAAGCTAACCAAGGCACTTACAAATTTAAGATTCAAGTTAATCATAAGGAAGCCCAGAAGACCATTGACTGTCAAGCAAAGCAGAAGAAGAGGGTTGCATGTCCTAGAAGAGGTCTTAGAGTACATGGAGTAGTTGCATGAGGACATGCAAAAACCTTGCAGTGGGAGTATGTTGAGCCCCAAAGATGTTCTTCTCACTCACCACATTCCACTTCATTTTCTTTGTCCCTCATCAATTACAGGCTTAAATGATCATTAGGATTAATTAAAATTTCTTTAATAATTTATATAATGGCTAACTTGCTATGTTTTCATGATTTTGTTGGTGTAGTAATTTTGACTAAGACTCGGCTACAGAATACAGGCATTCTGTAGCCAGTCATCTGTTCTGCAGCCATCCTCATGTTTATGTAGGTTCCAGGTGTCACTGCAAAGAAAAATGCATATGGGTGAAATCCACAACACCTCCCCATCATCTCTTGCTCCCCACGAAGTCTGAGTTAAAGTATCAAAGCGGTTGTGCACGTAGAAGAGAAACAGATTCCTATCAGAACACGAACTCTACAAATGTCCACAGTTAAGCACAAGACTGTTAATAAGAGTTGTAATTTGATTAGAAGTGGGAGAGACACTTATCTCCATTTTTCTCAAAGAGTAGTTATGTAACTTCATTATAAGTATGACCCGGGAGACCGAGAAAATGTTGGTTAGATTTTGTTTTGTTGCTAGATTTTGGAAGGTCGTAAATACTCTGTTTGAAGAATTTCTCCTTTAATGAAAGAGACATTATTTTATTGCACGAGCTGAGTCAATATTGAGTAGATTTGCGTGCTACTCCGGTGGTAGAGGGCCCCTGCTACCTAAGGATCTTTGTTCATATAATTTAGATAAGTAATTTAGCCTCGTTTCATTCCTAGTTTAATTGACTTTCTGAACTTTGCATTTTATATTCATTTGCATTGGATGCTACAATTTAGGCTCGTTCTTACATATTCAAAAATATCAATAATGTTAAATGAGGTGTGACTGTAGTATTTTAGGAGTTATTTTTATGTTCTTGTGCTCAATTACATCAGTTGTTACAGCTAGTCATGATCTTATAAACTCTTCCAAAATATCACTAACTTCGGATAAGACATAGATGTGGTGTTTTATAGCTTTGTTGTGTTTTGTTGAATTTTATGCTTTCATGTTCATTCACATAGCATGTTGCAGCCAGTCATGTTCTACAAACTATTCCAAAATACCACTAATTCCGAATAAGACAGAGCTGAAACATTTTAGTGGTTAGTTGCATCTTTAGTCTAGTTGTAGTACTCCGGAGGTAGATGTAATTTTAGTTTAATTCTATCACTATATTTCAAGTTTGATAATGGCAGTCTAGTTCAATTTTGATTCACTGCATTTCAAGTTAGATTAGTGGCTTTCTAGTTCAACATTGTTCACTATATTGCAAGTTAGGTTAATGGTATTGTAGTTTAGTTGTGGTTACTGTGTTTCAAGTTTGATCAATTGCATTCTCAGTGTTATCCATTGTTCTTTAAGTAGTATTAACTGTTAACATTAGATTCCAAGGCCCTCATTATCTAGAAAACCTATTTTGTTCTAACTTCATATTAATACATCATCATCTGGACAAAAGCTAGTAATATCAGTTTAAGGCCTTGATTATTCTGCAATCCTTTGTGAAGTCCTTTCTTTCGAAAAACTATTTTAGAAAATCTCTAACTTTTGGATGAGGTATACTAGTGACAAGCTGAGCTGCAGAATGGAGTAATTTTAGCATTACAAGTTAATTTAGAGTAGAAATCTTATTGTGCTACAAATAATCTCTTTTCAATTGTGTTCCAATAAACCTCTAGCCATGGATGAGATTCTTTGTAATATTGTAAGATGATTGTGTCCTTAGGAGAACCTCATTTGTATTAAACTTGTTCTTTTCTCAAACTATTCCAACATATTCCTAATGAATGAATTGGATGATCTCATTCTATGAGTTATTGAGTTCATGTTGTGATTTTTTTCCTTACTAGGAGTCATTATCAAGCTTTGCATTTTCTGTTCTTTAGTACCATGCACAATTTAGAATAGGTTTTGTTCTATTTTTAGTGTGTCCAACCACTGTCCTTCATCAAAATTTAGTGCTTTCCTTATTGACATAAAACCATAAAACCAAAAACATCATAAAAACAATAAACACAACGTAGTGAGAAACAAATACCTAGGCACATACAATGCACCACACTTCAATAGTTTACTAGCCCTGGTTGACAATTAATAACCTCAATTTAAGAACAGTAAGTTGAGAACAGCATAAAGAATGGGACAAAACTTCTTTATTGATGAATATAGAGAAGTGTGGAGGAATACCACCTAATTCATCCATGGTTCCAAGAGAAACCTTCCTCTGGATCCGTCCAGCCTAAGCCTCAACAATCTCCTTCCAAAAGCATACACATGGATGTGATATAAGATGAATTAACGTCTCTGTGAGGGAAACAAGGTTTTCCATAATCTCAGAGTGCAAGAGGCACATCGATAAGTCAGACTTGATCAAGTAATAAATGGCTATAATACCAATACCTATCTCTCTCCCCCCTTTAGGCCTTCCCATGAGGTGTATTTACACCACCCCAATTTTTTTTTTCAGTTGGGATACAATTAGGCCACAAGCTTATGTAGGTAGGTTTACGGTCTAACCTGTAAACTCCACCAAAAAAATAGGTAATTATATATTTTTTTAGATTTAAAATTATATATGTAGGTTGGGTATAGATGGACCTATGTGTGCATGCACTTTTGAAAGGCCAGAGTCATGTATGGAATTCAAAATAATGTTTTTTAGATAAAGGACTAATTTTGAAGGGAAAGGGATGCCCAAGGACATAACTCAAAGCATCATGTATACAGAGGTGGATAATGATGCTATACCATATTCCCCCTAATATATGAGGTCATAAGGGGTACATGATGGCCACAATATATTAAGTGTATAAGAAGAGTCAGCCGAGGGCTTGGGAGGAGTTCACCATATTTCAGCTTACCAAAAACCAATCGAAGAGATTAGAAAGTAAGATTGTGTCTGAGGTGGGCATACCCATGATCAGTGAAAGTAAATCATGTCTTAATATCAAGTATGGAGTAGATCCAATATGTATACAAGTACAAAGGAAACTATAAAGTACATAGTGGATCATCTAATCACAACCTCAAAAGTACATATCAAGGTCATGTCATAGTATCACATATAGAAGAACTAATCAATGATGTTGAGAAAGACATTTGAACACTAAAGTCACATAACTGAATCTCCAAGTACCAAGTGATAAAGAGTGGAATAATGGTACTACACATAACTCAGGTACCAACATATAAGATGTTGTTATGATGAACTCCAACATTTAAGGTCGATGGTGTCACTGGCAAAAAATTGAAGGAGTTGTCAAATGAACCAAAGCATGTTGATGCAAGCTCGAGGTCTTCACCGATCACCATGGTACATTTCTACACTATTTGAATAAATGAGCTGAAGTCGACCATGTGAGAAATCATTTTATTACTGATCATTTATGTATACTATTAACTAATTCGATACAACTCACCGATAATGATTATGAGAGTCAAGGTACCCTAGTACAATATAATGAGTGCGACTAAATGAGATGAAGTCGAACAATTGAGAGAATATACCAATCAAGAGACATTGATTTATTCTCATTGTCGATAGTGAAGGATTCTGCCACTCATGACTGCAAACCCTATGGTATTAAAAAAGTACTCTAGACCTTGTTCCCAAAGCAATGATTTGGATTCGATGGGAAAATATCTTCTAGAAGGAAGGAATTAAGGCATCCTACATAGATCCAGTGTGAGTGTAACCCGCAAGCCAATAATTTGGAAGGAATAAGACAAATAAATATGAAGCAACCAACCCGAAGTACATTTTTAGCGTGTACAAAATGTGGCTAGAGCAAGACAGAAACCCTCTGAACCAACCAATAATGAAATTTGACACAAAGGCGAGGAATCCGCCAATAGGGTCAAAAGTAAACCAAGGTACTATGTGAATCCCAATGTGTGATAATGAAAGCTGACGTTGAACACTAGGGAAACCACTCAGTCAAATACCCATGATGTTGACCGATGTTGAGCACAAGGTCACCTACCAATGATGGAAATAGGTCCAGGGTGCGGCTCTAGGCCTATTATAAGAGAAATTTGTCGAAGTCAATAAGAGAAAATGTGCCATACAAAGGTCAATGGAGATCTTCTTAACTATAATGATAAAAGGACCAAATAGCTAATGTGATAGAACATAACTCTCACAAACTGGGCATGGTCAACTGAAAAATGAGACAACAGACATCATAGAAATTTTGACTCATGTTTACTTCCTTTGAGAAAAATCACAACTCAAATGTGACTATATGGAAACATATGATAACTTTGTATAAGTTTTCCATGTAGGAGGTATAAAAAATCCCTCCATATGATTGCAAGAAATAACCAACCCGGGAAGTACTGATTCAATAACAAGGTAATGGCTCTCCTAAGTAAAAATAAATCCCATACAAATGGAGAAAATTCTTTTCTTGTGAGTGATTTGTTTAAGGGAGACACAACTGACTCTAGGTGCCATTAATATGAAGGTAATGTCTCGTTCCTAGGGAAAATTTTAAGGATGGAAATTTATCTTAAATATTAGAAACCTTGGCGAATCTTACTAATCCAAAATATGCAAACTATAAAATCCTTGGTGATATTTTAGAAAAATTATTCAAACTTCTAATGGTTTTATATAGTCCCTATAAAATTCTAGCGATTTTTAAGGTAAAATATTTGTTTCTTATAAAATTTGGGCGAATCTTTTTTAAGAAAAAATGGGAATTGGCAAATCCTTTTTTTGGAAAAGTCATGGAAACTTAGCCCATATTCGAATATTAGCCCTTAAAAATTTCCATGTGAGTAGTTCTCGCTCTTTTTTGGAATATATATATATATATATATATATATATATATATATATATATATTTCATATTGAAAGCCTGAAAAAGAATAAAATAATGCTTATAGTACAGTGGAAAGAACGAGCGTCGGGGTACATGTGCACTAGTTCTTCGGATTGGAATATGCCTATGTTCAATGCAAGGTGGCGAAACTAGTTGATGACACTCAAAGGAATGTTCTCTCCACAAGAAAAGGGTGTCAAGTTGCAGATGCTAATTGATTGTAGGGTTGATTTTGTAGAAATACATGGTCAAAAAGTGGCTTATACACGATTCAAAGTGAGGTCGGATTCAGGCCAAAGGATGCTAATAATCAACATGCAATGAAGAAAAAGAACTCAACAGGAGGGAGCCTCTAGGTTATAAACTCAAAAATATAGCGAAGAAGAAGTAGAATGAAGCTTCATCACAAAGGTCATAGCGGGATTAAAGAGGACTCACGGGCCTACGCAATTTTTGCAGCATGGGAAACATATGCTAGGAAGGATCTAACTAGGAAGACCATTGTGTTGGTGGATTTGGTGCAAAAGTGTACCAATCCACACTTTCTTAAGAGGAGTGGTCGTTGCCTCTTAAGCTTATTGTCACATACAGATAAACAAAAGAGTTAGTAGGTTAGTGAACATGTTATAAAACAAATCACACTAGATAATGATATAGTATGCATATGTAGAGAGAAAACAAGACTAAACTAAAAAAATACACGGAATCTCATATAGAGATAGAAAAAACAATAATACTAATAGCGGTGTCAATCTCCCCTCTTATTTTTTTCTATTAAGGAGAAAGATAGTACATTTACACACCTGCCAAGGGGCCCTTAGAAATATGGAGTTCTAAGACCCGATGTAAGGAAGTTTTTACCTCCTAGCTACCCGGTGCAAGGTCTCTCACTCTACTCCAAATGATTGGAGTTGTTGGATGGCCAAAAACTGAATCCCCTCTCTACTTCTACTCTATATTACACACTACAGGATTGCTTCAAAGAAATTTTGGCCAGCATAACAATGTGCTCTCCCTTTGCTCATCTCTTGGTGGCCTTTTATAAATGAATTCAAACTCTCCTTCCCTATCTCGGTACATTGATGGATGGTGACCCAAGAGAGGGGGTTTATTCCATTATGTGCTCCCTTGAGGTCCCAAGGAGGTTTAGGCGGCTGTCCTTGGGTGGCCTCAAGTGTGGGATCATTTTCCTGGAGTTTTGCTTGTCATCCTAGAAAGTTACATCCTCCACTCTTAGGTCCGCACAACTTTTTGAGGAAAAGTCGCACAAAGGCATGCCTATTGAAGAAAAATGTGTGCGAAGGCACATTCTTCTAGTGTCTTGAGTGCGCAATTTGATTTTTCTTCTAGACCTTGGAGATTTTTAAAAAATTTCAGATTCTGTAATGTGCCTTAGCCCTATAAATCCTTCTACCTGACATTTAATAATTTCATCTTTGCTTGTTTGATTTTCAAGTGATAACACCCATGTAAAGGATGGATCTACCATCATGTCATGATTTTATAATTCAACAAGTGAAAATGGTTAAAAATTCATAACATGACGGGATCGACCCTATGGAAATATATTGCAGTATGGAGGCTAGAATGCAGAATGCAACGGAAAAGTGGTTTTCCCTGACCTATATGCAAGTGCTGAAAACAATACATACCATGACGGGTCAGCGGTCATAGAATCGAAGTGGTAAAAAATGTCTGAAAGTCTTCAATTTTTCTTGAAATGCAACCTATCCCAATACTTGAAGCCAAAAAGGTCATAAAGTTTAACAAATTCTAAAAATAGAAATAAACTTTATAAAAGTGGGTTTTTGAAAATTTTCAAATTTCAATATAAATACACCTTTTTGACTTACAATTTTCATTTATGTTTTAGACATTTGGAGAAAAGAGCTTTGGAGAAAAAAACTAACAACTTCAATCCAGCCAATTTCTCAGTTGGATCACCGTTAATCTTCCAACTAATCTCGTCAATCACTTTCTCATTGAGGTTTTTGATAGTTTCAAGTTATTTACATGCGATTTGACCATAGAATTTTATTTTTTGGATTTAAACTCTGTGTATACATAGGTTTGGCATATTGAAGTCGTGTGTACATGCGACTGTGTATGAAGGTAACCTGCATATGCGCAATAGAATTTTTTGAAACATGATTTTAATGAAATGAAAATTCTTGAATGATGAATGATGTCTATTAGTTGGAGGGAAAGGGAACATAATGAAATTGACAATGAAGTTATGGAGGATACGTTGGCACTGAATGCCCTTAGAGGATGTGGTTTATTGAAATTCTTCAAAATGTCGAATATTAAAACAAATACAAGGTTTCTATAAATGCTTGTAAATTATTGGGATCCAAAAGAGGATGATTTTATGATTGATCATATGCCCCTGTGCATCGAGGTAGAGGATATATATTTCATCACTGGACTTTCCCGAAGAGGAGAGCTAACTAATTTGCAATGGAAGGCCCCAAGTGGTCTTTATGTGGTGACTACATTCACATTTACTATTTATAAAATAACCAGAAGGTAGGGACACAGATCCAGATCAAAGATGTAGAGGGACTACATATGAGAATTTTCCTTTTCAAAATTGTTAGGGTAGCTGGATCAACATCTTTGCATCAAGCATCACATGCTACAATGAGTTTGGCGAAATATTGCCTAACCACATTATATGATCAGTGCACAACTCTACTGACCAATCTGAAAAAGAAATTAACTTCTATTCAGAAGAATAATACCAAACACTTTGGATATGTGATAGCAGGGTCACCCTGCTTATACCCACATTCTCCTTCTAGTGCATATAAAAATGCATCGCATTCAATTATGTGCCCCAAATAAGATCTCAAAATGGGAAATTTCAATAATATTGCGGAATCTGATTTTTTATATTTACAATTTATATGGTTAAATCCATGACCAAAAACACTTCCAAAAACTTTTAAACTCTTATGCGGAAGCCTTTCCCTTTAATCTTCAAAGAATATTACTCTCACCTTTGATACATGATTATAAATCCCATAAATGAAACTTTATAGTTGTAACTCATTCATTTCTATGGATCAATTTATTAAATTGATCTCATAAAAATTTATGGTCACACTTTCATTTCACTCACATCTCCAAAATATCTTCAAAGCTCACTTTAAAGACTCTAACATATCAATAACTTGAACCTTTTTATCCGCCTTATTACTCACCTTTCCACCGTTCATAAAACTAAATATAACAGAACTTATACAATAGGCCACATTATATTGCATGCACCTTCATTAAAATGAGCTTCGGGCCCCATAGCGTATTAACATACTTTAATTCCAAAGTTCAACCCATTTAATGTTGAACTTCCACCATTTCATTTAACATTCAAAGTTCAATCTCGGTTAAACTAAACCAACACACATCAATTAGTTCAACTCTCCATAGATTGAACACATAGCAATAAAAGCTATCGCATCAAATTAATAATGCATCTGTCCCCAACATTTAATGTACCTTTCCATCCAATGATGGACACATCCATCGCACTCCATAGACAATAATCCAAACATCATCGCATTCCATTGAGCTTCGAACTTTATCACTCCAAACTAACACGAAAAAAGTGGTTTTTTGAATACCACTAACAACACGTGTCAGCCAAGGACCGTTATTGCATGCAAAAAGAAAATACTTCTTACCATTCTTGAGGCCGTCAGACACCACTGGTTTGTATTCATCAAAACTTCCTCCAGGTTCCCACAAAACTCACGTTTCTGCCTTCCAATTGAATTCACATCCAACTCAATGTTCCGTTCCAACTTATTTTTCATTCAAATCTGTACAAAGATAATGAATCCAAACCACCGCTAACTTAATTCAACCTGTACTTCACTTAATTTGCAATTCGATCTCATTCTGCACCAATTTGGAAGTTGAAAAGAAATGCACCATTGCATAAACCGAAATTCCTTCAACGATTTTGCAGATTCTGTGTGCCTTTTACTCCATTACCATGTTCAAAATCGACTCATCAAACTGGATTTATAATGCTAGTTCAACGCTGCAAATCATTTCCCAGTCACATAACTTGAAGTTCATTTAATTATTAAGCCACGACTCGGCTTTCAACGGTTATACAGATTCTGATCTCAAACTTGAACCTACATTATTCTGCATGGCTTCCTCTTAAACCTTCTACATAGTATTATATGCCTATCTTGCGGCTTTATTCCATGGATTTCTATTACAGTCACACATTAACACAATCTCAAACCAATCCTCACTTCACTGCATATGCACAATAGAAAGTATAAAAAAACCCCATTTTGTTTTATATGATGTAAACTCCGATTTTGAGACACATCCATGCAAATTATACTTCAATTTAGAAGTCCATTGTATCGATCCATTCTGTGATCGATAGACCCAATTTCACCTTCGCAATTCGATATCAAACACACAAATTCATATAATCTTACGACCCAATTGTATCTGCACACCCATATAACTCCGAAATGAAATATGAACTCAGAAATCAAGTTCCTGTATTAACAAACAAAAAGGACATAGGAAACCTTCCTCTCTGGCCTGTTTTTCAAATCATTGGCCCTTTTCACACTTTCCCGTACTATTTGTCCAACCTACTCTAACTCATATTCGCTCTCTCTGATCTATCTTGCCCTTTTATGCTTATATTTATACAAATTAGGATGAACCAATTTAGGTTCAATTTCTTCAATCTCTCAACAAAATCCTCAAAATCTGCAAACTCCTAAAATCTAGATTCTATCCCTAAAATATTGAAACTGAATCTTAACTTATGATTTACAATCAATTCCTAAATATCTCAAATCTAAACTCTTTGATTTCCCTCATGTTCTCCAATCATTCAGGAACATTTACAAAATCCTCACAATACTTAATATCTTTCATCAATTAATTAAAATCACTCAAAAGCCCATTAATTTTTACATAAAAATCAACATTCTTTCAAAAACATAAGACCCCCTATGTTTAATAAAATACAAGGTATTTTCCGAATCTAATGCCCCTGCATCAATATGGTACAATACTTTGAACTTTTTTGAGAGAGAGATTACCAAGTCTTCGACCAAAGATGATTTCTACCATCAAAAACCCAAGAGATCCATGCATAGCAAGGTAAGATGACTTGATGAAAAGTCTAGGGGGTGGTGAGATCCCTAGAACTACCTTTGATGGCTAGTTTTTACTTTGGTGGGGAGAACAAGTCATCGCCATTGAGGACTACCCCTATGCAGGAATCGACTTCAGAGCAGATATAGAACTGTCGCTTCCACTCGATGTTGCATGGGGAGCCATTATTAATATTTTGATATCATTTGATGTTTTTTGTATTTTCAAAAATATGAAATGAAATTATTTTTAATGAGACAAAAAAATTTACAAATTTTTTTATCATTACACAAATGTGCAACCAGTAAGACCTAAGGGTCTGCCTATGCATAGGCATTGTGGAAGAGACACGAAAAATTCCACTGCTAATACTAAAAGAGTCCTTCATGCTGTACAGAGGAAATTGGAGGGCTTAAATCACTAAGTTCCTATGGAGGTAATGGAGGATCTACCAGAGGCTATGCAGGGGCACATGGTTGGTGTACAACAGGAGTGGGTGAGAATTTTTTGACATGTGGCAACTTCCATAGTATTTTTTTGGGATGCTTATCCAGGGCAGACCCTTAGACATTGATTAAGGATGACTTGATCTTTTTTGTGATAGACATGATCGGGATTAAACACTAATTTTGTAGGACATTTTTGTCCCTATTTTGTACAAAATTTTGAACATATGACTCCTATCTATATAGAGACAGTTTCATGATGCAACACTCATATATACAAATGATGATTTATTATTTTGTATTTTTAATATGATGGATGAATTATATGCCCATCTAATGGTTGATTAGCTAATCAATCAAAAAATTAGTTTTCTGATCATGGAATACGAATAAATGTGATAAAATTAAATGATCTCTGTAATAAACACACTATTAGAAATTGGTGATATGAATAAGGATCTATGACATGATAGATGTTATTTAATTGAGACACCACTAGTTGTGAATCAAAGTATACAACTAATGAACCAACACCAAGAGATATTTCTATAAATAATAGATTAAAAACAACAGTATATTCGAAAAAAATATTCAAAGCAAGACCAATACATATACTCATTGAGACTAGCAATTGAACGGATGGATAGTAAATTATCCAAGCGGCAGAAGCCAAATTATGGGTATGTCGACTAGTACCATCGGAAAATCGAAAATAGATCATATCATCCATCGATACCTTCCAAGGAATATAAAAAAAATCGATGTCACAATGAAACTTATAGACATATATGCACAAAATCTACAATATGTACAAAACCAAAGTAGATGCTAGGCACAAGCCTAGGCATACTAATTTTTTAAGATAAATCCCATTTCTGGGTCTGGCCAGTTTGTTTCTATTAAAATCAACCAATTTGTAAGTTCCCATTTTCAGTACTCTTTTAACGATGAAAGGACCGTACCACATGGATTTAAACTTATCTGCCCCCAAGGACAACGTCGCCTTCAGAGAAAACACTAGGGTGTATAGCCTTATTGTAATCAAACTTCACCCTCTTCTTATGACCTTTGTTAATCGTGGATGTGTCTCGACGATCCTCATCAATACATTCCAAATAAACGAGGTGTTATTCAAGACTCATTGTGTCTGGAAGAATTTCAACATCTAGCTTAAGAGAGGGAATTTCACATTCCACATGGAATATTGATTCCAACCTGTAAACTAGTTGAAAAGGAGTAAAACTAGTTGTAGTCTTAAATAACATCTAGTATGTTGAAAGCATAGGATAAAACATAATTTGGAAATTGGATCGAGCTTTATTAATTTTCCTTTGCATGATAACGTTCAAGGATTTATTCAAGGCTTCCACATCCTAATTGGCTTGAGGATAATAAGGATACGAATTCTCTTTCCAGAAACCTAACTTGAGAGACAATTCAATCATCATGCTATTCTGAAAATGATTGACATGGTCAGTGACAATCTCTTTAGGAACACCAAAATGAGAAATGACTTGGTTGAAAAGAAACATGGTCGTTTCTTCACCATCACTTGCGAAGGTAGGCATAACATCGACCCACATAGTGAAGTATTCCACTACTACAATGACATACTTATGACCATTTGTTGAATGTGGGTTACAAGTTGTAAAATCGATTACGCACTTTGTGAATAGACTGATGGTAATAACAGGAAAGAGCAGAGCTAGATGAGTGCACATCTTCCAGGTATAGACTTGACAAGGATGGCATTTCTTGACCGCTTCAACAAAATCTTTGAAGATTGAAGGCAAAAAATAACCAACACGTAGAATTTTTTTTACTATAGCAAGCCCAAATAAATTACCACCACAAGCTCCACTATGGAAATCAGTTAACACTACCTCAACTTATTCTATGGTTAAGCAACGTTTAAGAGTTGAATCAACCCCATGACGATATAAAGTGTCACCAATGATAACATAGCTTTTAGCCAAGTGGCGCAATTTTGTTTTCTCATCCTTCGAAAAAGTGAGGGGAAACTTTGAAGTCTGAAGATATATAATAATATCCCCATATCAAGGATCTTGTGAAGAAATAAGGAAAATATGTTCATCAAGGAATGATTCCTCATAAACTATTCTTCTTCATGAGGCAACTATGATATTATTTCAGAAAATATTAAAGATTTCTTAGATTTATTAGACAATAAATCGACATCAAATTCTTGTAGAATAACAATACATTTGTTATATTTTCCCCCAATCACTCGCCTACTGAGAAAAAATTGAAATGGGTTGACAGCTTCCAAAAAAAAACAAAAATCGAAGAAAAATGTAATGTCTAAGTCACTGGATAGCATGAACAACTTCCAAAGCTAATTTCTCAATAGGAGAATATCATAATTCAGGACCTACCAAGCCTAGACTTATATAATAAATCACATGCTCACAGAGAGCATCGTCTTCCTGAAAAAGAACCATACCTATGGTTGATTACGTCGCAGTGAGATACAAGAGGAAATCCCTGCTATAATCAGGTGGAATCAGTAAAGGAGAAAAGGTTAATTCTTTTTTCAAAGCATCGATCGAGTGTTGAGCAAAGTCATCCCACATAAATGGAACTCATTTTTTCAACAATCTCATAAATCCTTTTGTAATATCAGCATAAATGATAATAAATCTTCTTAATAAATTGGCTTTTCCTTGGAGACTCTGAGGTTGACGAATGGTAGCTAGGGGAGGCAACCAAAGTATTTCCTTAACCTTGAAAGGATCTACACGAATCCCTTTAGTAGAAACTATGAATCCCAATAACTGACTAGATGTGACCACGAAAATGCACTTATTCATACTCAACTGGATTTTTTAATAAGAACATATCTCAGAAATAAACCGAAGATGATGGGGATGATCATTTATCTTTCAAGAACGAGCAGCTAAGTCATCCAAATAAGCTTTGATGATATGCTTGATATCATGGAAAGCATAATACATGGCCCACTGGAAAGCTGCTCCAACATTTTTAATACCGAAAGACATCTTTTTATATTCAAAGGTACCCCAGGGGCAGATAAAATTTGTCTTTTGTTGATCTTCAAGACGGATGGTAATTTGGTTATAACCCGAGAAACCGTCCATGAAGGAGAAAATATCAGTTCCCGCACATTCATCAATAATATGATCGATAAAGGGTGTGGGGAAATTATCATTAGGACAAGCATTATTTAAATCTCTGAAGTATATGCACACAAGGATCATTACTTTTTTTTTATCAACCAAGACTGTATTTTAAACCCACTCAGTGAAAGGAAAAAGGTATATAAAACCTGCCTTAAGAAATTTCTCAACCTCGGCTTTGATAGGTGCCACTTTCCAAGGGTTTACTGGTCGAAGCCTTTTTTATATAGGCTTAACATTATCATAAGTCTTGATCTCATGCTGGAAAATTGATGGATCAATTCCAAGAATTTCCTCATAAGACCAAGGGAACACATCACAAAATTCTTTGAAAATATCAGTATAGATTTGAATTTCTTGAGGGGAGCACTCAGCTCCAATTAAAAAATTCTCTATTATATTGGGATTTTTGGAGATGTTCACCGAAATTGTTTCTGAAATGATATACATATTACCTTTAGTAAAAAAATTTGTTGGAGCCAAAGGATTTAGAATTGTGTGAATGTCACCAGTTCATTGAAGGCTAGACAAACTTGACTCTACCTAATGCAAGTCTTGGAGAAAGTATGACCAATGATGAAAATCATTCCATAGTCTTTCCATGCCCATCATCGCTACTAGGATTTCCTCCTTAGATGGTAAAATAATATCAAGGTAGTCCAAGAAGAAGTTCAATTAAGAGTCCAAGCTGGAGCCACATCTCCATCCAAACCCTCCAGCGAAATAGGAATTGGATCAGAATTTGCAGTGTTAACAATAAAATTATAAGAAATTTCATTTGTAAACATAGGACATGCCATTCAACCCACTTTCCCTTCTTCTAATGTGGTTGTAGAAGAGGGTAAGGGCCAAGGATCTGACAAATAATGAATTCACAAGAACTCTCTTCGAGAAGGAGCCTTGGATGATGAAATAGAAATTATCCGAGTAATAGGAAACAAAATATCAAACGTACCCATAAATCAGGAATACATACCAACTCCTAGATTCTCAATGGGCTACTTGGAATTCTTCACCAAGTTAACATTAGAACCAGAGGATGCATTGGAATCTTTCGGAGAATAATCCATTTGATCAACATTAACAATTCTCCCTTCATGTGGAAAGCATAGGATGTGAAATAGTGATGATACAATGGAATCCATTTCATAAATCAAATTTCATCCCAATATAAGGTTATAGTCCAAATTAGCGTCGACTATTTCTATCTTGATATTAACTGCCTTGCCCCCAACACAAATGGGTAGGGCTGGAACAATGTCATGTGGCCTATGAGAATGACCATCAAATGAAATCAAGGGAGTAAGTGAAGGAACGGCTTGAGGAGATCCAAAATATTTCCAACATGAAATGGACATCACACATGTGGAAGCTCCTTCATCAACTACATTTCGAAAATATTTCATCTTTCGGTATGTATATTTAATTTAAAAATCCATATGATGAGGAAGTCTCTTCTTAATATTTTACATGTCAAATGTAATCCTAAGAGATTTTTTTGGATCTACCACCTTGATCATCGTGATAATTTCACTCTTTTATGTTGGGCATCACTAGAGTACCTCTAATGCAGACATCGCACAAGGATTTTGAGCCATATCTTCTACAATCGAGTAGTTCTTGTTTGCCTTGGCATTAGGATTAATCATTCAAATTTTAGTAGAGCCTTTCGGCATCCGAGTTATATGCTCAAATTCCGGCCTCTCAATATGGATTGACTCTAAAACATTAGGAGAATCTGTATCCATAGAGGATTCTAATTCACCATAATCATGTGAAATTGTTGCAACATCAACATGAGCACTCTGTTATCACTCGGATTGAACCTCATGCTGAGAAAGGCAAGTTCGAGGTAACCCCAAACCATGCTTAGCCAAGTATCTAGCCCTATTAGTCCAGGAGAGGGATCTCTCTGTATGAATCATAACCAAAATGACTGAGGAAAGAAGATATTAGGCTAGGTATAGTAACTTAGGGTTCTTTTTATTTTGATTGTGTAGGTTTTTTCTTGATCAGGAGGAGTCAAACAACTAGGGAAAGGAAATTAGGTCAAGATTTGTAGGGTGTTCTATGGGGAAAGGTAGGTACAATGTTTAGCACTTTAGGGTTTTGATGGATGGGATGATCAAGACAGGTGAGGAGCTAGAAAGAGCATGGTGAACTCGTGATTTATTTCTAAACTGAAGAAATTACAAATAGTGAATATTAACTCAAAATGTAGCATAACAATTATGGATTCTGTTCATATAAATTGAAAACATTCAATTATTAGAAATGAAATGACGGATGAAATAACAAAAAATTCAAACATATGAGCACAGAATAAGAAACTGAAACTAAACAAAATACCACATGGATCCCATTAAAATAGCTGCAAATTTGATTAATGTCCAAGTGTTGTGGTAAAACACAACCCCCCAATTTTTGACTTGTTCACATCAAATAATGGGGACCCTTTATATAAAATTTTGGCTAAACACCTTTTAGGATTGTTATTTTAGTTGATTATCATACGCTTTTGTTAATTTTTCATTTTCTTTGGATTCTTGTTTTGATTGAATCGATTTTTTATAAGCCTCCCATTGACGCTTGTTTTGCCTCATTTGGTCAACTGGTTTAAAAATGGTACTCCTTTGAAGTACCATCATTTTTCTAGTCTAGGTTAAAAAATCTATTTTTTATTCTTTTTCGGAGTGGCTGTAGTTTAGAAAATTTCATAGCTAAACTAAACATCATTAAAATAAAACCAAAATAAAATTTCAAAAAAAAAAAAAAAAAAATTATTACATCATCGGATCCGTCGCAGATCGCAGATCGCAAATTTCAGATTCATCGCAGATTGCAAATTTCAGGACCATCGCAGATCGTAAATCACAAATTCAAATCCGTCGTAGATCGCAGATCACAAATTTCAGATCCATCGCAGATCGCAAATCGCAAATTCGAATCCGTCGCAGATCGCAAATTTCGGATCCATCGCAGATCGCAAATCACAAATTTCGGATCCATCGCAGATCGCAAGATCGCAATTTCGCAATTTCGGATCCATCGCAATTTTTAGAACATGCACATTTAAAAAACCCCGATCAAAGGTTCTTGCGATATGTGATGTGTTAAAAATTTGTTAATATAAAGTTTTTGTTTCACCTCACGTCACCCTCACCTCACACTCCACTCACCATATCCTTCCACAAACTTACATGGATGAATTAATGAGTTTTGATTGATTTCAATGGTTTGTTTTATGGATTTTGGGTTTGGATTGATTCCAATGGTTTGTAAATTAATTTTTATATTTTTATATTATAATAATTATATTATAATTATAATGTTTACTATAATTTTAATATAATTTTAATTATAATATTAATCATATTTAAATTAACTTTTTCAAATCATTCGTATATTAATTTAATTTTGTAACTTAATTAATTTCTAAATTAGATGATAATTAATTAAAATTAATTGTATATATTAGTTAGTTAATAATTAATTTAGAATTAATTACTAGATAATTAGAATCTAATTTAGGATTAAATTTCTAATTAAAAATTTTGATTTTTAGCCCAGCAACAGAATTTCCAGATTTATGTCAGATTTGACTCATCAACTTTGGAAGCTCATAGAATGAGTTTTACTTGGCTAAATGAGGCCCAGGATGGCTCATTGGAAAGATAAAATCAAGGAGAACATTTCTGAGGAGGTTCCACTAATAGATTTGGTCATTAAGTGGGTTAAAAATCATGCAGAAAATCAAGCTCTGAATTTCTAAAGAAAAATCAATTTTTCTGATTTATTTTCTGCATTTTCATTTGTCCAAGCCTCTTCTAATTGCAGATCCATTCGTCAATAATATCCTTGACCAATTAAACCATCACAGGCATCAATAAAGAGCTTATATTTTATTTTCAATTATTTATTCAAATAGAATTTGATTGGATTTGTTTTAAATGCCAGAAATGATATTTTGTTTTTATTAATTGCATTTTAATTTGATTTCTTTTTGCAGGAAAACAGTAGAAGAGATATGAAGAAAATATCTTAATTAATGATAATTCTCCAGCAATTAAAAGATTGGAATTTTTGAGCAAATAAAAGTGATTGGATAGATTTTCTTCAACAAACTTTCATCTCAAGAATTACTTTGCAAATATTATAAATGACATATTGCAGAATGGAGTATTGGGGGCTGCTCTCCTATACAATTCCAGACTTCTAAAAGCATTTCTGTAATAGGGGTTTAGATTTGTAGATGGGGAGGAGAGAAAAATTTCAGATCTGAACATTATTGAGGGTTTTTCTTTATGTCTTGAATTATGCATGATGGGTAGAGTTTGCATTTCTGTAGCTCTAGTCTTGAAAGCAGAAATTCAAGTAATGTAAAGTACTGTTAGAGACCAGGATTAGAGAAGCAGATTCAATTAACTGGTATTTTTGGCATTTTTGTATCAAATACCAGTTTCATTTTATTCATGTTTATGCATTTTTGTTGATATGGATAATTTGTCTCAAATTGTTATGTATCTCTGTTCTTATGGATTTAACTCTGATTTCTGAGTAACGATTTGCTCAGAAATCTGTCTTACAAAACTGATTTTTTAAATAATAATATGTTGTGAATTTCTTCCACATATTATTGTTTAATTATTGACTTGATTGATTTGATAATCAATATCATTTTTGTGAATTTCTTCTGGAGTGTTGTTGATTTATTATTTCAGTCAAATGGTTTCAATAGAATATGTTTTGGTACTCACAAATGTGAGCTAAATTGAATTTCTTCGTTGGTTTGACATTAACTAAAAGGCATACATATTTTAATCCTCATTACTTAATTATCTTGCTCTTAGTTGGGTTAGATTTTCATCTACCTGATTGAGATAGGATTTAGATTAGTTTCTTTTTGCTTGCATTATAGAATAAGTTTGCAATTAGATTAAATTTACATTCTTTTAAGTCCTCTTCTCAAAGAGGAAAAATCTTAGTTGTAGTTTGGCTGAACCCAAATCAGATTAAGGGTCATTCTCTTGCCTGATCAGTAAGAAGAATTGATGTGATATCCCTGTCTATTGGTATTTAAGAAAACATCATAAATCAATAGAGATAAGGAAGAGATAACTGGACCTAGTTAAACTAGTCGGAGCCACTATCATAAACATAAAAGGAGTTGTATTAAGGTCCGGATCGGGTGGTTATCCCCCAATGTTGTAGCAGTGATTTTCGAGGCCTCAAAATTTTTGGCGCTAGAAGGAGGGCCTGAAACTTGTTGTCTGTTGGAGCCTTTTCAATTTTAACATTTTATTTAATCACGATGGCTCCTCTTAAACTTCCAATTTGGAGTTGTATCCATGGATGTGCATCTTCCAATACTCCACCCGAAGTGGTAAGAATCTTGTCTCAGGTAAAATTCAATGGTAAGAAAAATTCTTCTGCCTTTAATCATGTCCTTCAATTTATTCAAAATGTTTCAAGTTATGATTTTCAAGGAATTGATGAAGGCATTTTATGCAGACTTTTTACTCTCACATTTGCTGCAGAAGCCAGAAACTGGTGTAGAACTCTTCCGGTTGCCTCAATTGACAGATGGGATCAATTTGTTACAAGTTTCATTTTTAAATTTGACCGCTATGATTATGATCAGGTATGTGATGAAATTGAATATCTACGAAATGAAAATGAGTCTGTTAGAGATTTTAATATTCGACTTCATTTGAATTGTTTAAAATTTAATTTCAAAGATGAACCCATGAAAGAAAAATCACTAGATTGGTTTGAACATAATTATTCTCTTCCTCCTATTACCGATCCATATGAAATTAGTTCAAGCTTTGTTCCATCCCCTTCCAATATAAATGAGAATTCCAATTTGGGTGTGCAAATAAATTTTGATGAAGAGGTTTTACAAAGCTTGGAAAATATTTCTAATCAAATGCAAGAAGACAACAACAGAAATTTTGGAGAAAGACCTGCATTGGAATCTGAAAGTTTCTCTGCATTAAATTCAGAAAATCAGATTGCAAATCAGCAAGTGCAAGCAACAATCAAAGTAACTAATAAAATGCACACTGCTATACAAATTTCTGAATCTTTTCATAATGAGCAAATGCTGAAATCAGAGCAGCAAAGCAGTCTTCTTCAAGAAAGCATGCGCACGCAAAGGAATGATTTAGAATCTGAAATTTACATTGATCACAATGCACAAGAGTTCTCAAACCGAAACATTTTTAAATGAATTATTTCAGATTCATATTTTCCCCTTTATCCTGATATTTTTAATGATGGTAACTTTTCCCCTCTTGGTTTTAATGATATTTCAGAAAATATAGAGGCTGATTTAAATGAATTACCATTAAATTTTTATCAAGATAGAGAAGCAATTAATGATCATTCTTTTTCCATTAATGAACATGAAATTCTTATTCCTTCTTGTTTCGATATATTGGATGAGATTGAAGGGAATTCTAAAGAATCTTGTGAAGTCATTTATGATAATTAATCTGACATAGAAGATGTTGATTTCTATTTTTCTCAAGAGAATTCTCATAAGAAAATTCAAATAACATCTGGGAATGAGGAACATTTCAATTTAGAAATTATTTCAACTAATCCTCATTTTAAAGCAGATAATCATCTTCATGATTGCACTATTCAAGAAACTATTCCAATTTATGATTCATATCATGATCAAGCTTTCATTCCTGTTCATAATCATAAATCTCTTTCTAATTCACAAGTTGGAATTCGAAATTACTCAAATTCCATAATTCTGGCCAATCCTTGTGAAAAAGAAATTATTTCAATACAATCCCAATTGTGCTGTAACATTAGTTGTAACAATAGTGATTTCCTTTTATTTTTGTTTCCTCACTTATTTTGTATTAAACCAGATTTATTTTCAGATTTTATTTTTCAAATTTTTGATACATTACGCTGGCATATTGAGCACTTTATTATAAAACATTCAATTGATACATTGCCCTGTTGGAAAATTGAAGTTTTATATAATAATCAAAAGCATAAAAAACTATTTCAATTTCAATTTCAATCAATGCTAATGTTTTATCAAAAGCTTCTACCTTCTCAAAGGCAATATCAACAAGAAAATGTATTTTTAGAAATTTGCCAGCAATCCAATTTAATTAATAATTTTCCATTTCATTTGAAAGATTTCCATCTATTTTTGTTTGATTCATTTGAAAAATATTTGGAAATTTTTCCTTCATGGAAGATTGTCAATAGCTTAACATTTACACATAACACTAACAAATTCTTCCAGGCCTTTGAATCTAAAAGCTCATATCCACAATCTGGCCTTTCATCTCCTATTTTGAACGTTTCTCAATTATTAATAGAAATCCATCCAGATTTCTATGATCCAATTGGTATTCAATTGGAAAGAAAATTTCATTAGAAGGAGATTTTAGATATGCTTCTAAAAATAGTTGTACATTCTGATTTCAGGTTTAATTTTCTTAGTTCAATTAGATTTGTATTTTTATTACTAACATTTGAATTGTACATACATGCAGGAATTAACATGAGAAAATTGTTACATTGGAAATATGACTATACCTAGTCATTTTTCAAGTATATGGTTAGAATAGGAGTAGAATGAATTTAGTTACTTTGTTTTATATAGTTAATTTATTTTTAACAGTTCTGTAGATTAAAAATAAAACAAAGCAATCGGCCATTTTCATACATGTTCAACGAAAACATTTTCTACCAATCAGAAAATTTTAATTCTTGCTTTCCTTTTTTAAATTTCTTACAGCAATACCTCTACTCTGTCTATTTTGAATAATCTCTTGATTAAATTTAATTAAGGTTGCACTTGGCATCAATCGCCTCAAAGCCACTTTTCTTAATTTCGGGATTTCCTTCTAAGATTTTCTTTTAAAATTTATATGATAAAGGTTTTGAGGATATAAAAGCTTCATGATCTCATTATCCCATGAAATGTATGACTCTCTATGATAAGATTAACTCTGACTCAATCAGTATTAGTCAGTCTAACTTTTCGTGGTAATCATATGAAGTTCATACTATCTTCCTCGAAATTTGTTAAGCCGACCTTTAGGATGTCTATTTTGCTGTGTGCACACATTCAAATCTGTTTTGACATTTTTCCACAATTAGTGGCTTTATCCCATTCAAACCTGTAGTTTATTATTTGATGCTGCAATATGCATCATATTCATTTACTAAATGCATTATTGAACAGTCACTATAACAATATAGATTTTTCTCAAGTTAATTCGGAATGTGCAGAGGTAATAAATTGTTGTTGCAATTGAAAAAGGAAGCATAGTTTCATATTTATTTCTGGTAAATTTTATATTTCTTGAACATGAATAAACATATCTTATTTAGGCTGATTGCTCACTCCGATTTAGAATAAACGATGAGATGATTTTGAACAAAGTCAAAATTTTGATAAATCGAAGGAATAATTTGAAGATTCATGAGGTAAAATCTACAGACAATTTCCTTCCAGGTATGCATTTACAAGTTCATTTTCATCTATTATTAGTTTATCTTTTCTTTAGTTTATTTTTTATTCTTTTTATGTTTTAATTGCAGGTTTTCATTTGTTTTCAAAACTTGAATCAAGCAGCAAACCCATGTCAAATTTTCAACAGGTTCAGAGAAATTTTATTTTGAGAATTTTAGCATTTTAAACTTTTCTTTCAACCATCAGAAAACCCAATTGAAATTTTAATGTATAGCTTTCAATGCATTCCTCTGAGCCATTAACATTTAATCAATATATGGCATAGCAACGAAGGTGAAGTCTTGCAAATTAAAATTGAAGCATGGTGAAGAAACATGTGATGTGGATCATCCGATATGGCTGTGTCTTATTTTAAAAGCGAGCTTGGGTAACCGCTATGGTAAGAAAGCAGCTGATGATAAATTTGCGGCATATTCAAATCATTCTGATTTCTCATATATTTCAGTTTTAAATATATAATTCCATAATTAAATATGGAATTCAAGACCTCTCTATCTTCATATTTTAATTTTATTATCTTGGATTTGGTCTTAATTCTGGACAATTTATAAAATCATGGAGTTTATATGAAACTTATAATATTTTGAGAGACATTCGTTACTGCAAATTCGCATTCTCATTTCTGATGCATTTCTTTTAATTTCAATTCCCTTAAGCATTAAACATTCCATTTTTACATTTTACTACTTGCTTTAGTTTAGATAAAATAAATAATGATTTTTGGGTTATAGGATTTTGGTTATTTTGACTTCTTCAATTTTTTAATGTTAATTAAAATAAGAAGTCAGCTAGTTTGTAGAAACTGATACCTTTCAGGTATGATCAAAAGCAATTATCCAATGGTAAGATTCATGTACCCACTTTCATTTATTTCCATTTCGTTACTTTAGTTTAAGTTTTGTTGTTCTGATACATAAATATGTTTTGCAACTCTTCCTAAAAGCTTTCAATCCTCCGCTAGATCATATTTTCGAAGTCCATACTCTTCTCCTGGCTTAATTTCAAGAAGCAGCGATAATCCTCGTTGAAACAGCTACGCTAGGAAGTTTCTGAACCTTTAATCTATTTCTTTAAGCATTCCTTTTTATTAGAAAATGATTAAGATGATGCTTGGAAACAAAAAGATTGATATCAGACAAAAAGTATTCATTGTGGCTGAATTTTATCGTCATTGCTATCTAAAAAGCCTAAAACACTACAACCCTGCAAGGTATGATTTTTCTAAATCTCTACATAAGAAGGATTGATTACACGATTATTTCTTTCTTCATATTGTTGAGACATTGTTATAAACATTCTTGTTTGAGTTTATCTTGCGAAACTTGAATTTTCCTTTCCACTTTTAAATTTCTTCATTTTTATTTTTGTTCGTTAGTTTCTTTCTTATTTTAGAATAAGAATTCTTTTCCTTTGATTCTCAGTTTTTATTTTGGTGACTTTGCCATGATTTATATGGAAGGCCTTCTTGTTATCTAACTATGGTCAGCATACATGGAGAAAAATTGTTAATAGTCATCTATTAAATTTTTCTTAAATCTCTTAGTAAAGTTTGATTTTCTTATTATAAAGGTAGACATACTTAAGGAAGAGATTATCAATTTAGAGAAGTTGACAAAGTATCATAAAATTTGGAGAAATTTCTTTTTCATCAAAATTGTAATCATTTTGAGATTTCAATATTTTATTAAGATCTTTCAAAGTTCTATTATCAGTCAAGAAAAGTTATTTTTAACCAAGTAAAGACACTTTACAGCAAAGCACCTTTTAACTCTGAAATTTTCATTCTTAACTCTTAAGGAATCAATGATTCTCCCTGTCCCAAAGAGTCTTATTTTTCTAGATGTATAATCGAGAGATATATTTAAACTTAAAGGATAAGAGGTCTTATCATGAGCCTGCTTACCATGATCATACGGGAAAAATAGGCTGACATTACCAACACTGCTAAACAAACCAGGGTAATGGCTTATGATTGCAAACAATTATAAGACAAGGGGTCTCATCACGAGCCAGCTTGTTCAGTCCAATTATAACTAGTGAATGGCATTGTCAACTATCTGGCTACCAAACCAGGACAATGACTTTTAAGATTTATAATTATTTAAAAAAAAAAGAAAAAGAAAAAAGTAATAATAATAATAATAATAATATAAATGGATTTATCTCTAGGTCAATAATTCTTAAAGAGATGGGATTCTGAATCATTGGTGGTTAAAAGGTAAACATGTCGAGACTATAGATATTTGTTGGCAACAGTGGCTCTACCTGTGACAAATGAGTATATTTTAAAAGCTAAGCTGTAAAGTGACCCCTGCTTTATCTCTACAACTAATTAAGCACTGATATAGAAGTTTTGAAATATTTTAATTTATGAGGAATTTTAAGAAAAATTACAGTTAGACGATTCTTGCTTTTATTCAGACTAATGAACCTAGTCAATCATTTTAAGTATAGTTCTCTTTTATTTAATTATTTTTACTTGAATTTTAGGAAAATCTCATTCATATCAAACAGAGATAACTGGTTCTTCTCCCGTGTGTCGCCATTGTTGTGGTAAAACACAACCCCCCCATTTTTGACTTGTTCACTTCAAATAATGGGGACCCTTTTTATAAAATTTTGGCTAAACACCTTTTAGGATTGTTATTTTAGTTGATTATCATACGCTTTTGTTAATTTTTCATTTTCTTTGGATTCTTGTTTTGATTGAATCGATTTCTTATAAGCCTCCCATTGACGCTTGTTTTGCCTCATTTGGTCAACTGGTTTAAAAATGGTACTCCTTTGAAGTACCATCATTTTTCTAGTCTGGGTTAAAAATGCTATTTTTTATTCTTTTTCGGAGTGGCTGTAGTTTAGAAAATTTCATAGCTAAACTAAACATCATTAAAATAAAACCAAAAAAAAATTTAAAAAAAAAAAAATTATTACATCATCGGATCCATCGCAGATCGTAGATCGCAAATTTCAGATTGATCGCAGATCGCAGATCGCAAATTTCAGATCCATCGCAGATTGCAAATAGAAAATTCAAATCCGTCACAGATCGCAGATCGCAAATTTCAGATCCATCGCAGATCGCAAATCGCAAATTCAAATCCGTCGCAGATCGCAGATCACAAATTTCAGATCCATCGTAGATCGCAAGATTGCAATTTCGCAATTTCAGATCCATCGCAATTTTTAGAACATGCACATTTAAAAAACTCCGATCCAAGGTTCTTGCGATACGCGATGTGTTAAAAAATTTTTAATATAAATTTTTTGTTTCACCTCACGTCACCCTCACCTCACACTCCACTCACCATATCCTTCCACAAACTTACATGGATGAATTAATGAGTTTTGATTGATTTCAATGGTTTGTTTTATGGATTTTGGGTTTGGATTGATTCCAATGGTTTGTAAATTAATTTTTATATTTTTGTATTATAATAATTATATTATAATTATAATGTTTATTATAATTTTAAATATAATATTATACATATTTAAATTAACTTTTTCAAATCATTGGTATATTAATTTAATTTTGTAACTTAATTAATTTCTAAATTAGATGATAATTAATTAAAATTAATTGTATATATTAGTTAGTTAATAATTAAGTTAGAATTAATTATTAGATAATTAGAATCTATTTTAGCATTAAATTTCTAATTAAAAATTGTGATTTTTAGCCCAACAACAGAATTTCCAGATTTATGCCAGATTTGACTCATCAACTTTGGAAGCTCATAGAACGAGTTTTACTTGGCCAAATGAGGCCCAGAACGGCTCATTGGAAAGATAAAATCAAGGAGAACATTTCTGAGGAGGTTCCACTAATAGATTTGGTCATTAATTGGGTCAAAAATCATGCAGAAAATCAAGCTCCAAATTTCTAAAGAAAAATCAATTTTTCTGATTTATTTTCTGCATTTTCATTTGTCCAATCCTCTTCTAATTGCAGATCCATTCTTCAATAATATCCTTGGCCAATTAAACCATCCCAGGCATCAATAGAGAGATTATATTTTATTTTCAATTATTTATTCAAATAGAATCTGATTGGATTTGTTTTAAATGCTAGAAATGATATTTTGTTTTTATTAACTGCATTTTAATTTATTTCTTTTTGCAAGAAAATAGTAGAAGAGATATGAAGAAAATATCTTAATCAATGAGAATTCTCCAGCAATTAAAATATCGGAATTTTTGAGCAAATAAAAGTGATTGGATAGATTTTCTTCAACAAACTTTCATCTCAAGAATTCCTTTGCAAATATTATAAATAGCAGATCGCAAAATGGAATATTGGGGGTTGCTCTCCTCTACAATTCCAGACTTCTAAAAGCATTTATGTAATAGGGGTTTAGAGTTGTAGATGGGGAGGAGAGAAAAATTTCAGATCTGAACATTATTGAGGGTTTTTCTTTATGTCTTGAATTATGCATGATGGGCAGAGTTTGCATTTCTGCAGCTCTAGTATTGAAAGAAGAAATCCAAGTAATGTAAAGTACTATTAGAGACCAGGATTAGAGAAGCAGATTCAATTAACTGGTATTTTTGGCATTTCTATATCAAATACCAGTTTCATTTTTATCTTAATAAAATTGTTGTTTCATTTTATTCATGTTTATGCATTTCTGTTGATATGGATAATTTGTCTCAAATTGTTATGTATCTCTGTTCTTCTGGATTTAACTTTGATTTCTGAGTAATGATTTGCTCAGAAATTTGTCTTACAAAACTAATTTTTTAAATAATAATAGGTTGTGAATTTCTTCCACATATTATTGCTTAATTATTGACTTGATTGATTTGATAATCAATATCATTTTTGTGAATTTCTTCCGGAGTGTTGTTGATTTATTATTTCAGTCAAATGGTCTCAATAGAATATGTTTTGGTACTCACAAATGTGAGCTAAATTGAATTTCTTCGTTGGTTTGACATTAACTAAAAGACAGACATATTTTAATCCTCATTACTTAATTATCTTGCTCTTAGTAGGGTTAGATTTTCATCTACCTGATTGACATAGGATTTAGATTAGTTTCTTTTTGCTTGCATTATAGAATAAGTTTGCAATTAGATTAAATTTACATTTTTTTAAGTCCTCTTCTCAAAGAGGCAAAATCTTATTTGTAGTTTGGCTGAACCCAAATCAGCTTAAGGGTCATTCTCTTGCATGATCAGCAAGAAGAATTGATCTGATATCCCTGTCTATTGGTATTTAAGGAAACATCATAAATCAATAGCGATAGGGAAGAGGTAACTGGACCTAGTTAAACTAGTCGGAGCCACTATAATAAACAGAAAAGGAGCTGTATTAAGGTCCGGACCGGGTGGTTATCCCCCAATGTTGTAGCAATGATTTTCGAGGCCTTAACACCAAGCTAGAACTGATACAAAATGTGTCTCTTGCGATGCCAAAGCTCCAAGTGAATCCAACCATTACAATGACTCAGAAAATACATAATGTATACCTCAAAACCACTCTCCCTAGCCCCAGGGAGTCGAATCCATGAGATAGGGATCAGTTTCACCTACTCCCAAACAAGAATCTGAAGACTAGGAAGGCCCAACAATTTGCCTCTAAAAGAGAGGAAACTAATTCAGTTGACCTCTAGAGGACTTATATAATGTATCTACCCTATATAACAATAAAAACATGACATTTAAATTTATATTGACCTTTTACATCAATAATTTCTCATTTCCCGAGATAAAAAGTCAAAAATTCAAAATCTGTTGAAGATGATGAAAATGGTAATTTCCTAGCAAAAGCGTAGTGCCATGACAGAATGCATAGCCTCTCTTGTTGGAAATGTTTGGAGGCCTTCCTGGTGTCCAAATCAGCTCCATGATATCTCATTGGAAATATATCTTAGTCTAGTTTCCAAATATGCCTTCAGTTTCAAAAATGGATCCCATTGTATCTGTCAAAAATTGAATCTCCCAAGACTATTTATATGAGCAGCACCATCCTGAAAAAGATGCAGAAACATGCTTTTTTGGGTGTTTTTGGCCCTTTTACTCCAAATTCTTAGAAACAATACAGGGGGCATGCACCCAGCATTATGAACACACTGATTTTTTCCTTTTTTCGATTGGATGCTCCAAGAAGAAGCACAGTGCCAAGGCGCTGTGCATAGGGCAGAATTTACATTGCTCTTTCAAAATTGCCAATTAAAATAAAAAATATCCAAAAATTTGAAAAATTGCTCAAAATTTGTGGAATAAGCCTACAATCATATGTAAAACTGAGCTAAGGAGGCATAAAAAAGTACCCTAAGTTTTTCACCTCCTTTTTTTCCCTTTCAGATCTTCCTCAATTTATCCTTCATCTGTTTGACCTTGATATTGCAAATTTTGTTTCGGGTCTGATAGTGATGGGCCATGTGCCTGAGAATCTGATTTTCTTTGTTGGATTTCACTAGTAGCTTCTCAAAGTGAATGTTTAGTCTCTCAAGCCACACTTCTCTATCATCTTCAATCTCCTTTGCCAGCTGCTGGTCAAAACTCAAAATTTGGGCTTCTTGCTTTTCTTTCTCCAATGCTCTTTTGAGGTTTCTTGTCTTTGGCCATCAAACTCATCATCATTGTGTTCTTCCTCCATGTAATCTATGTCATCTCTCTCCATTCTTGTTCTTGGCACTTTGGAAAACCATATAGGAGAGGAATGGAAGGGAGAGTGAGCGAGGGAGTGATGGGAATAGGAGCAGGGAAGGAAATGATGCAATGAGGGCTTTAGGGGATAGGGATAGGGTCACAAAAATTAAGGGAGATGGGGAAAATGGTTAAGAAAATTGGTGAGGTGATGGGAGGTGAAAATATGAAGGGATATGAAAATGATAATTTAATTACAGGTCAAAGGTATGGCATAAATCGGAGTCGTCTAACGAGCCGGAAGAATTGCCCAGACGGTCAAAATTGGCCGGAATCCGGGTCAAAAAAAATTTTAAAAATCTTGCAGAAACATTGTTTGAATCCTGATTTTGACATTGGAAATGGATTCAGCACCATCAAAAACCTATAGGAAACCTAAAATATTAAACTTTGATATTTATAACATGGATTTCGGAAAATTCCTGCCAGATTTTCTGAAAATCTTATCGGAATTTTCATGATTTTCAGGGCGATTCCTCTGGCTAGTTAGACTACGGCGCAGAAATCTAGGAAAAAGTGTGATATTCCTAGAAATTGAGTTTTAATGGAAAAGTGTAAAGGGACTTAGGGATGGATAGTTTTAGTGTTTTTGAGGAGTATGGAGTGATGTGGTAGGGTCTAGGGATAATGAATTTGTGACAAGGGTTTTTTGGCAAATTTTATAATGTGGAGGATAATTTTTGGAAAACTAGGGTTTTGTGATTTCCTTGCCAATATAAATTTTACCTACAAGCATAAAATGAAGGAAAAAGAGTAAAAAGGGATTTTACTTTCTTGATTTTAGGGAAGAAATTAAAATTTTAAGAATTTGGAAGATTTTGGAGGGTTTCTAGCCTAAGTGAAGCGCCTCACCTAGGGGTGCAATGCCCTTCTCCTAAGCACAGTGCCATTCAATTTTACACTACCAGAACTACCCTAAGCACACCGCATAACCTAGGAGCGTAGCGCCCATTTACCCCCAACTTGAAAACTACGTTTGACTGCCTTCCCAGTGTCCAAATTGGGCCCAGGATAGCTCGTTGGAAATATTTTGAAGTATACTTGCCAAATATACCTTTATGGTTGTGATTGGACTTGATTTACCTTGTCACAAGATTATTTTTCCAAGACTGGTCAAAAAGTGTTGAATGAGGGTTCAGAAATACAGAGTGCTAGTGCAGGCACATTTTGGAGGCCTTCCTCAACTCCAATTTAAAATCCTGATAGCTCATTGGAAAGCTCTTTCTGTCTATCTATGATTGGAGTCTTCTGTTAAGTCATTTGGACACTCCAAATAGGAGAACATGTGATTTTACCGAGGTCACTTCAGAAATGCAGCAAACCTCTTATAACACTTGTAATTTCGAAATTTCTAAAAAAAATGATACCTGTGTAAAATATAAAGGATTTTTTTCTTCCTTGGCCTATTATGGACAAAAAACAC
This sequence comes from Pinus albicaulis, assembly GCA_034641835.2. Taxonomy (NCBI): domain Eukaryota; kingdom Viridiplantae; phylum Streptophyta; class Pinopsida; order Pinales; family Pinaceae; genus Pinus; species Pinus albicaulis. Next base: position 503,477,386 of record CM076572.1, on the reverse strand, counting down.
TTTCACTTTTTTCAAATTCATCTCTATTTTGTTGGAAACATACTTTGAGGTGAAACTGGCCCTATGGGTGGGAAATGGCTTGACTCTTGGAATGATTTCATGGAAAATGATGGAGACATGATGTTTATGAGTTCGGAATGAACTCATACTTACTGATATGACCTACCTTTTTCCTCCTCTACTCATATGTCTCTAATTCCATAGAAAACCCTAGCTCAGTGGGAGATGAAATTAGGGTTTAGTGCTTATGGAAAATGATGACTTAGGCACCCTTGAGAAAAAAAAACTCCCTTAGAAATTTGATCAATTTTTGAAGTAGACACTTTTTTTTTTACACATGATGTGTTGGCATGTGGAACTTTGAGTTGGAAGCCTTGGGAGACAATACTTATTAAATTTGAACTGAAATTTGCTGCCCTTTATTGAAAATAAGACAGTGCGATGATTTGACCTAATGAAACCCTACTGGCCTAATGAGAAATGAAAGAAACTGACTCAATAAGAGACTTTGACTAAGAGAGTAGAATTTTTTTCAGCATGATGAAGACATGGAATAGGGTCAGCGGGCATATACTTGTGAAGGAAAATGGGATGCTTGACAAGGACAACCACCTGTGGAACAATTTTATATCGTGACTTAATGGAATGATTGAAAATTATTTAGAGTGGGACACCTAAGATGCACATTCAAAATATGTTTTGATCCCTAGTGGAAGTATGCAAATACTGACACTAACATTGGCTCTAGCTGGGGATGGTAGCTCCTTGGAGTTGCCAAGAACACCGTAGACTAAGTGCCTATCCATTAGGTATGGAGTCAAAAGCTAAAGACTAACTGAATACTGAAAAATTGACTCAATAAAATGACTCAAGACTGACTCAAAACTAACCGAAACATGATTAAAAAATTGAAATTACCCTACTTATTGATGGCATTACATCACCAAGACTTGAGGGCTTCAAATCCTAATTACCACCACCTACCTATTGAAGACATATGTACAATCATGTGAAGTGATCCTTCCAGTGTAACTAATCCAGCAGATGGTTACTTGCTTGGATTCTGCTCTCACTTTCCTCGAGCAGGAAAAATGATGTACATGTAGGAAAATCACGATAAAAAATGAAACCGAGGCTTATGCTGACAAAAAAATCAACATTCATCATCTCCAATGCTTGCAAAATACTACTGAAGGGATTTTGAACCTGAAGAATTACCTTGTCTTGAGATCCAACAGCAAAAATACAAGTACTCCCTTCATTCTGATCTAAAAGAACACTTGTTTGGTGATCCAGAGAAGGGAATAGGGAATTATAACCTTATTCTATCTGAATGTTGGCTAAAAATTCCTCAAGCATGGGTAAATTTGATTCTGTCTCTGGCATACTGTCTCCCTCTAGTTCATATTCCTCAAATTCATAGTCTAAGTCATTCTTAAACAAGAAACATTCTTCAGGATTATCAAACATGACAGCCCTATCATCTTCATGAAAGAAAAGAATATATATTAGCTGATCTCCTTGCAACAAATCATCATCATAAATTAGTTTACTCACAAAAATTTCATGTATAGTTTCATCAACCTCCTCATCAAAATTATCTTCAGATTCATCATACTTAGGAAAATCAGTTTGAGGAGAAAATTCATCAAATATTAACATTAAAAAAGGATATTTTATTTCTTCAATATTATCTATAAATCTAGTTTCAGGATTGTCCTCATTTAAATTTATATTTTCATTTTAAAAAATGGAAGAAGTTTTACCAATACTTTCTTGATTATCTGAACTCGGAAGCATTAGCTTGGGTTGTAATGTGACTGTTTAGGAGTTGATCCGTCTCATCTTCAGAGAGAGTAGACAATACCTTTTTTTTCTTTTGATAACATGGTAATTGTCCTCCTTCTCTGCTAAGCATTGACAAGCATGCTGTAAATCTTCTTTTACCCTTGGTTGATCAACTTGTTGTACTGCTGCAAGAATTTTCTCCCATGGGAAGTCTTTATCAACATCAAGACACATCATATTTTTCTTCCATGAAAGAAAACACTTGGTATTTTTGGTGATGAAAGGATTTTCATGCAAATCCTCCAAGATCTCTTCATCGATGAACTCATTATCATCATAAGAATCCTCTAGGTTTTGAATGAAAACCTCAAATTTATCACAAAAATTATTAACTAGAGACAAAGAAGGATAGGACTCCTTTTATTCTTCAAAAAATATTGAATGGAAAACTCTAAGAGAACAAATACTTGCGGGTGGAAAAAATTCATACTAAGATCATACTTTTCCTTCAAGAGAAGCCATGAACATATTTAAGAGACAATCTTCAGGAAATTCAACCTTCAACTTGTGTGTATGCATGTGAAATTTAGCCAGATGTAAAGTAGCATCATTCCTATCATCATCTTTAAACATAGGAAAATTCCTTTACCAATATACCCTAGGCATTTTATTTTGGAAACATGGAATGTGATCCTGACTCATAGGAGCATACCTCTTGCAACAGTTTCCATCTTGAAAAATCTTGAAGCTACTGATCTTCCTGCAGTGGAGTCACCATGAAGTGTTGATTTTGGATTCTTATGCCAGTGGAGTCTTTGATCAACCTTAAATATGCGGAATCACCAGGTGGATGATTTCAGCCTTCATATGCATCTGAGCACTATCCACCATAAAAAATATGATCTAAAATTTGATGATCTTTCCCAGGGAACACATGATCTTACTTTTTCTTCCCCAGTGGAGATGCCAAAATGTTATCACTTAGATTGAACCTCAGGCTAAGAAAGGAAATTCCGAGGTAAACTCAAACCATGGTTAGCCAAGTAGATAACACTACTAGGCTAGGAGAGGGTTCCCTTCATACGAATCATAGCCAAAATGACTGAGGAAAGATGATATTAGGCTAGTTATAGTAGCTCATGGTTTTTTTATTTTTGCAGGGTGTTCTAGGGCAAGGACATCAGGTCAATATTTGCAGGGTGTTCTATCGGGAAATGTAGGTACAATTTTTAGCACTTTAGGGTTCCAATGGATGGGATGATCAAGATAGGTGAGGATCTAGAAAGAGCATGGTGAACTCATGATTTCTTTCTAAACTGAAAAAATTACAAACAATGAATATTTACCCAAAACATAGCATAAAAATTCTGGATTATGCTCATCTAACTTGAAAAAATTCACTTTTTAGCAATGAAATGAGGGACAAAGTAACAAAACATTCAATCATAAGAGCACAAAATAAGAAACTGAAACTATACACAATGCCACATGGATCACATAAAAATAGCTGCAAATTTGATTAATGTCCAAGCCAGAACTGATACAAAATGTGTCTCTTGAGATTCCAAAGCTCCAAGTGAATCCAACAATTACAATGACTGAAAAAATACATCATATAAAACTAGAAACCACTCTCCCTAGCCTCAGGGAGTCGAATTTGTGATATAGGGATCAATTTCACCTACTCCCAAACAAGAATCTTAAGACTAGGAAGACCCAACAATTTGCCTCTAAAAGAGAGGAAACCGGTTCATTTGACCTCTAGAGGACTTATTTGATGTATATACCCTAGATAACAATAAAAAAATGAAATTTACATTTATATTGACCTTTTACATCAATAATTTCCCATTTCCCAATATAAAAAGTCAAAAATTCAAAATCTGTTGAAGATGATGAAAATGGCAATTTATTGGCAAAAGCACATCGCCATGACAGAAAAAATAGCCTCTCTTGTAGGAAATTTTTTTAGGACTTCCTGATGTCCAAATCCACTCCATGATATCTCATTGGAAATATCTCCGAGTCTAGTTTCCAAATATTCTTCTAGTTTCCAGAATGGTGCCCATTGTCCCTGTCAAAAAGTGAATCTCCCAATACTACCTCTATGTGTAGTGCCATCCTGAAAAAGAGGCAGAAACATGATTTTTGGGGTGTTTTTAAACCTTTTTCCTAACCAGTTTTGCTCCAAATGATTATAAAAGTTACAAGGGGCATACAATCATCATTATGAACACACTTATGTTTTCCTTCTTTCCATTGGATGCTCCAAGTGCGTTCTTTCAAAATTTCCAAAAAAACTCTAAAAAATCCAAGAATTTTCAAAATTGCTCAAAATTTGTGGAATAAGCCTACAATCATATGTAAATATGAGCTAAGGAGTCATCAAAAAGTATCTTGAGTTTTTCACCTCCTTTCTTTCCCTTATATAACTTCCTTAATTTATCCTTCATTTGTTTGACCTTGATATTGCAAATTTTGTTTCGGGTCTGATAGTGATGGTCCATGTGCCTGAGCATCTGATTATCTTTGTTGGATTTCACTAGACACTTCTCCGAGTGAATTTTGACTCTCTTAAGTGACACTTCTCTGTCATCTTCAATCTCCTTTCCCAACTGCTGGTCAAAACTCAAACTTTGGGCTTCTTCCTTTTCTTTCTCCAATGCTCTTTTGAGGTTTTTTATCTTTGGCCATAAAACTCATAATAACTATGTTATTCCTCCATGAAATATTTGTCCTCTCTCTCCATGCTTGTTCTTGTAAATTTTTAAAACCATAGGGGAGAGGAAAGAAAGGGGGAGTGAGTGAGGGAGTGATGAGAATAGGAGCAGGGAAGGAAATTATGAAATGAGGGCTTTAGGGGATAGGGATAGGGTCACAAAAATTAAGGGAGATGGGGAAAAGGGTTAAGAAACTTGGTGAGGTGATGGGAGGTGAAAATATGAAGGGATATGAAAATGAGAATTTAATTACAGGTCAAAGGTATGGCGGAAATCTAGGAAAAAGTGTGAAATTCCTAGAAATTGAGTTTTAATGGAAAAGAGTAAAGGGACTTAGGGATGGATAGTTTTAGTGTTTTTTTGGAGTATCGGGTGATGTGGTAGGGTCTAGGGATAATGAATTTGGGACAAGGGTTTTTTAGGAAATTTTATAATGGGGAGGAGAATTTTGGGAGAACTAGGGTTTTGTGATTTCCTTGTCAATATAAATTTTACCTACAAGAATAAAATGAAGGAAGAAGAGTTAAAAGGGATTTTACTTTCTTGATTTTAGGGAAGAAAGAAAAATTTGAATAATTTGGAAGATTTTGGAGGGTTTTTGGCCTAAGCGCAGCGCCTCACCTAGGGGTTTAGCACCCTTCTCCTAAGTGCAGTGCCGTTCAATTTTACACTGCCATAACTACCCTAAGTGCAACACGTAACCCAGGAGCGCAGCACCAATTTACCCCCCAAATTGCAGACTACTTTTGAATACCTTCCTGATGTCCAAATTGGGCCCAGGATAGCTTGTTGGAAATATTTTGAAGTCTACTTTCCAAATATACCTTTATTGTTCTGATTGGAATTGATTTACCTTGTCACAAGTTTATCTTTCCAAGACCGGTCAAAAAGTGTTGAATGAGGGTTCAAAAATGTATAGTGTTGGTGTAGACACGTTTTGGAGGCGTTCCTCAACTCCAATTTGAGATCCTTATAGCTCATTGGAAATATATCTCTATCTAGTTATGATTGGACTCATTCATTAAGCCATTTGGACACTCCAACTAGGAGAACATGTGATTTTACCAAGGTCACTTCAGAAATGCAACAAACCTCTTATAGCACCTGTAATTTTGACATTTCTAAAAAAAATGATACCTATGTAAAAACAAAGGATTTTTTTCTTCCTTGGCCTATAATGGACAAAAGCCACTCTCACTTTTGTCAAATTCATCTTTGTTTTGTCTGAAACATAGTTTGAGGTGAAATTGGCCCTATAAGTGGAAAATGGCTTGACTCTTGGAATGATTTCCTGGAAAATGATGGAGACATGATGATTATGAGTTTGGAATGAACTCATACTTACTGATATGACCTACCCTTTTCCTCCTCTACTCATATGTCTCTGATTCCATAGCGAACCCTAGCTCAGTGGGAGAGGAAATTAGGGTTTAGTGCTTGTGGAAAATGATGACTTAGGCACCCTTTAGAAAAAAAATATCCCTTTGACATTTTATCAATTGTTGAAGTAGACACCTTTTTTTTTTACACATGATGTGTTGGCATGTGGAACTCTAAGTTGGAAGCCTTGGGAGACTGAGTACTTATTAAATTTGAACTGACATCTGCTGCCCTTTATTGAAAATAAGACAATTCGATGATTTGACCTAATGAAACCCTACTGACCTAATGAGATATGAAATAAACTAACTCAATGAGTGACTTTGACTAAGAGAGTAGACTTGTTTTCAGCATGATGAAGACATGGAAGAGGGTCAACAGGCATATACTTGTGAAGGAAAATGGGACACTTGACAAGGACAACCACCAGTGGAACAATTTTATACCATGACCTAATGGAATGATTGAAAATTATTTAGAGTGGGTCACCTAAGATGCACATTCAAAATGTGTTTTGATCCCTGGTGGAAGTATGAAAATACTGACACTAACATTGGCTCCATCTGGGGATGGTAGCTCCTTGGAGGTGCCAAGAAAACCATAGACCAAGTGTCTATCAATTGGGTATGGAGTCAAAAGCTAAAGACTAACTGAATACTAAAAAATTGACTCAATAAACTGACTCAAGACTGACTCAAAACTGACTGAAACATGAGTCAAAAATTTAAATTACCCTACTTATTGATGGCAGTACATAACCAAAACTTGAGGGCTTGAAATCCTGATGACCACCACCTGCCTAATAAAGACATATGTACAATCATGTGAAGTGATCCTTCCAGTGTAACTAATCCAGCAGATGGTTACTTGCTTGAATTCTTCTCTCACTTTCCTCGAGTAGGAAAAATGATGTACATGTAGGAAAATCACGATAAAAAATGAAACCAAGGCTTATGCTGACAAACAAAACAACATTCATCATCTCTAATGCTTGAAAAAGACTACTGAAGGGATTTTAAACCTGAAGAATTACCTTGTCTTGAGATCTAACGGAAAAAGTACAAGTACTCCCTTCATTCTGACCTAAAATAACACTTGTTTGTTGATCCATAGAATGGCATAGGGAAGTATAACCTTATGTTATCTGAGTGTTGGCTGAAAATTCCTCAAGCATGGGTAGCTTTGATTGTGTCTCTGCATATTGTCTCCCTCTGGTTCAAATTACTCAAATTCATAGTCTAAGTAATTCTTAAACAAGAAACATTCTTCAGGATTATCAAACATGATAGCCCTATCATCTTCATTAAAGAAAACAATATCTACTAGTTGATCTCCTTGTAGCGAATCATCATCATAAATTGGTTTACTCACAAGAATTTCTTGTATAGTTTCATCAATCTCCTCATCAAAATTATCTTCAGATTCATCATACTTAGGCAAATCAGTTTGAGGAGAAACTTCATCAAATATGAACATTGAAAAAGGAGATTGTCTTTCTTCAAGATTATCTATAAATCTAGTTTCATGATTGTCCTCATTTAAACTTAGATTTTCATTTTTAAAAAGGGAAGAATTTTTACCAATACTTTCTTTGATTATGTGAACTTGGAAAACCTGCATTAGGTTAGGTTGTAATATGACAGTTTAGGAGCTGATCTGTCTCATCTTCAGAGAGAGGAGACAATAATTTTTCTTTTTCTTTTCATAACATAGTAATTGTCCTCTTTCTCTCCTGAAAATTGACAAGGATGCTGTAAATATTCTTTAACCCTTGGTTGATCAACTTGTTGTACTACTGCAAGAATTGTCTCCTATGGGAAGTCTTTATCAACATCAAGATAATATACATCATATTTTTCTTCCATGAGAGAAAACACTTGCTCTTTTTGGTGATGAAAAGGATTTTCATGCAAATCCTCCAAGATCTCTTCATCCATGAATTCATTATCATCATAAGAATCCTATAGGTTTTGAATGAAAACCTCAAATTGATCACAAAAAATATTAACTAGAGACAAACAAGGATAAGACTCCTTGTATTATTCACAAAATATTGAATGGAAAACTCTAAGAGAACAAATACTAGCAGGTGGAAAACCTTCATACTAAGATCGTTCTTTTCCTTCAAGAGAAGCCATGAACATATTTAAGATAAAATATTCAGGAAATTCAACCTTCAACTTGTGTGTATGCATGTGAAAATTAACCACATGTAAAGAAACATCATTCCTATCATCATCTTTAAACATAGGAAAATTCCTTTGCCAATATACCTTACGCATTTTATCTGGGAAACCTGGAATGTGATCCCAGCTCATGGGAGCATACCTTCTTGCAATAGTTTCCATCTTGAAAAATCTTGAAGCTACTGATCTTCCTGCAGTGGAGTCACCATGAAGTGTTGATTTTGGATTCTTCTGCCAGTGGAGTCTTTGATCAATGTTAAATGTGTGGATTCGCCAGGTGGATGATTTCAGCCTTCATATGCATCTAACCGATGTCCACCATCAACAATATGATCTAAACTTTGATTATATTTCCCAGGGAATATCTGATCTTTCCTTTTCTTCCCCAGTGTAGTTGCCAAAATGTTATCACTCGGATTGAACCTCAGGCTGAGAAAGGAAATTCTGAGGTAACCTCAAACCATGGTTAGCCAAGTAGCTAGCCCTACTAGGCTAGGATAGGGTTATCTTCATATGAATAATATTCAAAATGACTGAGGAAATAAGATATTAGGCTAGGTATATTAGCTCAGGGTTTTTTTTTTATTTTGATTGTGTAGGGTTTTTTTGGATCAGGAGGAGTCAAACAGCTAGGGCAAGGAAATTAGGTCAATATTTGCAGAGTATTTTATTGGGAAATCTAGGTAAAATTTTTAGCACTTTAGGGTTCCAATAGATGGGATGATCAAGACAGGTGAGGATCTAGAAAGAGCATGGTGAACTCATGATTTCTTTCTAAACTGAAAAAATTACAAACAGTTAATATTTACCCAAAACATAACATAAAAATTATGGGTTATGCTCATCTAACTTGAAAAAATTAACTGATTAGCAATGAAATGAGGGATGAAGTAACAAAAAATTAACACATATGATCATAGAAGAATAAACTGAAACTATAAACAACACCACATGGATCCCATAAAAATAGCTGCAAATTTGATTAATGTCCAAGCCAGAACTAATACAAAATGTGTCTCTTGAGATGCCAAAGCTCAAAGTGAATCCAACCATTACAATGACTAAGAAAATACATCATATAAACCTCAAAACCACTCTCCCTAGCCTCAGGGAGTCGAATCTATGAGATAGAGATCAGTTTCACCTACTCCCAAACAAGAATCTGAAGACTAGGAAGACCCAACAATTTGCCTCTAAAAGAGAGGAAACTGATTCATTTGACCTCTAGAGGACTTATCTAATGTATCGACCCTAGATAATAATAGAAACATGAAATTTACATTTATCTTGACCTTTTACATCAATAATTTCACATTTCCCAAGAGAAAATGTCAAAAAGTCAAAATCTGTTGAAGATGATGAAAATGGCAATTTCCTGGCAAAAGCGCAACGCCATGATAGAAAAAATATCCTGTCTTGCATGAAAATTTTGGAGGCCTTCCTAATGTCCAAATCTAGTTCATGATAGCTCATTCGAAATATATATGAGTCTAGTTTCAAAATATGCATCCAGTTTCCAAAATGGTGCCCATTGTCCCTGTCAAAAAGTGAATCTCCCAATACTACCTCTATGCGCAGTGTGATCCTGAAAAAGAGGCAGAAACATGATTTTTTGGGTGTTTTTGGACCATTTTCCTAACCATTTTTTCTCCAAATTCTTAGAAAAAGTACAAGGGGCATGCAATCATCATTATGAACACATTGATGTTTTCCTTTTGTCCATTGGATGCTGCAAGTGTGTTCCTTCAAATTTGCCAAAAAACTCAAAAATGTCCAAGAATTTGCAAAATTGCTCAAAAATTTGTGGAATAAGCCTAAAATCATATGTCAGGCTGAGATAAGGAGGCATCAAAAAGTATCTTGAGTTTTTCACCTCCTTTCTTGCCCTTCCGGATCTTCCTCAATTTATCCTTCATATGTTTGACCTTGATATTGCAAATTTTGTTCCGAGTCTGATAGTGATGGTCCATGTTCCTGAGCATCTGATTATCTTTGTTGGCTTCCACTAAACACTTCTCCGAGTTAATGTTGAATCTCTAAAGCCACACGTCTCTGTCATATTCAATATCCTTTCCCAATTGTTGGTCAAAACTCAAACTTTGGGCTTCTTGCTTTTCTTTCTCCAATGCTCTTTTGAGGTTTTTTATCTTTGGCCATCAAACTTATAATAACTGTGTTCTTCCTCCATGTAATATTTTTCCTCTCTCTCCATGCTAGTTCTTGGAAATTTTTGAAACCATAGGGGAGAGGAAAGAAAGGGAGAGTGAGTGAGGGAGTGATGGGAATAGGAGCAGGGAAGGAAATGATGAAATGAGGGCTTTAGGGGATAGGGATATGGTCAAAAAAATTAAGGGAGATGGGGAAAAGGGTTAAGAAACTTGGTGAAGTGATGGGAGGTGAAAATATGAAGGGATATGAAAATGAGAATTTAATTACAGGTCAAAGGTATGGGGGAAATCTACGAAAAATAGTGAAATTCCTAGAAATTAAGTTTTAATGGAATAGAGTAAAGGGACTTAGGGATGGGTAGTTATAGTGTTTTTTAGGATTATGGGGTGATGTGGTAGGGTCTAGGGATAATTAATTTTTGACATGGTGTTTTTAGGAAATTTTATAATGGGGATGAGAATTTTGGGAAAACTAGGGTTTTTTTATTTCCTTGCCAATATAAATTTTAGCTACAAGCATAAAATGAAGGAAGAAGAGTAAAAATTGATTTTTATTACTTGATTTTAGGGAATAAAGAAAAATTTGAAGAATTTGGAAGAGTTTGGACTGTTTTTGGCCTAAGCGTAGCGACTCATCCAGGAGCGCAACGCCATTCAATATTACACTGCCAGAACTACCCTAAGCGCAACGCCTAACCCAGGAGTGCAGCACCAGTTTACCCCAACATGTAGATATCTTGTTGGAAATATATTGAAGTCTACTTTCCAAATCTACCTTTATTTTTCTTATTGGAGTTGATTTACCTTGTCTAAAGTTGATTTTCCCAAGACTGGTAAAAATGTGCTAAATGAGGTTGCAAAAATACAGAGTGTTGGTGTAGGAACGTTTTGGAAGACTTCCTCAACTCCAAATTGTGCTCCCGATAGCTCATTGGAAAACTATCTCTATATATTTATCATTAGACTCATCAAGCAAGTCATTTGGACAATCCAACTAGGACAAAACTTGATTTTCCCAAGGTCACTCTAGAAATGTAGCAAACCTCTTGTAGCACCTGCAATTTTGAAATTTCTCAAAAAAAATGATACCTTTGTAAAAAAAGAGGTAGGTATTTCTTCCTTGGCCTATTATGGATAAAAACCACTCTCACGTTTGTCAAATTCATTTATTTTTGGTTGGAAACATAGTTTGAGGCGAAACTAGCCCTCTGAGTGGAAAATGGCTTGACTCTTAGAGTTATTTCCTGGAAAATGATGGAGACATGATGTTTATGAGTTTGGAATGACCTCATAATTACTGATATGACCTACCTTATGCCTCCTCTACTCATATGTCTCTGATTCCATAGCAAACCCTAGCTCAGTGGGAGAGGAAATTAGGGTTTAGTGCTTGTGGAAAATGATGAATTTGGCACCATTGAAAAAAAAAGTCCCTTTGACATTTGATCAATTGCTGAAGTAGAAATTTTTTTTTTTGAAACTTGATGTGTTGGCATGTGGAACTCTGAGTTGGAAGCCTTGAGATACTGAGTACTTATTACATTTGAATAGACATATGCTTCCCTTTATTGAAAATAAGACAATGCAATGATTTGACGTAATGAAACCCTAGTGACCTAATGAGAAATGAAAGAAAATAACTCAATGAGTGACTTTAACTAAGACAAAAGACTTGTTTTCATCATGATGAGGACATGGAAGAGGGTTAGCATGTATATACTTGTGAAGGAAAATGGGAAACTTGACAAGGAAAACCACTAGTGGAATAATTTTACATGACCTAATGGAATGATTGAAAATTATTTAGAGTGGGACACATAAGATGCACATGAAAAATTTGTTTTGATCCCTCGTGGAAGTTTTAAAATACTGACACTAACACACTCATTATGTACACATTTGATGGATTTTCCCCTTCCTTGTTTCCCCCTATGGGAGCTCCAGTATTAGCATTCGCGTCAACAAGAATTTACTGCCCTTGGGGAAAAGGGTTAGTCAGGACTACATGGGAGCTAGAAGAACCTTGCTGATCTAACAAGTGTTGAGCATATTGAATATTTGGGCAAAGATGAGTTATATGGTCTCTAGTGCACAATTTTCCAGGAAACTTTCCTTTCTTTTTTTACTCTTTTTTACCCTCTCCAACATTATTATTAGGTTTGTTTGCGTTATCCTTCCCATATTTATCCTTTTTATTATTACGTCCTTTATTCTTCCCATAGGATTTTTGGATTCATTTTGGGTTAGAAGATTGGACAACATTAATAGTTAATGGTTGGGAAGGCATGCATGGACACTAATGACGATGCCTGAATCGAAGAAGAAGTTTGTAAAGAAAAATGATGCAATTGATTTAAGAGGTTAGTTGTATTGTTATCGATCGAATTGACTAGCCCGACGGCATGAGGACATGGCTTTATTTTGGCTAAATATATCTTGGATCGAGTAGCATCTGGAAAAATATTATTAAGAATCCTAGACTAAGAATATATAAGTTCTAATTGTTGGGCTCTAAAGATAGCCCGTTCTTCAGTAAATACCCTAGAGAGTGACATATCCTTCAATATTTCAAGCTATAAATATTTCAAGAACCATTCTAGAAGGAATTCATTATGAATATAGGCTTTAATGAGCCTCTTCCTTCCTCGCCATTCCTGAATATGGTTAGAAATGTGAGTTGTATTATCTTGTTGGAAGTTGGCGAATAACTCAGTTATAACATCATAACGAATAAGCAACTGAAAATGATTCAAGAACATAGTAGCCAGTTCGCCAAATGAAGAAAATGTATTCCCAGTGTTGTAACGTTATTTGTTTTTTATAAGTTAGCATGGTAGTTTAAAAAATATAAAATATAAAATGCTAAGTTAGAACATAGATGAAAAATAAATTGAATTTTTTTTAGGAAATATATATTTATTACATCCATGTTAGAAAAATGATAGGATAGTTTTCCCTAAATAAAGAAGGCACATAAATTTTTTTTATGGAAAGCATAAAATAAAAAAATATCAATGCTTTAGAAATTAAGATGATAATGGTCGCCTGTTTAAATGCGCCACAATTTCAAAATGTGAAATTTAATTCATGTATGTTTGGACTTTTGAAAAAGGGTTTATTGTATTCATTAATCAAATTTATCTATATATGCGCATATTTATTTTATTATAAAGTCAATAAATGACAAGCATTCAAATAGAAGGATTGAAGTGTTTGCAGTTTCTGACAGTAGATCTTGAGCTTCCCTAAGATCTATAGTAGAGAATGACTTCGCACCCCCTCCATCTGTTTCTCGTTAATGTGATGGGGGGGTTGTGAAATACAGTTTTAATGGCCGCCCATTTTCATGATGTGGCAGCATGAGGTGAATTCGTACCCCCTTCGCCTAAAACCAAAAACCAGAGGGTACCCCCCACGAAATCCACCTCTGGTTTTCCATTTCCACTACTTTTTTCCCACGCCATAACCATCCATCCATACATAACGCATGTTATTCCACATCACCTATCTATTATCCGTTATCCCTAATTCTCCATTATACCCATTAATCTTCCTATTTACCAATAAATTCACTCTAGTTACCTGTTAATATTACCGTTACACAGTAAATTCGCTTGAATATTAGCCTTGACCGTTGAACCTAAACCACAATCTATAAAACTTCCCACAGTCTCTCTCTCAATACTTTACTTCTGACTTCAATTCACCTTCATCCTCCATTGTTGTTTCATAGTGAATTATATTTTGTGATTTCCCTTCATATTTTCGAACCCTACTAGTGTTATGTAACTGAAAGCTGTAAATCCCTGTACCATTTTATTACAGTCAAACATGGCACCTAAGGCCAAAACAAAGGAACAAACCACTCTGAAAGGTAAAGGTAAGAAAAGTATGACATAAAAAATTTCAAATGTTGACAGTGTTGCAGAGGTCACACCAGAGGTCGCTCATCCAGCTGCTGATGTCATTCTTGAAGCTACCAAAGTCATTGCAGAAAACGTTCCTGCAAATCCACAAATCAGCCTCGACCTCACTCCCCTAGTCGATACCTATTTCAAAATTACTGATTGTCACAGTGAATTTTAATTCTATGAGTTTCACCTATGGCCAAAATAGAAACATCTAGATAAACAAGACCCTATCCGGTTTTGAGAGCCCATGTTACCTCTATTTACATTCCCTCAAACTCACCCATTCCCCGATTCGATTTTTTGGTGTCAAAAGCAGTATGACCCTATAACCAAGTCAGTGGTAGCTCAAAAAGGAAATTTTCTGATAACCATATCTCCTAAAACCATTAATAAAATGCTTCTCATCCCTCAACCTTCTGACTCCTTATCTCACTTTTCCCCTGCTTCCCTCATGGACCTTTATCACACAAATTCCTTCCCACAGAGAACTCAGATATTCAAAATATTTCTACCTGAGGACACATATTTACCGAAGAGAAATCCCCCATATGTATCCTCCATCTTCCTCATTTCTTCTCAACACTGTATTTCTCTCCTTTCTTATATGTTAGGATATCCTAATGATGAAACCATTGATGAACTCATCCTAGGTTTCTTATCCATCTTTAGCCCTAACAAACCACCGTTTCTTATGTACAATTACAATCATTTCTTGGCTGATGTTTTACATGAAAAATTTATAAATTTTACCACTCAAGGAGACTTTACTTATTGTTCTGTGATTATTAAGATGATCTTGTTTCAGCAGGTAGATATGTTGCCCATTCATTTCAACAAGAAGGACGCGTACGGAGTGAATAAATTAGTGATTCAATAGACAAAATTAGTCAGAGCATCTTGAAAAACTACTTATTTTTCAGAATTCATAGACTTATTCATTCATTCAGTCAGATAGATCCTTACTAGTTCACTAGAGCCTAGAATTGGAGAAGAAAGCAAGAGAATTCTGCTCCTAGTGAACAAGCAAAGACATGCGATTGGTATCTGTACAAGAATTACACGGAGATCAGAGTGTATGGTTGTGAGCTTCCACCATACAAACTTCTAAAACATGTGCCTATGAGAATTTTCTCATTAGAATACATAAGAAAGATGTTAAACATGGATTAATTTCATTTTAAATCAGGAAGGAGGAAAGTCCAGTTTAAAATCAAAGAAAACATTGGATCAATCATTTCTAATACCAGAGAAGTTGGTGTTGATGCAGATGCACTATTAAAAATGATGGGTTTTCAGTCAAGTTTTGCTTGGTCATATGATCATCATGGCATTATTTCTACTCTAAGATTTTCATCCAAGACAACTTCTTACACCTACACCTCTAGAGCAGAAATTGAAAAGTACATGAATCCAAATGAATGGGTAGAAGGTAGTTTACAAGAAGCAGAGGAACATGTCATCTCTACTTCAAATGTATAGACACCAGTGCTTGATAGTAAACAAAAAAAGAGGGTCAGATAAGAGACACCACATTCCAAAGAGCTTATGAAAGAATTATTCTTACGACATAAGAAACCAAGGCTTGATTCTTCCTTGCTTTCAAAGGAAAAACAACCAGCGATCATAGAATTGGGAGAAAATGAAGTCTCCACTTCTAAAAATATTCCTCAAACTTCTTCATCAACATCACCTACAAAAGAGCCCTTGGATATCATCCAAAATATAGATTCCAAATATTCATAAGAGCATAATATCTTCTCCAAATTTCTACAAATCAAACAAAATAATGAAGCACTGAAGTCAGATTTTTACAGCTAATTTTGGAAACAGACATCTACTTCAAAACAAAAGCTTCTCACTACCTTTGATAGTGAGAAGGGCATAATGCAGATGGCCTTCTTGCAAGAAACAATGCCATTTCCAAAAAATCATACAGACTACAAGAAGTTTTTTCTCTCATTTGATTCAAGACAATTACATCCAATTGATCAGATGGATATGCACAAGCAGTCAGGAGAAATGTTATTTTCAACCATGACTACAACAGTTATGTCTCTTTCAAAATAAAAAGTAACATTGTCAAATATGCAATCCCAGTTGAATAGTGAGAAACTCTATTGTTTAGCTAAAGACAACAGGATAAAGACATTAGAATAACTGGTAGTAAAAGTAGGATATGATCCTGCTAACTACAAAGTAGCCGAAGAAATCATCAAGAATAAAAATGTAGACATTGTTGCCCTGTGAAAGAAACTTAAGTTTCCTTCAACTGAAGACCCACAGACCAAAGAGATGGCACAAAATGAATCTGAAAAAGAGGAAATGGTTAAGATAATCATTGACCAAAATCTGCAGATCATAAAAATGGAAAAACAGATTGAAGAATTGCTAAAAGATAAATCAACACTTCAAGTGATTGTTGATCCTACTCCAACAACTCAAACATATTCTGCAAGTGCAGAAAACATAGCAGCCTTGGACATGACTGATCCAGTACAAATGTCTCAAGAATTGGCCGCTCAGAAACAGGCAAATGAAAACCTAAATAAGAAGTTTCAGCTACTTCAGACTCAAAACATTAGAAATGATACTTTGTATCTAAATGAAATGCATAAGACTCGTCAATTGGAGCTTATAATCAAAGAACTAGAAAGTGAAACTCTAACAGCATCAAATTTAGGAGAAGCCAAGCAGATTATCTGGGAAAATATCAGTGACTCCATCACTAAAATAAGGCCATCCATTTAGATTATCTTCAAGCAACAATAACTCATCAACAGATGCACAACATCAATTCGGGAAGGGAAGGACCAAATCCAAGAGAATCCAAGTGAAGCTTCAGATATGATTAAAGTTATTAATTCAAATAACAAGGAGGAATGGGAAGAAATCAATATCTCAGATAGGACTGCAACTATTCGAGAGATAAAGAAATTTTTTCATAAGAGGAACTTGATCAACTAGTTTCAGACCAAGTGTGAAGCCTTAAATTTCATTGTCAAAAGGTTTCATACTAAATTTAATATTTTAAATCAAAAATTTCTGCAAGGGTTAGTTGGATTAGATGATAAGTTGGTCAAGTTAGAAGATTATTGCAAAAAGTTGTATACAATTGCAATAGATAAAACAAAGTTTGCAGGTATTAAAGGTCACATCACAGGCAAAGTTTTTCTTGAAGGTTTACAGTTTGAATTAATTATTTGGCATCAAATCAAATAGTTGTTCATCCAAAAACCAACTTTTGACATATTTACTGAGGTGGATGAAGTTTTTAGGAAAATGATAAATTGTGAAATTCCAAGTGAAGAATAGTGGGATAAGTTTTGTGAAAATATCCAATGAAAATTAATTTTGTAGCATGCCAACACACCCACTTTTGTAGAGCCAAATCAGCAACAGCTTCTAGCGAAAAAGGACAAGCCAGCAACACTTTTCATCAAAAGAGGTCGAATCATCAACAAACTCCAGAATAACAGAGACACTTCATCATTTGTCTCCTTATTTTATTCTCATTATTCTATTATTGTAATATTAGTTAAGATATTTCCAAATTTTTGTAAGTTAGTATAAATAACTCTCTGAACGAGTTATGAAGGGTTGCACGCTTGGATAAGGAGATTTTGTAAACAGAAATTGTACTAAGTTTTGTTGATCATCAATAATACAAAGTAGGATTCTGAACTCATCTCGTACAACTCTGTATTCCCTATGAGTTTTCCAGTTTTCTGTCATTATGCTTCTTCATATGTTTAATTATCATCAAAATAATTAGGTGAGGTTGACTGTGTCTCGGAAACCTTATAATTCCTCCTGAAGTTATAATTATTATAAAGAATGATTTTCTTGACAATCTGTTAATGTAAATCCCTTTTATCAATAAATTGTCAGTATTTTGGTGATGATAAATGTATTTTGTTCAACTTTTAAACATTGTTTAAAAGCTTTCCAGCTTATGGTTTATTGAATAATTCAATTTGGATGTTTAATAATCATATCTTCTTATTCTACTTAATCAAAATCATGAAAGCCTAATTACTGTATGAGATGAAAAAGCAACCCTGAATTTAAATTACTGATATTATTAGTAAGATTTAAAACCATAAATGTTTGATTAAAATAAATCTTGTGCATTGGTCCTCCAAAATATTTTAAAACACAAACAAACCTTTTAGATTCTTTGGCATTATCATTGACCAAAATCATCTCAAAGGAAAACACCGAGTAAGCTATATGTACCACTTGGCAACATTTGCTGTCAAGGTGCATTGAAACAATATCAACCTAATTGAATCATCAATAAAGGAGTTAGCTGAGCACCATAAATCTAAAGTTGTTACATGGTCAGGTGGATCCTCCCTAGCCTTCCCTTCAAATTTTGGAATGTTCGATGGAAGATTGGTTATAGGAACCAGAGGCCAAGCTGGGCTATATCGAATTGGATCGTTAGTCAATTTTGAAAGATCTAGAAAATTTAGAGTTGCTAGGAATGGTAAGAGCGGAGAACCTTGAGAATTCCACCCACCATGAAAGGGATTCCCAACATTTTGAAAATAATAACTTAGATTTGTAAAGACACCAGGTTTCCAAGGATTGTTTGTAGAAGACACTGAACCATAAGGAAAACCTCGTGGTCTAGCGAAACTCAGAGTAGGACCTCCTCCTACTGAAGGGTTACCATAACCAGCAATGTTTCCCCTGATTGAAGTATTAAAAGGAGAGGAGAGCCCTTGGTAAGGGTTTCATGCATTATTGAAGGGAGAAAAACCTTGAGAGGTTCCTATAGAGGAGAGAGGCATGTTCCCTTGTTGACTGGACAAAAACTAATTCTGAGTTCCTAAAACACCAAAAGCAAAGATCCATCCTTCAAAAGGATTAAAACCTTGACCTAATTGAAAAGGATTGAAACCTTGACCTCCTTTAAAAGGGTTAAACCATTGACCTTGAGCGAATAAAGGAAAACAACTTAAAGAACGGTTAAAATGAGGGATATGACCTCTTCCAAAGGGAAAACCTTGGAAAAATGTTGAACCACTAGCCATAGAAGACATGTGTGTGGAGACATCAGATGAAATGCTGAAAGGAACTGAGGGAATTGCACTAGAAGGAATCCCAAATGAAAATGAACCTGTGGGAAGAAAAATATTTGGTACCCCCACTCGAAGATGGAATGGAGGTAGAGCCACATATTGTTGTACTAGGAGTGATAGTTGATATAGAAATTGTACCTCCTCATTCCATCGAAAGAGGAGTATGCACACTAAAATTACACATAGTCGAAACTGTGTTCCCAGCAGTGGTCATCTAAAGAAAAGGAGGAGAAATAGTAGGCCTTTCCTTCTTGTGAGTTGGGGCCACAATGTATAATATAACACCCAGAAAATTAGGAGGAAGAAATGAAGAAGGAGTGATAGGAGACTCAGAAATATATTCAACCTAAACTTCGTATTCCAACGCAAAAAGAGCCTTAATAAGGGGTGGATTACTCATCTCCAAATCACAAATTACTCTAGGATCACCCTATGAAATTATAGCCCTAAGTGGAGGATCACCCTTCGATGCGTTCACTGCTACTGATTGAAAATCGCCAGCAGAATTTCTCCTATGCCTTCTTGGAGAAGTCTTGGCACTCACAAGTGAGAGCTCGCGAAGCCTTCTTGATCAACAAACTGATCGATCAACCACTTTTAATTGCTAAGAGAACTTATAAAGACTCAAAAAATTATAAATCCATGGAAATATAGGAGTGAAGAACATTCTCTAAAAATATCCCTAAATATGCAACCAATCAAGCTACTCTCAGGTATTTCTGCTCTGGGTGATTAGGATAAGACACCAAAATACAAGAAAGTGAATATATAAGGACCTTCCAGAAATAACCTGGAGAAATTATGCACTAGGCCTACTAGTGAAGGTAACAAAAATAGTTACGTTAACCTTCAAAAAAAAGCCTTTGCCAGTACAAGTACCTAAGCTTCATAAGGGAACCCTCTAGAAGTACTAATGAACGTGATACAACATTTGCCTCAGGTACCATGGGTATTTCCCGCCACAGTAACCTATGTGATACCTAGGAATGGAAACTAAGGTCACCAGTTCATATCTGCAACTGGGCAGAACAATATTTGGTTGAGATACGAGAAGTAGGAGAGGGGGTATCTCTCTTCTGTTCTTTCACTCGCCGTCGCGCTTGACTCCCTTTTTAGGAGAGATTTCCTAGAAAACTTAACGAGACTGGATTTCACTGTTTGAATCAAATTCTAAGTTTAAATTTAGAGTGGCCTTGGAGATTTAACTCTCCACACACCTATTCCAAGGACTTAATGACGTAGACTAGTTGATGTATTTAATGAAACATAAAAAAATTCTAGTTCATTTTAGTTTTTATCACTTGATTTTAGTGGTTTTTCTTTAAGTTATGGTATGAAACTTATGGTGTTGTGGATGCAAGAAGAACTCAATAGAAACTTGGCTACATGCAAAAAGCAACTTTTTCTTTGATGAAAAGAGGCTTCTACAAAGGGAACTACGAACAAACTAATAAAATAAAAAAATTTCTTTTCTTTTTTCAAAATACACTCTCACACACTCAAAATCTAAAAAAAGACTAAAAATTCTTATAGTGCAACTATTCTAATGCAAACTATAAATGCCTAATAAAATATTCTAGGATTACACTAAAAAATAAGAAATTTTTTTTTCCCAATAAAGAGGTCAAAAACCTGACACAAAGAGTGACAGATTCAAAACAATAACTTCCCCCAGCAAAGAGGTTAACAACTTGACACAAAAAGGGGAAAATTCAAACAATAACTTTTCCCAAAACTAAGTAAATTTGACCAAATGAAAAACTTTTCACTTGCTCAAAAATGACAAGAAAGTCTTAAAATAAACTGAGAGAAAAAGAAAAGGAAAATAAGGATGTTTTTTTTTGTATTTTTCTTTTCAAGGATGAAAATAATTCTTTCAGAAAGAAAAAAAAAAAACTACTCAAAATCTCAAGATCACCAAATTGAACACAAATGGCCTCAAGTTCCTTAATCCATAAACATCATTTGCATGACAAGACTTAACAAGCGGAAAGAGGTTACACACTCAAATAAATGACTTGATCAATAACACGACAAATTCATCAAACATGAAAAATCCAAGAAAATCAAGAAAACTCTTCCAGATTGTCAGAAGTACATTTCTCAAAAAACCAAGAAAAACCAAGAAATCCAATGAAAGAAAACCAAAATTGAAGTAGTAAGAAGGTCGAGCATGAGAAAATTAACATTAAATCATTGTTTCGAATACTCATAAAAGCTAATAAATTTAATAAGAAGCCCTGGTCCTAAACAAAATAACTAAAAAATCACAAAAAGGGAAAACCGTAGGTTGACTAGAGTTTTCACCAAGAAATATAGGAAATTGACAAATTGAAAAAAGAAACACTTCCAAGAACATCAATGATTAAACATAAGCGATCAAAAGTAGGGAAAATTCCTTACTAGACTCAAATCCTAAAAATTTCATTTGAAACTAGAAATACAGGGCTTGACGATGATCAACTTGTGTGTACATGTGACTTTTCATAAGGAAACACGTGTGTATGTGTGTTCCTTTGGACAAAAACGTGTGTATATGCGACTGTGTAAACTGGAAAGCGTGTATAAAAAGGGAAGTAAAGAAAAAATTAAAAATTCAAGTCTGATCCAAAAGATAAAAACTTTTTCTTAGATTGATAATGAATCAAATAAATTGGAAAAGTGATCAAACAAAAAATAAAGCCAAGATCCAGAGTGAAATAACCCAAACTAGGAATTACAAGAATGTAATCCCCAGTGAAGTCACCAATTATGTTACGGGATGAAGTACCCTAGGGTCTGGGTTGAGAACCCCAAATAAGCAAGAAGCATACAACAACGAGAAACATACAAATATATAGTCCTAATGCTTAAAGTAGTAAAGTGGGAAGAATGGCTAGTACCCATAGGTCCTACGTTTGAAGGTGATCCTGCAAGGTTCAAACCCTTTTATTCTTCGAGTGCTTCAAAACCTGTAACTCACTCAAGAAAATCACATATACTATTAATAAATGAAAGCATGTTAAAGATGTTAGTGTTGGATCGTATAATCATATAATCATAAAATAATGAAATCATTCATAATAGGATCATAACATGTATAAATCATTAATATCATGAACATCAAGAATGGGACATAGCTTCTTATTGATGAATACAAAGAAGTCTAGAGGAATACCACCTAATTTAGCCATAGCTCCAAGTGAAATCATCCTTCGTATTTGTCCAACCCAAGCTTCAAAAATATATTTCCAAAAGAATACATATGGATGTCATATAAGAGGAATGAACATATCTGTGAGGGAAACAATGGTTTCCATAATCTAGGAGTCGTGGAGGCACATGGACAAATCAAACTTGATCATAGACTAAATGCCTATAATATCAATACATATCTCTGTCCCCCCTTTAGGCCTTCCCATGAGATGTATTTATACCACCCCAAAATAGTTGTTTCAGTTGGGATACAGTTAGGCCACAGACTTCTATAGGTATTTTTCTGGTCTAACTCATAAAACCCGCCCAAAAAATAGGGAATTTTATACTTTTTCATATTTGAAATTATATACGTAGGTTGTGTATAGATGGACCCCTGTGTGCACACACTTTTGAGAGGGCAGAGTCATGTATAGGATGAAAAATAATATTTTTTAGATAAATGACCAAGTATGAGGTGAAAGGGCTACCCAAGGCCATAATTTTGAGCATCAAGTATACAAAGGTGGAAAATTATGCTATAACACATCACACCAACAAAGTTGGTAAAAATATAGGGATTAGCTAATTTTCTAGCATAATAAAATTGAAATTTTTTTGGTGTTAATTCAATTATGCAACTTTTATATATAGAATCAGAGAAAAATCCACAAGAACCTTCTCCAAATTCAAAGAAGAATAATCCACAAGAACATTCTTTTAGTTTGATACCTACATATTTTTATTTGCATATTGATGAAAAAAATCTGCTAACAGACTCCTATAAGGATATTGTTCATTTTTTGCATAATTTTGAGTGTCCTCCTAAATTCACAAAGAATCAATTCATATCCTTTATAGTAAGTTATATGAAATATTTAATATTTAATGCTAACTTGTATTGGAAGGATCCTTTGAATATCTTGTTATTGTGTCTTATTGAAAGTGAAACAGAAGGAGTGATTGATGATTTTCATGAAGGAGTATGTGAAGGTCACTATGTTTGGAGGGAAACTACACAAAAGATACCGAGAGTATGCTTATAGCTCCCTAAATGTTTTACTCAAGTTGGATTAAAGGTTCGGAGTTACATTCATTGCCAAATATTTGAAGGTAAACAAACATTATCCTCTCTTCCTCTTATTTCTATTTTAGTAGAATCTCCTTTTCTGTAATGGGTTTTAGATTTTATTGGTCAAATAAATCCCACATCCAACAATCAACATAGATGGATCCTAACAGCAACATACTATTTCACCAGATGGGCAGAAGCTATCCCTATCGGAAATGCAACTAATTGTATAGTTATGATGTTCATTGAAAAAAATATTTTATCTAGATTTGGTTGTCTGAAATAAATACTTACACATAATTCTCAATCCTTCTATTCCATAAAATGATTGAATTTTGTCAAAAATACCAAATTTCTCTACATCATTCTACACCTTACTATCCACAAGGGAATGGATTAGCAAATTCATTAAATAAAAATTTAATTGAAGTAATAAAAAAGGTTTTAACATAACACAAAAAGAACTAGGATAGACACTTAAAATATGCAGTATGGGAAAATAGAGTTTCACCCAAGATATCTATTGGAAAATCTCCATTTCAACTAGTTTATGGTACTAAAGCAATTATTCCTACTCAATTATCATTTCTAGTGATGAAAATATTGTAGAACTCCTATGAGGAAACATATGACTTTTCAAAAAGCATTAATCAAATTATTGAAATCAATAAAGACGGGGAATAATTCTAGCATAAGCTACTCCAGTATCAAGATAATATGAAGAATTTATTTGATAGGAAGGCTAGAGAAAGAGACTTCGAGCAAGGAGACCTAGTACTCAGATGGGATGCGGTAAGAGAAGACAAAGGTAAACATGGAATGTCTGAAAATATTTGGTTGGGTCCCTTCAAGATTACATAGGTTAGAGGGAATAATGGCTTCATCATTCAGAATCTAGAAGGAAAATATTTCTCATTTCCATTCAATGGGAAATATTTAAAACATTGCATTCAATATTGGGTAATTTTATTTCATGAGAATTATAAATAATCGACGCGATTTATATTTATAGAGAATTTTTTTCATATAGTAATCACTCCATCACCCAAGGAGAAGGTACATGGATCTACACGTTATTTTCATCCTAGAGGTGGAAACAGTCCCCATATGGAGCCAATGTTGTAACTAGATCATGTTATAGTGAAATTTCAAATTTTTGATATAATAAATTTAAAAAATAAAGAATCACAATTATTTTAACGCACTTTCTAATAGGAATGCTCATTCCAATAGTGACGCTTATATCTTCTTTGATCAACGGGAAACATTCAATTGCGGGACCCCCCCTCACACCTGAAGCAGGGGGGGGGGGGGGGGGTTCAATAATTGGTTTGGGAAAACCGTTGACTATGACGTGGCACACTCCTGTCAATTACGCATCCCCCATGTGCCTCGACAAACCACTTTTTCGATATATTTGTTATTCTGCTAAAATAGAGAATCACTATTCTTCCGATAATTTTTTGACAACTTATCCATAACTAAATTGGCCGATTGTTTATTACCTAAGTACCAAATCCTTGCATTTAATTTCCTCCAACATTCAAATACATTTTTGGGACTCGATCATTTAAATTGTTAACGAATAGTGAATCCGCTCCTAAAATCTAAATTCACTCTCAATTGTTCAACCAAACATTCTCAAAGTTCGCGAAATTGTCAACAAACTGATTGAAAGAGGAATTTAAGATTTCATAAGTGGTTGACTCAACATATTCAACTTTCTCAAGTATTTGAATTTCCTTTACTGTTTGTTAAATTTATCAAAATGAGCAATCTCAAAGGGGAGGGAAAATTGCATACTGAAAACCCTTGGCTCCTGGGATCCAAAATGTAGATGAATTTTTCGTTATTCGACTTAGATTTTAATATTTTAAGAAGCTAAATGTGATTTCAACCTCTATGAGATATATAATTGGGCTTTCCAAAAATCTGAAGACGTCACTAATGAATTTAATTTTTGGGAATCCATGCTACCATATTTTAGTTTTCCCAAAACTCACCATTTTCCTAAATTCATCACTTCGTGTGAAAGTATATACTTACCCAGTTAAAGAGAAATTGTATCTTGCAATAATGAAACCCTCTTTTACATTACCCCAGTGTCTATCCTCCAAGCTCTATAGATAAGTGTTCCTAGTTCCCTGCATGTATTATTAACTGAGTCCGTAATAGAAATTTACCAGAAAATCACTTTCCAACAGAGAGATTTTATTTTCAAGTCTTTCTTACCATAAGGGTATGAATTTCCTCAGCGAAGTCAACCTTACCTATCAGCCATGTTCTGAGATATTTCCAAACAAATTGTTTCCATTTTTTTTATCTATTAGGCTATAAAAGTGATAAATGGGTTGGTAAGGTTATTTTCTGGTTCTTGTCAATTTTTTCACCTAGAAATAAACCCTTTGTTTTATTCAACTTGAGCCAATTTATTTATGGTAATATCCATAAGAATTTTTTAATGTTTGGTGTTGAAGGAGATTTTAAACACCAGTACGTGTTGATATACTTGTTCCTATACCATCAATCCAAAATATTCCAAAGGCCACTACATAAGAAGTATTCAGAAGGGAAGCCAAACTCTATTATCCAATGGAATTCCTTAGTAAAGCAAAACTCAGAAGAATTTTCCTTCAATCCTTTTATAGATCAATTTTTGTATATATCAATTTGTATTCTCAATAGTGATTTCACATCAAGGATTTCAATTGAAATCAAAAGGATTTTATAGTTAAGTGAGCAGAAAAAGGTTGGCGATTGGTTTTTGTATCAAACTTTTATAGAAATCAAAATTTATGGTTGTGAGTTGTCACCATACAAGCTACCAATGTTTCTGCCACTAATTTTTTTTCCCTATAATTTATAAGAAAAAGTTTAAATGTAGACGAAGTTCATTTTTTGTCAAGGAAATAAAAGGCTCAATTTAAATTAAAATCTCAATATGGTTCTTTTATCGCTAATAACAAGGTTGCTAATAAAAAATTAGAGAGTTTACTAGCCCAAATGAAATTTACATTTTGTTTCAACTGGAATTATGATACTATCGGAAATATATCAACCATTAGACTTGAAAAAATATTTTCTCCTTATATTCATACTTCAATTACATATATTGAGCAGTTTTCCAATAGGGAAATTTGGAAATATAATACTTTTCAAAAGGTTTCAGAGGAACAAGCACCAACTCAAATAATTGAAACACCTCACCTAAAAGAGAAATAACTTAAAAGAACAGTTGGAAGTGTTTCTCCTACTACTTCGGTATCAAAATCAACAGAATTCTGAGTGTTCAAGAGAAGGAAATCAGGGAAACAAAGGAATAATCATATGAGGCCATAACTATATAAGTGTCAAGAAGAGTAGTGTTGGTGTTGAGTGAGCTTGTATTTACTCTAAGGTAGATGGAATCAACAATATCTAACCCATCAGTTTATCCTTATTCTAGCAGTCAGAGTATATTTACTAGATTCATAGAGATAAAGAAGAAGAATGAGTCTATGAAGTCCACCATTTATTCACAATTTCGGAAGCATAACTAATCTACTTAAAACATATTATTTCCTGCGTTGGATCCAGATACCAATCAATTCCAGTTGTCTTTCTTAGAGCTGAAATTTCCAGTCCCAAATACTGCTAATTATTATAATACTTATCTTTTCTCTTTTGATACAAAACAAATTCACCCTATAGACCAAATAGCTTTACATAAACAAGCAGGTGAATTAATTTATTTTTATTTAATAAATTATGCCATGACAATTTCAAAATTATATAGTTCTTTGAGCAATATGCATATTCAACTCAATATCGAAAGGATTCCCTCTCTCCAAAGACACAAGGGTCAAATATTTAGATGATATCATCATGAACTTTGGATTAGATCCTAATGATGTTGATGCCACATGAAATTATCAAAAGTAGAAATTTTTACATACAAGCGTTGCGCATGAGACTTACGTTACCAACCACAGAGCATCCTCAAGCTCAAGGGGTGGGAGAGCTTGTAAAATAAAAATAAACCATGTTGCACATCATTGTTGAACAAAATCTACATATACAAATGATGGAGGCAGAAATGGAAAAATTATTCAAAGAAAAAGAGAATATTGTTAGCACTATAACTCCTACAAGAGAGACAGAGTTAGTGGGTAATGATTCACTAGAGAAATTAGAAAATGCCATGTCTAATTTTTCTTTGAAGAATAATGAAATAGATAAAATTAATAAATATCTACAAAGCATAGAAAAAAAACAAGACCAAAGAAGATAATGCTCACATGTCAGAGCTACAAAAGAATTACAATCTTATTAAACATCTAGAGAAATATTCAGAGGAATCTATTAATGCACAAAGTTTAGTAGAAGAAAAACAATAAATCTAGATAGATACAAATTCTAAAATTTTTGGCTTATGACCATCGATAAAAATCATATTTGAGCAAGAGAATTTACTAAATAAGTCTAAATGTACTATTGAAGACATTAAAGAAGAGCTAGACAAAAAACCTAGAGTAGCTAGCAAAATTCTAAAAGTATTGAATTAAAAAATGAGGGACTAGAGTAAATGAGCAATGAGGACAAGAAAAATGCAGTTATTGAAGCAATAAAATGATTGACAAAGAAAAATATAATGTTGCAATTAGGAATTAAATGTGAAGATCTCGAGATACAAATTAGAAAATTACATAAGAAGTATTATTTTCTTATAAAAAAAGGAATGCCTTCTCTGAAAGATTATTAGGGTGGATTAATTCACGAAAAAAATTATGAAATATTATTACATGATATATCAATAGATAGATCCAATTTTTGTAAGGTTAATGGAACTATCACTGGTCAAATTTTTCTTCAAGGTATAGAAGATGACGTATATATCTCTCATGATGTTCACCGCCTTTTCATCAGTAAACCAACATTCAAAAAATATATAGAGGTTACTGAGGTTTATAGAAGAGTAATCAAGTTTTCATGTCCAGATGAGGAGAAATGGGATAATTTTGTTGAAATTATCAATTGAAACAAGTTTTTAGTGTAATATTTTGACAAAAGACAACGATTTCAGGAGCAGAATCACAAGGATGTTGATTCTGAGTAAGAAGTTGGAAACTAAAGCCTCAAATAGTGTGTAGAGTCACTAAATTAGTTTGAGGATCTATATTTTGAGTATTTTTATTAGGATTATCCAAATTATCTTGAATATATACTTATATAAATTTTGTAATATATTAGATATTTTGTAAGAACTCTATATATACTTAATAATTTCAAGTAAGAAGCATTGGTACTTGGAGAATTTTTTGGGTGGTAATGTTGTAATGCTTTCATCTTCGATATAATCAAAGGATTATAGTTTCCATTTTTGAAACATTTTTGTACTTGTGAGCATTTTCTAGTAATTTTGATTATCTATTTCCATATATTTTTTAGATAATGTAGGACATTGGGGAGGGAAGGGTTGGATATTAGTCTCTCCAATGTCCCTAGCAAGGTTATTTTCAATACTATGTAATAATTAAACAATATGTTTAACTGGATACTAATAAATTAATGCATTATTTCTTCTATGTTATAATAAAACATATTTTTTTTACTATAGAGATACATTTGTATGTTTCCTTCAACTACGATGATTATATGTTTAGGAAGGATATTTAATCTTCTAAGTTCTTCTTCACTGTTGATTCAAAGAGCTTAAAAATATTGTATGTTGTCATAATGGAAAATTGGAACTTTGATTGATCTAAAGGAATATGAATTATAGGAATGAAAAATTATTTGCATCCTTGAGTCATCCCTTCCATAAAAACCCCTCACAATTGATGCTTCGACACAGTTCCTTGGATGGGGATTATCTATAAATATACAATATTACACATTGAATTATCAATCATTTATACTATATTCTTCACACCTTAAGTCTGATCCCACAATTTTATGACATTAAACTCTATTTATTGTATGTCATAACTTGTGCAATATAGCCTACCTCTTCATGGATTCCCTAGAATAACAACCACCAGCCATTTTTGGTTTCCATGCTACATCTTTCTACATGTATGAAATTACTCCTATAAACCCATCATGAATTGATTTAAGGCTCATTTCTCTCTCTTCTACTAGATCTTTCCCATAACCCATGGAGGATATCAATCATCTTTATGTTACTTTCATAGCATTGATGCTTATTGCTAGTATTTTATTATGCACAGTAACTAGTTTCTACCCTAAATTTTCTTATTGCCATTGTATTCACATTTTACCCATGTAAATTTGTATTGTCCCTTTCTCTCGCCAGGGAAAATTTCAAGGGAGAAATCTCGCAAATTCACTATGTTTTGGAATTTTTTCTAAAAAAAATCATCAATTTTGTCAAACATTCACATGTTTTTTACATATGTATGATTAAATGGATTAAATTCTCCAAATATTTACCAATTTTAACATTAAATTACATGTTCTTATTGAATATTCGCCAACATTCTATGCGTATGAATTTTTAAATTAGAATAATCACCTTTTATTATATACATAGACATAATTTTTAAATCCTTAGAAAATAATATATCCTTCACTTGGTGACCTCACCTTTCTTAGAGAGATAGATTCATTTTGTCAACATTTTTTCTTCATCATACTTTGAGTGGTTCTATTAGCTTAGACTAGAAGGTTCCCATCTATAACACTCATTTCTTCAGGATGAGCATCCATTGTGTTCTTTTCATGCTCACTTATGAATGAAAAATGATGATCTTACTCTTATCCCTTTCTATCACTCATTTAAATAGTAAGAAAGGCATCACACACACTACTATATCCTCTTTGAGCTCATTAAACCCTTCAAAAAATATACTTCCTAGAGCATATTTTTACATCTTTTTCAGGTTAATTAAAACCTAATGAAAAAGGACATATCGATTATCATTTTACCTATTTTTTATGCTCGTTAAAAATAAATGAAAAATATACTATCAATCATACTTATTTTTATATTTTGTGTTCGTTAATCTATGAAGTAGATAAGAAAAGAAAGAGTGCAGGTGGATAGTTTGGAGTATTTTTTTAAAAATAAAATGGTAACACCAACATATTCACCCTTGAGCATGGCACAAGTTTGCATCATTATCCTATAGATGTGTTATATTTTTCCTAGAAGTCATACCATACATATGAATCCTTTTACTCCTTCATCTAGTGACTTCTAGTCATTGTGGATCACACTTCAATTCCTCCTAAATTTTTTCATGATTGTGTGCAGATAATAATTCAATGATGTAGTGACTTTTATGATATACCATTGTATGTTAAAGGTAATTCTAAACCTTAGTTAGCCATTTGTAGTCCGTGTTGACATTTATTGTTGTTCATCCCTATTTTATTTGTACGTTATTCACATCGACTATTAGCATGTTTCATGTCGGTTCATGGGGAATACATTAAGGCCCTCCTTCAATGGATATCCTCCTATTGACATCAAATCATTATCTAGGAGTTGGGTCTATAAACCAATATTACCTTGCAGCTTATAGTCCTTAGTGGCAGGCTTCCTCATGATTAAAAAATTGTTTTCCTGATTGTTCATTTATTGGTCAAGACTAATAGTTTTCAACATCATCTCATCTATTCATTTTAAAGGATTTTTCCAAGAAATTTGGGCTCCATTTTCATCATTGGTGGGTCCCCTCATAAATATTAACAATATACCTTAATGGATGGATATTAATTAGTTCTACCATGCTTAATATCATCTCATATATTCACATGATGTGGATTCATGCCATCTTGTATTAGGATGAAAGCCTTGGGTTTGGGGATATCTCAATTTTATCTGCCACACCTCCCAAGCTATGATGGATTATATAACATGCTATGTAATTTGAGGACCACTGTGGGGCACATTTCTTCTATGTTTTTATCTATTAATTTATACTATAATATATATCCACATTGTACTTCTTGAAAGGAATGATATATTCCTTGATGGAACAGATAGATCTTATTATTTCATGGAGATGTATTTACCATTTCATGCCATCGATCTATAGGGTGTAGTTTTGGCATCCATGCTCAAATATTTCTTATTAAAAAAATGGATATGTCTACCTTGTGGATGATCTATCTATTATTGAATCTTGGTTATTTGAATAGATCCCAACTAGTTCCTAGGTTCTTGGCTTATTCCTTGGAATTTTTTCATTAACCACCATATTGTAATACATTTAAACCATTAATTTCTCTCTTTACCTCATACATTAGGGGGCATTGGTTATAAACATATTTTTCACCCTTAGGTTTGGAAAGGGACCTAGTCTTAACTTCCATCAACTGAGGGATTAGAGCCACTATTTTATCCCTAGATAGCCTCACTTTCATGCTTCATTTCTTCATTTCCTTAGAAAAAGAGAATGGTATCACTCTATGCTAGTTCTTTGAGAAATATGCATATTCAACTCAATAAAAAAAGGATTCCCTCTCTCGCCAAAGACACAAGGGTCAAATATTTAGATGATATCATCATTAACTTAGGATTAGATCCCAATGATGTTAATGCCATGGGAAATTATCAAATGTAGAAATTTTTACATACAAGCTTTGCGCATGAGACTTAAGTTACCAACCACAGTGCATCCTCAAGCTGAAGGGGTGGGAGAGCTTGTAAAATAAAAATAAAACATGTTGCAAATGATTTTTGAACAAAATATACATATAGAAACGATGGAGGTAGAAATGGAAAAATTATTCACAGAAAAAGAGCACATTATTAGCCCTATAACTCCTACAAGAGAGAAAGAGTTAGTGGGTAATGATTCAATAGAGAAATCAAAAAAGGCCATATCTAATTTTTCTTTGAAGAATAATGAAATAGATAAACTTAATAATTCCCTACAAAGCGCAGAAAAAAACATGACCAAAGAAGATAATGCACACTTGCTAGAGCTACAAAAGAATTAAAAGCTTATTAAACATCTAGATAAATATTCAGATGAATCTATTAATGCACAAAGTTTAGTAGAGGCAAAACGACAAATCTAGATAGTTATAAATTCTGAAATTTTTGACTTATGACCATCAATAGAAATCATATTTGAGAAAGAGAATTTACTAAATAAGGCTAAATGTACTATTGAAGACATTAAAGAAGAGCTAGAAAGAAAACCTAGAGTAGCTAGCAAAATTATTAAAGTATTGAACTAAAAAACGAGGTACTAGATTAAGTGAGCAATGAGGACAAGAAAAATGCAGTTATTGAAGCAAGAAAATGATTGGAAAAGAAAAATATAATGTTGAAATTAGGAATTAAATGTGAAAATATGGAGATACAAATCAGAAAATTACATAAGAAAAATTCTTTTCTTAAAGAAAAAAGGAATGCCTTCTCTGAAAGATTATTGGGGTGGATTAATTCAGGACAAAAATTATCAAGTATTATTACATGATATATCAGTAGATTGATCCAATTTTTCTAAGGTTAATGTAACTATCAATGGTCAAATTTTTCGTCAGGGTATAGAAGATGACGTATTTATCTCTCATGAAGTTCACTGCCTTTTCAACAGTAAACCAACATTCAAAAAATATATAGAGGTTACTGAGGCTTATAGAAGAGTAATCAAGTTTTCATGTCCAGATGAGGAGAAATGGGATAATTTTGTTGAACTTATCAATTGAAACAAGTTTTTAGTGTAATATTTTGACAAAAGACAATGATTTCAAGAGAAGAATCAGAAGGATGTTGATTCTAAGCAAGAAGTTGGAAACTAAAGCCTCAAATAGTGTGTAGAGTCACTAAATTAGTTTGAGGATCTATATTTTGAGTATTTTTATTATGATTATCCAAATTATCTTGAATATATAATTATATAAAGTTTGTAATATATTAAATATTTTGTAATAATTCTATATATACTTAATAATTTCAAGTAAGAAGCATTGGTACTTGGAGAATTTTTTGGGTGGTAATGTTGTAATGCTTTCATCTTCGATATAATAAAAGGATTATGGTTTCCATTTATGAAAAATTTGTGTACTTGTGAGTGTTTTATAGTAATTTTCATTATCTATTTCTACATATTTTTTAGATAATGTAGGACATTGGGAAGGGAAGGGTTGAATATCAGTCTCCCGAATGTCCCTAGCAAGGTTATTTTCAATACTATGTAATAATTAAACAATATGTTTAACTGGATACTAATAAATTAATACATTATTTCTTCTATGTTATACTAAAACATATTTTTTTACTATAGAGATACATTTGTATGTTTCCTCTCAACTCCGATGATTATATGTTTAGGAAGGATATTAAATCTTCTAAGTTCTTCTTCACTATTCTTTCAAAGAGCTTAAAAATATTGTATGTTGTCATAATGGCAAATTGGAACTTTGATTGATCTAAAAGAATATGAATTATAGGAATGAAAAATTATTTGCATCTTTGAGTCATCCCTTCCATAAAAACCCCTCACAATTGATGCTTCGACACAGTTCTTTGGATGGGGAATGTCTGCAAATATACAATATTACGCATTGAATTATCAATCATTTATACTATATTCTTCACACCTTAAGTCTGATCCCACAATTTTATGACATTAGCCTCTATTTATTGCATGTCATAACTTGTGCAATATAGCCTACCTCTTCATGGATTCTCTAGAATAACACCCACCAACCATTTTTGGCTTCCATGCTACATCTTTCTACATGTATGAAATTACTCCTATAAACCCATCATAACTTGATTTAAGCCTCATTTCTCTCTCTTCTACTAGATCCTTCCCATAACCCATGGAGGATCTCAGTCATCTTTATGTTACTTTCATAGCATTGATGCTTATTGCTAGTATTTTATTATGCGTAGTACCCAGTTTCTACCCTAAATTTTCTTATGGCCATTGTATTGACATTTTACCCATGTAAATTTGTATTGTCCCTTTCTCTCACCAGGGAAAATTTTAGGGGAGAAATTTCACAAATTCACTATTTTTTGGAAATTTTTCTAAAATAAAATCATCAATTCTTTAAAAAATTCACATGTTTTTTACATATATATGATTAAATGGATTAAATTCTCCAAATATTTACCAATTTTAACATTAAATTACATGTTTTTATTGAATATTCGCCAACATTCTATACGTATGCATTTTTAAATTAGAATAATCACCTTTTATTTTATAGATAGACATAATTTTTAAATCCTTAGAAAATAATATATCCTTAACTTGGTGACCTCACCTTTCTTAGAGAGATAGATTCACCTTGTCATCATTTTTTCTTCATCATAATTTGAGTGGTTCTATTAACTTAGACTAGAAGGTTCTCATCTATAACACTCATTTCTTCAAGATGAGCTTCCATTTTGTTCTTTTCGTGCTCACTTACGAAAGAAAAATGATGATCTTACTCTTATCCATTTCTCTCACTCATTAAAATAGTAAGAAAGGCATCACACACACTACTATCTCCTCTTTGAGCTTGTTAAACCCTTCAAAAAATATACTTCATAGAGCATATTTTTACGTTATTTTTAGGGTAATTAAAACCCTATTAAAAAGGACATATCGAGTATCATTTTACCTATTTTTTATGCTCGTTAAAAATAAATGAAAAATATACTATCAAGCATACTTATTTTTTATATTTTGTGTTCATTAATCTATGAAGTAGATAAGAAAAGAAAGAGTGTGGGTGGATAGTTTGGAGTGTTGGAAATGTTTTCATTGATGGAAAAGGAGGCAGTAAAGACAGAGAATGCCAAAGGAGGAAGCAAAGAACCGAACAAAGGAAGAAAATGAGACAGGCAGAGGCAGAGGCAGTGAATATAGAGGTAGAGTCGTTACCACAGCAGAGGCAGAGGCAGAGGCAGAGTAGAGGTGGAGACAACAAATATAGAGGCAGAGCCATTATCACAGTAGAGGCAAAGGCAGAGCCGTTACCACAACAGAGGCAGAAGCAGAGCTGTTATCTTATTTCGAGAATTGTAATCCAAGCGGGAGGATATATATTATTCCAAGAATCATTACCCAGCTGGAGGATACATTAAAGTGGAAACATAAAACTTATATATATGCAGTGCATTACATATATTGTGCCTTATGCATAAAGGTCCAAACCATAGATATTTATAGGGTTCGTAATATATAAAGGCAGGGTGCAATGCATCGTGGGCCCGACGAGCAATGTTAGTCTTAAACCATTGGAAAAGTATATCTATGGGTAGCATGGTATATAAAAAGAACCTATGAACTTAATCCAAAGTTAAATCGCTAGTGGGACCCTCTCAAATCACATCAGAGAAAGCAGAGGAACATGCAAACAAGAAGTTGCAATTGCGATTGAAAGCCCGGACCCGATGGGAATATAAACTACAATTCATATATACTTGAGTTCCAGTGAACAGTGACTGATTGCATCGGAAAAAGGTGGAATATCAGAACATGCAACTGGGAGTTGTGATTGCGATCAATCGCAATCGGAAGCAGTCGAAGGATAATACACTAATCGCATCGAAGAAAAACTATGCAGCGAAACATATAAACAAAGAGTTGTGATTGTGATTGGAAGTTCGGACCCGATGGAATTATAAAATATGATTTATACAGGATTAAGTTCTGTGTCAAAGAAAATGATTCATCGCAATCGGAAATCTGTGGAGGGTATCAATCGCATCGGAGCAAGGCAACTTGAGACTGTGATCAATCGCAATCAGAAACCTCTGGAGGAGAAATATATCGCATCGGAAAGTGTGGCAAGTGGGATCGAAAGGGAAGCTGTTAAGTATTAACATGATTCTTTATTGTAATAGTGGAAGTGGCAGTTTTTTTGTTAAAACTTTATATAAGCATGCCCAGTATTGAAATGTGTCGCGTGGTCTGTGGACCCACGGGCCTTGGCTTAAGGTGGAGGGCGATCGTTAATATAAAATGATTGTGATGTGTGCAATCACATCGGGCCATAAAACAAAGGTTATGGTGTATGTATGTTCCGCTTGCAGAACTCACCACATCAACAAGACACTTGCTGTGAGTAATGCGCTGGAATTTGCCCAAATTTAAAGTCAGCAGTTACATATATATATATATAAAGTGCTGATATAAAAATAACAGTTTCAAATGTATGGCATATGGCCGTTACCCTGCGACAATGAATAAGGAAACAAAAAGAGCCAAAAGGGACAAAAACACAGGCAAAGAAAAGACAAATGCACAGCTAGACAAGAGGCTGAATGAGTGATCTAGAGTGCTCATTGTAATTGAATGTAAATAATTTTAATTTATATTGTTGTGATGCATTAGCAAGTCTCCAGAAGAGAGTAAATATCCCATTGTAATGTTAAATTGATACCTACAGTTATATTTTCTGAATGAGCAGATAAAAGGAATGAGAAGACAGAAGCCAAAGAGCCATGACTGTTCACTCCAAATTCCTAGTGAAATACAAACAGTCATGTGACGAAATCTATATATAATATCAACTGGATATGCATAAGAGAGGTTAGAGAGAGTAAATATAGAGAATGTAGAGTATAGAAGAGTGAGGCAGAGAAGACTAAGAAAAGAAGAGCAGAAAGAGATGCTACAGAGCATAGCTCATATCTGAGGTAAATCAACAAACATTCAGTTTGATAAATTGAGGAAGTTGGAGCTTCCCTATCAAGTTCCAGCTTGATAGTTGTCAGTTGGAGCTGACTAAGGTTGGAGCCTCCTGTAGGTTGGTGCCTGCAGAAAATTGAAGGGATTTGGTGCTTCCTTACAAGTTGTAGCTTGCAGAATTGAGGTTGGAGCCTCCTGTAGGTTGGTGCCTGCAGAAAAACAGTGGTGAGAGGGAGTTGGAGCTTGCCTTTGCATCAAAATAATAATAAGATGTGGTTTTCTCCCTTTATGGGTTTCCACTTATATTTGGTGTCTCTGTGCATGATTTTTATGTGTTGATTTGATTTATATCATCTGCTTAATACCTGTTGCTCTCATATTAAAGTCTACTGTTATATTATATTAATACTTGCTACTCACATTCTAAGATTACTCACATATTATGTTGGACATGAAATGAAGGGTAAATAAGTTTTAATGAAAAGTTTCAAAAATCCATGAATGTGTTAAACTGATTCACCCCACCCTCTCAGTTTAACTAAGGGTTCAACAATTTGGTATCATAGCAGGTTCCTTTTTACCAGTTGAACAACTGAAAGGAGATTCTAGGTTCTAAGGATGGCTAGTAAAGAAGGATGCTCAACCAATAAAGCCCCTTTCTTTACAAGTGCAAATTATTCCTTCTGGAAAATCAGGATGAGGACATACATAATGTCTCTAGGAATAGAAGTTTGGGGTGCTGTGGAATTAGGATATGCCCCAAAGGCAGCTAACTCAGAGAAAGAATCCAAACAAGAATTTGTAGCTAACACAAAAGCCATGAATGCCATCTTGAATGGATTGTGTGAAGAAGATTTTATCAAAGTAATGCACAAAGACACTGCCAAAGATATGTGGGATACTCCGGAGAACATCCATGAGGGAGACAAGAAAGTAAAGACTGCCAAACTTCAAATCTATAGAGCCCATTTTGAGAACTTAAAAATGAATGATGATGAAGACATTGACTGTTTCTTCCTAAAAGTTGCAGAAATTGTTAACAATATGAAAGCTCTTGGAGAAACCATGCCAAAAAGAATAATTGTGCAAAATATTCTAAGATCTCTTCCATCCAGGTTTAATCCCAAGGTGTCTGCAATAGAATAAACAGATGATTGGGAGACCTTGACCATGAACCAGCTTCTTGGAAATCTAACAGCATATGAGATGAGGCTCCCACAGAAGAAGTCAAGTCCGAGGGAGGCAGCCTTTAAAACACAAAAGAAGAAAGAAGATGAGGAAGACATATGCTCTTGCTCGGATTAAGAAGAGGAAAAATTTGTCAAGAAATTTGATATAGGCTCAAGTAAATAAAAAGGTAAACTTCCTTTCAAATGCTTTAACTGTGGAAGAGTTGGACACTATGCTGCTAAGTGTCCTCACAAGAAAGTAAGAAATCAGGCTCAAGAGTCAGAGAAAAATACATCAAAGAACTGGTAGAAAGGAAATAAGTTCAGTAGAAAATCATTCTATGCTCAACAAGACAGCAGTACATCTGAAGATCCAGATGAACTCTCAAGTGAAGATGGAACCTCTGAATTTTTATTGATGGCTATAGAAGAACTTGAAGGTCTCCTGCTAGAAGATGAAGAAGAAGAAGGTGAAGTCGACCTTGAGGGGGAACTAAGAAGTGATCTGGAAGAGATTGATAGACTCAAGTTGAAATGCAGAAAACAAAAGACATTCTCCTCAAGTATGTATGAGAAGAACATAATTCAGAACTCCTGACGCAGCTAAAGATAGAGCTTGAAGAAGCCAAGAAGATAAAGGACATGTTACTTAAGCAAATCAAAGAAAAAACTCAGGAACAAGAAAATTTGGTAGAAGTAGTATGTCTGAGGAAGAAATTAGAAAATTCTTAAAGGAAAATGGTTATAAACCCTTCTCAAACAACAAGCTCTATTAATTTGAACAAAATTCTTGGTGCTCAAAGATCTCCTATGATAAAAACTGGAATAGGCTATGAAGGAGAATAAAGTAAAAGCAAAGAAAAGCTAAACAGAGAGATTATTTTTGTAAAATCAAAGAAGAATGATGAAGCAACTCAAACAATTCCTACAAAAGAACAAACCTGTAATAAGGAAGACAGGGATCAAAAGAAACCACGAGTAGCAAAGAATGTAATAAATACTAAGACCCCTGAGTATGTCAAATTTGGAAACCATCAAAGGAGATTCTTTCCTCCTATGAAGAATACCACCTGTTATGTCTGCCACAAGCTGGGACACATTGCTACATATTTCCATACAAGGAGGAGTAATTCAAACCAGCAAAAGATGAAAACAGTGAAGAGACTCTCTCAAGCAAACAAATGGAGAAAACAACCTTACATCAGGTATGCAAATAATTTCTATGGTTATTTTTTTTTATTGTAAGGAATTTGGCCATAAAATTATTGAATGTAGAAAGTATGGACAAAGATTGATGTTCAACACCTCAAAGAGGTTTATGAATCAAAGGAATTTTTTCATACTCACAATTCTGCAAAAACTATGATCAAATGTTGTATACGCAATCAAGTTGGAAATATGCCTCCCAAATGTCCTCTGAAAGGATGTGATTCATCATCTCACAAAAGAAGCCAAATAAAAGGATGCCTCCAGTGAAAAAAGTAGGAGAATAAGTGTGACCTGGATCTAACAGCTCAAGATCTAAAAAGCTAATGGTATTTGGATAGTGGCTGCTCTAAACACATGACTGGAGACAGAAGCAAGTTTATAACTTTTGATGAAAAGAAAATTGGTAATGTTACTTTTGGCAATGATAAATCAGGAAAAATCAAGGGAAAGGGCTCAGTCAGCTTCGATAATGGCAGAGGTAAGGCCCAAGATGTACTATTTGTAGATGGGTTGAAAGAAAATTTGCTGAGTGTCAGTCAAATGTGTGATAAAGGCTGTGAAGTTCTTTTCAGAGCACAAGACTATGAAGTCAGATCAAGCAACACAGGTAAGACTCTGCTCAAAGGTGTTTGAACAGAGTGCAATGTTTACATCGTGAAAGAGAAAGATGAAGCATGCCATCTTAGAAAACTTGAGGAGTCATGGTTATGGCATAGGAGATTTGGACATCTCAACTTCGATCATATCATCAGACTGAGAAAAAATAAAGCAGTCAGAGACATGCCAGAAATAAAAAGGCCTTCTAATACCATATGCAAATCTTGTCAATTGGGTAAACAGACCCGTACATCATTTAAGGCCAAAGATGATTTATCAACAAGTAGACCACTCCAGCTTGTGCACATGGATCTGTGTGGACCTGCAAGAACTAAAACACCAAGTGGAGAATCCTACTTAATGCCAATAATCGATGATTTCTCCAGAATGACATGGGTTTCATTTCTCAAGAATAAATCGGAAGCTTTGGAGAAATTCAAAATATTCAAAGCATTAGCAGAGAATCAGACAGGATGCAAGCTAAAATGCATCAGATAGGATAGAGGAGGTGAATTCACAGATTATGACTTTGGATATCTATGCAATGAATATGGCATAAAAAAAAAATTTACTATTGCAGGGACACCTCAGCATAATGGAGTAGCAGAGAGACAAAACAAATCTGTTCAACAAAATTCTAGAGCCATGATGCAGGATAATGATATTCCTCAAACCTTTTGGGCAGAATCGGTACACACAGTGGTGCATATCCTTAATAAAGCTCACTTAAGGCCAAGTAGTGACAAGACTCCCTATGAACTTTGGCATGGGAAAACAGCTTCAATCAAACATTTTAGAATATTTGGAAGCATGTGTTACATAAAGAATAATGATGAAAATCTTGGAAAATTTGATGCAAGAGCAGATGAAGGGATATTTCTAGGATATGCATCCAAAATTAAAGGGTACAGGAGCTACAAAAATACTCTTAAAAAAATAGTAGAAAGCATTGATGTGAGATTTGATGAAGAACTTCCAGACAATACAAGAGATAAAGACTGTCGCAGCCCATCAAACAACCATGAAAAAGAAAACCAAGATGATGAGGAAACAAGCAAGACAACAAAATATACACAGCTGAGTTCTAAAGCCCTCTCAAGATACACTCAGAATAATCATCCTAAAGACCAGATCATTGGAGACAAGAGAGCAGGGGTCCAAACAAGAAGGCGGCTCACTGAACAGACAGAAGAGGTATACATAGCCATGTTATCACAAATAGAGCCAAAGAGATTTGAAGACGCCAGCAAGGATAAGTATTGGGTGAATGCTATGAAAGAAGAATTAGACCAAATTGAGAAAAACAATACCTGGGAACTAGTTCCTAGACCCACTGAGAAAAATGTCATAGGCTCAAAATGGGTATTCAAAAATAAAATGAATGAGGAAGGATAGGTAATCAGAAATAAATCCAGACTTGTCTGCAAAGGATACTCACAAATTGAAGGACTTGATTACGATGAAACATTTTCCCCTGTAGCTAGAATGGAAGCTATCATAATGTTTCTGGCATTTGCATGCTACCAAAACTTCAAGGTATATCAAATGGATGTACAATCTGCATTTCTAAAAGGAGACTTAGAAGAAGAAGTCTACATGGAACAACTAGAAGGCTT
Organism: Pinus albicaulis; assembly: GCA_034641835.2. Lineage (NCBI taxonomy): Eukaryota > Viridiplantae > Streptophyta > Pinopsida > Pinales > Pinaceae > Pinus > Pinus albicaulis. The sequence goes on along the minus strand of CM076572.1, from coordinate 503,435,717 downwards.
CTCATTAACAGACAAAGAAGACTATGTATGCAGACTGAAGAAGGCTCTTTATGGACTGAAACAGGCTCCTCGTGCTTGGTACTCAAGACTAGATAAATATTTGAAAAAAAAAAGGCTTTAAGAGGGGTGGAGTAGACAAAAATCTATACATAAAAGCCCATGAAAATGAACTCCTGATTTTTGTAGTATATGTTGATGACATTATGTTTGGAAGCAATAGAGAAGAACTAGAAAAAGGGTTTGCTGATGATATGAAAACATAGTTTGAGATGTCTATGATTGGAGAGCTCAGTTTCTACTTAGGACTTCAAATTCAGCAAAAGAACATAGGTACATTCATCTCACAGGAAAAATACTTAAAAGAAATGTTGAAAAAATTCAAAATGGAGGACTGCAAACCTGTGTCAACTCCCATGATCATGGGATGAAAGCTATGTGTTGATGATGGGTTTGCAGATATAGATCAAAAACACTACAGATCCATGATAGGAAGTCTGTTGTATCTGACAGCATCAAGACCAGACACCATGCTAGCAATAGGACTAGTGGCTAGATATCAAGCAGCACCTAAACAAAACCACCTTCTTGTAGTCAAAAGAATATTTAGATACCTACAAGGAACAACACAGTATGGAATTTGGTATCCTAAAGGAAAAAGCTTCACTTTGACAGCATACACAGATGCAGATTGGGCCAACTGTGTAGATGACAGGAAAAGTACAAGTGGAGGTGCTTTCTCTCTAGGAGAAAGTCTGGTGGCATGGTTAAGCAAGAAACAAACATATATCACTCTGTCTACAGCAGAAGCAGAATATATAGCAGTAGCAGCATGTTGTACACAAGTCATGTGGATGAAGCAAACCCTCCAAGACATGAAGGTAAGCATTGATGAACCTATCTCAATCAAATGTGATAATACAAGTGCTATAAGTATATCTAAAATTCCTATGCTTCGCACAAAAGCTAAACATATCCCAATCAAGTATCATTTTCTCCAAGAACAAACGGCTCAGAAGATAGTAAAACTCGAGTATGTACCAAAAAAATAACATACAATAGATATATTTACTAAACTGCTTGCCAGAGAACCATTTGAATATTTGAGAGATAGACTAGGGGTAGTATCTGTAGATGCTCCTCTCTGATATGAAGAGAAAGCATAGTTTTAGGGGGAGAACAGAAATGAAAATATCATTCTCATGGGGAGATCAACCAGCAAGGGAAGCATGAAAAGAGGTCCTTAGGATCAAAAGGATTATGGCAATAATACATTCCACATAAAAGAATCAATAAAAAGGTGAAAAGGTTAGTGGTGCAGCGGAAGAGTGGTGAACCTGACGTGAACTGAACACAGAAGAGTAGTGAACCCGATGTGAATCTAATCCAAAGGTTCAAGCAGCAGCGTACAAAGTCAGAAAATTTCAGGGAGAGGAAATGCACGAAATATTGAAAAAGGATAAAATCACATGATCAAATAATAGAAGCTACACTAATAATTCAAACCCCTTGCCATTGATGTCAAAGGGGGAGGAAGAGAAAGCAACAGGAGAAAGGATCCTAACAGGGAAGTAGAGGAAGTGTATTGCCATCAATGCCAAAGGGGGATACTGTTGGAAATGTTGTCATTGATGGCAAAGGAGGCAGCAAAGACAGAGAATGCCAAAGGAGGAAGCAAAGAAGCGAACAAAGGAAGCAAAGGAGACAGGCAGAGGCGGAGGCAGTGAATATAGAGGTAGATCCATTACCACAGTAGAGGCAGAGGCAGAGCAGAGGCGGAGGCAGTGAATATAGAGGCAGAGCCATTATCACAGCTGAGGCAGAGGCAGAGCCGTTACCACAGCAGAGGCAGAAGCAGAGCCGTTATCTTATTCCGGGAATTGTAACCCAAGCGGGAGGATATATATTATTCCAAGAATCATTACCCAGTTGGAGGATACATTAAAGCGAAAACATAAAACTTATATATATGCAGCGCATTACATATATTGTGCCTTATACACAAAGGTCCAAACCATATATATTTATAGGGTGCGCAATCTATAAAGGCAGGGTGCAATGCATCGTGGGCCCAACGAGCAATGTTAGTCTTAAACCATTGGAAAAGTATATCTATGGGTAGCGCAGTATATAAAAATAACCTATGAACTTAATCCAAAGTTAACTCGCTAGTGGGACCCTCTCAAATCGCATCGAAGAAAGCAACGGAACAAGCAAACATGAAGTTGCGATTTCAATTGAAAGCCCGAACCCGATGGGCATATAAACTAAAATTCATATATACTTGAGTTCCGGTGAACAGTGACTGATCGCATTGGAAAAAGGTGGAATATCGGAACATGCAACTGGGAGTTGCGATTGCAATCAATCGCAATCGGAAGCAGTCGAAGGATAATACACTAATCGCATCAGCGAAAAACTGTGCAGCGGAACATATAAACAAAGAGTTGTGATTGCGATTGGAATTTCGGACCCGATGGACTTATAAACTATGATTTATACAGTCTTAAGTTCTGCGTCAAAGCAAATGATTCATCACAATCAGAAATATGTGGATGGTATCAATTGCCTCAGAGAAAGGCAGCTTGCGACTGCGATCAATCGTAATTGGAAACCTCTGGAGGAGAAATATATCGCATCGGAAAGCGTGGAAAGTGGGCCCGAAAGGGAATCTGTTAAGTATTAACATGATTCTTTATTGTTATATTGGAAGTGGTAGTTTTTTTGTTAAAAATGTATATAAGTATGCCGAGTATTGAAATGTGCCGCGTGGTCTGTGGACCCACGGGCCTCGGCTTAAGGTGGAGGGCGATTGTTAGTATAAAATAATTGCGAAGTGTGCAATTGCATCGGGCCATAAAGCAAAGGTCGTGGTCTATGTATGTTCTTCTTGCAGAGCTCACCACATCAACAAGACAGTTACTGTGGGTAAAGCACTGGAATTTGCCCAGATTTAAAGTCAGTAGTTATATATATATATATATAAGCGCTGATATAAAAATCATAGTTACAAATGTATGGCATATGGTCATTACCTTGCGACAGTGAATAAGAAAACAAACAGAGCCGAAAGGGACAAAAACAAAGTCAAAGAAAAGACAAATGCGTAGCTAGCCAAGAGGCTGAATGAGTGAGTTGGAGTTCTCATTGTAATTGAATGTAAATAATTTTAATTTATATTGATGTGATGCATTGGTAAGTCTCTGGAAGAGAACAAATATCCCACTGTAATGTTAAATTGATACCTACAATTATATTTTCTGAATGAGCAGATAAAAGGAATGAGAAGACAAAAGCCAAAGAGTCATGATTGTTCACTCCAAATTCCTAGTGAAATACAAACAGTCATGTGAGTAACTCTATATATAATATCAATTGGATATGCATAAGAGATGTTAGAGAGAGTAAATATAGAGAATGCGGAGTATAGAAGAGTGAGGCAAAGAACATTAAGAAAAGAAGAGCAGAAAGAGATGCTACAGAACAGAGCTGATATCTAAGGTAAATCAACAAAAATTCAGTTTGAAAAATTGAGGAAGTTGGAGCTTCCCTATCAAGTTGTAGCTTGATAGCTGTCAGTTAGAGCTGACTGAGGTTGGAGCCTCCTGTAGGTTGGTGCCTACAGAAAAACAGTGGTGAGAAGGAGTTGGAGCTTTCCTTTGCATCATGACAATAATAAGATGTGGTTTTCTCCCTTTATGGGTTTCCACTTATATTTGGTGTCTCTGTGTATGATGTTTATGTGTTGATCTGATTTATATCATCTGCTTAATACCTGCTGCTCTCATATTAAAGTCTGCTATTATATTATATTAATACTTTCTGCTCACATTCTAAGATTACTCACATATTAAGTTGGACATGAAATGAAGGGTAAATAAGTTTTAATGAAAAGTTTCAAAAATCCATGAATGTGTTAAACTGATTCACCCCCCACCTCTCAGTTTAACTAAGGGTTCAACAATTTGATATCAGAGCAGGTTCCTTTGTACCAGTTTAACAACTGAAAGGAGATTTATAGGTTCTCAGGATGGCTATTAAAGAAGGATGCTCAACCAATAAAGCCCCTTTCTTTACAGGTGCAAATTATTCCTTCTGGAAAATCAGGATGAGGACATACATAATGTCTCTAGGAATAGAAGTTTGGGGTGTTGTGGAATTAGGATATGCCCCAAAGGCAACTGATTCGGATAAAGAATCCAAACAAGATTTTGTAGCTAACGCAAAAGCCATGAATGCCATCTTGAATGGATTGTGTGAAGCAGATTTTATCAAAGTAATGCACAAAGACACTGCCAAAGAGATGTGGGATACTCTAGAGAACATCCATGAGGGAGACAAGAAAGTAAAGACTTCCAAACTTCAAATCTATGGAGCCCAGTTTGAGAACTTAAAAATGAATGATGATGAAGACATTGACAGTTTCTTCCTAAAAGTTGCAGAAATTGTTAACAATATGAAAGCTCTTGGAGAAACCATGCCAGAAAGAATAATTGTGCAAAAGATTCTAAGATCTCTTCCATCCAGGTTTAATCCCAAGGTGTCTGCAATAGAAGAAACAGTTGACTAGGAGACCTTGACCATGAACCAGCTACTTGGAAATCTAACAACATATGAGATGAGGCTCCCATAGAAGAATCCAAGTCTCAGGGAGGCAGCTTTTCAAACAGAAAAGAAGAAATAAGACGAGGAAGACATATGCTCTTGCTCGGATGAAGAAGAGGAAAAATTTGTCAAGGAATTGGATAGGGGCTTACGTAAATACAAAGGTAAACTTCCTTTCAAATGCTTTAACTATGGAAGAGTTGGACACTATGCTGCTAAGTGTCCTCACAAGAAATTAAGGAATCAGGCTCAAGAGTCAGAGAAAAATATATCAAAGAACTGGCAGAAAGGAAAGAAGTTCAACAGAAAATACTTCTATGCTCAACAAGACAACAATACATCTGATGATCCAGATGAACTCTCAAGTGAAGATGGAACCTCTAAATTTTTATTGATGGCTATAGAAGAAATTGAAGGTCTCCTGCTAGAATATGAAGAAGAAGAAGGTGAAGTCGACCTTGAGGGGGAACTAAGAAGTGCTCTGGAAGAGATTCATAGACTCAAGCTGAAATGCAAAAAACAAAAGGATATTCTCCTCAAGTATGTATGAGAAGAACATAATTCAGAAGTCCTCACACAGCTAAAGATAGAGCTTGAAGAAGCCAAGAAGATAGAGAACATGTTACTTAATCAAATCAAAGAAAAAACTCAGGAACAAGAAAAGTTGGAAGAAGAAGTAGTATGTCTCAGGAAGAAATTAGAAAATTCTAATAGGAAAATGGTTATAAACTCTTCTCAAACAACAAGATCTAGTAAGTTGAACGAAATTCTTGGTCCTCAAAGATCTCCTATGATAAAAATAGGAATAGGTTATGAAGGAGAATCAAGTAAAAGCAAAGAAAAGGAAAACAGAGAGATTATTTTTGTAAAATCAAAGAAGAATGATGAAGCAACTCAAACAACTCCTACAAAAGAAGAAACCTATAATAAGGAAGACAGATATCAGAAGAAACCACCAATATCAAAGAATGTAATAAATACTAAGACCCCTGAGTATGTCAAATTTGGAAACCATCAAAGGAGATTCTTTCCTCCTATGAAGAATACCACCTGTTATGTCTGGCACAAGCTGGGACACATTGCTGCATATTTCCATACAAGGAGGAGTAATTTAAACCAGCAAAATATGCAAACAGTGAAGAGACTGTCTCAAGCAAACAAATGGATAAAACAACCTTACATCAGGCATGCAAATAATTTCTATGGTTATTTCTTTTATTGTAAGGAATTTGGCCATAAAAATATTGAATGTAGAAAGTATGGACAAAGATTGATGTTCAACACCTCAAAGAGGTTTGTGAATCAAAGGAATTTTGTTCATACTCACAATTCTACAAAAATTATGATCAAATGTTGTATATGAAATCAAGTTGGACATATGCCTCCCAAATTTCCTCTGAAAGGATGTGATTCATCATCTCACAAAAGAAACCAAACAAAAGGATGCCTCCAGTGGAAAAAGAATGAGAATAAGTGTGACCTGGCTCTAACTGCTCAAGATCAAAAAAGCCAATGTTATTTGGACAATGGCTGCTCTAAACAAATGACTGGCGACAGAAGCAAGTTTATAACTTTTGATGAAAAGAAAATTGGTAATGCTACTTTTGGCAATGATAAATCAGGAAAAATCAAGGGAAAGGGCTCAGTCAGCTTAGATAATGGCATAGGTAAGGCCCAAGATGTACTATTTGTAGATTGGCTGAAAGCAAATTTGCTGAGTGTCAGTCAAATGTGTGATAAAGGTTGCAAAGTTCTTTTCAAAGCACAAGACTGTGAAGTCAGATCAAGCACCACAGGTAAGACTCTGCTCAAAGGTGTTCGAACATAGAGCAATTTTTACATCATGAAAGAGAAAGATGAAGCATGCCATCTTAGCAAACTTGAGGAGTCATGGTTATGGCATAGGAGATTGGGACATCTCAGCTTCGATCATATCATCAGACTGAGGAAAAATAAAGCAGTCAGAGACATACCAGAAATAAAAAGGCCTTCTAATACCATATGCAAATCTTGCCAATTGGGTAAACAGACCCGTACATCATTTAAGGCCAAAGATGATTTATCAACAAGTAGACCACTCCAGCTTGTGCACATGGATCTGTGTGGACCTGTAAGAACTAAAACACCAAGTGGAGAATCCTACTTCATGCTAATAATCGATGATTTCTCCAGAATGAAATGGGTTGCATTTCTCAAGAATAAATCAGAAGCTTTGGACAAATTCAAAATATTCAAAGCATTAGCAGAAAATCATACAAGATGCAAGCTAAAATGCATCAGATCGGATAGAGGAGGTGAATTCATAGATTATGACTTTGCAGATCTATGCAATGAATATGGCATAAAACAACAATTTACTATTGCAAGGACACCTCAGCAGAATGGAGCAGGAGAGAGACAAAACAGATCTGTTCAACAAATTGGAAGAGCCATGATGTAGGAGAATAATATTCCTCAAACCTTCTGGGCAGAAGCAGTACACACAGCAGTGCATATCCTTAATAAAGCTCACTTAAGGCTAAGCAGTGACAAGACTCCCTATGAAATTTGGCATGGGAAACCAGCTTCAATAAAACATTTTAGAATCTTTGGAAGCAAGTGTTACATAAAGAATAATGATGAAAATATTGGAAAATTTTATGCAAGAGCAGATGAAGGGATATTTCTAGGATATGCATCCAAAAGTAAAGGGTACAGGTGCTACAATAAGACTCTTCGAAAAACAGTAGAAAGCATTGATGTGAGATTTGATGAAGAACTTCTAGACGATACAAGAGATAGAGACTGTTGCAACCCATCAGACAACCTTGAAAAATAAAACCAAGATGATGAGGAAACAAGCAAGACAATAGAAGATACAGAGTTGAGTTCTAAAGACCCCTCAAGATACACTCAGAAGAATCATCCTGAAGACCACATCATTGGAGACAAGAGAGGAGGGGTCCAAACAAGAAGGGATCTCACTGCACAGACAGAAGAGGTATACATAGCCATGTTATCACAAATAGAGCCAAAGAGATTTGAAGAAGCCAACAATGACAAGTACTAGGTGAATGCTATGAATGAAGAATTAGACCAAATACAGAAAAACAATACTTGGGAACTAGTTCCTAGACCCGCTGAGAAAAATTTCATAGGCTCAAAATGGGTATTCAAAAATAAAATGAATCAGGAAGGACATGTAATCAGAAATAAAGCCAGACTTGTCTGCAAAGGATACTCACAAATTGAAGGACTTGATTACGATGAAACATTTTCCCCTATAGCCAGAATGGAAGCTATCAAAATGTTCCTGGCATCTCCAAGCTACCAAAAATTCAATGTATATCAAATGGATGTAAAATCTGCATTTCTGAATGGAGACTTAGAAGAAGAAGTCTACATGGAACAACTAGAAGGCTTCTCATTAACAGACAAATAAGACTATGTATACAGACTGAAGAAGGCTCTTTATGGACTTAAACAGGCTCCTCATGCTTGGTACTCAAGACTAGATAAATATTTGCAAAAACAAGGCTTTAAGAGAGGTGGAGTAGACAACAATCTATACATAAAATCCCATGAAAATGAACTCTTGATTGTTGTAGTATATGTTGATGACAATATGTTTGGAAGCAACAGAGAAGAACTAGCAAAAGGGTTTGCTGATGAGATGAAAATAGAGTTTTAGATGTCTATGATTGGAGAGCTCAGTTTCTACGTAGGACTTCAAATTCAGCAAAATAACACAAGTACATTCATCTCACAGGAAAAATACTTAAAAGAAATGTTGAAAAAATTCAAAATGGAGGACTGCAAACCTGTGTCAACTCCCATGATCATGGGATGCAAGCTATGTGCTGATGATGGGTCTATAGATATAGATCAAAAACACTACAGATCCATGATAGGAAGTCTGTTGTATCTGACAGCATCAAGACCAGACATCATGCTAGCAGTCGGACTAGTGGCTAGATATCAAGCAGCACCTAAACAAAACCACCTTCTTGCAGTAAAAAGAATATTTAGATACCAACAAGGAACATCACAGTATGGACTTTGGTATCCTAAAGGAAAAAGCTTCACTTTGACAGCATACATAGATGCAAATTGGGCCAGCTGTGTAGATGACAGGTAAAGCGCAAGTGGAGGTGCTTTCTATCTAGGAGAAAGTCTGGTGGCATGGTTAAGCAAGAAACAAACATCTATCTCTCTGTGTATAGCAGAAGCAGAATATATAGCAGCAGGAGCATGTTGTACGCAAGTCATGTGGATGAAGCAAACCCTCCAAGACATGAAGGTAAGCATTGATGAACCTATCTCAATCAAATGTGATAATACAAGTGCTATAAGTATATCTAAAAATCCTGTGCTTCACTCAAAAACTAAACATATCCCAATCAAGTATCATTTTCTTCGAGAGCAAGTGGCTCAGAAGATAGTAAAACTGGAGTATGTACCAACAAAAGAATAGACAACAGATATATTTACTAAACCGCTTGCCAGAGAACCATTTGAATATTTGAGAGACAGACTAGGGGTAGTATCTATAGATGCTACTCTCTAATATGAAGAGAAAGCACAATTTCAGGGGGAGAACAGAAACGAAAATATCATTCTCAGGGGGAGATCAACCAATAAGGGAAGCATGAAAACAGGTCCTCGGGATCAAAAGGATTATGGCAAGAATACATTTAGCATAAAAGAATCAATAAAAAGGCAAAAAGGTCAGTGGTGCAACGGAAGAGTGGTGAACCCGACGTGAACCGAACACGGAAGAGTAGTGAACCCGACATGAATCTAATCTAAAGGTTGAAGCAGCAGCGTACAAAGTCAGAAAATTTCAGCGAGAGGAAATGCATGAAATATTGAAAAAGGATAAAATCACATGATCAAATAATAGAAGCTACACTAAGAATTCAAACCCCTTGTCATTGATGTCAAAGGGGGAGGAAGAGAAAGAAACAGAAGAAAGGATCCTAACAGGTAAACAAAGGAAGTGTATTGCTGTCAATGCCAAAAGGGGAGACTATTGGAAATGTTGTCATTGATGGCAAAGGAGGCAGCAAAGACAGAGAATGTTAAAGGAGGAAGCAAAGAAGCGAACAAAGGAAGCAAAGGAGACAGGCAGAGGTGGAGGAAGTGAATATAGAGGCAGATCCATTACCATAGCAGAGGTAGAGGCAGAGGCAGCGAATATAGAGGCAGAGCCATTATCACAGAAGAGGCAGAGGCAGAGCCATTACCACAACAGAGGCAGAAGCAGAGCCATTATCTTATTCCAGGAATCGTAAGCCAGGCGGGAGGATATATATTATTCCAAGAATCATTACCCAGATGGAGGATACATTAAAGCAGAAACATAAAACTTATATATATGCAACGCATTACATATATTGCGCCTTATACACAAAGGTCCAAACCATAAATCTTTATAGGGTGCGCAATATATAAAGGCAGGGTGCAATGCATCATGGGCCCGACGAGCAATGTTAGTATTAAACCATTGGAAAAGTATATCTATGGGTAGCGTGGTATATAAAAAGAACCTATGAACTTAATCCAAAGCTAACTTGCTAGTGGGACCCTCTCAAATCGCATCGGAGAAAGTAGCGGAACATGCAAACAATAAGTTGCGATTGCGATTGAAAGCCCGGACCTGATGGGCATATAAACTACAATTCATATATACTTGAGTTCCGGTGAACAGTTACTGATCGCATCGGTAAAAGATGGAATATCGGAACATGCAACTGGGAGTTGCGATTGTGATCAATCACAATTGGAAGCAGTTGAAGGATAATGCACTAGTCGCATCAGAGAAAAACTGTGCAGCGGGACATATAAACAAAGAGTTATGATTGTGATTGGAAGTTCGAACCCGATGGACTTATAAACTATGATTTATACAAGCTTAAGTTCCACGTCAAAGAAATTGATTCATCGCAATCGGAAATATGTGGAGGGTATCAATCACATCGGAGTAAGGCAGCTTGCGACTGCAATCAATCGCAATCAGAAACCTCTGGAGGAGAAATATATCGCATTAGAAAGCATGGCAAGTGGGCTTGAAAGGGCATCTATTAAGTATTAACATGATTATTTATTTTTATACTGGAAGTGGTAGTTTGTTTGTTAAAACTTTATATAAGTATGTCGACTATTGAAATGTGCCGCGTGGTCTGTGGACCCATAGACCTCGGCTTAAGGTGGAGGGTGATTGTTAATATAAAACGATTGCGATGTGTGCAATCGCATCGGGCCATAAAACAAAGGTCGTGGGATCTTTATGTTCCGCTTGCAGAACTCACCACATCAACAAGACACTTGCTGTGGGTAAAGCGCTGGAATTTTCCCAGATTTAAAGTCAGCAGTTACATATATATATATATATATATATATATATATATATATATATATATATATATATATAAAGCGCTGATATAAAAAGCACAGTTACAAATGTATGGCATATGCCCGTTACCCTACGACAGTGAATAAGGAAACAAACAGAGCCAAAAGGGACAAAAACACAGTCAAAGAAAAGACAAATGCACAGCTAGCCAAGAGGCTGAATGAGTGAGCTGGAGTTCTCATTATAATTGAATGTAAATAATTTTAATTTATGTTGTTGTGATGCATTGGCAAGTCTTCGGAAGAGAACAAATATCCCACTATAATGTTAAATTGATACCTACAGTTATATTTTCTGAATGAGCAGATAAAAGGAATGAGAAGACAAAAGACAAAGAGTCATGAATGTTCACTCAAAATTTCTAGTGAAATAAAAAAATTCATGTGAGGAACTCTATATATAATATCAACTGGATTTTCATAAGAGAGGTTAGAGAGAGTAAATATAGAGAATGCAGAGTATAGAAGAGTGAGGCAGAGAAGATTAAGAAAAGAAGAGCAGAAAGAGATGCTATAGAACAGAGCTGATATCTGAGGTAAATCAACAAACATTCAGTTTGATAAATTGAGGAAGTAGGAGCTTCCCTATCAATTTTCAACTTGATATTTGTCAGTTGGAGCTGACTGAGGTTGGAGCCTCCTGTAGGTTGGTGCCTGCAGAAAAATAGTGGTGAGAGGGAGTTGGAGCTTGCCTTTGCATCACAACAATAATAAGATTTGGTTTTCTCCATTGATAGGTTTCCACTTATATATGGTGTCTCTGTGCATGATGTTTATGTTTTGATCTAATTTATATCATCTGCTTAATACCTACTGCTCTCATATTAAATTCTACTGTTATATTATATTAATACTTGCTGCTCACATTCTAAGATTACTCACATATTAAGTTGTACATGAAATGAAGGGTAAATAAGTTTTAATGAGAAGTTTCAAAAATCCATGAATGTGTTAAACTGATTCACCCCCCGCCCCCCTCTCAATTTAACTAAGCGTTCAACATGGAGTATTTAAAAAAATAAAATGGAAACACCAGTAGGTTCACCCTTGAGCATGGCACATGTTTTCATCATTATCCTATAGATGTGTTATATTTTTCCTAGAAGTCATACCATACGTATGAATCCTTTTACTCCTTCGTCTAGTGACTTCTAGTCATTGCGGAGCACACTTCAATTCCTCCTAAATTTTTGCATGATTATGTGCAGATAATCATTCAATGATGTAGTCAATTTTATGATGTACCATTGTATGTTAAAGGTAATTCTAAACCTTAGTTATCCATTTGTAGTCCTTGTTGAAATTTATTGTTGTTCATCCCTATTTTAGTTGTACGTTATTCAAATCGGATATTAGCATGTTTCATGTCAGTTGATGGGGAATACATTAAGGCCCTCCTTCAATGGATATCCCCCTATTGACATCAAATCATTATCTAGGAATTGGGTCTATAAACCAGTATTACCTTGGAGCTTATAGTCCTTAGTGGCAGGCTTCCTCATGATCAAAAAATTGTTTTCCTTATTTTTCATTTATTGGTAAAGTTTAGTAGTGTTCAACATCATCTCATTTATTTGTTTTAAAGGATTTTTCCGAGAAATTTGGGCTCCATTTTCATCAATGGTGGGTCCCCTCACAAATATTAACAATATACCTTAATGGATGGAAATTAAGTAGTTCTACCATGCTTAATACCATCTCATATAAACACATGATGTGGAATCATGCCATCTTGTATTAGGATGAAGGCCTTGGGTTTGGGGATATCTCAATTTTATCTGCCACCCCTCCCAAGCTATTATGGATTATATAACATGCTATGTAATTTGAGGACCACTGTGTGGCACATTTCTTCTATGTTTTTTATATATTAATGTATACTATAACATATATCCACATTGTACTTCTTGAAAGGAATCATATCTTTCTTGATGGAACAGATAGATCTTATTCTTTCATGGAGATGTATTTACCATTTCATGCCATCGATCTATAAGGCGTATTTTTGGCATCCAAGCTCCAATATTTCTTATACAAAAATGGATATGTCTACCTTGTGGATGATCTATCTATTATTGAGTCTTGGTTATTTGAATAGATCCTAACTAGTTTCTTGGTTCTTGGCTTATTCCTTGCAATTTTTTCATTAACCACCATATTGTAATACATTTCAACCATTAATTTTTCTCTTTACCTCATACATTAGGGGGCATTGGTTATAAAATTATTTTTCACCCTTAGGTTTGGAAAGGGACCTAGTCTTAACTTACATCAACTGAGGGATGAAAGCCACTATTTTATCCCTAGATAGCCTCACTTTCATGCTTCATTTCCTTAGAAAAAGAGAATGGTATCACCATATTCTAGTTGCCAAGGAGCGATGCAACTATTCCCATCACTAGTTTCCTTTACCACAAGAGAAATGAACGATAAAAAATTCCATAATTTTGTTTCCCAAGATGATAAATTTGACCCGGGATAATATCATCACTAGTAAAAAATGATGAAATTAATGACTAGGTGACTAAAAATGTTAGTCACTGCAATTATTTCAAGTGAATTACTACTAAATTTGAGCAATTTTTTGTGACTGAACTAAAAATGACTAACTTGAATGACTAATTTAGTCTTGGAATAAAATATACGACTAGATAATAAGTGACTAAACTAAAAGTGACTAACTTAAATGACTAATTTAGTCCAGGGATAAAATATGTGACTAGATAATAAGTGACTAAAGTAAAAGAGACTAACTTAAATGACTAATTTAGTCTAAGATTAAAATATATGACTAGGTAATAAGTGAAAAAATTAATAATGATTAATGTAAATGACTATTATAGTCCAAGAATAAAAATATGGCGAAATAAAAATTACAAGAAGTATATGAATTAGTCATTTACGTCATTAATTTTTAATTGTGCCAGTCCATATATAACATAAAAAAACGGTTGCAGAGCATTTTATGAAAGACTCAGAAAAAATGCTATGGTGATGAGACATCCTTGTCAGTATTTTGGGAAATAATAAGTTTAATAAGCTCGAAACAACTCTTGGAGTCATGTTCAATGAGTGACCATAAACTTAGGGGTGTCGGAGTGGCTTATTGTGGATAATGAAATCCTCCCACCTGCTAGTTCTAACCCAACTATTAAATGTCTTTAGTTAGCATGTGTAAATGCCTTTAATTGATCCATGGATATGTATGAAACCTAATTTTGCATTGAAATGATACAAACACCCAAATTAACACGAGGTATAGAAATTTCAACCTTACAACTCTCTCATCCAATATTAAATACTTCACTAATTATTCAAGGGGTAATCTACTTAACTATATATTAAATATTAAAAACTCTCATACTAACACAAGAAAATAATAATAGTATTTAATATAAAGTTATAATATAGTTAGATGTTAAATTGGCATGTGAGACCCCCTTGTTCATGGGACAATGGTTGTCCTTCATGTAATGATTTAACTATTTAATCCATGGAGGTATAAATACCTTAATTTCCCTTGGATTCAGACCCGTGACATTTAAAGGGGAAACACTTTATAACACAATTCTAACAAGTAAATACAAACTTAATTTGTATATGTATCAAAGTTAGTCTAAGAGTTGCATGACATGCTTAATTTTGCACGAAAGCAAGGGAACTTCTGAAGGGTTGATCACAATAGGCATGTATGGTCGATTAAGATTATCAGAGGTATGTTAGTTTGGTTTTCCCAATCCACAACTTGCACACATTGTTATTATTGTTAAAGGTATGTTAGGTTGGTTTACTTGTTCAACATCATGCACATTTGGTTGTGTTCATTAAAGGCATGTTAGTTCAATGACAAAACCAATAGTTTGTCAAGTTGGTCAACTTAGCCGCGAGTTGTGTGTCATGTCAATCGTCTTAATGAGCAACATGTCATGTTGATTAGTTTATTTACTGACATGCACATTCCATTGTCATTGTTAGTGATGTGTTAGGTTGGTTATTAACATCTATTTTTTATTAACACTGTCTTGGAGATTAACCCTATCAACAAGCATGTTTAACTACAATTGTGAGAGGTATATTAGGTTGGTCAACCCCATCAAAAACATTTATGTTCAATTACGAATGTTGAGGCATACCACATTGGTCACCCGATTACCAACATGTACCTTTTGCTTATCCCTAGTAGAAGCATGTTAGTTTGGTCAACTTGATAAACTACATGTATGGTTGGTTACACATATTAAAGCTTCATTTGATTGTTCGATGCAATATATAGTGTGTAAGTCTTGTTACCATTATTGAAGGCATGTTTTTTTGGTTAACTTAGTTAACATCACATACCTTCAATACGATTGGTAGAGGCATCAAAGGATACTCAACCCATTTAAAGTAATGCATAACATTGATGTGGGCTCGCTTATTTCTTGGTGGGTAAAAATAGTCTGTTATTATTCCCCCACATTGCCATGTGACATTTTCACCCCTCATGGGCCAAATTGCCTTCTTAAGGGGGTTGTTTATTTAAGATAGGGTTAGGTCAAAGTCTAGAGTGACTTTAGTAGAATAAATACCACTTAGTTGTAACTATCGAGTTAAAGTGGTGCTTTCATAAATTTGAAGATGCTTCTATCACATTGCAATGTATAAAATTAATTAATTTCCACTTGCTTGTGTTCATCAAAAAAATTTCAATAAAAAAAACAAATGTATGTCAAAGCAAGTTAAATAGCCCAATGCTCATTGACCCACACCACCAACGTTCCTAGATTGATCTCCTCGCTTGAATTTGTTGGGGTTCAACCTCATCCCTCCTAATATAAGTCATTTACTCCACCATTACGTACACATGCATACTTCTAAAAAACATGGAAAACTTGACCATTGTCATGCCTTACAAAATAATTTCAAAAACATTGTTACATTTGCACCACAACATATACATATGTGCAATTTGTATCAATATTTCCTAAATTGTTATCTAGTTCTCTTAATACAACATTCTAGCACCTTGAGACCCCTTAACCCTATGAAGATCCTTATATTGATTTCATGACCCTCTCCATTTTACGGTTTCCTCAAACTGATTTTGTAACACCCTCCATTAAAATCATTAACTACACTTCAATATATTCAACTTGAAAAAAATTAAAACAAAAAAAATACTATAATTATAATATTGTATACATGAAATATCTAAACATCTAAGAATAATGATATATCTTTAAACCTACTTAACAATATCAACAATATATATACATATCTAAACTAATAATACATCAACAATATATCTATACGTAAACTAATTATATGTATTTAAACCTACAATACTACAAATACTTTCACGGTCATTGCTTTATTGAGAACCTTCTCCCTACGAGAGTAGATCGAAAAGGATTTCTATAGTGACCCTCATTATTTTAAATTATTGTTTTATGAAATTTAAAAGACGAAAAAGAAAAAACATAAAAAATAAATTACACATCAACTCAAAACTCAGTATAAAAGTCAAATAGTAGCATAAACATAATGCCTTGAAGATAGAAAATCTACTAAAAATCACACTTTCATAATCACTATACTAGAAAAGTGTAATGAATATAATAAAATATAATACCCACCATTGCCACTAAATTTACTCCTGATTCCCTCACTTGAACTCCTCGTAAATTCCATGTAAATTCCTCAAAATCAACTTATCAATATAAGATTATAATGTAATGTGTTCGAAATGCTCATTGAAATCCATCATTAATCATGAGAAAGTGATTTCCTTGTTAATCATTAGGAAGGTCAATTAGTTTGATTGCGTTATTATTAAAATATCTAGATATAGATATATACCATATGGATATGGCTATGGATATATTATACCTTAGTTCATGTATTGTTATGCTATATTTGTAAATGAATCATTATATTATGAATTGTTTTAAATTATATTTAGGAAATCCAATCAACAAGTGGCAGGAACTTCCAAACCTGGGTGGGAACCTTTCCCTCTCTCAAATTTCACGAGAAGGCGAAAACAAATGCGTTCGCAAGGATTGTTTTATTTATTTGCCAAATTTTAAAACCCTTGCTGGTTCAAGGGTTTCGAATTTGATTCTCGGGATTTCCATACGGATTGCGAGATCTATCCTGCGCAGCTATGCCGAGCCTAGCCATAGGAAAGCGTGGTAGGAGTTAGATCCCCGTCAACTGAGCCGAGCCAAGCTATGGGCAAGCGTGGTAAGAGTTCATCAGATGACCTGGATTCCTCCGAGGAAGAATGGCCACAGAAACGTGGTAAGAGTTCATTAGACGACCTGGATTCCTCCTTCGCTTATAAGCGACATAAACGAATTTATTCAGTCACATATCGGGCAGGATCAGAATGGGTTCTCCTCTATGTATATTGAGCGGTGGGGATGGTACGCTGTTTCATTTTTCATTTTTTCCTTTTTTTTCTTTTCAACCCTGATCAAGATTTACAGGTACAACTCTTATTCTCATATGTTTTTCTCCCAAATCTGTTTTCCTTTTTCCTCGGAATACATCCAACGACGAGCTAATGGCCCTTTACCATTGACTAGTCCCTTTTTCTCTCAGAGTACATGCAGAAACAAATTAATAAGCTTTTACCATTCTGTCAGGCACCGTACCTTTCAAACTACTGCAAAAACACACTGCACAGAGATCTGAAAACAACACATGCAACGAAAATTTCTTCAAAAGCTTAAAATTCACTACCTTTCTTCAGCATTTCATGCCAGGGACACTGAATTGGCCGAGTTTCAAATCTCCAGGGGTAAAAAAGAGAAATGCAACATCAAACAGGTTCACCTAAAATAAAAGATTTAAAATTTAACACTGTTTGAACTTGCTGAACGCCTTTGGGGCATGATCTTTGTGCATTGTGTCATACATTTCGATAGGATCTTGGTGCATCGTGTCATACATTTCGACATTGTGTCATACCAGAGTTTATACGGTGCATTGTGTCATACATTTCGACATTTCAGCATTGTGTCATACCAGACTGCTTGGTTACAGAGTTTATACAGTGCATTGTCTCATACATTTCGTCATTTTGGCATTGTGTCATACCAAAGTGCTTGGTTACAGAGTTTATACAGTGCATTGTGTCATACATTTCGACATTTTGGCATTGCATTTCACAAAGTAGTTGAGATAGTTTTATAGAGCACATGAGCTTTTGAAATTCCAACTCCACTCTTTCTTGATTGCATTTTACTGAACTTGAGAGGTTTACAGTGAAATTTCATTAGCCTATCGGTCATCTCATGCGGATGCTACATATGACTTCAAATATGGTGTTCGTTCAATTTAGGTATGCTTAAGCATGCCTATTTGCTGAGTAATATTCCTATCTTGAAATGTTTCTTGTTTTTGGAGATACAAATTATTGATTTATGTGTTATAACTGCATTTCTATAAAATGCAGGGAGGTGGCAGATCTTTAGCACGGGAAACAATTGGAAGAGTAGTAGCTGGGGCTGTGGCAAAGAAGATACTTGAGCTAAAAGCTGGGACCGAGGTACGTCATACTAATTTCAGTATTGCAATTTGCAGAAATGTGTTGAGGCTTCTTGTATAATTTTTTCCTTTCTAAATGAATTAGACATTTTTAATTTCTGGGAACATTATTTCTCTACTAAATTAAATATATATTGTTTATCTTTAATTTTTTTAGAAAATAACATATTGTGGAATACCTCATTTAATTGCAGAAATTTCCATTTACTGAAAGCAGTGCCGTGAATGCTATGTCAAACTGCTTTCTTTGTTGGTATCTATGTGAAAATGGAAAGACTCATGATAGGAACGTCGAAAACAATATCATGTATGCATACTGATATTGCTAGGATGTAGGAATTTCCATTTTGTAGTTATTCATAGGATCCAAGCAGAATATTTGTTTTAAGAATTGAAACTATGCCAAAGGATCTGAACTTATGAATTTACCATGCCCAATTTTAGGCATGTGGCTTGGGCAATACTAAATATTAAGTTGGCTTTCGTTAACACTTAAACTACAGAATTTAAAAATTACTTAGACATATAAGTTCTCTAAAGCCATCAACTTCTAGACATCCTCTACTTAACCAACAAAATGAGCAATGGAATATTAGTGGAAGTCATGAAAGCTAATGAAAATGCATGTTATCAAAATGTCTAATCTGATAGTATGTGTTAAAATTTATTTGAAACCACCATCTTGGAAATTTACCACCTATTAGATTACAAAGCTACTAAATAAAGATACAACTGGGATGTTAAGTTATCCTAAAACCAACTATCTAAGCAAATAGATCAGATCTAGTTACTTGCTAGAATTATTAACTCAAAAAACTTTGGGTGTAAAGGGGTAGTCGATCAACTAGTAAAAGAGAACCAAACCTGGAGTGATTATGCAAAACTTTTAGATGTACATGAGTAGTAATCAGCGAGTAAAATACCATAGTCGCTGACAACCTCCTTCGACAAACTGTATGAGGCTTCTTCAAATACGAGACTACATTAGCTCATAAATTTTCCCTATTAAGTAGCACTATCTACTCAATTCATATACCATACACTTCACAGTCTGTGCTGGAATTTTTCAAAGCTTTTGTTTTTGAAAAAAAAGTAAGAACACTAAATATGAATCTCCTTTTCCTTCAAAAGGCTCCCATCTACAATGTGAATGAAAGGCATTCTACTAAGTAACAAGGATAACAACTTTAGAGTACAAAACTTCTTGACAAGTACTAAGGCTGTGATTGCAACCATTGATTGATCGGTTGCACCAAATAAGGGGACATCTAATGCATGCCAGCCCCTACCAAATAATACATCAAAATTTTTTAAACTGTATTGTCTAGGAAGCTTTATATTTTAACCTATTGAATGTTTTGGAAAATGATCTTCAATGTTTGTATCTCCTTCTTGCATTTTTCAATGGCTAGTGCTATTCCCAACCCTTGATTTTTTGTTTCCACCACTTCCTTTTAGGAGCCATAGTTTCATTTGTTGTAACTGAAGCACTGTAAGCATGCTCACAGCTATTACTTCAACATTTTCCTAGTTTTAGTATTTTCTGCAAGGTATACAATAAAATATTACCATTCAAGCCTCCTCGACAACTCTATAGTAAAGATAGTAATAGGATGTTGAGATCCCCTTTCTACTCCACGAAAAATCATGAAAATATTTTAGAAAAAGACTACAATAATGCTCTCAATCAACCAACTCCATGATACAAGTCAACGATAACATGATAATGGAGTTGGTTTTGCAACAATCCTCCAAAAATGGCACCACAAAGTAAGGTTCCTCCTCCAAGTGGTTGACCATGTATCTACCTTCAGGAACAATGAATGAATCCTCCTTAGAAGAATGTGTGGCCTCCAAAGTGGATTCATTCTTCAAACCTTGAATGAATGCACAAACACCATGCAAAACTCCAATAAAGTGGCACTTGTGGCATCACGAGTAGAAATTTCCATCAATATTCAATGCATAAGATGTCTGGCTGCACTTGAGCACTGCTCAGCTATCTATCAAAGGAACTGGGTATGATGGAGGCATCTAGTAGAGGTATTGAGGGTGAAATCTAGTAGAGGTTTAACTCCTTCAAGGCATTGGTAGTAGTGAAATGTTACTATTAGCATTAAAGGTTTAGTTGTTGACACATTTAAGCCTTGTGGCTTGGTACCCAATTTCCATAGTGTATATGCTATAATTGCAATCCATGTATATCATATCACAGGTGATGACAAGCCCAAGAAAGAAGAGAATGCAATACAACTGAGAAGTGAGATATTCTACCTTGAAGGCATGACTCATTAGGTATGTAGCTGAAATGAGAGATAGCACAAGAGATATTTTTCCTTTGAGATCCTTACATTGACTATGAAATTTTTTATTAAACGTTGAGGTTTCATAGTGACATGATTTTGCATAGGGGTCTAGCAGTTATTTGTATGTCAGAATAAGAGGCAACTTGAAATTTTTTGCAAGAATTGAGTTCATAAAAGTCTGGCCTAATTAAACAAGAGGCCTAGTATTGACTTGATTCTTATACTCTGAAAAACAAGGAGTATTTTTGTAGTACCACTATAAAAATGAAATTCTAAACTTTCCTACAGTCCTGAAGCAGTCATTCGGACCTCCTTAAGGACAAAAGGTTTTTTTTGATCTTGGATTGTTCATTTTGTATGCCTGTCACTTCAAGTGGGTATGCTTTGAAATATTTTGACCTTTTGAGAATTAATAGTCCTATTGTGGTGTGGGATTCGTTGGATACATGAAGGTGTATTAAAGACTCTAAGGGCTCAGTCTACAGGCATTTCTTGACAACTATTTGACCCCTGGCTATATGAGTCATAACTATACATTGATGAGACTTCATGTCTGTCATAGTTTCAAGAATGACTTCAGCTCATGTTGATCCAAGTTTCAAAGATTGCAAGCCATTCTTATCCGAGTTTTAATGGAAGATTACAGATCTAGGTACAAATGTTCTTATGTCCGAGTTTGAGGATTTATTTAATAACTCTCTTCTACCCTAGAACAAAACGACCTGTCTTGCATATTGTTCACTTGAAACAACCTCAATACAGATCGAGATTTATCTGGACTGAATTCTCTTAAATTTGATTTGTAGTTCTGAACAAAATTATATTTTTTTGTTGTTTAAGGTTCTCATAAGTATTTGTTTGAAATTTGTGGCCTCTCCTCTACTCTTTGAACAAGATTATTGAACATAAGTATGATAAATATTTGTTATTAGAACTAGTGCCTAAAGAAAAAAAGTGTCATTGGTGTAACTCACTTAAGTTTCATGCATGGATATTTTACAGTTTGAAAGGCTAGTCGTCTAAGTATACATCTAATGTAGAATGATTTAAAACTTGCAAGAAGACTTCTCTAGTCCAAGGGTTTACAACAAAAGTCTCGATCAAGACTCGGTTCCCAGTAAGACCATCTCAAATATTAGTTGTCCAAGGACTTGAATTGTGAGCAGTAACCTAATGTGACATCTCCAAATTTTTGATCTTCATAATGAAAAGGGAGACAACATACATCTTCATGACATGAAAGGTACATCAACTTAGTTTGATTTCTGTCTTTTCTCATTTGAAGGAATTGTCATCAGTTGAAGTGTGTTGTCACATACAAAAGTAAAACCTTCATTATCATCAATTTCTTCATTGGATGGTAGAATGAATTTATTGCAACAATTGAGATAGTGTAAGGCTGGGTATAGGTTAGATTAGCGACATCTAATTCACAGATCCTTTCAAGAATAGAAGTTTCACGTTTCTTCACATTGGAAGACATTCGTACTATAAAAGGTAGAAAAGCTAAGATATTGAACAATGTTCAAAACCCATCATGATCATCATGATATAGTCAAGGACCTCTCCTTAATAATTTGTAGGGTGTCTGAAGCAGATCATTTGATTCTGAAAAGCGCAACATGCCAAGTAGTGATAACAAGACCTTCAGGGATCATGGGTACGGTTACAATAAGAGAATGAATATTGTGTAAGTATATAATGGAAACTCCCTTATTCGAGATTGACTATGAATCAAGCATTCTTGATCCTTAAAGAAAATGAGAGGCAAAAACACCTTATGATTTGAAACAATATTTGTTGTGGCTAGTTAACAAAGGAGTTCAAAATGATGGTACTATATAACTTGGAAGTGACTTTTGCATAATGACAACTTTCTTCATGAACAAAGTTGTATAACAACAGATGAATTTTAAACATGATTATGACCTCCAGGAATAATATGTGGTCTTGGTAAGTCTAACCACATGTCATTATAGTAATAGTATGTGATAAGTAATTGGATAAATCATAAAAGTTCTCGGGGAGAGTTCACTCTATGATGATTACGTCTACTAAAATCATGAGTGCTCGGTTACAGAGTTTATACTCTGAATAGAGAACAGGATTGTGTCATGCATTTCAGCATTGCGTTTTACAAAGTCATTGATATATATTTTTACAACACATGAGCTTTTGAAATTCCAAATCCACTCTTTCTTGATTGAATTTTACTGAACTTGACAGGATTACAGTGAAATTTCATTAGCCTATCGGCCATCTCATGCAGATGCCACATATGAATTCAAATACGATGTTCGTTCAATTTAGGTATGCTTAAGCATGCCTATTTGCTGAGTAATATACCTCTCTTTAAATGCTTCTTACTTTGGAAGATACAACTTAGTGATTTATGTGTTATAACTAAATTTCTATAAAATGCACGGAGGTGGCAGATCTTCAACACAAGAAACAATTGGAAAAGTAGTAGTTGGGGCTGTGGCAAAGAAGATACCTGAGCCAAAAGCTGGGACTGAGGTACGGTCATCCTACTTTCAGTATTGCAATTTGTAGAAATGTGTTGAGGCTTCTCTTATACTTTTTTCCTCTCTAGATGAACTAGACATTTTTAATTTCTAGGAACATTATTTCTCTACTACCTTAAATATATATTGTTGATCTTTAAATTTCTAGAAAATAATATAGTGTGGAATACATCATTTAATTGTAGAAATTTCTAATTATTGAAAGCAGTTTCGTGAATGCTATGTCAAACTGTTTTCTCTGTTGGTATCTAGTGAATATGGCTACAGATAATCATTAAAGGACTTGTGATAGGCACATGGTAAACAATATCATGTATGCATACTGCTATTTCTAGGATGTAGGAATTTCCATTTTGTAGTTATTCATAGAATTTGAGCAGAATAATTGTTTCAAGAATTGAAATTATGCCAAAGGATCCGAACTATTGAATTTTACCATGCCCAATTTTAGGCATGTGGCTTGGGCAATTCTAAATATTAAGTTGGCTTTTGTTGACACTTAGATTACAAAATTTAAAAATTTAGACATGTAAGTGCTCTAAAGCCATCAACTTATAGCCATCCTCTAGTTAACCAACAAAATGAGAAATGGAATATTAGTGGAAGTCATGAAAACTAATGAAAAGGCATGTTATCAAAATTTCCAATATGATAAGTATGTGTTAAAATTTCTTTGAAACCACCATCCTGACAATTTACCACCTATCAGATTACAAATCTACTGAATAAAGATACAACTAGGATGTTAAGTTATCCTAAAACCAACTATCTAAGCAAACAAATCAGATCTAGTTACTTGCTAGAATTATTAACTCAAAAAACTTTTGGATGTAAAGGGGTAGTCAATCAACTAGTAAAAGAGAAAACCAAACCTGGAGTGATTATGCAAAATTTTTGGATGTACAGGAGTAGTCAATTAGCTAGTAAAAGACCATAGTTGCTGACAACCTCCTTCGACAAACTGTATGAGGCATCTTCACATACTAGACTACACTAGCTCATAAATTTTCCCTATTAAGTAGCACTATCTACTCAATTCGTATACCACACACTTCACAGTTTGTGCTGGAATTCTGCAAATATTTTGTTTTTGAAAAAACAATAACCACACTAAATATGAATCTCCCTTTCCTTCAAAAGGCTCCCATCTACAATGTGAATGAAAGGCATTCTACCAAGTAACAAGGATAACAACTTTAGAGTACAAAACTTCTTGACAAGTTCTAAGGCTGTGATTGCAACCATTGATTAATCAGTTGCAATGAATAATGGGACATCTAATGCATGCCAAACCCTATCAAATAATACATCAAAAATTTTTAAATCGTATTGTCCAGGAAGCTTTATCTTTTAACCTATTGAACATTTTGGAAAATGATCTTTAATGTTTGTATCTCCTTCTTGCATTTTCAAATGGCTAGTGCTATTCCCAACCCTTGAACTTTTGTGGCCATCACCTTTTTTTAGCAGCCATAGTGTCATTTGTTGTAAATAAAGCACTGTAAGCATGCTCATAGCTAATACTGAAACCTTTTCCTAGTTTCAATATTTTTTGTAAGGAATACAAGAAAATATTACCATTCAAACCTCCTCAACAACTCTATACTAAAGATAAATATGATGTTGAGATCCCCTTTCTACTCCAAGAAAAATCATGAAAATAATTTAGAAAAATACTACAATAACGTTCTCAGTCAACCAGATCCATGATACAAGTCAACAATAACATGATAATGGAGTTGGTTTTGCAACAATCCTCCAAAAATGGCACCAGAAAATATAGTTCCTCCTCCAAGTGGTTGGCCATGTATCTACCTTCGTGAACAATGAATGAATCCTCTTTAGAAGCATGTGTGGCCTCCTCCAAAGTGGATTCCTTCTTCAAAACTTGAATGAATGCACAAATACCATGCAAAACTCCAATAAAGTGGCACTTGTGGCATCATGATTAGAACTTTCGATCAATATTCAGTGCAAAAGGCTCCATTTGGAAAATTCCATGGTTGAAGTACAATCTACAAAGGAGAAGACGAAGTAATTATTTATGAGTGGACATCCTCATCATAATAGCTTGGAAATGCATGCAAGGTGACTTCCTCTCATATAAGGTGTCCTCCCCATTGACTAAGAAATTCCTCAAAAGGGTAATGACTCTTAAAATATTTGTTGAAATTGTGAGTGCCTTATAATCATATGTCTGGCCAACATGTCAATTGTTTTCCTTGATGAACAAATTTGAGAAAAATGTTTGAATTATCGCTGGAGATGCAAGTGAGACTTGAACACACTGAAATAGATATGAGATAAAGTTGTATATTCTTCACATAAGTATAAAAATGGATCACACAACACTCTGAATGCATGTGCAACTGCTACTATATTTCATGTTACCTTATTTTTTCTAAATGTTGAGTATAGTTTGTTGGAAATTATCAACTATTCACTAGTGGCTTGGCCTCTTCAAGTGTGTAAAAAAACATCAAACTGTTCTCAAATATTTGCTACATGTTGTATAAAATTTTTGATTTGTAAGAAATGACGTGTTTAGCTACAAACAACCCTCATACACTTTTAATTTTCACATCTGATGAAGTCAAAGTAATATGGGGCTTCTTCATGTTGTTTTGGATTTCTTAGCCTACATGAACTTTGTCTTGCTTTTATTTTTTTTACTTTGAATTTTTTCATGAAATTTGCTTTAGTTATTTTTATTAGAACTCATTAGGTTCTAGAAGATGTGCATCAATATTCTCCTCCCATGCTTGAGAGTTAGTTTTCTCTATAGAAAATTTCCAAAATTTGTCCAAATCTCTCTTTTCACAGCACGTAGAAACTTATTTATCTAGTCCATTTAGGCCAATGACTTACTTATCTAGTGGACCATTCTATGTTTTGGGTGAAGGAGTCACACTTCTCAATTTTGAGATAGATTCATTTTACACATGCTTCCTTAGCAGCCAGGTTGGTCATGAAATCCTATTCGAGAAAATGGACTTCATGTAATTTTCCTATGGCATACCTATTATCTGTAGCATCATTTTACACAACTGAATTGAGCTTCACGGTTTCTATGGCTTTGTCTATAACATGCTTGGACATTTACTTTACTGAATTTTATATTTGCAACTCTCCAACACCTTTCTGTGAGCTTCCTACTTTCTCCAAGTCGCCAGACAATGTGGGTATTCTAATAGATGTTACGGGAGAGGTACACTAGCAACCATTCGCCTCTTGGATGTTGAAATTGCTGAATAGATGCCTTGTTGAAACAAGGCTTCAAGTAGAAGACCTTATTAGTTCATCGTTCATGTTTTCATCTTGTATTTTACTTGCTTAAGGAGATGGTACATTACAAAGGCCTTGTTTGTACTTTATACATTTAGCATCATCATCACTGGACGCAGAAATAATTCCTATCAAGAATCTTATGCATTCAATGGACCACTATTTATGATTTGACCATGGGTGCTTTCCTTCATACTTTAAATGACATATGCCCTATATGCATTGTTGAATGTACAACTCAAGAGTTTCTCAATGCTAAGTGTGTTTTCTCAGACATTTAAAAATACAAGCAACAAAGAAAGATTTATGAACACAAACACTTTTGTCAATTTTAAAACTTCCATGGTTGTTTTCTGATATTGACATCGAATTTGATATCATCAAGAAGACAAAGTGAAGAATTATGAGTATGTTGCCTAAGGTATGGATCAAAGTAATGAGTGAAAACATTTTTGAGGTTTTGGACTTAGCATTGCAAGATCAGATTGCTGATGTCCAAGCTGAAGATGTTGCATCTATGCCAATTCTTGCATTCAATTCTAGCTATGATGTTATTACGACCATGTGTAGAAGATTGGAGGTATTTTTTGAAGACAAATATGAGAAAGTTTGTGAAATTTTAGCTCATGATATTGGATACATTGCATGTTTATCTGCTACTCCTTTAGAAATCGATTATGCAACCAATTTTTTGTGTCAAATCCACAAAAATGTTGGCTTGAAAGTCAATTTGGGAAACATAGATGTTCTTATATTAGGATTCTTTTGTACTCAGTGTGATAAACAAATTTCAGCTAACTCAGGGAAAAGTGACCTTGATGTAACTTTATATCAGATATAAAGGAAATACATTCTTAATAATACAACTGTTAGAGTTTTTTCTTTCAATATTTTTCATTCTCTCTTTTATCGACTTCTTTTTAGTGAATCATTAGAGCAAGTTCTTGTTGCTACTGTGGGAAGAATTTCTCCTCTTCTATGCCATGCAATCAAAAGTGGCCTTCTAGGAAAAAAACCTTTGTGGATAAAATACCTAGATATACTTCAACTTTATGAGAAGAAGGTTGTGAGGAGATAACTTTTTTTGAAAATACATTACTTCATTGAGAATAATGTATTTGATATTTTGTTTGAAGATGATGACGCATGTAGTAAAACAAAAGAAGAAAATATGCTTGGAATATTGAAACATGCTTTGGAATCCATTGAGGATCCAAATGTATTTGAGACTTTGTTGGAAACGGTAGCAAAAATTATGAAAATGGCTAATGTCCATGGATATTTGTTTTTTTTTTTTTCTCATTTTCTTTATTGATTGATTAGCTTAACAATTCAAATAGTTGGGTAAGAACAACGACTACTAGGTTAATACATAAATCTGCTAGTTTTAAATAGAAGGGAGGAATCAGATCAATCCTCTTCAAGTTTGGTGGAATTAGAGATGAGATGTTTGAATACTTGAAAGAAAGGTTTGTCACATGCCTAGTTATGAGAATTGAATTTGCAAAGATAATTTTGGGTATACCAAGTGTAGATCTTGTTCAGGAGATGGTCCCTGTGGTTCTTCCAAAGCTTGTAGTTTTACAACAGCAAAATTGCCATGCATTAGCTACTTTGCATGAATTGGAAACATAGTTGAATACAATTTTTCCAGTTTTGTTGCTGGAATGGTGTCACAAGGCTCTATATTTTGTGTTTCCTCACTAAGATAGAAAGGAACTGGTTACTTTAATGCAATTTTATGAAGCCCAGACATGATCCAATACTAGAGATATTTTTACTAGAGTGTTGCCAGTTCTACTTGAGGATTTTGTACGTTTCCTTAGGGATTCACACAGTGACAATACTGATGAAAGGCTATCAAAGGTTCTAGTTATGATTTAAGAGGTGGCTAGTATTGTCACTGGATCAGATGATATTCTTGGAGTTTTAAGGAATTACTGGTTTCCATTTTGCTAATTTAGGGAACAATTCCTTGTAAGCAAGGAGGAAGAGGTGAGAGTAATACTAGGTGACAAGTGGCAAGTGGGAATGTATCACAGTGTATTTGTAAAAATATAATTGTAACTCACATGTTTAGGATACAAACAACCACCAATGACCCCATTGATTTCTCCATCAATTACTCCATTAATTAACTTCATTATATTTTGGATTCTATGTACTACAATATATCTGCATTTGTGGCATTCCTCTCTTGTAGGCTTCCATTTATTTTTTAAATTCCACTTATATTACTTTAAGGAAAAGGAGCAATTAGGAAAATGAGAAATTAGTTACACTTGTGATATGTGTATGCACATATTTTATCAAGCTCCACACAGAAGAAGGTTTAAGAACTACGGAAAAATATTTATGATGTTACTTGTTTACAAATTTGAGAAAGGCTCAAGGGTTACAATCAAGATCTAGAAATTTTGTTTCCTGGTGGATTGTGATACATTATTGGATTTTTATAACGCTTCAACGCTTGTTTAGGATATAGGTAAGTGTGAATGAGTAAAAGCTTTTTGTCAATGTTCTATATTGGATTCCCATTCTCTCTAAGTTATCAAAGGCAAGTTAAAACTTGAGTAGACTAGGGACAACATATTCCATTGCCAAACTTTAATCTTACAGGGAAGTGCACAACACTTGTTTGATACTTCCACAAATTTTAAGGGCACGCCAATAGAAATGTCAATGTTGTTGCATACACTGGTGTTGGTTAATTTTAGAAAAGTTGTATTTGTCAAATATGTTGGTTTCATGAAGTAATATTTCCAACCAAGAGGATAGAGACTTGGCATGTCTAGGACATAGTGGTCTTATTTCTTGCCTGTATTTGTGATTTATTAGTATTCCACCACTAATAACTTCATTACGTAGTTGTCTGTTTAGTAGTATATTACAACAGTGACTTGTTAAAGGAAAATGATTCTAGTTTGTTTGAACGTCATAAATTGGAAGGAAATCTAGCTTTGAATTAGAAAAATGGAATATATTTTGAAAAATATGTTTTTTGATCAAATATAGGCCCGTTGCCTAATCATTTAAAAAAAACAGTCACGACAATAAACAATGATTTTGGACACAATGAATTAAATAACTCTCCAGCTCAAAATTAAGTTAGCATATTCAGTTTTGTGTGCATCAGATAAAAATGAATGAGTAACATTAAGTTTTCTTTCAATATTTATATAACCATTTTAGAGATTCTAAATGGAAATTGCGTGTGCTAATCTTTTTCAATTAATTACATGGAAAACAAGGGGCATACATAATTTGTTGGCTTATGGAAATTGGATTCCTTTTCCCTTGGAATAGTATGTTGATATTGAATATTACTATATTCAAGCTATATTCTTGGTTATTATCACAATTTACAAAGTCTTGTTTTATTCTTTTTTGGTTTCTTGTTGTAATATTGTGTCAGCAATACTTTTCTCCACCCATTAGATTTCTACTAAATAGTTTTATTGTTGAAGTGTAACTTCTTCTTAGAGATAACTAGAGGAAATGATACAAATACAAAAGTGGAGCATAAGACATTCTTAGTAGAAATTGCTAGCTTTGTCACCGACTGAAAATCGCGTTATAAGATACTGTAAATTAGCTACTATTGGTCACCGACTGAAAAATAGTCGTTTATATGTAAATTTTAGTCATTTTTTTAGTAACTAATTAGCCTTTTTCTACTAGTGGATTTAGCATGGGGTAAGTAATTGCAGCCTTTATAATAACTTATATTTGCCCTAGGTGCTTATATTTATCCTCCAAAATCTATGAGAATCCTATATAACGAGACTCTTCTAGGGGAGGGAGATAGAAAAGCACAAATTAATAACCTTATGTTGGTGGATTTATTAGCAACACTTCCATGAATTTTTGTGGTGAACCTAATCATAGTGAGTGTTCCAAAGAATACAAGGAGCCAAGGTATTTGAGAAATTATTTTTACACACCAAGGTATAATTATAAGTAATTTAATGTAAACTTCATGAAGATTTCTCCCCAATATTTGTTTCACGTATATGATTTCATATTACATTTCAATTTTCTTGGAAATTCATATATATATACATATATATATTACACTAACATATCTATGTTTTGAAATATATTTTTGGTTTCCTTGGATTTTATGTGTGTCAGTAACAAGAGTTAGCATCAGAAACGAGATCTCTAGGAACTAGAACGTAATTTTCTATAGTTGATCTAGTCAAATCTAACACCAACAAGAAAAGGATTGAAGGTATACACATATTTATTCCTATATTTTCATTTATTTAAGAAATTTTGTGTGATAGATATAGAAGAATCTTGTAAGTGGTTTACCATTTCATTTCGCAGATCTAAGGGAAAGATCTATGTAACAATAGTTATTTTTCCAAGAGGAAACTTCCGTGCAAATAATATTGAGGTGCTCTACATGCTCTTCATTGGGTCTAAAGTATATTAAAGTATAAACTATGAAGGGTACCAAAAAATTATCCAAATGTGAGAAAATAATGATGTTTATGAGGCATGTGAAGGTGGCTAGTCCATTTGTTAACCTAAATGGTACCACCACGGAATCATAATTCCCATATTAGGTTTCGAATGTAATATTATGGATATCATACTTGATATTGAATTGGTGATACCTAGACCTAAAATATATTTTTAAGACATTATGGCTCCCTTTAGTTAATAAAAGAGATTGTCTATCATAGGTACTGAGTATTTGTTTTTAGTAGTCATCTTGTTCGATTTCCTTAACTCACGCACGTCCAAAGAGTATCATTTTTATTCTTTAAAAATAGTGTTGGGTCTAATATAATATTTATCCAAAATTTCATATATTTGGATCTCTGGATCTAGCAATTCTGGCGTACTCATCTTGTACGATGTTCTGGACTATGGCACGACCACTGGCATGAGTTCTAGAGAGAATTTTATGTCCCTCTTGGGTGGTAATTTGGGTATCCCCACTGAAATCACATATTGTATTCCTATATAATGGGGTGGTCCTCTACCTTCAACTATTTATCCTCAGTTTCACATGTCACTTGTATAACATACATTGGATATTATTTTTTGCGTCATTTTTAAAATTTTCCTTATGGATACAAGAATGAGTTACCATTGTAATAGCCTTTTCTCTCCATTATCATGCATGTAATCCAAGGATTTACTATAAAATTCCAATTTCACCTTGTGAACTACCATTCAATCCATATCAATCAACATGTTGTGTGACCCAAATGGAAGCACATTTACTGTGGTTGAAGTTAGTAGGCCATTATTACCAAACTAGAAGGACTCAATAGCACCAATTACCTTTGTTTTGTTTATGATAGATAGCTCCACCAGCCAAGACTTGGAATGTTGATTTCTATATAACACACAACCTTTGAAAATTTGAGGTATGTGTATCCAATATTATAATTAGGGTCAATAAAAGTTGAAATGATATTTTTGGAAATTATACCTTCCATCTCCACCATTAAGGCTTGGTGTTCCACTTTCCTATTTTCTATTTTTGCATAAATATAAAGGATATTTTTAACCACATTATTGATAGTTGTGGCTTATTAGATGTTGTATAACCTTATATTGTCATGTTTTCTTTATCGAAAATCCCTTAGTAGGTGTTCCTCTCCAAAACCCTATAATTTTAATGTCTTGATCTCTGCTTTTGTTGATCTAACTAGTTGATCTGCACTTGGAGTTGTGTGGTTCTATTGGAAGTCTTTTTTTGTGAGAATTTTAAATTTGATGCTCCTCCAAGGTTTTGGGAGGATTTTTATCTTTTCTTCTTGAAGTAAGCCTTCTCATTCCTTTTTCATTATGTCTGGAATACAATCTCCTACTTATACATCATAACAATATTTTTCTTTTCTAATGGTGGCATATAGAGTTATAGGTTCATAAAACACTATTCTATCCTAATAGGAATATGATTTGTCATTGAGGAAAATTTATCTCTTCACATTTTCCTCTTCTACTAGGGAACACATCTCAGTAGTTCTAGGAACCAGTTGGAATAGGTATCCATATTGAGTTTTCCTAGTTTATTTCCATGGAACTCCTTGATTTTTTTCATCATAATACCTCTTTGATAGGTATTTCTCCCTAAAATATATCTCAAATTTTTTCTAAGTCAAATTATTTTATTGAATGCCTTTAACATTTGTGAGCTCTTCTGACCATATATTAGCTTGACTCATAAGATGAAATATGGCTAGATGTGCCTTCATGTTCTTAGAGTTCTTATGCACTCTAAAGTACTCCTTTAGTCCCAAAATCCATGCTTCAAACTCCCAACTCTTTCTAATTTCCCTATCAAAGGTAGCAGTATTTTCCTTATTGAATTATCCATGTAATAAAAACATGGTATCCTTTTCCTTATTTTTCTTATATATTCATGATTTGGTTGTTGTATTCGATAACTTAGCAAAATTTTCTATTCCATCCCCAAAGGAGTTTGTTAACGTGTCCTCACTAGTTGTAACTTCCTCTACACTCATGTGCATTCTTCCTATACTTTCTTCCTTCTAATTTACTAGTTGTTGGTCCATACTTATAGGTTTTAGATGGGTTGAGAATCCACTTTAACCTGAACATGTCCATATTACTAAGAGTGGGTTCATGTTGTCTCTAGCTTTGTTAATTTGACAAGATTTGCAACACTACAAAACTTAATTATTTTTTCCTTGGCCTTAATGCTTCTCCATTTGTTTTCCTTGTAACTTATCAACTCAACCCTAAAATTTCTTAGTTTTTCCATTTAGTATAGAGGTGTTTCCATTGCTTTTATTTCATTCGATTCATATTCCTTGTTGCGTGTGGTCTTCTCTAGGTTGTACTAGACCATTTTCATGGGAAATGTTTTTATTTATTTGGTTGCATGTACTTCATATAATGTGTTGAAACAACACATAAATATTAGTTTAATTAAAAATAAAACTCCTAGAAATTATATATATGTTTTTCTTGGTTACACCAACATTGACCTTACTGGTCTAAAGTTGACTTTTAGAGACTTATACTTCATATAATCAATTATGGTTAGATAAATAAATAAAATTCAAATCTAATATTGTACCTACATTAAAATATTTAATAATAAATAAATCCAAACCAAACTCTCTTCTCTATTCCCATTTAGTCCAAGTGTTGAACCCTTCGCTCTAGTACCATATGTAACATTTTTGATCCCTTAATACCTATTAAGTTTTGATTCATTTATTCTGAGCCAATATCAAAGGTTAAATTATGGAGATGGGATTAGAAAATTTCCTCTTTCCTCATACTCCTAAAAAAACAATTTTTACACTACCATCATTTTCTACTCATCAAGAGATTTCCAACAATATGAACCTCATCCAAAACAAAATTCTCAATAAGATTATATGCTTCTTTAAAATTTGGCCCTTCTAGTTACCTCATAATCCATATGTACATGTGAGCAGTGTATTAACTTTCCATTTCCTCCCTAGGTATATCTGAAGTGTTATATGGAAAGCATTGATCACCAAAAATTGATAGGTTGAACACTTGGCATCAAATATACCAATGGGTTGACCACTTGATGCCAAATATATTGATTTCCCAATGGGATAACCAACCAACACCTTATTTGTCAATGGGTCAATGGCTTGATGAACTAATCACTGAATGCCTAATATCTTGATGGGTCATGTTGTTTCTTTGAAGATATTTCTTTTCTAAGGAACTGTGCCAAAGAATGTAAATGAATATTTTATTCGAAATGGGTGATCAATGATTCAAACCATTTACATGTACATAATCCATAAACTTGAAATATTTCTCAGATTATTGATCTCAATATTAACAACATGTACATACATTCCTGTAAATTCTTGTGATAGATGAACGAAGAAAATATTTGATAACTAAATATCCTTCCTTAATACTTGAATTATTAAATATAGCAGAGGAATATAGAAATATTTCTATAGCTAAGACACACATATATATAAGAGATGAAAGAAGGAAACATTTAATTGATGTAGAGGTACTAATTTACACAAATTGTTCAATTAGCTATTCTCAATATTGATAGTAACTTTATGGTGGGATGTCAGGGAGGTCAACCTTCAACCTAGCCTTACCTGGTATGTTAGATACCAACATTACTAGTATAGTCCCTTATTGTTGTTATTGTAACCCCCTTATGGTTATTATTTTACCCTTGTAACCCCCATATTGTTATTATTGTGCCCTTAAATTACTATTGTTAGGTCAGCTCGGATTATATTGGGCCCCACTAGGATTACATTGTGGCCCCATGGACTCCTATATATAGAAATGAGGTTTTGTAATTTTTATCATCCAAGAATTGTTCATTCATGTAATGTATTGGAGGTTTCCCCCTCAAGGTGGCTTATATCTAAGGCATTTATATCTCTTTTCTTCTATTTTTGGAGCTGGTTTCACAATATTTGGTATCACAGCTTTGGATTTTAGGGTCTCGCTGCTCCAAACAGGTCATCATGGAATTTGCAGTATAACATTTTTTCTGCGAAGGTTCCGAAGCTGGAATTTTTAGAGTGCGACAAAAAAATCCTGAGGAACCTCAGCGCAAAATTTCAGAGCTTGGTTCGCAATATTTTCGGAGATATGATTTGTGGAAGTTAGGTCTTTTTGCAGGCTCTTAAATTTCACTTAAAAAGGTCATCACGGAATTTTCGCTATAATTTTTTTTCTACAAAGGTTAAGAAGCTGAAATGTTTATAGATAGAATCTGAAATCCTGAGGCACATCATCGCAAAATTTCAGAGCTTGGTTCACAATATGTTTCGAGATATGATCTGTGGAAGTTAGGTCTTTTTCAGGCTCTAGAATTTCATCTCAAAGAGGTGATTATGGGAAAAGCTTCATAACTCTCTCTCTGAGCACTGGATTGGAATTTTGTAAAAAATGACTGGAAGTACATATAATTTAGTTTCTTGTCTATAAATTTCAGAGCCAAAGGAGAAAACAGTGACATGTGGCAAGTCGTACAAGTTCACTCTATTGAACTAGTCCATAATTAGGTCATGGTGGGAGATTGGACATAACTTTGTCTTGAAAAATCCTATTTAAGTCAGACCTATGGCATTTGAAAGAAGCATCAGAGGACTACTACAGGGCCAAATTTCAGATATTGATGATCTACAAGTATATAGATAAGTCAATTTCAATAGCGAGCCCCTCAAAAGCAAGTAAAAGGTGTGTATTTTTTTTTCCGAATTGCATAAGTATTTTTTGAAGAATAAAGTTGAATTGAATCCAAGGGCATATTATAGAATAGATATTAGTATTGGATTCTCAAATGGCCCCTAAAAATAATTCAACACCCATTAATCCTTTAGAAGGCTCTACTATGACTCATGAAGACGAAGAATGGCAACATGACATATCAAAATTAGAAGAGCAACAAAAAATGACATGGAATTTTTGAAGAAAGGCGTGGAAACTAAGATGAATGGTTTGAAGAAAGGTGTGGATTCTAAGATGGATGGTTTGAAGAATGGAATGGAAGCTAAGATGGATGGCATGGAATCTAAGATGGAAAACATGAAGAATGATATAAAAGTAGACATGGAAGGTTTGACAAAGTTGATATAAGAAATGTTTCCTAATGGTTGAAAGATAGTAGAGGAAACTCATGATGAGAACAAAATAAATGTTAATCGTGATTTCATAAACTCTAATGTTGGAGGGAAGAACCACCATATTCCAAAAATGGATATGTGGAAGTTTGATGGAAAGGATCCTCTAACATGGATAGTACATATGGAACAATATTTTGATCTCAATAATGTGCAAAACACACAAAAGGTACGCATTGAAACTTTACATTTAGAAAAAAATACATTTCTATGGTATCGATGGCTTTTCTCCTGTAAAATAATTGTCACTTGGTCAATTTTTATGGAGGAAATGATAGCACATTATGAGGATAAAAAGAGCAACACTTTATTTAGCCAATTGATAAATCTCAAACAAAAGTGCTCAGTGGGGGAGCACATTGAGCACTTCCAAAAATTGAATATAAGGATAACTAATATTTCAGAGGAACACAAGATTGATCTCTTCATAGGTGCTTTAAAGGATAACATCCAACACGAAGTTCGCGTTTCGGAACCTGATTCATTGGAGAAGGCGTTCAGGTTGGCAAGAAAAATTGAATGTAAAATTATGGCGACAAGGAAGCCTACCAGTCACTTCTATAAAGATGTAAGTGTTGCTACTCCTAGATTTCCACAAACGACAAGGTTGACACCACAACAATTGGAAGAAAAAAGAGCAAAAGGGCTTTGCTACAGTTGTGATAGAAAATACACTAAAGGTCATAAGTGTGCTGAGAAGAAATTATTTTACATAGATTGTGAATAGGAAGAAGAAAATGAACAAGAAGAGGATATACACCAGGAACCAGCCCTAGAAGTGGAAGAAATGAGTCCGACCATATCGTGTAATGCATTGGCAGGAATTACCACTCCTCAAACTCTCAATATAGAAGGAAATATCAAGAAGAAAAAGGTAATAGTGTTGATTGATTCAAGTAGCACCCATAATTTTATTCATTGTAAGGTAGCCAAGGAATTGAATTATTTCCTATACGCGGCACTAGAATGTCAAGTGATGGTTGCAAATGGAGGAACTATAAATTGCTTTGGAAAATGCCATAATATCAAGCTAACCATGGGGGAATATGTATTTAATATTCCAATTATTTCCATTCCTATGGGAGGTTCTGATGTTGTACTAGGAGTACAATGGTTACAAACTTTGGGGATGGTAGCTTTTAATTTTCAAGAAATTTTCTTGAATTTTTTTTTAGAAGGAAAGGAAGTCGAATTATGGGGTATTGCAAGGAAGTCGGGAAAGATAATAAGCTCTAATTTCATGAAAAATATTCTAAAGAAAGAACAACGAGGCGTAATTGCACAATTGTGCTCACTAGAAGTTCCAACATCAAAATTATCTATTTTTGGATATCTCCAAAAAGTCTTGGACAATCATTCCAAGTGTTTAAAACTCCCAAAGGGCTCCCGCCTATTCGTGATCATTATCATGCTATTCATTTGATCCCAAGAAGTGTTCCTCCAAACATCATGCCTTATAGATATCCTTATGTCCAAAAGAGCAAAATTGAATGTGTGATTGGAGAAATGTTAGAGGCTAGTGTAATTCAACCTAGTCAAAGTTATTTCTCTTCTCCTGTAGTATTGGTACACAAGAAGGATGGATCATGGTGCATGTGTCCAGATTGTAGGGAGCTCAATAATCTCACCATTAAAGATAAATTTCCCATTCTTGTGATTGATAAATTATTGGATGAATTACATGGAGCAATTTATTTTACCAATTTGGATCTTCATTCAGGATATCATCAAATTAGAATCAAGACTGAAGATATTCCAAAAACAACATTTCAAACTCATGAGGGTCATTATGAATTTTTGGTCATGCCTTTTGGCCTTACCAATGCACCTTCTACATTTCAAGGGTTTATAAATTCCATTTTAAAACCCTTAGAAAATTTGTGCTAGTATTTTTTGATGATATACTAATCTACAATAGGTCTTGGAAGGATCTTGTTCAACATGTTGACAAGGTGCTCAAACTATTGCAGGAGAAACAATTATATGCAAAAACATCCAAATGTTTCTTTGGAGTACAAGAGGTGGAATATCTGGGTCATATTTTATCTCATGAGGGTGTTAAAGTAGACCCTAACAAAATTAAAGCCATTAAGGAATGGAAAGTCCCCACAACCATAAAGCAGTTGCGAGGATTTCTCGGGTTAACGGGGTATTATCGCAAGTTTGTTAATAATTATGGGAGAATAGCAGCACCTCTAACAACATTATTGAAGAAAGATGCATTTTCATGGACTCCTGAAGCAACTAAGGCCTTTGAACGTCTTAAGGAGGCAATGTGCCTAGCACCGGTCTTAGCTACGCCAGACTTCATGAAAACCTTTATTGTGGAATGTGATGCCTCAGGAAATGGAATTGGTGCAGTTTTAATGCAGGAAGGAAGACCCATTGCTTTTGAAAGTCGTCCAATCAAAGGAAAGTATTTACAGAAACCTATTTATGAGAAGGAAATGTTAGAAATATTGCATGCACTAAAGAAATGGCAAACTTACCTAATGGGAAGACACTTCAAGGTAAAAACTGATCATGATAGTCTTAAACACTTTTTGGAACAAAGACTATCTTCAGAAG
This sequence comes from Pinus albicaulis, assembly GCA_034641835.2. Lineage (NCBI taxonomy): Eukaryota > Viridiplantae > Streptophyta > Pinopsida > Pinales > Pinaceae > Pinus > Pinus albicaulis. The sequence continues at coordinate 503,396,864 of CM076572.1, read as the reverse complement.
AGTAGAAAAAATGGGTCACAAAGATGTTGGGTTATGACTTTGAAATAATCTACAAAAATGGGAAGCTAAATGTTGTTGCAGATGCCCTCTCAAGAAAGAATGAAGAGGTGGAAGCATATATTTGTGCCATTTCTATTGTCCAAACAGATTGGATAACCGAAGCAAGAGATGAATGGAAGAAGGACGAATAAGTGTGGGCATTCATTCAAAGCAAGATCCTAGTAAATCCAATACATTTAGTTGGAAAAATTATTCCTTATGGTACAAATATCGCTTATATATTTGTAAGAATTCCCAACTAAAACAAAATATTGTTTTGGAATTGCACACTTCTCCTTTAGGAGGACACTTAGGATTTTTAAAAACTTACCACAGGGTGAAGAAATAATTTTTTTGGGATGGCCTTAAATCTGATATTCAAAAGTTTGTGGTGGAATGTTTGGTTTGCCAGCAGAATAAAGTTGAGACAATTAAGACCCCTGGTCTTCTACAACCTTTATCCATTCTAAGTCAACGTTGGGACGATATTTCAATGGATTTTATCACAGGTTTACCTAAGTCTGAAGGAAAGAGTGTCATCATGGTGGTAGTTGATAGACTTACCAAGTATGCACACTTTTTTGCATTATCTCATCCATTTAAAGTAAGTACAATTGCTACTACATTTATGGACACAATTCAAAAGCTACATGGGAACCCAAGGGTTATTGTGAGCGACAGAGATCCCATTTTTACTGGAAATTTTTGGACAGAGTTATTTTTTTGTTTGGGTATTCAATTAGCTCATAGCTCATCTTCTATCCTCAATCTAATGGTCAAATAGAGATAGTAAATAAATGTTTGGAAGGATATATTCGTTGTTTGTATCTGATAAAAAAACGCAATGGGTCAAGTGGTTACCTCTCGTTGAATGGTTGTATAACACTTCCTTCCATACTGTAGCAAAAATTACCCCATTTATGGCACTTTATGGATATCATCCACCATCCAGCACATCATATTTAATACAAAATTCTAAGATTCAATCAGTGGAAGATCACATCGAGCATCAACAAGAAGTTCTCCAACTCTTAAAGGATAACCTGAATTTGGCACAAAATCGAATGAAACAACAGGCAGATCAACATCGCAGCGAGAGAATTTTTGTTGTAGGAGAATAGGTATTTTTACAGCTACAACCATACAAACAAATTTCCCTCAATCAAGCTAAGAAGGATAATAAATTATCACCAAAGTACTATGGTCCTTACAAGGTGTTGCAAAAGATTGGTACTATGGCATAAAAATTGGAGCTTCCTGCTTCTTCACGAGCGCATCCAGTTTTCCATGTTTCATGCTTAAAGAAGGTTATAGGTGAAAATATTCTAGTTCAAACAATATTTCTAGAGCTTGATGAGGAAGGAAAAATCATATTGGAACCTGAAGCAGTCACAGAAACATGAAATCGACAGCTACGGAATTGATCAATTTCAGAGTATCTCATCAAGCGGAAGAACTTACCCACTAAAGATTATACATGGGAGGATGAGAATATTATATAGAAGCACCCAGAGCTACTCAAGCGTTGAGGACAACACTTTTTTGAAGGAGAGGAGCATGTTAGGTCCCTATATTACTAGTATAGTCCCTTATTGTTTTTATTGTAACCCCATTATTGTTATTATTGTACCCCTGTAACTCCGATATTGTTATTTTTTTTTCTTCTGAATATGGCTACTTCTATATTGATACAAAAAATAATGTTACATAGAGACCGAAGCCTCGAGAATTCCAGCCCATTGATGCAGCATTCTCGCTTTACAAACTGGACAATGATCATCACAACATTTTGGATGTAGACTCTGAAAACTTTGTAGAACAGTAAGACTGTCTGTTCCTAACGAGTGTTTGACATTTATGACAGAATTTTGAACAAACCTGAAAAGTAAGACTCCTGTGGAGTAGGCCATAGTAGCCAGATTTTTACAATTCCGTATCATAGCATAAACAAAAATGACAGTATTATAACCTGTGACAAAAGCCTTGACCTGGACATATAGCAGAGTGTAGTTCCCACGCAGGGGAGACCATCCATAAACCAAAAGGAAACCCATAAGAGCAGTAGCAGAAATAAGCATTAACAAAGGACTATAGAAAGACACCTTCGGGTCGACGAAAACCAAAATGCGGAAGCGCAGACCAGGAACCATGTTACTGAGTAGAGGGAGGATCTTCCTCGACAATGAGACATCCGAAATTGTAGGGGTCCTCATCAACAGGAGGTGGAGCACCATGGTGCGCTTGATCCCCATCAGGTGGAGCCGAAGGATTTGCCTCAAAGTCGAAGTTGGCAGCTTTGTCCGGAGAAGAGACATTCTGCTGAATGTTCGCCTGAAGATTGCAATGCTCTGCCCCTGCTGTGGGCTCCAGAGAAGCCACCGAGGCGGCGCGAACCTAGTCTGAAGTAGCCTGATCAGAGGGGGCAGCCCGAAGGTCAATGGTTACCGTAGCCAGGAGAGAAGTATTGTTGACGCTGCAGGGGAAATGAAAGTGGGCATGGTGGGAGTGAGCCCGAGAGGACAAGCGGAAGTGCCCAGCAGGATTAAACTGATTCCGACCTCTGCCACGGCCTCTTCGCGGAGCAGGAATATGCACAGGACCAAATTCTGAAGAATACGACGAGGAATCAGAATTGGAAGGAGAGGACCTGTTTATGGCACGCCCAATGGCACCTGCTCGCCTGCAACGCATTCTCGGGCGTAAGCGAGGCATGGATTGAGTGATATGGACTTGCTGTTGACAGGAATCGAAGGAGGACGAGCGCTGAAGGTTGCAGGAGGCACTGTTCGAGAAGTGGAAGCCTGGCAGAATATCAATACAGCAATTGAGAACGCAACGAGACCCCGTGCTGGTGCGTGAGCTATGCTCAGCTGCAGCAGGGGAACAACAAGCGCTGAAGGGCTGAACATACAAGCAATTTCCAGAATCCTCCATCGCAAATGTAAAAATGATCTGGTATTGGGGAAAGAGCTCCCCTGGATCCGCATTTAAGTGCCGGACAGTGGCATTTAAGTTCATATGCTTGCGAGGGTGGGTGGCGGTGGTGGTGAGCCACGCGCCAACCCATGTGCCCCCCTGCACACCATTAATCTTTAATTCCACCCGCATCCAGGAGAGAAAGATCGTTATGCACCAGTAGAGTGCAATCATGTTGAAGTTGTAGATCATTTGAACTGCTGAGAGGGCCTGAGAAGAACGGAAGATCCATATCCACTCCTTGATTAGCTAGTATGTCAGCTACTTTGTTAGCTGTGCGACGAACATGCTTGAAGATTATACTTCGGGGAGTTCTGAGCCATTCTTCCATTTGCTCCAGTCTGTTTAGAAGCCTCCAGCTGGAAGCAATCTTGGTAGCCGAGGACCCAGATTGGATACGAGTTGCAGCTTCAATTAAGATTCTGGAGTCCCCTTCGATCTCAAGGGGGAGAAAATTTTCTTGAACCGCAATGCACATACCTTGCCACAAACCTTCAAGTTCTGCTGCATTTTTGGTGTCTTTACCTAATGAACCATGATAAATGTACTGAGCTGAGCCAGCTGCATCTCTGAAAATGCCTCCAAATCCTGCAGGGCCAGGGTTTCCCTTGGCAGCCCCATCAAAATTAAGTTTGTAGGGATGGATGATAGGGGGAACCCAAGACTGGGGAGAGTCCGGAAGGATAGAGGAGGGGGCAGAATTCCTTGCTGAGGGGGGCAGAGAGAGATTCCAATTCCTCATGATGAGGCGTTCCTGAGGGGAAGCCGGCATATCTGAATCCTGCCAAGATCTGAGGGCCAGAGTCTCTTGAATAGATTGTTTCAGGAGAGTCCATAGTGCATCAAGAGATCTGTTTTGGTCCTTGAAGATCCGATTGTTGCGATCTTTCCAAAGAATCCAGTATATAAATCCCAGAAGCAAAAGCCAAAGGGAGTTGAGAAAGGGGCTTTGGAAAGGTTTCCTGGGCCAGTTCCGGATCGTATTTGCTATATCTCCTTTTCTTCTACCTGTTCTGCGATTGCAAAGAGCTGTTCTCTCCCATAGTTGATCTGCAAGGGGACAGAGATCCATGAGATGGGTGATTGTCTCTGTTTGGAGTTTGCAGTTTGGACAACTTGAAGGGCCTATGAAACCTCGTTTTTGAAGATTGTCCCACGTGAGGATTCTCATTTTACTTAAGAGCCAGAGGAAGGTCGAAACTTTGGACCATATTCTTGATCGCCAAATCTGGTCCCAAAGCTGGTCCTTGATAGTTTGCCGTGGTTGAAAGAGAAATTGATATGCCTCCTTTGTCATAAACATACCTTTGGGAGTGTATCCCCAGCGCACTTTATCCTGTTGATCAGAGATTTTGATTTTTCTGAGTTTAAGTTCCTTATCTATTTCTCCAAACGTTTCCTCCTGCCAGTTGGTCTGCCATGTTTCAACTGGGCTCCAGATTTGATAACCCTGTGAGGTGTTTTGTTGCCAGAATTGATGAACAAGAGTTTGATCATTTTCTTTCATGTAGGCTTGCCACTTAGGTTTGTGAAAGAGAGAGGCAAGTTTGGGATTTTGCTGCCAGGAGTCTTCCCAAAATCTTGCCAAGTTACCAGAGTGGATTTCCCAAAAACTGTGCTCTTTTATAAAGGCACTATGAAGTCTAGCTGCATTCCAAATTAATGAGCCAGAGACGGTCGAGCTGAACCGGATTAGAGCTGCCTGTGAACTACCTGAGGCATATTTGGCTTGCCAGAGGCGAGCCCATGGAGGATGAGGGTTAGAGACCCATTTCCACCAGATGCGGGCTCCCATGGTATTATTACTGTGTAGAGGGTCTCGCAATCCAAGCCCTCCAGCGGCCTTAGGAAGGCAAACATCTGTCCATTTGACAAGAGCCCATTTTTTATTGAGCCCTGCAGAACCCCATAGAAAATTTCTTTGAAGAGTGCGGATTCTTTTCAGGACCCATTTAGGGGCTGCCAGTATAGAGAATAAGTAAATAGGCATTGCTTGGAGGACAAATTTGATGAGGATAATTCTGCTGGCCATGTTGAGTGACTGATACGTCCAAGAGGAAAGCCTGGAGTCTAACTTGTCAAGAAGGGTACGCCAGGTAACATGCTTGATTGCGGAGCTAACAAGGGGTGCTCCATGATACTTAGAAGGGAGACTAGTTATGGGAAAGCCCAATATTTTGGCTATATTGCGCTGGGTGAAGATAGGAGTATGGAAAAAGAAGAGCTGGGATTTTGCCTCATTGACAGTGGTACCCGAGGCTGCGGAAAAGAGATTGAGCAAGGATTTAAAGGCAGTTGCCTCTTGGACTGACGGGTGTCCGAACAGCATATTGTCATCTACGAATTGTTGATGGGATAAGGGAGGATGGTTATGAAGGGAGATGCCTTTAAGGGTGTGGGAGGAGACGGTGGCATGAAGGAGACGGCTTAGGCCTTCAGCCATAAGGACAAAAAGGAAGGGGGAGAGAGGGTCGCCTTGACGAATGCCACGGGAGGGGCGAAAGGTAGAAGAAGGAGATCCATTGAGCAAGATGGAGAAGCTTGGAGTAGAGATAAGGTTCATAATCCAACGGGTCCAAGTAGCATGGAAACCGAATGCCAATAGCATTTGATGAATGTAGGACCAACTGAGTTTATCAAAAGCCTTTGAAAGATCTAACTTTAGAATCATACCTGGTTTTTTGAGAATTTTGAGTGAGTGTATCACTTCGTGCGAGAGAATGATACCGTCCAAAATTTGGCGCCCTTCCACATAGCCGGTCTGCTCCGGCGAGATCAAGAGAGGGAGAAGAGGTTTCAGCCTGTTAGCTATGACTTTTGAGATTAGCTTGTAAATGACATTGCAGAGCGCGATAGGCCTAAAACTGTTCGGGGTGCTAGAGTCCTCCGTTTTTGGTACAAGCGCAATGAAGGTCGTGTTCAGAGAAGGGAGTAGCCAATGCATCATGTGTGATTCCTCCACAAGCTCCCAGACCTCTGTTTTGACCATTTCCCAAAAAATATGAAATAAATTGGCAGTAAAGCCATCCGGCCCCAGGGCCTTACCATCCTTTAATTGCTTCATAGCCTCTTCCACTTCCTGCATTAAGACTGGCTGAAGAAGTTTGCTGTTATGATCATCTGTTATAATTTTTGGTATGTGCTGCGTGATAGAGCAAATGGCTTGATTTCTGCAGCCTTGAGGTTCTTTTAGAATGTCCTGAAAGTGCCCCTTTAGTTCCTTTTCTATGTCTTCATGCTGTTCCAATCGCTCCCCTTGCCGATTGTTGATGAAGGCAATATTGTTGTGCATACGTCTTTTCACTGTGGATCTGTGGAAGAATTTGGTGTTCTTTTCCCCTTCCTTGACCCATTTTATCCTTGATTTTTGACGCCATAGAATTTCTTCCTGATGCCGCCTGGCCTCAATCTTGGAGAGGAGGTTCTGTTCCTGTTGAGCTAGTTCTTCTGTTCTGCCTCCTAAAATGATACTCTGTTGAAGGGACTTCATTTGCTGCTCCAGCTCTTTCTGGTGAGCAAAGATGTTGCCAAAATGGGAATGGTTCCAAGATTTGAGAGCCTGTTTGAGATGTTTTAATTTTTGTTGGAATTTGTACATCTTGGCTCCTTCCAGAGGGATGAAGGAGTGCCAGGCATCTTTGACAACATCTTTGAAATTGGGATGCGAGATCCAAAATTCTTCAAAGCGAAAGGGTCTATTGCATTTGGATCCCGGGCGCGTCCAGTGTAGCATAATAGGCCAATGGTCAGATCCTGCTTGGGGTAGGATAGAAGCATTGAAGTCTCCGCCCAGGTGAATGGCATTGTCTATGAGTAAGAATCGATCCAATATGGACGCGATGTGCTGGGGTCCTCTCCTTTTGTTAGTCCATGTGTATATTCCATTTGACGTACGCATGTCCATTAGCTGATTTCTTGAAATGAAGTTTTTAAAGCTGGCACTATCACTGTCCAGCCTCATTCTTCCTCCTGTCTTTTCCTCCAATGTTGTAATGGTGTTAAAGTCTCCGCCACAAATCCATAGAGGGAAGCATCTTTCAGAGTTAAGAACAGTAATAGACTCCAGAAGATCCAATTTATTCTGTATGTCCTGTGGGAAGTAGACATTTGAGAGATGTCCGTGGATATTCGTCCCTATTAGGTGGAAAGTGGACTGAATAACGAAGTGAGAAGCATGAAAATCATAGAGGTCGAGAGCTTGGGGATTCCATATGACAGCTAACCCACCTGAAGCGCCTGACGCATCCACTAAGACATGGCGACAACCCAACCAGACTTTGTTTAAAGTTTTTTCCAAGACAGTACTGTTACATTTGGTTTCTTGAAGAAAAACCAGAGAGGGCTTATCTTGCTGTATCATATTTTTTAGGAATCTGTGTTTTGCAGGACTATTGAGCCCTCGCACATTCCAGGAAATGAGTTTCATGAGGAACTGTGGGGGAGGGACTTGTAAAATTTCTTCAGCTTGAGGAATCTTCCAGATTCTACAAGCATTTCTCCTAGAATAATGGTTCTTTGCAGATCAGTTTTGCGCCCTCTCTTTTTTGATTCCTTAAGTATTTTTTTCCCATCCCATGGGCTTCCTGCTTGAATGCCAAGGTACTTGTGTTGCTGAGCTCTAGCTAAAACCACTTAAAGATTATCAATCTGTCTTGAATGTATTGTAGTGTAATTTTTCTGTCGACAAGCATCTTCTAAACCAAGGATATCCAAGTCCCCCAAGTCTATGCTCTCTGGTTCTTCTTCCATATGGCTGGGGGGATTCTTGTCTGTAGTACTTTGCTGTTGATGGATAATGAGTGCTGAAGCATCATCTAAATCCATGGAAGAGCCTTTAGGACCCGGATCTGGAGTAGCATCATCCGTGGGAAGGAATACAGGGATCTTGGCAAGATCAGAGGCAGGAGCCTGAGTAGAAGAATCAGGAGGAGGAGGGATGGAAATGGAAGGCTGATCTGCTGATGCAGTATGGGAGGGAATATTTGCCAGATCAATTTGATGGGATAGAGGATCAAAGCTATTATGAGTGGTGGGTTTGTTTGGAGGGTCATGATCAACAGGGGATTTTTTTGCATGCTTTCTTCGGCTAGAGACTTTGGTGAAACCATCTGCATCTTTGTTGCCCTCAGAGGCTGGGGTTTTTGTTTGGCTATTCAAAGGGAAATCCCTAAATAAATGGCCATGTTCATGGCACTTCCTGCAACGAAAGGGAATATGCTCATAGTCTAAAGTTTGGATCCATTCAAATTCGTCATGGAATAAACTTACCGAGTCCGTGAGTGCTTTTGATAAGTGCATTTGAACGCATATTCTGGCATAAGATGTGTACCTGCAGAGTCTTGTTTCTTCTGCCGCTTTGATGAAGACTCCCAATACATTGCCAATATCCCTAAGGGTTTCCTCATCCCAATACTCCAGAGGAAGGGAATACATACGAATCCAGATAGGAGCCCAGGTGAAGTCCTCTTTATCTGGGTTGAATCTCTCTGTCCATTCCCGAAGGTACAAGCCAGCAGAGTTGAAAAAATATGGGCCACCTTCGAAGATACGTGTTCGATCCTCCAGGCAGTTAAATATTGCCGTAAAGAATCCTTTGGGGCCTAGCTGCAAAGTAACCTGTCCTTTTGGCCGCCATTTGGATATGATCCAACCTTGCAGGGCCTTTTCAGTAGGCCAGAAGCCTAAGAACTTACCGATAAGCGCGTGATCTTTCATAAACTGGATTTTGCCGTTGATACGGTGGCTAGGAATATTTATTTTTGTCCTTTCTGTGGTTCTTGGAATGCAAGTAGCCGAGGACACCTTTTTTGTCTGTGTTGTTGAGTCGTGCTGGTCAGAGGCGCTGTCTTTAGCAGCCGTGGAGCTGTCAATAGGAGGATCGGTTTTGTCGGTAGCTACAGGAATGTCGATGCCCTGAAGAGTGTCGTGTACCGCCTGAGAGTTGGGTCCGAGTTTGACAGAGGAATCTACGTTTGCAGAGGATTCAGCGGATGGACCATTGGGAGGAGGGGGGGCAGCACCCGCCCCTCCAACCCTGGTAGTCATGGAGAGACGTGCAGTCAGAATACTGGATAATGAAGACAATAGTTGCTGGAGTGGGAACGCTGCAGATCAGCGGTGCAGAGAAACTGCATAAACCCTAGCGACTCAGAGAAACTGCAGAAACCCTAGCAGAGCCGTTCAACTCCGATATTGTTATTATTGTGCCCTTAAATTACTATTGTTAGGTAGGCTAGGATTACATTGGGCCCCACTAGGATTACATTTTGGCCCCATGGACTCCTATATATAGAAAGGAGGTTTTTTAATTTGTATCATCCAAGAATTGTTCATTCATGTAATGTGTTGGAGGTTTCCCCCTCGAAGTGGCTTATTTCTAAGGCGTTGATATCTCTTTTCTTCTAATTTTGGAGCTGGTTTCACAACATGGTACTTCTCTGTTACCTCAAATACATGGAGAATAAAAAAATTTATTAGAGGAGAAAACTCACATGAACCTAAATGTTGCCAAAAACTAAAGCCAAAAGCCTTTGATTATCTTCGAAATTTCCAAAATACAACAATGTATCTTGGTTCTGTCAAAGTATCAACCATTGTTTATTCGAATTGCAAAGTATATGTATATTCTTTAATAAATATGTAATATATTAAAACTTTTACATGAAAAATAAAACTTTATCCAAAAACATTTGGGTAATTCTAATCAAAATGACTCAAAATAAAGATCCTCGAGCCGATTTATTGGAACTGCACAACATTCGAGGATGTGGTTTCCAATTACTAGCTTTAAATATTTTGTTGCTGAATACTTTTATTTTTCTAAAATAATACCAGAAAATCTTCTTGTTCTTCAATTGATAAGTTAAACTAACTCATCCCATTAGTCATCATTAGAAATGAGAATTTTATTACCTCCCTGTAAGCCTGATCTACCTTGGTATACTTTTCAAAAGTTGGTTTACAAAGAAAAAGGTGATGAACTTCATGTGGAATAAAAAAATCATCTGTTATCTGATGAATAAAATGTTGACCACTAATAATCCCTTTAACTTTATCAAATATTGATTTAACTATTTCTATGCCATACAATGCTTTATGATAATATTCCCGCTGAACCAATTCACCATGAGAATTACTCAATGATGGAAGACCTTTCTGCTGAAGTACAAAGAACTTTTGTGAAACATTTTAATAAGAAATTATAAATTCTCACATTTATTTTCCAATTGCAGCATCAAATTCTTCTTAATCAATAATTTTCTTACCTAGAGAAGTGCCTTTGTTCTATCTTTGATCCCCATTTATTTTATCTCATCTTTGGCTTTTGAATTTAGGAATTTGATAATTCTAGGGGATTCCTGAGGTCTATTTTCCAGTTCTTCTTTGATTTCTTCAATCGTTTCCTTCGCTTTTTCTAATAGTTGTTCCTTCTCAAAAACAATTTCTATTGAAGGCCAGAAATATAAAATTGCTGAATTTATATATATCCATATCTTCTCCTTTGATTCTGATATATTTTGTTCACTAGTTTATTGATCCATGTATTTCTCAAGTTTCTTTGTAAGTTTGAAATTTTTCTACATCTTTGAAATGTATGCATTGTGTGCTTTGATCTTATTTTCTTCTACCTTAAGCAATGATTCCTTTGATTTCTCAATTTCTACATTTCTTATTGATATATCAGCCATGGGTTTTGATAAAAAAAAAATTGAATCCTGACCTATTGATCCCGTTTCTATTCCTAGATCCCCTGCACTGACATTTTTCTTCTTCTCTTTTAGTAGTTTTTCCATTTTTCCTTAGATTTTATGCATTTGTAAACTCTATTCTACAATCATATGTAAAATAGCTTCCTTTTATTCTTCAATTTCTCCCATTTCTTGAGGTTGAGGATGCTTTGTTGTTGGAAACTTTAATTTATTTTGCAGGGCCTGGATATCAACATTCATTTTTTTAATAACTTCTTGTGTTGCATCAACATCACTTGGATCAACACCCAACTTAATGATTAGAGATTCTAAGGATCTGCTTGTATGTTTTTCCAATCATTTCATTCTTTCTAATTTCAACTAAGAGTGCATATTATTCAAAGAATCATGTAACTTTGAAACAACCATAGCAGAACTTCTTAATGATTAACAAATCATTTCTCTTGTTTGTTTATTTAAATATATCTGGTCAATTGGGTGAATCTATTTTGTATCAAAAGAGAATAAGGAAGTTTTGTAATATCTTGCAATTTTTGGAACTGGAACTTTTGTCTCAAGTAATTCTAGTTGAAATGTCCTCTATCAAGATCTAATGCAGATGGAAATTTGTTTCAAGTAGAGGATGTTTGATTCAAAAATTTAGAACATGTAGTAGACTTTAGAAGTTCATTCTTTCTCTTCATTGCTGTGAGTTTGGTAAAAATTATTTGGTCACTGGAAGAAGTAGAAACATATGCCATAGTTTTTTTTTCTTCCATTTGATGTAGAATAAACACGAGCTCACCTAATTGCATCATTCTAGTTAACACCTCTTCATTTATAACTTCGAATGATTGCTCATATGTTTCTATGGTTTTCATTCCTTCAAAAAATCTAAATTATTTTGATTTAGAGCCTGAGATTGCAGGAGAAATATTTTCACTTGTTCCTTTCAACTCTTTCTCTTTTGGATACGTTTTTTCCAATGTTGTTTGGCTTGATACCTATTCTTCATTTTCTTGTAGGTTTTTTTCCTCCCAATTTTACTTATTAGTATATTGCTCAATTTTTGTCTTTGAAAAATGAAATTAAGGGGCAAACTTTTACTCAAGTCTAAAAGCCGAACTTTTTCTTAAAGGATCATAAGGCCAACAAAAAATTATTTTAAATTTCATTTGGACTAACAAATTTTCTACCTCTTTATCAACTGCTTTGGTATTTTATATCAAGGGGTTGATCTAATATTTTATGATGAAATGGGCCTTTTTTTTTCTTGACACAAAATGAATTTCAGCTACATTCATGCTCTGCCTTATGAACTCTAAAGAAAAAATCATCATTGGAACACAAATTGGTATTTTGTAGGGTGTCAATTCCCCGAATGTAGTGACCAAATAATTTTATTATCTTTTAGCTGTAGGGGTTTGGCTAGTGCACCCAAAAAACTAGCTTTTAAAAGTCTTATCTTCCACTATAAACCAAATTTCCTAATGCTTCAAGAGACTTTGGTTACTGGAGAACAAATCTCAAATTTCCTATCTTCCTTTGTCCCTAGATGGTCCTTTGTCACCTCTGATATTTGGGGGTGATCTGGAGGTTTGACTATAGGTCTAAAGAATGGTACTGTCAAACTAAATAATTTCTGGATCTCAGAGCTCCTAATTGGGGTGGAGGTTTATTCTATGAAATTGGTTTAAAATTCCACTTTAACTAATATTTATGGCCCTTTCTCCGATAGAGTGGGGTTTTGGAATAATCTATTAGACAAATATTATATGTAAGGAATGAATTTGATTCTGGGAGGTGACCTTAATTTATTTTTTGGAAGATCAAAGGCTTGGGGTCCAAATGCTAGGGAAGACCCTCTCGCAGAATTGTTTCTCAAAAATTTAAGGGAGGGCCATCTGATTGATTCAAATATGATTAATTTAGTTCCTACTTGGAGAAATAACTGGGTGGGGGAGGCACGGATTGCAAAAACCTTGGATCTCTTCCTCTTGGGTGATGATTTTTCCAATAATGTAGCTAGATTTCGCTAATGGGTTGGCTTGAGAGGTGAATCAAATCACTCCCCAATACTACTGGAGTTGGCTGGTCTGAACCAGAAGCTAACCTCTCCTTTTAAGTTCAATTCTGGCTAATTGAATGAAGGGGACCACCACCAATTTTTACTTGACACCTGGAGACCTATTTCTATAAATGAGGGTGGTTCCTATGCCGGGGCTTTCATTAATACCTTGAAAAATATTAAGAAGGATACTATAACCTACAATAAATAGAAGGAGAAGAAATATTCTAAATATCTTTAGGATATTGCAGATTCCTTGGAACAGATGTATGGTAATGGGGATGAGGGCTTCTTGGATGAATCATCGAGAGGTAAAAGAAAATATCTGGAACTTAGGAGAATAAAAATATTGAGTTACAAGGAAGAAAAATGGAGGTTAAAAATCATAGCCATTTGGCTCGTAGCTGGCGATGAGAACACAAAATTGTTCCATAATTATGCCAAGGGCTGAAATAACTCAAATACCATTTAGGAACTTGAACTCTGGAGGGAGGTAAGGCTAAATCTTTCCAATACCTTTCAAATTTTGGGAAATCATATTTTAAGAATCTTTATGGAGACGAGGGAGGGTTCTCGATTGGGGAAATTATCTAGGTTTCCCAACTTTTCCCTTATTTTGCGAACGAGGGGGACAATAACCACCTCTTGGCCCAGGTGGAAAAAATAGAGAGGTTGAGTTAATTTTAAAATCCATGCAAAAATATAAAAGCCCTGGTTCGGATGGATGGATGGTAGAATTCTTCCAACACTTTTTCGAGTTGATGGGGGATTCCATTACGGATGTGGTGGAAGAATCTTAGACACTTGGACACATCCATGATTCCCTCAAGTCAAAAATTTTGGTTCTCATTCAAAATAACGACTCTCCTATCTCCTTCAATGAATTTATACCTATATCCCTATGTAAAAAATATTGCTAACAAGTTAAAGCCCATATTATCTCATTCCATTTCTAAATAATAGTTTGGTTTCCTAAATGGAAGGAAAATCCATGAAGGCATTGGTATGGATCAGGAGACTCTTCACAGTATTAAATTATCTTGTAAGAAATGTATGATTGTGAGGATCGATCTTTCAAAGGCATATAATCATATTAACTGGCTCTACTTAAGGCTACTTCTTACTCATCTAGCCTTCGACATTGACTTCATCAACTAGATTATGAGATGTATTACTAATGTGTATTTTGTTGTTCCTATTAATGGGGTTGCCTCTCCTTTATTCCTCAATAAAAGAGGGTTGAGACAAGGCTTTCCCCTCTCCCCACCATTGTTTCTCTTGGCTGCTTAGGTTTTAATTAAATTACTTCATCAGGTTAGGAGAGCAGGGGATTTTGGGGGTGTTGAAGTTGCCACAAATATTTTTATATCACACATCCTTTTCGTGGACGACACCCTCTTGTTTTGCAATGGGATCTGCTCAGAAATTCATAATATAAAAATCATTCTAGACCTTGTTTATGAAGGCTACGGGTATGGCTATCAATAATCAGAAGTCATCACTCACTCATGAGGGCATTTCGGAGGATGATCTGGCTTGGAATTTCAACTTGCTTCCTTTCAACCATATTTTTTTTGGTTTTTGCATTAAGTACCTGGGGTACTCCCTTAAACCCAAATCCTATCACAAACGAGATTGGTATTACCTAGTCTCAAAACTTGAAAAGAGTATAAATGTAGTATAAATGTTTGGAGACACAAGTGGCTTTCCAGCGCAGGGAGAACTATTCCTATTAAATCATTTTTGGTGGCCATACCGATGTACTATATTTCTCTAGAATGGGTCCCCATATGTATTGTTAACAAAATCATGAGTATTTGCAGCAATTTATTATGGTCAAGGAAGGAGGGTTATTATGGTGATGAGATACTATGTATTTGGGGAAAGAAACTGCTTAAAACCCATCTATCTCTATTGTGTATTAAGTCAAGGAATCATGAAACAATACAATGCTTAATCTCTCATGAGATTCTCCAGCACTCTATCAATTGTCTCATGTTGATATAGGAAAACTCAGTCTAGTACTTAGCCAATTCTCATCCTTACTTCAACCTGCCTTGCTCATGCAATTCCTAGGGAATTAACTCATTAATTAGGAAAATCAGTCTTCCTTTTTTGCACAATCCATCATTGCATCCCAATGACTTTATAATTGCACATGGGAAATTTTCTCTGAATACAACTGATAGTTATGTTCCCTTTAACCTCTGTCTCAATTGGGTATTCCTCAAAACTGACATGCATTCAACTATTAATAGTGAATTATCAGTTATCTGATTGATCACTCATTGTGAATTAAATCTAATTTAATTCACTCGACCTCTCAGTAGCTCATCACTCAGTTAGAACTAGTTAAAATAATTTTAACTCATTTAATTGAGCTAATTACACTTTCACCCCACTAATGCATCAACTTCAACTAGACCCCAAAAATATTAGAATCCCTCTAGATGCCTCATCTTATACCCTCAGCTCAAATTTCTTGAGCTAACTTGGTCATCATGACTCAATTGACTCACACAATTTGTTATGAGATGAAATTACAATTTATTGTCCAATTTATTTAAGGGAAAAATAATTTAGATGCCCCACATTCCTCATTCCTGGTGCATCAAAATTCCTCACCGGTGTGGGTGCATTTTTCTTGTCTTTTTTGGTTTCCAATCTCACTATTTCTTGTTGCAAATTTCAACATTTCAGAATTTGATGCGGCCTTCACACAAAGACACCATTGAAATCACATTCCCATATTCTCATGAGAAACTTCTTTTAAGCTCAATCTACCATAAGAGAAGCAACAATATGCAATCATACTTCCTAGTGCAAACTGACCATTAAGGTATGCAACATTCTTCTGAACCCTCACATGATGATCTTGCTCTTGGAGGATGATCATGACCTCCCATTAAAAACCCTTACTCGGCCCTCGTACTCGACCTACTTTAGGAATACATCTCTCTTCACCCCCTTGATGTGCTAGATAGTGGGAATACATGTCAGAAATGCTAATATGTGCCAAGTGATAAGGCATGCCAAGATGTGCAAGGGTGTGTCAATGCGTGTTAGGGACTGTCAAGACAAAAAAATGGAGAAAAAAGTTAAACTACAAGGAAATGAACACATAAGAGGGTCAATAAGTCATCAATTTACCTTTTCCAAGAGGGGCATGCTAGGCACACCAACACTAGGCAGCAATAGGTGCCAACTGAAAATTCTTAGTGCATTCTAAGTGCCAAGTATTCCTTTGTTGCTTCTCATCTACTTTCCAACAATTGATCATGACAAATAAATTTAATATTAAACCATGCCAAATCATACCAAGTTATCTCAACGTATTCCATACATGCTAAGACTTTCCAAGCACCAACATGTGCCAAGCGCCAATAAGTGCCAGGGACTAATGTTATGCATGTTATGAAGTGGAAGGGAATGTTTAAGAGTACTAAGGTGTGCTAGAGAGTGATAAAGAGTACTAAGGTGTACTAGGAAAAAACATTAAGGGAGCACTAGGTAAAAATTCATGGAAGTTAATGAATATGAGGAACATGTACTACCGGAGACTAGTGTTAATGAGTGTTAGTTGTCATGCCAAGGAGGGAGTGACAAGGTATGCTAAGCATAGGTAAGGCATGCTAGGGAATATCAAGGAATGTCAAGATTTTCCAAAGTGTGCTTGGGAGTTCTAGGGTGTGCTAATTATATCATGTGCCAATTAATAGTGCCAAGATATGCCAATACATGATAGGTGTTAAGGATGTGGTGCAGGGTGCCACGGTATGGCAATATGTGTCAAGGCAACAAAAGGAAGAACCAATAAGAGGGTTAATAAGTTAGAACTTTATCTTTTTGAAAAGGGGCATGCTAGGCAGACTAATAATAGGTCCCAATACATGCCAAGTGGCATTGTGTGCCAAGTGCTAATGTATGTCAATGCATTCAACCAAGGTGTTCCAGGGCATGCTAGGGACTATATGCAACATGCCAACACATGCTAGGAGAGTTCCATGTTGTGCTAGTGCATGCCACAATGTGCTTGGATGTCAGTGTCATCACAAGATGTTCTAGGTACAAATATGTTCCAAGACATGTGGAGTGCTAAGAAATGTTAGTGTGTGCAAAAGCATTAATTTAAGGTGTGCCTAGATTGTTGAGGATTGTTAGGTCTTTCTCATTAATAGAATTGTCAGAGCTTGATTATGTATTAAATTATATATTTCCTACACACAATACTGGAACTTTATCTAAACGGAACTTGCTAGATAATAAACTTAATAGATATGAAACATGTATTGACTCATAGGAAATCTCTACTTGACTAGTCATTACTTGAGGGAAATGATACACACTAATTACTTCTTAAAAAATTGACAGACCCCAACCACTATGGCCTTGGACATATTATAAAAAAATACTTCACAATAATGGTATTAAATTGTTATCTTTTGAAAAAAAATATATTAATAGGCACATAGTGTCATCAAAAACTCATTGGAATGATCAATGATGATGGACATTTTTTGACCGTCACCAAAAGTAACAAAAAGAGTATTGGTGAGGGTCATTAAAAGTTCGTCACTAGAAGTGTCACCAAAGAGAGAATTAGTGATGGGCCTTTAACGACCCTCATTGAAAGTGTCATTGAAAATGTCTTTGGTGACAGACCATAAAGGACCATCACTATATACACTTACAGTGACGGTTTTTTAATGATCAATGATGACGGGCATTTTTGACCATCACTAAAAGTAACAAAAAGAGCATTGCTGAGGGTCATTAAAATTTTGTCACTAGAAGTGTCACCAAAGAGAGAATTAGTGATGGGCCTTTAATGGCCCTCACCAAAAGTGTCATTGAGAATGTCTTTGGTGACAGACCATAAAGGACCATCACTATATACACTTACAGTGACGGTTTTTTAAGGAACATCACCATATGTGACATTGGTCACGGACCTTAAAGGTCTGTCACAAGCATGACCCTCACCAATGTTCTTTTTTCTTATAGTGTACAAAGTCCATGTTAGTCATCCAAAGAATAAAAAAAGTATTTTGAAAGGATAAATAAAAGAAATAAGTATGGGTCCTAATCATTCAAAATCCAAAAGTCATTCAAAGTATAAAATCCCATTTTCCAAAAAGAAATCCTCATTTGTTCATGTGTTAAGGAAAAAAACGTGATTTTGGAGCATAAGTGGTTTGAATAAGGAAAAAATAGAAAAATTTGGGTGGCACTGTGCATGGGAGTTTGGCGCTATGCATAGGAGCCTGGCGCTGTGCATAGAGCATTTTTTCCAGTGTAAAATTACACAGTTCTGCACATAGAGAGAGGGCGTTGCGCACCTGGGTAAGGCGCTATGCACAGGGAAAAAACCCTCCCAAACTTATCCAAACACCTTAAGGTTGCTTCTTAATCTCCAAAAAAAGTAATTGAGCCCTTTTAACTCCCTATCTCAACATTTTATGCTTGTCTGTGAGTTTTATGTTGGAAAAAATTACAAATAAATCCTAGTTTTTCTTTGTCACTCCCAAAATCTGTATCCCCCTCACAAATTTCCCAAAACCCCATTGTCCCAAATTCATTCTCCCTAGACCCTACCGCATCACCCCATACTTTTAAAAAACACTAAAACTACCCCTACATCCTCATCCCTAATTCCCTTTACTCTTTTGCATTAAAACACCAATTTCTAGGAATTTCACTATTTTTTCCTAGATTTCCTCCCTACCTTTGACCTGTAATTAAATTCTCATTTTCATCTCCCCTCATATTTTCACCTCCCATCACCTCATAAGGTTTCTTAACCCTTTTCCCCATATCCCTTAATTTTTGTGACCCTATCCCTATCCCCTAAAGCTCTCATTTCATCATTTTGTTCCTTGCTCCCATTCCCTTCACTCCCTCACTCACTCTCCTTTTCTTTCCTGTCCCCTAGGGTTTCCAAAGTGCCAAGAAAAAGCATGGAGAGAGAGTAAAAATATTATAGGGAGGAAGAACATAGTGATCATGAGCTTTAGGAAGATTATATTTCACAATGGAGAAGGCCACAAAAGGGAGGCTGAAAACCTCAAGAAAAGGACAAAGACAAGAGGCCTCAAAAGTGCATTGGAGAAAGAAAAACAATAAGCCCAAAGTTTGAGTTTTGACTAGCATTTGGAAAAAGAGATTGAAGATGATAGATAAGTGTGGCTTGAGAGAGTCAAAATTCACTTGGATAAGCTGCTAATAAATGCCAACAAAGACAATTAGATGCTCAGGCACATGGCCTATCACTATAATACCCGAAACACAATTTGCAATATCAAGGTCAAACAGATGAAGGATGAACTGAAGGAGATATGGAAGGGAAAGAAAGGAGGTGAAAAAATAAAGATACTTGCTAATGCCTCCTTATCTCAACTTGATATGTGACTATGGGCCTATCCCAAAAAATTTGAACAACTTTGAAAATTTTTGGAAATTTTTGAGTTTTTGGCCAAATTTTGAAAAACACAAAATTTATGCTCTATGCGTAGCGCGTTTGCGCTACGCACTCTTTTGGGGCATACAATGGACAAATGGAAGACATCAATGTGGTTCATAATGATGATTTCATGCCCCCTGTACTTTTTCTAAGAATTTGGAGGAAAAATCTTTAGTAAAAAGGGCCAAAAATACCCAAAAAATCATGTTTCTACCTCTTTTTCAGGTTGGCGCTGCATATAGAGGCAGTCTTGGGAGATTGCACTTTTGAGGGGTCAAAAAAGCTCCAAATCTGAAAATACAAGAATATCTGGAAATTAGACAGGATAATATTTTCAATGAGCTATCATGAGCTCAATTTGGACATCGGGACACCCTTCAAAAGTGACCTACAAGAAGGGATATTTTTTCCTCCTTGGCGTTGCACATAGGACAAATTCTGCTTGTTCTAGAGTTTTCTCTGTTTTTCACTTAATTTTTGAGTTTTACCTCAAAATTTGGGGTTTTAACTAATGTAATTGACAAATTCTAATTTAATTGTGATGAGGATTAGTTTACAATAGGTAGATTCATGAGCTTGAGTCCTCTAGAGGTCAAATGAATTAGTTTCTTCTCTTTTAGAGGCAAGTTGTTGGGTCTTCCTAGTCTTCAGATTCTTGTTCAACATTTGGTGGAAATTGATCCTCATCTCATGGATTCGAATCCCTGAGGCTAGGGTGACTTGTTTTGAGGTCTATACCTTCTTCTTCTTTCTCATTAGTAAGGGTTGGACTCAGTTGGATGCTTGGTCTTTGAAGAGACACACTTTGTATCAGTTCTGAGTAGGAATATTAATAAAATTTGCATCTATTTTTATGGGATTCCTGTGGTATGGTGTTTATTTTCAGTTTCTCCTTTTATGCTTATATGTTAGAATTTTTTGTTTATTTCATCCATCATTTCATTTCTATTAAGTGAATGCTTTCAAGTTTGATGAATATAATCCATAATTTTATGTTATTTTTTGGCTAGACATTCCTAGCCTGTAATTTCTTTAGTTTATAAAGAACCCATTATTTCACCATGGTATTTCTAACTCCTCACATGTCTTGATAATCCGACCCATTGAAATCCTAAAGTTCTAAATCACTATGCCTACCTTACCGCATAGAACACCCTACAATTTTTGACCTACTTTCATTTGCCCCCAACTATTTTTCTCATTCTAATCCATCACAATCAAATCAAAACAATCAAAACCCTGAGCTACTATACCTAGCCTAATACCTTCATTATCTAGTCATATTGTGTAATATCCCAAAATGGGAATGAAGCAATGCATAAGCAAAATACTAGAATAGAAGGGTGAAATTAAGACATAAAATGTGTTGATAAACACATAGCCATCAAATGAATGAAACAACGGCAAAAAGAAGCGCTTCTACACTTTCCCAAGTGGGAAAAATGCAACAAATAGACCTTGAAAACGGTATTTCTGGAGATATATGTTCTTTTTGGGAGAAATAACACTTGTTTCCCTTAGCATATGGTCTTAGGCCCTCACATAAAAAATAGGAACTGAAACAAATCACTTATGATAAGTTAAACAGACCTCCCGGCCTCATATCAACATAAAATAGCCAAATCCCATGACTCAAGTTATGCAGAAAATACTGAAGCAAATAATAGCTTTATTTTATAAGTTTTTATAAAGTATAATGATAGAAAAACATGGATTTGGAACTCAACAGAACAATATGCTAAGAAAATGAATATCTGGCCTCCTTAATTCATTATAAAGACAACACGACAAGGGTTTCATGAAAGTACAAGTACAAAAAGAGCATATTTGAATATTTAGCTTAGAAAAATGTAGTCTTACTACAAAATTACAGGAATATAGCTGAATAATACAAAATAGGGATGATAATCCCTTCCTCTATCTTTCCAAGAGAAGGGTTGGCCCTTTCCCTAGGAAACTAGCTCAGAAACGAGGATCTTAACCCTACTGCAGCAACTTTATGAAAAATGATGTAGTTCCTGCAAGGGACTACGTTGTAGGAGATGAGGAATACTTTCGACTGCTACCAAGATGTGAAATGTGCTCAGAAATATTACTAGCTGATCTCTCAAGAGAAGGAAGGAATCCTCTACTGAGAAACAGTCTTGGAAGTGGTGTTAACAAATCTCCACTACAACACCCTGCAACACAACAATATTCTACTACAGAAATAACGTTGAGGCTGGAGAATGGTGCTTGGCCTAAAGCCTAGATGTCAAGCAATATATAACAAAGCTCTCCCAAGAGGCCTCTCAAGGGAAGAGGTGGGATTCCCACTCGGGAACACCCTGTGCTAAATAGCACTGCAACCCTACTAAACAACATGAGGAAGCCAAGTCTAAATAGACAATATCAAATGATCAAATAAAAATAATGAATAACAAAGGCTCCCATCCTCTCCATATATAGAAATTGAACCTCTTCACATTGGGTCCCATCCATATGTGCCATCAAGCTCATGCAAGTTGTCCTCCACCAAAACTGCGTTGTTCATCAAGGAGATTCAATGCATCTAGAAAACTTTGTTGAATTGGTCAAAGTTGACTGAATCAACATGATCCCATCTCTCTTGACACCCAAGGGTGCTCAATTTAGCTTATTATTCTCCCTCCTTTCACATTAGGAGTGTTATTTATCCTTCTAAAGAGGTTAATGGGCCTCCCTACCCATTTATTCATCTACCTAGTGATAAAACAACTCTAATATTCCATTTAGCTTGAAGGCTAAAATTTCGGAATATTACAGTCCTCCCCTCCAAAATGTTTCTTGTCCTCGAGAAAATCTATAAGGAGAGAAAAAAACCTCCCCTCCTCTTCTTATTGGCCTCCTCATCAAAATTCCCCACCATTGCTCAAAATGATCTGCTACAAATCTGCCCTCCAATGTTCCCTCCCAAGCATGCAAAACCATATGGTTTAAATCATATAAAGTTGGAAGATGTAAGTGGAAACCTCCTTTCTGTCCAATTTCCTCCTCAAGGTAGGATAGATGACAAACATGGGGAATCTTATTCCCAATGAGTGACTCTCACACCCATGCTATCATCCAAATAAAATGAGCCAATATAGTTAGCTCAAAAATATCCTCAACCCCCGGTTCATACAATGTGTTGGGGCTGCATGGAGAGATTGGATCCTCCCAACCAAGTGGTTTCTCTCTCCATTTATGATAATTATGGGGCTTTTGCTGATCTTGGGCTCAAATATCATAACCTCCAAGAGTGTCCCAAACTACCCCACCAAACAAATAAACCATGAAGTGCCTCCTCCAAATAATCAAGTTCTCCAAATGGCTCCTCCCACATGATAAAAAGAGATATAGTTTGGAAATCATGGGCTGCCCATTGCTTCTCCTGAAACATGCATCATGAAAATTAGGGAGAATCATACTTCCAATGGGCATCTTCAACTCATATTGCACTCTCCCAACAAAGCTCCTCATGAACATAGAAATATCAGCAATACATGGAAGAAAAAACCAATAGAAACTAGTTGTCATATGACAACCGTAAAGTGGATCAAGGTCCCACACAAAGAACCAGCATAGTGCATCCTTTGCCTGCATCAAATAAAACGAAAAAAAGTGCTTTTCCAGCCACTCATTTTCTGCCACAATCATTTTACAAGATAGAAACATGAGAGTAAAAAGTGGTGTCAATTGTGCACATGAAAAATCATGTCACTTTCCCCACAAACCACCAATGAGATAGCCAATCTCAATGCTACAAATGGCTTCAATTACATCGTCATACAATATGCAAGAAGGGTTAATCCTCCTTGGTACAACATGCTGCTCAAAGTAAAGAAGTACAAAATGTTAAGCATTGGAAAAGGTATGGATTCACCATGTATTTTTTCATCTTTTTCCTTTAAACATAACTCTTTTTAATCTAGAAAGATGATTTATTGGAGGATTATGATAGAATTGTAAAGACTCGTGTTTATTGTGAAAATTGACTAAAAATTTCGTTTTGTTCTAAAAGTAGGAAACAAATGAAGTAAACCATCATTCGAGAGGCAGAGCTAAAACAGGAGTAACTATTGTTCCTCCAGCAAAGGACCATATCCAGACAATAAGAAGGAAATCAGAATGTATAGCTAAAGGAAGACAGGGAATAGCACGACTACAGCCTAAGAAGACCAAGCGCTAGCTAAAAAGAGAAAAGGAGAGAATCCCTCAGGATCTTTCAATCTTGAGGGATCACTATTCCTTTTGTAAATCTGTAATTTCTTAACTCTCATGATCAGAGAGTGACTATTGTAAACATTGTTTATGTCTGATTAATACAAGATCTTTTTGCCGTTTAATTTCTTAACTCTGGAGTAAATCTCAGCGGTGTTTCACTGGTGGTTAAGGGCCCCGCCCTGGTGGATTGATCTGCTGCTTGTATCAGTACCTTTCAGTTATCATTGTGTGACAGTTTGTATTTTTTTTCGTTACACTTTGTAATTTAATTAGTTTACTGTTTAATTGCTTATTGATATCGGTGTGTTACATTGATGAATTGCATTGTTGTTCCATTCTAACGAGAATCTTCATTCCCATATCATTTATCTTATTATGTTTTAACAAAGATTTGTTGTTCAGTATTTGATGTTCTATTTTAGTTGTTGTTCCATTATTGTTTCATGTGATTGTTGTTCATTTCAGAGTGCTAATCAAGAGATTTTTTTGTCGACAAGATTTTCTATTTGCTACTCAATAGGATTTATCGTTTAATAGAATTTTCTATTTGATTCCATCAGTTAGATTTTGTTGTTCAAATTCATTAAATAGAATTTTCTGTTGAATTCTTCTAGTTACATTTTTTTGTTCAATTACATTGTTGTTCAATTCCAGGTTTGTTGTTCATTTCAAATTAATTAGTTTACAGATTGCAAAGAGTTTGGTTTTGAGAGTTTGCCTAGTTTACTTTCATTAGCAGCCTTTAGTTTAATTTCTATTTCCTTTTAATTTCTTTAAGACAGGATTATCAAATGTGAAGAATATTGGTTATTGCTACCTACGTTCTCAGATTGATTATCTTGTTCCCATTTGATTTCAATTCCATCAGTTTCTAAAGGAAAGAGTTATCATTACTACATCCTTGACTGATGTTTGCTGAATGAATGATTGAATTTTCAAGCATTTAAGTTCATGTCATTTTAGTTAGATTTCCTTTCCAAGCATCTGTTTACTCTTTTATTTACAACACTATACTACATATTTCAAAGCATTAATCTTAGATTGAATTGCGGCATCAGACTGAGTACACTCTTGAAACAAAAAGTCGTTCTTGGATTGATAATTAATGTAGGATAAAGAGGCGTTAAAAAGACACCTTTAATACCTCAACATTTTGGCGCCGTTACCGGGGAGAGTGTAGCCATTTATAGAGAGTGATGCATATTTGAATTTTTTCTGCT
The DNA here is from genome assembly GCA_034641835.2 of Pinus albicaulis. Taxonomy (NCBI): domain Eukaryota; kingdom Viridiplantae; phylum Streptophyta; class Pinopsida; order Pinales; family Pinaceae; genus Pinus; species Pinus albicaulis. The sequence continues at coordinate 503,372,189 of CM076572.1, read as the reverse complement.
AGCGAAGAATTGGGTATTAAAAATGGAAGGTAAGAACCTCCGTACCAAGCAAGAAACATACTTGTTCATTGGACTGCTTCACAGCAGAATTGGGTAAAAATTTTAGGTAGGAATGAATTCTTGTCTTTTTGAATGAATAGAAAAGCTAAACAGAACAAAATTCCTCAACCCAAAAAACCTAAGGGACCGGTGACCCTTGGGCGAAGAACTTTCATTGACGAAATCCTTAGGAAAACTGAATCTCAGCCATCAGTAGGACCTAGGAAAGTTATTTCTAGACAGCTTACTAGTTCCCTTCAGACCAAAAAATCACCATCAGTAGCCTTTTATGAGGTACATAGTCAAACAGAAGGAATTGAGAAATATTCCCAAGAAATTGAGAATTATCACCTAATTTCTCTGCAAGAAGGGAACTCTAGTAATCTCCACGAAGGAGGAGGAGAAACAAGGGAAAAAAAAACCAAAATCTCCTCTTGAAGTAATCCAAACAGTGAGCAGCCCAGATAAGGGAAGTGTTGTCAACATCATTCAAAACAAAGGTAAAGGACCTGAATCTCCTCAGATAGTAGGCCAGCAAAGAACACTTATTATTCCAGATCAAGGGAGTGTTTTCAAGGTCATTCCTATTCCTTCTAGTCAGCCTAGGAATTCCCTTGAAATCCCATAAGGATATTGGCACATATTCGATAAAATGGCCGAGAACCAGAACCAACAAACACCTCAACAAACTTCCTCACTGCAATATCCCATTGTCGACACTGCAGTTAATGCACCTATGAAGGCCATTCCTCTTCAGCATATTCCTAAATTCCATGGCTTAACATCAGAAGATCCAGATGCATTTCTATTTGAATTTGATGTATTATGTAGGGGTATGACTATACCACCGATCCCAAAAAATTAAAATTATTTCCTTCCACATTAAAAAGAGCAGCTTTACGATGGTTTATGGGGTTAAGTGGAGGTGTTATAAATGATTGGGATCAGATTAAAGCTGTGTTTCTAAAGAAATATCAGGATTATTGTAGGTCCAGGGAATTAAAAGATGAAATATTTCAAATGACAGCAAAACCTAATGAAACACTTGAGGAATATGTAGAACGCTTTCAATACAACCTCCAAAGATCACCTTATGCATATTTACCCTTACCTGATAATGTGTTGAAAACTACATTACTTAAAATAATGAAGGAACAATGGGTTGAAACATTAACAATTATGGGAAAAGGTGAGATATATTAGGAAAATTTGCTGACATTATTGATCTATGTATCAGGAGTTTAAGAGGCAGCACAAGGCTAAAGTCAGCAAAACGTGATATGATCACAAGAGATAGTAAGATCTCTAGTGAAAGTATAACCCGCGCAGAAATTGGAAATCTACAAGAAGATTTTAAAACTGATATTCTAGGGACTCTGACAACGCAATTCGACATTATGCAAGCCAAAAAAATCAAGCAGAAGAAAAAAAAAATCTGAAAATATTCTGCCCTAAATGCAGAAAGAAAAACAACCATAAAGAGTGCCCATTGGATATAGTCAAAGTCTGTGCTATTTGCACAAAAGATCACTCCATAGAAGGTTGCCCCTCACTCCTTGGATTGAAAGAAGTTTACAAGGAGGCGGAAGAAGAATCAGAATTGGTATGCCTACTCAATCAGCGCCAACAACGGCAGCCATGACAAACAGGTATACCAATTGATCCATCCTCTTCTTTTCAGTCTCCTCAATATAATACTCAGAAATATAATGGAATGTGTCAAAATCAGCCACCTTTCCACAATTGGTCACAAAAATCATTCCCTACATAACCATGGCCAAATCAAACCAATTTGCCAAACTTTCCTTATTTTCCACCATTTTGGCAAAAGAATGCTTATCCAACACAATGGTCCCCCTCCACCTCGCAGAGTCAGACCTGGCAGAAAAACTGGAAAAGACCTACAAATTAGCCAGCTGGAACAATCCCTATCCCTCAACCTACACTTCCAGCCCCCTATACATTGCCACAAAATCCCCAGACCAACTTAAGACCAAAACTCCTGGCCCAACCCAACCCAAACCCCAATAATAGGCCAGTTCAGTCTGTTCAAATAATGGAACCACTGGAACTAAAAACTAAATTGAGGGAGTGTAATGACCTTCAACTAAGATCCAGGTGCATAGTAGAAATAGAGGGAGACAAAAATGTTCAAGTTGAAGGCCCGTTACCCGTAGAACAAACAGTGCACAAGGAGAATGTGGTTAAAAAACAAACTCAGGAACAAGCAACCACCTCTTCTCCACTGTTCCCAGAATGATTAATCATACCTCGCCCAATAGAATATTCTGATTTTGATCTTCTGGGAGAATTAAAAAATGTGTATAAAAATCCCTCTCCTCCAAGCTATCCAAGACATCCCTATTTATGCAAAAACCATCAAAGAACTATGTATAAGGAAGCCCAAGAGGAGAAAAACAACTAACCCAACTGTCCAAGTAGTCGTCACTCTATCTGATTTATTATCAGGAATGGAAACACCTATAAAGTATGAGGACCCAGGAAATCTTATAGTGACGGTAAAAATCAATGGGCAATAATTTCCAAATGCCTTAGTTGATTTGGGAGCTGCAACTAATATCCTAACAACCACCACTTGTGAGAAACTTGGCATTACATCATTAGATCCAACAACAACCTTATTAGAACTGGATGACCAATTGGTAGTCGAACCAAAAGGTACATTGCATGATGTAATGGTATCAATATATTCCTGGGAGGACCCTACTGACTTCCTGATTATCAACCCCAAAAACCGGCTAGATGGACACCCTTTGATCCTAGGTAGACCTTGGTTGGCAACTCTCGATGCTTAAATTGGCTGCCGACAAGGCAAACTGACTATAAAAAAGGGAAAATATGTCAATAATTTAGCTTTATATCCCCTAGCCCAACCAAGCCTATCGATAATCAAAACAAGGAAACAACCTGTATCATATATCATGGAAAATATTAGATCACCACTAACCATAGAAGATGCCCTCGACTTTAAAGACCAAACAAAGGATGACATTATTAACAGTTTCATCAGTAAACCAAAAATCAGATCCCATTTGCAGTGTCACATGATGATGACCAAGGGACTCATCTTAGGTAATTATATCTCAGCAGCTGGAATTCAGGTAGATCCAGTTAAAATTCGGATAATTTTGTTAATACCTACTCCTACCACACAAACAGAGGTATGTAGCTTTCTCGGATTTTCTGGTTATTATAGAAGATTTATGGAACATTATTCTCGAGTAGCTGCACCTTTATATGCACTAACAGGGAATGTTTATTTTAACTAGATAGATAAATGTGACCATGCTTTTGAGGATCTCAAAAAGATTCTATCAATAGCCCTAGTGTTAAGGGGCCCAAATTGGGATTTTCCATTCCAAATTTCATCTGATGCCTCAGACACAGCTATTGGAGTAGTTCTTGGGCAGGAAGAGGATAAGAAACCATATGCAATCTATTATATTAGCAAAAATCTATCTCCTGATGAATTAAACTATACTGTGACTGAGAAAGAATTTTTAGCTATGATATATTCTGTAAATAAATTTAGACATTATATAATTGGGTATCCTGTAGTTTTATATACAGATCACTCTGCCATAAATTTTTTAGCAAATAACCCTATTACAAATGGTAGAGTAACAAGATGGTTGATTTTATTATAGGAATTCGATATCACAATAAAATATTGACTTGGAAAAGAGAACCCTATAGGTGATTTCCTGTCACAAATGAAAAAACCAACAGATGCAGCAGCAGTCGAAGATCACTTCCCAGATGAGCATTTGTTCGTTTTTACTGCTAGAACCCCATGGTATGATGATATTGCAAATAATTTAGCAATAGGTAAATTACCTAAGCGTCTAGTTCCCAATGAACAAAAACAGATAGTACAACGTAGTACCCGATTCTCTTGGATTGGGGGCTACTTGTTTCATACATGATCAAATATGCACATTAGGAGATGCATCCGAGAGGATGAAATATTTGATATTATGAAAGCATGCCACGATCGGCCGTGTGGCAGAAATTTTGCAAATCGTAGGACTGGCCAAAAGGTTTTACAGATAGGCTATTACTGGCCTACAATTTTTAAAGATGCTAAAAAATTCATACAGGCTTGTGATAGTTGCCAAAGGGCGGGTGACCCTGGACAGTCTGAAGAAATGCCTTTGAACCCACAGTTAGTAATCGAGCCATTTGAATGTTTGGCGTTCGCCTTTGTTGGTCCTATTAACCCACCATCAAATCAGAAAACATACATCCTAGTCGCAACAGAGTATGTTACTAAATGGGTTGAAGCAGAGGCACTTTCGAGAGCTACAAAGTACTCTGTAATACAATTGTTTTTCCAAATATTTTTCCGATACAGCCTCCCAAGGGACATAATTACAGATGGAGGACCATAATTTGTAGGTAACAGAATCATTGCAACATTAGAAAATTACCACATTCAGCACAAAATTACAACTCCATGCCACCCACAGGAAAATGGCCAGGTAGAGAGCACGAATAAAGTGATCGAATTTATACTAACAAAAAAAATTGCATCACACAAACGTGATTGGGCTTATAGATTACCAGAAGCCTTGTGGGCGTATCGAAAAACATGGAGAAGTACCACGGGATATTCGTCATATCAATTGGTATTTGGAAAAGAACCCATCTTTCCAAAAGAGTTTGAAATTCAAACATTAAGAACAACCCACGAGGTGGGTTTAGATTTAAATGAAGCCTAGGTCAGAAGGTTACAGCAAATCAATGAGTTAGATGAAATTAGTCTCTCTACTCTTTAGCACACTGCATTAATTCAACAGCAAAGAGAAAAATGGCACGACGCCCTCATCAAAGAAAAAATCTTCCACGAAGGGGATTGGGCACTCCTATATGACTCCAGGTTTCAGGATTTCCCGACAAAACTCCAGACACGATGGATTGGACTCTACGAGATACAAAAAGTGCATTATAATGGCACCATCACATTAACCACCATTGATGGATCTAGACATTCGTTCAAAGTAAACGATCATCGAGTGCAACTTTACCATAAACTGCTTAATCGGGAGTCCTTTTACCAACAATTATAGGAAGATTCTACCATGCAGATTCTGGCTGAGGGAGACAACTCCTCTTTAGCACCCATTCACTAAATAATTTCTTTCATTTTGAAACTTGTACATAAATCTTTTCTCTTAATCTTGCTTGTTTTTTGTACAGATTTTATTTCTTAAGTTGTTCCTTTTTAGGGGACAGTAGCAGTTTCGCTCAAGAAACAACGTGTTTCTTTTTATTGTTCCTTTCCAGAGGAACAACGGTTTTTGTTGTTCCTTTCAAAAGGAATAGCAATTTTTTGCTGCGTTTTTTTGTTGTTCCTTTCAAAAGGAACAATAGTTTTGTCACGAGTTTTTGTTGTTCATTTCCAAAGGAACAACAGTTTTTTTGATGTTCCCTTTCAAAGGAACAACAATTTTTGTCGTGTGTTTTTGTTGTTCCTTTCCAAAGAAACAATAGTTTTTTCCCCTTGTTTTTTATGTTCCTTTTCAAAGGAACAACAATTTTGCTGTTCCTTTCCAAAGGAACAACAGTTTTGTTGTTCCTTTCCAAAGGAACAACATTTTTTCCGCCTGTTTTTGTTGTTCCTTCCCAAAGGAACAACATTTTGTAGATTGTTTTTGTTGTTCCTTCCCAAAGGAACATCACTTTTTTTAGTGCATTTTTCTTGTTTTAGAACAACATTCAGAGGATTTTTGTGAATTCTTCATGACTCTCTTAAAGGAAAACATAAAATTTATGCAAGGATACACAAATAATAGGTTACTGGAATCAGTAAATCAAGAGAAACTGCCATTTTTAAGAAATTGTTTTGTAGTGATAAGAAAAAGGAAAGGACACAACTTTATATATCACTTTGTTGTCTTTATGTTCACTAAAAGTAATATGATCAGTTATCTTTATCATGTTGGTTCTTCCCTAAATTCTCATAACTCTCTTTGATTTTTATTTATGGAATAAGAATAAGGGCATATTTTCTCTATTGAGATGTTCAGACTTCTTCCACCATCCCTACTCTTAAGGAGTGTTGAGCCATCCTCTATATATAAGTAGGGAAGTGCTATATGAAAAAAAAAGAAAAAAAAAGAAAAAGAAAAATCTCTATATAATTATTAACAATTCTATGATATGGCAGATCAAGGATAGGGGGTCTCATCAAGAGCCAGCCTACCATGATCATAAGAAAGCAGTGAAGTGGCATTTCCATTAATGGCCACCAAACAATGGATATGATTTAATGGATAACTGTTAGGTCCCTATATTACTAGTATAGTCCCTTATTGTTGTTAGTGTAACCCCCTTATTGTTGTTATTGTACCCTTTTAACCCCCATTTTGTTATTATTGTGCCCTTAAATTATTATTGTTAGGTCGGCTAGGATTACATTGTGGCCCACTAGGATTACATTATGGCCCCATGGACTCCTATATATAGAAAGGAGGTTTTGTAAATTGTATCATCCAAGAATTTTTCATTCATGTAATGTATTGGAGGATTCCCCCTCGAAGTGGCTTATTTCTAAGGCGTTGATATCTCATTTCTTCTATTTTTGGAGTTGGTTACACAACATTTGGTATCAGAGGCTTTTGGATTCTAGGGTTTCGCTGCTCCAAACAGGTCATCATGGCATTTTCGCTATAAATTTTTTTCTACGAAGTTTCAGAAGCGAAAATTTTTAGGGTGTGAAGCCGACATCCTTAGGAAGCTTGTCTAAAAATTTCAGAGCTTGTTTCGCAATATTTTCGGAGATATCATCTGTGGAAGTTAGGTCTTTTTTCAAGCTCCTAAACAGGTCATCGTGGAATTTTCGCTATAAATTTTTTTCTATGAAGGTTCAGAATCTGAAATTTATATGGTATGAAGCTAAAATCCTGAGGAAATTCGTCAAAAAATTTCAGAGCTTGGTTCCCAATATTTTTGGAGATATGATCTGTGGAAGATAGTGCTTTTTCAGGCTCCTGAATTGCATCTCAAATAGGTGATCGTGGGAAAAGTTTAATAACTCTCTCTCTGGGTATCGGATTGGAGTGCCGTAAAAAGTGGTCGCAAGTACACAGACTGAAGTTTATTGGATATCAATTTCAGAGACAAAGGATGAAACAGTGACACGTGGAAATTCGTACAGGTTCACTATACTGAACCAGTCCATAATTAGGTCATTGTGGGAGATTGGACACAACTTTGTCTTGGAGAATCCAAATCAGGTAATACTTGTGGCATTCAAAAGAAAATTCAGAGGGCTACTACAGTGCTGAATTTCAGATATTGAAGATCTGCAATCACAAAGATAATACAATTTCAATATTGAGTTCCTCAAAGCAAGAAAAAGGTGTGTATTTTTTTCAAATTGCACAAGTCTTGTTTGAATAATCAAGTTAAATTGATCCCAAGGGCATATTGTAGAATAGATATCAGTATTGGATTCTAAAATGGCCCCTAAAAAGAATTCAACACCCATTAAGCCTTCAGAAGGCTCTACTATGACTCATGAAGATGAAGAATGGCCACATGACATATCAAAATTACAAGAGCAAATTTCGCTCTCGCAAAGAACAACAAAAAATGAAATGGAAGTTTTGAAGAAAGACGTGGAAACTAAGATGGATGGTTTGAAGAAAGGCGTGGAAGCTAAGATGATTGGTTTGGAAGCTAAGATGGATGGCATGGAAGTGGGCATGGAAGCTAAGATTGATGACATGGAAGCTAAGATCGATGAGAAAATGGAAAACGTGAAGAATTTTCTAAAAGCAGACATGGAAGGTTTGACAAAGTTTATACAAGAAAGGTTTCCTAATGGTGAAAAGATAGTAGAAGAACCTCATGATGAGAACAAAATAAATGTTAATTGTGATTTCATAAACTCTAATGTTGGCGGGAAGAACCACCATATTCCAAAGATGGATATGAGGAAGTTTGATGGAAAGAATCCTGTAACATGGATACTACAGATGGAGCAATATTTTGATCTCCATAACGTGCAAAACACACAAAAGGTACGCATTGCAACTTTACATTTAGAACAAAATACATTTGTATGGTATCAATGGCTTTTCTCTAGTAAAAAAATTGTTACTTGGTCAATTTTTACGGAGGAAATGATAGCACATTATGAGGATACAAAGAGCAACACCTTCTTTAGCCAATTGATAAATCTCAAACAAAAGGGTTTAGTGGGGGAGCACATTGAGGACTTCAAAAATTGAATATAAGGGTAACTGATATTCCAGAGGAACACAGGATTGATCTCTTCATAGGCACTTTAAAGGATAACATCCAACATGAAGTTCGAGTTCTGGAACCTGATTCATTGGAGAAGGCATTCAGGTTGGCAAGAAAAGTTGAATGTAAAATTATGGCGACAAGGAATCCTACCACTCAATTCTATAAAGAAGGAAGTGTTGCTACGCCTAGATTTCCACAACCTACAAGGTTGACACCACAAAAATTGGAAGAAAAAAGAGAAAAAGGGCTTTGCTACAGTTGTGATAGCGAATACACTAAAGGTCATAAGTGTGCTGAAAAGAAATTATTTTACATAGATTGTGAAGAAGAAGAAGAAAATGAAAAAGAAGAGGATATACACCAGGAACCAGCCATAGAAGAGGAAGAAATGAATCTGACCATATCATGTAATGCACTGGCCGGAATTACCAGTCCTCAAACTCTCAAGATAGTAGGACATATCAAGAAGAAAAGGGTAATAGTGTTGATTGATTCAGGTAGCACCCATAATTTTATTCATTGTAAGGTAGCCAAGGAATTAAATTGTTTCCTATACCAGCACCAGAATGTCAAGTGATGGTTGCAAATGGAGGAACTATAAATTGCTCTGGAAAATGCCATAATATCAAGCTAACCATGGGGGAATATGTGTTGACAATTCCAATGCTTTCCATTCCTATGGGAGGTGCTGATGTTGTACTAGGAGTACAATGGTTACAATCTTTGGGGACGGTAGCTTTTAATTTTCAAGAACTTTTCTTGAAATTTTTTTCAGAAGGAAAGGTAGTCGAATTACGGGGTATTGAAGGGAAGCCAGGAAGGATAATAAGCTCTAATGTCATGACAAAGCTTCTAAAGAAAGAACAACGAGGCGTAATTGCACAATTATGCTCACTAGAAGTTCCGACATCAAAATCATCTGTTTCTGCAGATCTCCAACAAGTCTTGGACAATCATTCCAAGGTGTTTGAAACTCCCAAAGGACTCCCACCTATTCATGATCATGATCATGCTATTCATTTGATTCCAGGAAGTGTTCCTCCAAACATCAGGCCTTATATATATCCTTACTTCCAAAAGAGCGAAATTGAACGTATGATTGCAGAAATGTTAGAGGCGGGTATAATTCAACCGAGTCAAAGTTCTTTCTCTGCTCCTATAGTATTGGTACACAAGAAGGATGGATCATGGCGAATGTGTCCAGATTATAGGGAGCTCAATAAGCTCACAATTAAAGACAAATTTCCCATTCCTTTGATTGATGAATTATTGTATGAATTACATGGAGAAATTTATTTTACCAAGTTGGATCTTCGTTCAGGATATCATCAAATTAGAATGAAGACTGAAGATATTCCAAAAACAGCATTTCGAACTCATGAGGGTCATTATGAATTTTGGTCATGCCTTTTGGCCTTACCAATGCACCTTCTACATTTCAAGGGTTGATGAATTCCATTTTCAAACCCTTCCTTAGAAAATTTGTGCTAGTATTTTTTGATGATATACTAATCTACAGCCGGTCTTGGAAGGATCATGTTGAACATGTTGACAGGGTGCTCAAACTATTGCAGGAGAAACAATTATATGCAAAAACATCCAAATGTTTCTTTGGAGTACAAGAGGTGGAATATCTGGGTCATATTATATCTCACGAGGGTGTTAAAGTAGACCCTAACAAAATTAAATCCATTAAGGAATGGAAATTCCTCAAGACAATAAAGCAGTTGCGAGGATTTCTCGGGTTAACGGGCTATTATCGCAAGTTTGTTAAGAATTATGGGAGAATAGCAGCACCTATAACAACATTATTGAAGAAAGATGCATTTTCATGGACTCCTGAAGCAACTAAGGATTTTGAACATCTTAAAGAGGCAATCTGCCTAGCACCGGTCTTAGCTACGCCAGACTTCACAAAAACCTTTATTGTGGAATGTGATGCCTCAGGAAATGGAATTGGTGCAGTTTTAATGCAGGAAGGAAGACCCATTGCTTTTGAAAGTCGTCCAATCAAAGGAAAGTATTTACAGAAACCTATTTATGAGAAGGAAATGTTAGCAATACTGCATGCACTAAATAAATGGTGAACTTACCTAATGGGAAGACACTTCAAGGTAAAAACTGATCATGATAGTCTTAAACACTTTTTGGAACAAAGACTATCTTCGGAAGAGCAGCAAAAATGGGTCACAAAGATGTTGGGTTATGACTTTGAAATAATCTACAAAAAAGGAAAGCTTATTGTTGTTGCAGATGCACTCTCAAGAAAGAATGAAGAGGTGGAAGCATTGCTTTGTGCCATTTCTATTATCCAACCGGATTGGATAACCGAAGCAAGAGATGAATGCAAGAAGGACAAAGATGTATGGACACTCATTCAAAAGTTGCAGCAAGATCCTAGTACATCTGATACATTTAGTTGGAAAAATGATTCCTTATGGTACAAAGATCGCTTATATCTTTGTAAGATTTCCCAACTAAAACAAAAAATTCTTCTGGAATTGCACACTTCTCCTTTAGGAGGACACTCAGGATTTTTAAAAACTTACCACAGGGTGAAGAAATAATTTTTTTGGGATGGCCTTAAATCTGATATTCAAAAGTTTGTGGCGGAATGTTTGGTTTTCCAGTAGAATAAAGTGGAGACAATTAAGACCCTGGGACTTCTACAACCTTTATCCATTCCAAGTCAACGTTGGGAGGAGATTTCAATGGATTTTATCACAGGTTTACCGAAGTCTAAAGGCAAGAATGTCATCATGGTCGTAGTTGATAGACTTACCAAGTATGGACACTTTTTTGCATTATCTCATCCATTTAAAGCAAGTACAGTTGCTACTACATTTGTGGACAGAATTCAAAAGCTACATGGAAGCCCAAGGGTTATTCTGAGCGACAGAGATCCCATTTTTATGGGAAATTTTTGGAGGGAGTTATTTTCTTGTTTGGGTACTCAATTAGCTCATAGCTCATCTTATCATCCTGAATCTGATGGTCAAATAGAGATAGTAAATAAATGTTTGGAAGGATATCTTCGTTGTTTTGTATCTGATAAACAAACACAATGGGTCAAGTGGTTACCTCTCGCTGAATGGTGGTATAAGACTTCCTTCCATACTGCAGCAAAAATGACCCCATTTATGGCACTTTATGGATATCATCCACCATCGATTACATCATCTTTAAGGGAAAATTCGAAGGTTCAAGCAGTCGCAGATCACATCGAGCATCAGCAAGAAGTTCTCCAACTCTTAAAGGATAACCTTAATTTGGCACAAAATCGAATGAAACAACAGGCAGATCAACATCGTAGCGAGAGAAGTTTTGTTGTAGGAGATTGGGTATTTTTATGGCTACAACCATATAAACAAATGTCCCTAAAGCAAGCTAAGAAGGATAATAAATTATCGCCAAAGTACTATGGTCCTTACAAGGTGTTGCAAAAGATTGGTACTATGGCATACAAATTGGAGCTTCCTGCTTCTTCGCGAGTACATCCAGTTTTCCATGTTTCATGCTTAAAGAAGGTTATAGGTGAAAATATTCCGGTTCAAACAATATTGCCAGAACTTGATGAGGAAGGAAAAATAATATTGGAACCTAAAGCAGTCATGGAAACAAGAACTCGACAGCTACGGAATCGATCAATTTCAGAGTATCTCATCAAGTGGAAGAACTTACCCACTGAAGATTCTACATGGGAGGATGAGAATTTTATACAGAAGCACCCGGAGCTACTCAAGTGTTGAGGACAACACTTTTTTTGAAGGAGAGAGGCATGTTAGGTCCCTATATCACTAGTATAGCCCCTTATTATTGTTAGTGTAAACCCCTTATTGTTATTATTGTACCCTTGTAACCCCCATTTTGTTATTATTGTGCCCTTAAATTGTTATTGTTAGGTCGGCTAGGATTACATTGTGGCCCACTAGGATTACATTATGGCCCCATGGACTCCTATATATAGAAAGGAGGTTTTGTAAATTGTATCATCCAAGAATTTTTCATTCATGTAATGTATTGGAGGTTGCCCACTCAAAGTGGCTTATTTCTAAGGCGTTGATATCTCATTTCTTCTATTTTTGGAGTTGGTTACACAACAATAACTAAAAAAATAATAATAAAAATTCCTTGGAACAGGAGGCCTCATCACGAGCCGACCTGTCCATCTTTCACTCCTTGGTGAATGGCGTTGTGAAACATTTGGTTACCAAGCTAGCACAGTGGCCTCCATCATGACATCGCAACATCACTTCACTAGGAATAGATAAAGGATAATGGTTCCAAGGGTGAAAAAACAACTTTGTCAAGGTTATAGACACCTGTGGGCAACAGAGCTCTGCTGATGGTATTGGAGTCACACTTTTCAAATCAATAGTAATGATAAACCATTTTCTTATATCTCTATCTAATATCAAATGAGAGTACTCTCCTAAACCCTTTGTTTTGAACCTATTATGCATGAAATCTATTTATAAATCAATCATAATAGTTTATGTGGGTAATGACAGCATAAGTACTTGTTTTCACATCAACTATCCCTTTCCCTTATCCCTGAATCATTACATAAATGTTTCTATATTTATTTACAATTTAACAATATGCATCAGTTTCAGTAATGCAATAATTTGATTGATCATATCATAAGTAAGAATGCTTTTTACTACTATACAATAGTTGTGCAATACCTTTCTCTTCTATTCAATGGTCGAGGACAACCTATAATCCTTCAGGGGGGGTGCGGATGCCTTTTAATGCCTACATGTGGGTCAAATCCCTATATTCTCGGTAATAATAAATGCTTAATGGTATTGTTCTGATATACTATGTTGTGCTATTCCATTACATTATGGTGCATTTGTGAAGAATTAACAGTGTGCAGATAGAATGGGAGGACGACCAATTCGTAGTGAGCCACAATTGCTAGCTATTTCTAACGCTGCACGGGAAATTCTAGAGAGATTAGGGTGGATTAAATACCTCACAAGACTGAAACAACCTCATGAAACGGTAGCCATTGAATTTTTACAGAATCTGCAGGAAGGTTACTCCATGGTTAGAGGTAGGCAGATAGCAGTAACAGACGCAATAATCGACGAGGTGTCTGGTTTTCCAGCAGAAGGAACCATATGGACCCATAAGAAAGTGAGGCTTCAAGAAGCCATGAAAATTTTCCGGGATGAAGGGCAGACCTTGGTCATCAAAGGGAAAGGATTTCAGCCAGCGACGTTGGGAGAACCATGGACAGAATTGGAAAAAGTGGTACAGAGCTACGTAACATGTGATGGAAGAAAAGATGTGGTAAGACCTCGCCACCTTAAGTTATTAGCAGTATTAAAGAAAAAATGTACTATAAACTTGCCTGCATATTTAAATTTCTTATTGCATGATGTCGCCCGAAGTATAAGAAAGTCTCGTCATATAGACATGGTGGTAAGCCAAAATTTCTTAATCAGATTGATAGTGAGTTACAGTCTTGCCCAACAGCAGACTAGTTTGGAAGAACTAATATTCTCAATTGACGGAGGAATAGCCCTGCCTACCCCAAAACGCAAAAGAATTACTAGCACAACATCAGAACCATCAAAACCCAGACAATCCTCCAGGTTAAGGAGAAGTAGGGGAATGATAGAAGGTTTTCAGGGTAGTAATAGCCAACCCCTAGAATTTCCCAGTTCGGAAGATGAACAACCCCCAGAACTCGAAGAAGGAAGTCACCACACTAATGAGGAAGAAGGAAATGAGGAAGAAGAAGAGAGTCCTCACACTGGTGAAGAAGAATAGAATCACCACACCAGTGAAGAAGAAGAGAGTCACCACACTGGTCAAGAAGAAGAGAATCACCACACCAGTGAAGAAGAAGAGAGCCACCACACCAATGGAGAAGAAGAAATTCACCCTACCAATGTGGAAGAAGGAAGTTATCACACATGTGAAGAGGAAGAAATCAATGAAGATGAAAGAGAGGGAGAAGAACCTCCCGAAACCACCATTGGAATTCCACCTCAAAGCCCATTGCAGGAGGACCAATTGGCCCAAATTTTGGCCAACATGAGTGAATACATACAACCCCACATTCCACTGAACTTCAACATTGAGATAAAAAAATTGCAGGAACAAGTTGTTACTGGTGAAGATACGGCCAAGGGAATACTCGATGAAGCAGAAGAAGAAAACCCTCAGGGAACAACAGAACCATCTGGGGTTACTTCCCCTGATAAATGTGGCCAGGAAGGTGTGAACACTGCAGAAGTGTTACAAACGGAAGACCCTTAGGGAATAGCAGAACCAATTAAGGTTACTACCCCTAAACAACGTAGCCAGGAGCATATGAATAATGAAGAAGTGTTCCATGTAGAAAACAGAGAAGCAAGCCTGAGTGAAGGAATGACTACTGAAAAGAAAATCCTACCTAAGAAATTTAATACAACAAAAGGGACAGTCGTTCCTCCCAGGAGGAAAAGGAAAATAGCCGAACTTGAGAAGCTACGGAGGGAATGGAAGAAGATTCAAAAGATAGTGGAACAACTCAGATAGAGTATTAGGGTTCTCAAAATGAATAAAACCCCCAAACAAAACCCAAAACAAAGGAACATATCCACCAAATGAACCCCAAATAAAATGAAAGTAGCCACCAAAGCAAAGCCCCAGATTGCAGAGACTATGGAAACCCAAGCTGAGCCTAATCAGGAAAGCATGGAACAATAGGTAGTTGTTCCAGATGTAGCTGCCCCAACTAAAAGTATACAGGCCTACAGTCAAAACATTTCTATTGAACCTACTATAGAAAAACTCTAAGAGGAGTTGGCACAGGCTCAACATGCAAGAGAAAAGCTTGAGGAAGAGACTGTCCCCAAAAGTAAATATCAAATGTTATAGTAGCAACTAAAGGACATCAGTGCATCAGAGCCTGAAGCCTATGATAAGTGTCAGAAGGCAGAAGAGAAAGCTGAAAAGGTAAGGAATGAATTAAAAATGGCCCGGAATCAAATGGATACTCTCTTCTCCTTATACACAGATGTTCTAGCATGTAGATGCCCTGCCAAGAATTGTGCTTTTTTTATTAGAAAGATATTTATAGTTGAAAATTAAAGCAGTTAGGGAAGGAAAGTCTATAGAATTAAAAACTGTAGATGATTTTGTAAAATGCTACAAACTCTATGGAATTAAAGTCCAGTGTCTTCTATGTGAGTTCTATTTGCACAATATTATATTGGAGAATGACATTGAGATAAATCCCAACACATTTGTGGGTAACATCCAATATGAAGCATTTATTTCATTTGTTGTCAATCAGTTGAAATGGATCAAGGCCTATAATACTTTCCAAAGGAAGGAAAATGGGTTAGACCTTTGGGTTAGGGGTGAACCAAAACACCCATTACAACTATGGGCTAGGCAGAAGAGTCTAATGACAAAGGAGGGTGTGATCCAAACATTGGGACCCGTCCACAAGGCAATTGTCTTGGATGGGGTAGAATATTTTCTATCTATCAGAACCCAGGCCTATATAGCAGCTAAAGTTTTATGGAGTATTTCCAATCGGAATGTTCAAGGCAGAGAGCCATTTAATTATAGAAATTTTGGATTAGCTTCTGACCGCTTGATTCTCTATAGTAACTTCATCTTGAGGGAAGGCCCATTCTGGCTAGGTTGTAGGTTTCGAAGTCCCATTATATAGTATCCTGCAATAGACTATAAAGCCATTTATGAGTTACCTGAAGGATATACAAGGCACATATTTGAAGCTTTAGCTGCAAACCATGGTTTTAGACCTCTTAATGAAAAACCTTCTCCAGCCTATTCTCTAATTGCTTTACATGTAAACTATGTTTTTCATGAGGGCATGAAAAAGGGTATGCAATGGGGTGTGTTGAGCATTGGAAAAGGTCTGGATTCACCATGTATTTTCTCATATTTTTCCTTTACACATAAATATTTTTATTTTAGAAAGATGATTTATTAGAGGATTATGATAGAATTGTAAAGACTCGTGTTTATTGTGAAATTTGACTAAAAATTTCCTTTTGTTCTAAAAACAGGAAGCAAATGAAGTAAACCATCATTCGAGAGGCGGAGCTAAAATAGGAGTAATTGTTGTTCCTCCAGCAAAGGAGCATATCCAGACAATAAGAAGGAAATCATAATGTATAGCTAAAGGAAGACAGGGAACAACATGGCTACAACCTAAGAAGACCAAGCGCTAGCTAAAAAGAGAAAAGGAGCGAATCCCTCAGGATCTTTCGATCCTGAGGGATTGGTGTTCAATATTATCGTTGTTTCTTGTCTTGTCTGTCGAATTGTTATAAAAGGCAGTGCCTTTAGAAATCGAGGGGATGGAATGATTTATGATTAAACACTCCTTTTGTAACTCTATAATTTCTTAACTCTCGTGATCAGAGAGCGACTGTTGTAAACGTTGTTTATGTCTAATTAATATAAGATCTTTTTTCCATTTAATTTCTTAACTCTGGAGTAAAGCCGACCAACGTTTCACTGGTGGTTAAGGGCCTGACCCTAGTGGATCAGTCTATTGCTTGTATCATTACCTTTCAATTATATTTGTGTGACAGTTTGTATTTTTTTTTCTTTATAGCTTGTAAGTTAATTATTTTACTGTTTAATTGCTTATTGATATCAGTGTGTTACATTGATGAATTGCATTGTTGTTCCATTCTAAAGAGAATCTTCATTCCCGTATCATTTATCTTGTTATGTTTTAACAGAGCTTTGTTGTTCAGTATTTGATGTTCTATTTCAGTTGTTGTTCCATTTGTTGTCTCATGTGATTCATGTTCATTTCATAGTGTTGATCAAGAGAGTTTATTGTCGACAGGATTTTCTGTTTCCTGCTCAATAGGATTTGTTGTTTAATAGAATTTGCTATTTGATTCCATTATTTATAGTTTTTTGTTCAGATTGATTAAATAGAATTTCATGTTCAATTCTTCTAGTTACAATTTTCTTTTCATTTACATTGCTGTTCAATTCCAGGTTTGCTGTTAATTTCAGATTAATTAGTTTACAGATTGCAAAGAGTTTGGTTTTGAGAGTTTTCCTAGTTTAATTTCATTACTAGCCTTTAGTTTAATTTATATTTCCTTTTAATTTCTTTAAGACAGGATTATCAACTGTAAATAATATTGGTTATTTCTACCTATGTTCTCAGATTGATTATCTTGTTCCCATTTGATTTCAATTCCATCAGTTTCTAGAGGAAAGAGTTATCATTACTCCATCCTTGACTAATGTTTGCTAAATGAATGATAGAATTTTCAAGCATTTAAGTGCATGTCATTGTAGTTAGATTTCTTTTCCAAGCATTAATTTACTCTTGTATTTACAACACTATACTACATATTGCAAAGCATTACTCTTATATTGAATTGCAGCCTCAGACTGAGTACACTCTTGAAACAAAAATTCATTCCTAGATTGATAATTAATGTAGGATAAATAGGCGTTAAAAAGACACCTTTTATACCTCAACACAAAACATAATGTGGAATTTTACATTCTTCACCATGTACTTGGTACCTTGAGCTGAAATGGCTCAACTGGAACTTCTCCCTCACCTCCAAAGAGTAGGGGAGTGGTTGTGAAATCCTCTCTATCACCATCAGGCCTATGCATCTCTGCATATGCTTAAATATATCATGTTGGATGCCCTCCCAAATGAAATCCTCTGCCAAGGAAAGATATGCATCAAAATGAATGGAAAGGAAGTCTTCATGTGCTGCATGTAGAAGCTTCTCCTTGAGCTTAGAAGATATATTCAAGAAGACTCTCCCATAAGAATAGATGACCATATCATCCACCATATATCTATCACCTCCATCAGGTTCATCAAGAATCATGCAAGCACCAAGATCCTTGGAGTACTCTACCAAGAGTTGAGACCTGCAATATGGATCAATCCTCCCAAGAGACAACATTGGAGATTTGGCATGTGAAGCTCTCCTCATGTTGTTGCCTACTACTTTGACATCCCCCATGCCAAAGCCTCCCTCCAAACTCTTCACCTCTTCAAAATCCAAGAGTGTTGAACCAAATGGAAAGATTTTGCATACCAAATCTAGATCTGGTGGCCTCCCCAGTGGAATGCCTCCACATAGTGAGACATCAATGGCAAGAGAAGATTGTTCATATGGTTGGGAAACCATGCCCTTGCACTCACAGTGCAAACCAGACTTCCTCATCCTTGCACCAACTCTCTGAAATAGATAGGGGTGTGTGCTCCTCATCAAATGATGATGTCCTTCCTCCCTACCTTCTCCTTCCATCAATAGTATCTCACAATCATGCTACTTATTGATTTTACTTTGCCTTCCATACATGAGATCATGGGGAACTTCTTGCAATGATACAAGAAATCCTCCTGTTGGAGCATGTGCTCCTCCTTCCTCTGCATGATGCACTAGATATGCTCTAGATGTGACAGCGCTACAACCCCCATCCTTCTCTTCATATTCAATATGAATAGGAGGTAACTTCTCAATAAGAGGATCCTCCTTTGCAAAAGGAAACTTCATGCCCTCTTTTCCATGGTTATGAAACAAGGATATTTCCTTTAGCAATGTATCATGCAATATGTGAGCTTCTTTAACATGTTTCTAAAGTGGTTCTGATTTTGTAGTTCCTCCCAATTTATGGAAAATTTTTATTGGTTTGATTGTCTCATTTTTTTTATCAAACCTCTCTACCAATATCTTAGTGAACTTTAAAAAATAAGAACTATTGAAATTTTTCAATGAAAATGACCGAAACACTCACCAAGTGTAGGCCTTACCTTCAAAGTGCAGAGTTGCAACTCTTGTGGCTTCCTCTTCAGGAACTTGGTGCTGCTGCAAATAAGTATGCAACACCTTCACCCAAGCTTTGGCTGAACAAGTTGGGGATCCATCAAAGGTAGATAGATAAAACCTATCCATGTCATGCAACTTTCTCCTCTCCATCTTGATCTTACAAAACTCTTTGAAAGTGATATGATCTCTAAACTTTCCAGTTTGAGATTCATACTCTTGCAGAAAATTACTAAGAGTTTCCCTCCTTGGCATTTCCTATTCTTTCATCTTTTTCACAGAAGACCTGGGCATTTGACTGTGCTATTCATAATAGCGTGTATCTACATGCTCACACCTATCATGTGTCAATCTAGATTTGGTTCTAGATTCAAACTTCTCTAGATATTCCATCTCCTCTATCATCTTCTTAAGATATTCATTGATGCTCTGAATATATTTTGGAAGAAGATTTGTGAGCCTCTCCTCCTTTCTTCCTCCACATAATGGATTATTCTTCCTGTTCATCTCTCCTTCTCTTGATAGCATCATGGCTAAAATCCACAGGCTGTGCCAAGAAAGATGCTCTGATACCACTGTAATATCCCAAAATGGGAATGCAACAGTGCATAAGCACAATACTGGAATAGAAGGGTGAAATTAAGACATTAAATTTTTTGATAAACACATATTCATCAAATTAATGAAGCAACATAAAAAATAAGCACTTCTACACCTTCCCAAGTGGGGAAAATGTAGCAAATAGACCCTGAAAACGTTATTTCTAGAGATTTGCATTTTTTCAGGGAGAAATAATGCTTGTTTCCCTTAGCATATGGTATTAGGCCCTCACACACAAAATAGGAACTGAAACAAATCACTTTGATAACGTAAACAGACCTCTCGGCCTCATATCAACTTAAAAATAACAAAATCCCATGACTCAAGTTATGCAGAAAAGACTGAAGAAAATAATAGAATTATTTTCTGAGGGTTTCTACAGTATAATGATAGAAAAAAATGTTTATGGAACTCAATTGAACAATATTCTAAGAAAATGAAGATTTGCCCTCCTTAATGCATTATAAAGACAACCTGGCAAGGGTTTCATGAAAGTACAAGTACAAAAAGAGAAGATCTGAATATTCAGCCCAGAAAAATGCAGTATTACTACAATATTATAGGAATATAGATGAATAATACAAAATAGGGATGAGAAGCCCTTCCTTTAGATTTACAGGAGAAGGGTTGGCCCTTTACCTAGGAAACTAGCTCAGAAACAAGGGTCGTAACCTTGTTGTAGAAACTCTATGAAAAATGACATAGTTCCTGCAAGTGACTGCGATGTAGGAGATGAGGAATAATTTGGAATGTTGCCAAGATGTGAAATGTGCTCATAAATATTCCTAGCTGATATATCAAGAGAAGGAAGGCACCCTCTACTAAGAAACATACCTGGAAATGGTGTTAACAAACCTCCACTGCAACACCCTGTAACACAACAATATTCTGCTACAGAAATAAAAATGAGGCTAGAGAATGGTGCTTGGCCTGAAGCCTATATGTGGATCAATACATAACAGAGATCTCCCAATAGGCCTGTCAGGGGAAGAGGTGGGATTCCCGCTGAGGAACACCCTGTGCTAAACAACACTGCAACACTGCTAAACAACAAGAGGAAGCGAAGTCTAAATAGACAAGATCAAATGATCGAATCAAAAGCATGAATAAAAAATGCTCCCATCCTCTGCATATATAGCAATTGAACCTCTTCACATTGGGTCCCATTCATATTTTCCATCAAGCTCATGCAAGCTGTCCTCAACCAAAACTGTGTTGTTCATCGAGGAGATTCAATGCATCTAGACATCTTTGTTGACTTGGTCAAAGTTGACTGAATCAACATGATCCCATCTCTGTTCACACCCAAGGGTGCCCAATTTAGCTACTTATTCTCCCTCCTTTCACATTAAGAGTGTTATTGATCCTTATAAAGAGGTTAATGGGCCTCCCTACCCATTTATTCACCTACCTAGTGATAAAACAACTCTAATACTCCATTTAGCTTGAAGGCTAAAATTTTGGAATATTACATATTGGTTGTGATGCTTATGGAGAGAGCCCTCTCCTTTCCTAGTAGGGCTAGCTACTTGGCTAAGCGTGGTTTGTGGTTACCTCAGAATTTCCTTCTTCAGCCTGAGGTTCAATTCGAGTGATAATAGAATCATTAGTATAGATTTACCAAAAGCTTACTTTTCAAAAAAGAACGCATATTTTTTGTCCTTTTTACCAGAAGGTGCTAAATTTATGTGTCATAATATGCCTTACTCTCTATATACATTTCCTAATATTTCTAGAAAAATAATTTCTATGGTTTGTTGTATTTTGGAATATTAATGTGATGAATGGGTTAATGAGGTCATCCTAGGGTTTTTGTTTGTATTTTCATTTGGGAATAATCCTTCCATATTTTTCAAATCTGGCCATTTTATTTCATATATCATTCATGAGAAACTATTTGATTTAATGTAGAAAGAGCCTTCAAACACCAGTCTGTGTTAGTCTCTTTGTTCTTATATCACCATTATGAGATATTTAAGATGCCACTACAAGATTTGGATTCTAAGGGTAAACAACAATCTATTATTCATTAGACCTCACTAGTCAGAAAGAATATAAAATATTATTCGTTCAATGATTTTGTAGATCAATTCCTATGCCTTCTTAGTAGTGATGTGGTCCCAATAATTTCATCTAAAATTAAGAGAATTTTACAATTACATGAGGAAAAAAAGGTAGGAGACTTGTACTTATATGATAACTTTACAGAGATTAGGGTTTATGATTGTGAATTTTTCTTCCACAATAAAAAAATCGAAATTTTTAAAACTAATCAAAAAAGTTACATCGTAGATGCCACGACATTCCATATGTAGTCATCGCCCATAGATTAGTTCCAAAACAGAGAGATGCATCCAATATCAGACAGAACCCATTAAAATCCATTCCCCATGAACCACTGCCCATGAAACCACAAAGAAAGTGTTAACATCATGCCAGTGAGAGCAAGACAACATCGCATGTTATCAAGATAAACTTAAATGTCCTCCATATTTGGAGAACCACCCTATAGAAAAAAAAAAAACCACAAAAAAAGAAACATCAGCCTCTCATATGAGAAAACAACCCACCAAGACCAGAACATATCAGCATATGTCCAAATATTAACACTAGTATAATTTTTTTTTTTATAGTAGAATATACATTCAGTTCAAAGTCATATTAAAGATTTATACAAAAAACCTCCACGATATATAGCATTGCTGGAGGAAAAACTAAAAACTAGCAGATATATAATGACAATAAGAGCAGCATTCAGTATGGTCTGGTGTCAAACACATGAACCCCCAAGCCATTCTTCTCCTCTACTTTCCACGAGCCTAAAATTTTTTGAAGACCATTTTTAGACAAACGGTTAGTATCCCTGTTCTGTTCCCTATCAATATGGCATACAAAAATCAATATAAAATGAGATTTTAGAGCCTGTATCTCTTCAAGAATTGGATGTAATAAAAAGTTTTGACATCTCTGAGAGTTGTTAAACCAATTTATGACATTCATAGAATCCCCAAATATTTGGATTGAGTTAATGCCCAGATGAATAAGCCAACATATAATAAGTTTTAGCATTTTAAATTCAACAAATTTGTTTGTTCCATCTCCAATACCCACAGATGCAGCGAGGGAAAAATTGTGATTTTTGTGAATAAACATACCAGCCCCATAGGAACCTTGATCAGTAGCCCCGTCAAAATAAGCCCAGGGAATTTCATAATCAATTACTTCCACCCTAACCCTCCTAGGAATATTTGAGATGCTAGAAGGGGGAGAGAAAGATAAAATAGCAGTGCATTCTACCACAACAATAGCTGGAGATGAAGGTGTATCCATAAAAACACCTTTATTTCTAGAAAGCCATATACCGTAAGAGATAGTTATAGGGATACATAGGTAACCCAAATATTTACAATTTTCCCACCAATCTTTCCACACCTCACTACAATTTTCACCTTTCCAGATAGCTTCAATGTCACATAGTGCTAGAGTGAAATCCCAAACCTTTTTGGAGAAGGTACATGAAAGGAACTGATGATCAATAGTTTCCTATACCTCTTTTCAAAGAAAGCACCAACCATGCCTATACATAAACCTTTTTTGGAGAATATCCAAAGTGGGGACCTTCTGCCTCAAGATGCACTAGAATAAAATTTTAGATTTTTCTTTTCCCTCCAATTTTCACAGCACCTTGAACCACCATTCAATATTATCCCTTTCATTTGTTTTCATAATTTGGTTATAGCCTTGTTTAGGGGTATAGACTCCAGATTTTGAGTGAACCTAGTGAAGAGAATCTTGAGAGACTTTAAGACGAACTTTAGTGCAACCTAGTTCCAGTATATAACAATGTCATTCTTTCTCTCACTGGTTTTCAAGTCCAATGTGGTCCACATTTTTCCATGCTTGAGCCCAAATAGTGCTACCTTCCGGATCACTGATATGATTCAGAGTTATTATCTCTCTGTGAAAAAGGGATTATAGTAATCCATTCAATATAATGTACCTGTTATTTCAGCCCACCCATGGGTCTAAAACAACCCTTCAACGCTCACCATTCCCAATTCTCCATGCCAAGCCTTTCTCCACCAAACCAAGTACCAACAAAGTAGCCTTCCATATCGTGGATACTTTTCTAGTGTCTTTTTCCGGGAGTCTAATCCAATCATATACTGGGATGGGGCCAATATATTTTCTTTTAACCATCGACGTCTAGAGGTTTTTTGTTGTTAGGAAATGCCAATCCGATTTTACAGCAAAGGACGTCGAACAGTGTATGAGATGTTTGATACCCCAACCACCCCACTCCTTTGGTTTGGCAATTTTCTCCCAAGCCACCCAAGGTAGGATATTCTTATCCTCCTTCCTTGACCATAATAAATTCCTGCAAATACTCATGATTTTGTTAACAATACCTATGGGGACCCATTCTAGAGAAATATAGTACATCGGTATGGCCACCAAAAATGATTTAATAGGAATAGTTCTCCCTGCGCTGGAAAGCCACTTGTGTCTCCAAACATTTATACTACATTTATACTCTTTTCAAGTTTCGAGACTAGGTAATACAAATCTTGTTTGTGATAGGATTTGGGTTTGAGGGAGTACCCCAGGTACTTGATGCAAAAACCAAAAAAAATATGGTTGAAAGGAAGCAAGTTGAAATTCCAAGCCAGATCATCCTCCGAAATGCCCTCATGAGTGAGTGATGACTTCTGATTGTTGATAGCCATACCCATAGCCTTCATAAAAAAGGTCTAGAATGATTTTTATATTATGAATTTATGAGCAGATCCCATTGCAAAACAAGAGGATGTCGTCCACGAAAAGGAGGTGTGATATAAAAATATTTGTGGCAACTTCAACACCCCCAAAATCCCCTGCTCTCCTAACCTGATGAAGTAATTTAATTAAACCCTAAGCAGCCAAGAGAAACAATGTTGGGGAGAGGGGAAAGCCTTGTCTCAACCCTCTTTTATTGAGGAATAAAGGAGAGGCAACCCCATTAATAGGAACACCAAAATACACATTAGTAATACATCTCATAATCTAGTTGATGAAGTCAATGTCGAAGGCTAGATGAGTAAGAAGTAGCCTTGAGTAGAGCCAGTTAATACGATCATATGACTTTGAAAGATCGATCCTCACAATCATACATTTCTTACAAGATAATTTAATACTGTGAAGAGTCTCCTAAGCCATACCAATGGCTTCATGGATTTTCCTTCCATCTAGGAAACCAAACTATTATTTAGAAATGGAATGAGATAATATGGGCTTTAACTTGTTAGCAATATTTTTTACATAGGGATATAGGTATAAATTCATTGAAGGAGATAGGAGAGTCGTTATTTTGAATGAGAACCAAAAATTTCGACTTGAGGGAATCATGGATGTGTCCAAGTGTCTAAGATTCTTCCACCACATCCGTAATGGAATCCCCCATCAACTCGAAAAAGTGTTGGAAGAATTCTACCATCCATCCATCCAAACCAGGGCTTTTATATTTTTGCATGGATTTTAAAATTAACTCAACCTCTCTATTTTTTCCACCTGGGCCAAGAGGTGGTTATTGTCCCCCTCGTTCGCAAAATGAGGGAAAAGTTGGGAAACCTAGATAATTTCCCCAATCGAGAACCCTCCCTCGTCTCCATAAAGATTCTTAAAATATGATTTCCCAAAATTTGAAAGGTATTGGAAAGATTTATCCTTACCTCCCTCCAGAGTTCAAGTTCCTAAATGGTATTTGAGTTATTTCTGCCCTTGGCATAATTATGGAACAATTTTGTGTTCTCATCGCCAGCTGCAAGCCAAATGGCTATGATTTTTAACCTCCATTTTTCTTCCTTGTAACTCAATATTTTTATTCTCCTAAGTTCCAGATATTTGCTTTTACCTCTCGATGATTCATCCAAGAAGCCCTCATCCCCATTACCATACATCTGTTCCAAGGAATCTGCAATATCCTAAAGATATTTAGAATATTTCTTCTCCTTCTATTTATTGTAGGTTATAGTAGCCTTCTTAATATTTTTCAAGGTATTAATGAAATCCCTGGCATAGGAACCACCCTCATTTATAGAAATAGGTCTCCGGGTGTCAAGTAAAAATTGGTGGTGGTCCCCTTCAATCAACTAGCCAGAATTGAACTTAAAAGGAGAGGTTGGCTTCTGGTTCAGACCAGCCAACTCCAGTAGTATTGGGGAGTGGTTTGATTCACCTCTCGAGCCAACCCATTAGCGAAATCTAGCTACATTATTGGAAAAATCATCACTCAAGAGGAAGCGATCCAAGGTTTTTGCAATCCGTGCCTCCCCCACCCGGTTATTTCTCCAAGTAGGAACTGAATTAATCATATTTGAATCAATCAGATGGCCCTCCCTTAAATTTTTGAGAAACAATTCTGCGAGAGGGTCTACCCTAGCATTTGGACCCCAAGCCTTTGATCTTCCAAAAAATAAATTAAGGTCACCTCCCAGAATCAAATTCATTCCTTTCATATAATATTTGTCTAATAGATTATTCCAAAACCCCACTCTATCGGAGAAAGGGCCATAAATATTAGTTAAAGTGGAATTTTAAACCAATTTCATAGAATAAACCTCCACCCCAATCAGGAGCTCTAAGATCCAGAAATTATTTAGTTTGACAGTACCATTCTTTAGACCTATAGTCAAACCTCCAGATCACCCCCAAATATCAGAGGTGACAAAGGACCATCTAGGGACAAAGGAAGATAGGAAATTTGAGATTTGTTCTCCAGTAACCAAAGTCTCTTGAAGCATTAGGACATTTGGTTTATAGTGGAAGATAAGACTTTTAAAAGCTAGTTTTTTGGGTGCACTAGCCAAACCCCTATAGCTAAAAGATAACAAAATTATTTGGTCACTAAATTCGGGGAATTGACACCCTACAAAATACCAATTTTTGTTCCAATGATGATTTTTTCTTTAGAGTTCATAAGGCAGAGCATGAATGTAGCTTAAATTCATTTTGTGTCAAGAAAAAAAAGGCCCATTTCATGATAAAATATTAGATCATCCCCTTCATATAAAATACCAAAGCAGTTGATAAAGAAGTAGAAAATTTGTTAGTTGAAATGAAATTTAAAATGATTTTTTGTTGGCCTTATGATGCTTTAAGAAAAAGTTCGGCTTTTAGACTTGAGCAAAAGTTTGCCCCTTAATTTCATTTTTGAAAGACAAAAATTGAGCAATATGCTAATAAGTAAAATTGGGAGGAAAAAAACCTACAAGAAAATGAAGAATAGGTATCAAGCCAAACAACATTGGAAAAAACGTATCCAAAAGAGAAAGAGTTGAAAGGAACAAGTGAAAATATTTCTCTTGCAATCTCAGGCTCTAAATCAAAATAATTTAGATTTTTTGAAGGAATGAAAACCATAGAAACATATGAGTAACCATTCGAAGTTATAAATGAAGAGGTGTTAACTACAATGATGCAATTAGGTGAGCTCGTGTTTATTCTACATCAAATGGAAGAAAAAACAACTATGGCATATGTTTCTACTTCTTCCAGTGACCAAATAATTTTTACCAAACTCACAGCAATGAAGAGAAAGAATGAACTTCTAAAGTCTACTACATGTTCTCAATTTTTGAATCAAACATCCTCTACTTGAAACAAATTTCCATCTGCATTAGATCTTGATAGAGGAAATTTCAACTAGAATTACTTGAGACAAAAGTTCCGGTTCCAAAAATTGCAGGATATTACAAAACTTCCTTATTCTCTTTTGATACAAAATAGATTCACCCAATTGACCAGATATATTTAAATAAACAAACAAGAGAAATGATTTTTTAATCATTAAGAAGTTCTGCTATGGTTGTCTCAAAGTTACATGATTCTTTGAATAATATGCACTCTTAGTTGAAATTAGAAAGAATTTCATGATTGGAAAAAGATACAAGCAGATCCTTAGAATCTCTAATCATTAAGTTGGGTGTTGATCCTAGTGATGTTGATGCAACACAAGAAGTTATTAAAAAAATGAATGTTGATATCCAGGCCCTGCGAAAGAAATTAAAGTTTCCAACAACAAAGCATCCTCAACCTCAAGAAATGGGAGAAATTGAAGAATAAAAGGAATCTATTTTACATATGATTGTAGAATAGAGTTTACAAATGCATAAAATCTAAGGAAAAATGGAAAAACTACTAAAAGAGAAGGAGAAAAATGTCAGTGCAAGGGATCTAGGAATAGAAACGGGATCAATAGGTTGGGATTCAATTTTTTTTTTATGAAAACCCATGGCTGATATATCAATAAGAAATGTAGAAATTGAGAAATCAAAGGAATCATTGCTTAAGGTAGAAGAAAATAAGATCAAAGCACACAATGCATACATTTCAAAGATGTAGAAAAATTTCAAACTTACAAAGAAACTTGAGAAATACATGGATCAATAAACTAGTGAACAAAATATATCAGAATCAAAGGAGAAGATATGGATATATATAAATTCAGCAATTTTATATTTCTAACCTTCAATAGAAATTGTTTTTGAGCAGGAACAACTATTAGAAAAAGCGAAGGAAACGATTGAAGAAATCAAAGAAGAACTGGAAAATAAACCTCAGGAATCCCCTAGAATTATCAAATTCCTAAATTCAAAAGCCAAAGATGAGATAAAATAAATGGGGATAAAAGATAGAACAAAGGCACTTCTCTAGGTAAGAAAATTATTGATTAAGAAGAATTTGATGCTGCAATTGGAAAATAAATGTGAGAATTTATAATTTCTTATTAAAATGTTTCACAAAAGTTCTTTGTACTTCAGTAGAAAGGTCTTCCATCATTGAGTAATTCTAATGGTGAATTGGTTCAGCAGGAATATTATCATAAAGCATTGTATGGCATAGAAATAGTTAAATCAATATTTGATAAAGTTAAGGGGATTATTAGTGGTCAAAATTGTATTCATCAGATAACAGATGATTTTTTTATTTAACATGAAGTTCATCACCTTTTTCTTTGTAAACCAACTTTTGAAAAGTATACCAAGGTAGATGAGGCTTAAGGGAGGTAATAAAATTCTCATTTCTAATGATGACTAATGGGATGAGTTAGTTTAACTTATCAGTTAAGAACAAGAAGATTTTCTGGTAATATTTTAGAAAAATAAAAGTATTGAGCAACAAAATATTTAAAGCTAGTAATTGGAAACCACATCCTCGAATAGTGTGCAGTTCCAATAAATTGGCTTGAGGATCTTTATTTTGAGTTATTTTGATTAGAATTACCCAAATGTTTTTGGATAAAGTTTTATTTTTCATGTAAAAGTTTTAATATATTACATATTTATTAAAGAATATACATATACTTTGCAATTCGAATAAACAAGGGTTGATACTTTGACAGAACCAAGATACATTGTTGTATTTTGGAAATTTCGAAGATAATCAAAGGCTTTTGGCTTTAGTTTTTGGCAACATTTAGGTTCATGTGAGTTTTCTCCTCTAATAAATTTTTTTATTCTCCATGTATTTGAGGTAACAGAGAAGTACCATGTTGTGAAACCAGCTCCAAAATTAGAAGAAAAGAGATATCAACGCCTTAGAAATAAGCCACTTCGAGGGGGAAACCTCCAACACATTACATGAATGAAAAATTCTTGGATGATACAAATTAAAAAACCTCCTTTCTATATATAGGAGTCCATGGGGCCACAATTTAATCCTAGTGGGGCCCAATGTAATGTCAACAAGTAGGTGAAGTGTTGTCTTGTTCATAGATTGGTTTTTAAAGGACTAACACCAAGCCCTAGTTGTATTCCTTGTATCAATGTGATTTTAAAGGGTCATGATCCCTAGTACAGGAGCTCTAGACTATTGTATTATAGTTTTTATAATGAATAAGGTTTGAAAAAGTTAAAAAAGTTCATGTGCCCTAGTTGATTCCCTGATGTGTGTATATTTCTTTGTGCATTAAAGTAGATATGGTGTGGCACTTAAGTGTGTTTGCATAAAATATTCTAAGACCAAACCAAAATCATCATGTGTCATGAAAATTCAACATATGCCTTGTTCACTTAAGAACTACCTATAACTCATCCTATGCTACTCATGTCCAATATCAACTCATGTCACTTAACAAGTTACCAATACAAGGCTCACATTCAACCATGGTATTAAAACAACTTAGCAACGTAATTTACATATTTACATGCCATATCACATGGATAATCTTAAAATGTCTTGGCATTATGTGGCACATGTTAGTATCCCCTGCATTCCTTGGCATGCTTTGGCACTCCCTAACACACACTACCACTCCCTAACATACCCTGGCTCTCGAGCATGCCTTAGCACTAACTAACATATAACTTTGTCACTCCTTCCTTAGCACACATGCAACTCATAGATATTCCCAATAACACACTCTTATTCATTCATTTCCATGAATTTTGAACTATTTATCCCTTGTGTTTCCATGGCACTCACTAACACTCCCTGGCATGCATTGACACACCCTAGCACTTGGCACATCTTGGCATGCTGCCCTGGAAATCTAGCATTCCTTGGAACTACCTAACATGACTTGTCACTCCCTCCTTAGCACACCTATAACTCACTGACACTCCCTGACACACATTCTTATTCATTCATTTCCATGCATTTGGAACTAGTGCTCCCTTGTGTTTCCCTAGCACTCCCAAACACTCCCTGACATGCATTGACATGACACCCTGACACCTAACACATCTTGGCATGTTTTCCTGGAATCTATCATGCCTTAGCACTCCCTAACATACATTTTCAATCCCTCCTTAACACACCTGTAACTCACTGACACTTCCTGTCACAAACTGTTATTCATTCATTTCCATGCATTAATTTGACCTAGTTCTTCCTTTTGTCTCCCTAACACTTCCTAGCATACGTTGGCACACCCTAGAACCTAGCTATTGGATTTATGTCTTACACTAGAATGCGAACTCAATTATGTGTCTTACCCCTTCGAATAGACTCCAATAGTAGCCAAAGGATCATGTCTTAGGAGTCTTCAATGCCTAAAAAAATGCTCGACACAATACTCAAGGATTTATTGTTATTCGCTAAAGAAGGAGGCTAGTTGTGTTTGCGTCCCTTCCTTTAAAAAATATTCCCATTTACCATGTGACACGACCTATTATAATCATATTAATAATAGTTTGAATAGGTGGCAAAAGGGCCAAGGTGCTCGTTACTCATGTTGCAAGGGGCAACACCCTATAATTCTAGTAGTTGCTATAAATACCCGCCTTTTATCTAAATCCTTTGCACTTGCGTTATAATCTACAAGGGTAGGTTCATACAAATTAGTGTGCTATCATACCATGAGAAAGTTTATGAAGGCTCTTAACATAAAATAAGATTTCATTGCATTTATTTCACAAAAAGCAAAACACTTCAACATGAACAAAAATCAAAGAATAATGAAACTCTGTGGCCTATGGAAGATGTTTTCCTAACAATATTTCATTCCATATAATACCAACAAGGGTCACTAGCAACACAAAGACGTTACCCAGGGCCATCTAGATTTGGCTAGGGAAAAAACTAGAACACACGTTCTAGGGTTCTAACTCATCTAAAATGGGACCACCATGAGTTCTAAACTCTCAAGTATATTAATATTATTCTTACAAGTATACCCCCCATCATTAGTGATTATACAAAAAAGACTCTCTATGGCCTTACCATCAACTTTCATAGAGTTCACCACAGGGAGACGTTGGTTTTTTTTGACAAAATAGTTTGTTCAAATAACCATCAAGATAAGGTTAAAATAAAGCCACGTGAAATATATATTAGGCTCATGTTTCATGAACATTATAGAACAACCCCATTTTCAATCTCAACACCAATATTTAGGTGATTGAGGTATTAACATAAAAATGAGATCAATTGAATCAATTTATAAACTTGTTACAAGATAATATTATTAAAGTTAGCTAACATGTATGTAAGCTTGAACTACTACCATGGAAACTAAACCCTTGGATGCTAATTTAGGTACACAAAACATTTATTTTAAATGAAAAATGCTCAATGATATTAGTGGAAATAAAATGATATTAGTTTATCTAAAATTAAGTGAAATTCATGGTGGCAATTGATTTCTCCAAAATTCTAGTAGAAAGTGATAATATGAACAAAATTCCAATAAAATTTTCACCAAAACATTAGTTTTGAGAGTCTCCAAATTAAATAAAAAATAACCTAAAACCTACTAAGTGAATGGAAAGTATCTCATACTTCTATCAAGATAGAACTTTTTCAATTTGTATAGGATATATTTATGTCCCATAATGAAATGCATTTTCTTCCATAATTTTTAATCAAAATGTAATTAAATTTAGTTTCATATTATTGGAATGATGAATTTTGTCTATATGTTTTATGGATTCATTATCTGGCCAACATCATTTCGGGCTAACTCAACCTAAAAAGCTATGGTAACTAATACCTCTGGGTCACATCAAAAACCCATGTGACTGAGGGAAAAGACAAATTTCTCAGGCAGAAGCTTAAATATTCATCTCAATTTGGCCATTTGAAGTCCATCGCTAATAAAAACCCCTTCCCTAGAACAATGTCGACAGATGTTCCTCTACTTGCGAGAGAATGGTGTGGAAACTACTCGAGGTTTTTCACTATAATGCACCCCAAAAAATTGGCTAATCATCCAAGGTTGAGCCAGCTTTGGCACGAGCTTCCCTATTTAAATTTCAGTTAGTCGAATCAGGTAACCAGGAAAATAAAGGGAGGGGAAAGATAGATTCATGAGGGTTGCTGATGGGTAAACTCAATAATATTCCTACGATTACTAATGATAATATGTTGTACCATCCCACATAAGAGCTCTCTTCGCCACCACACATTGAAGCTAGCTCTTTACAGGGAAAATTCCAGTAAAGTACCACAATTCTTATTTATTAAGGTGGTCGGGGCAATAAATGGTAAAGCGAAACTTATTCGGTTGGTCATCTATGAATCTTCATCACCAGAGCTTGACATCATCAAGTGAAGACTTATCATCATCATCTTCAATGGATCCCTTGCTTCTCATTCTGAATCTTCTTATAGTTCTCTCAGAGTACCCCACATGCACCTGAAGGTGACCTCCTTTTCACTGCACTCAACCATGACTGTCTTCTCCCTCGTCTTGGCCACCTATTTCTTGGTGGTCTCTGGCTTCATATACTATGTCATTGTCAAGCCACCGAGCTTTGGAAATGTGCAGGATCCTGTCATAGGAACATAAAACCAGTGGTCTTCCTCTCCGGAAGGGTGAACGAGCAATATATTATCAAAGGGATCTCATTGGGGTTTATTTTCTTGCTTGGTGGGGTGATGATAATTTTGTTGGACTTGGCCCTGGACAAACAGACAACGAGGATCAAGGTCTCTTTTGCGGTGGCTGGGGTTTCGTATTTAGCGATTTCTTATATCACGAGTAAGCTAATCATTCGCATCAAAATTCCATCTTTTTTACAGTAATCGAGGTTATAAATAGTGAATCTAGACATTTTAGGTCCATTGCTAGTTTAGTGCAACCAAAAAAACCATTTGTCAATGGCCAAAGCCATGAGTAGTACAACCTCCAAAGTAATTTGTCTGTGAAAAAAACCACCATGAGACCAAACATCAAAATTGTTCTGTCTGCATAACCTGGAAGGAGAACTGATATATATACCAATATTTTCATAATAATTCCAATCTAGCAGTAAATGAAAATCAACAACTGACCTTAATGACCTAATTATTTACATAAAAAGTAAAATATATGACAAACTGTTCAAAAAAGGATGGAGAAATATAATCTATAGTCTGATACAGAGGAGAAAAACAGAGCATCGGATATCTATAAAAGAGTCGCGCTGGAAAACATGGACTATCCCATTCATATGTTCCGTGACTTGCAGGAACCTCTATCATTCTAAAAATTCTTTTAGATTTATGGCTAAATTATGGGAAAAACTGACTAGAAAACATAAATGTGAAAGGGAATGCCGACATTATGCAGATCCAGGTATTTCTTGGCCTAAAGGAATAGCAATTATGACAAAGCAAATACTGGGCAGAGTTCCTGGAAAATAGTCTAAATATGACCACCACAATAATAGTAGTGATGTAGGAGTGGGGACTTCTTTGAATTCCGTCCTTCACAATTATGGGAATAAATTTCCCCTTCCTTATGTTTTGAGTAATGGAAGCTAGAAATCTTTCAGTAAAAACTATGAACCTTTGCCCTTTTTAAGGGATGTAACTAGCTCTGACACAAAAAAATTTCTCATAAAAAATTTGAGCCTATGTTCTACTGTTTCTTATTTCACCGACCCCTACAAAAATGATAGAGAAGGAAATTAAACACCAAAACCTGCTGGACCTTGTGGATTTCATCATTTCAGGTAGTTGTAGGCTCAATGAAACAATAATGGAGGAGATTTCTAAGATGGTTTCTACCAATTTTTTTAGGACTCTGACATCAAGACCTACACCAGCACCACCTTCTATTGAGGGCCTTGATTAAGAAGAGGAGGTGACAGTCTGGGAGCCTGCCTGTTCACATCTGCAGTTGGTCTATGATTTCCTCCTCAGGTTCGTAGCATCTCCTGAGACTAATGCAAAAGTGGCCAAGAGATATATTTATCATTCATTTGTTCTAAGGTTAATGGATCTCTTTGATTCTAAGGACCCAAGAGAGAGATTTTTTGAAAAAAAAATTGCACCGTATTTATGGAAAATTCATGGTGCAGAGGCCCTTCATTTGTAAGGAAATCCACAGTTTTTTTTATAGATTTATATTTGGTACTGATAAATTTCATATTGCGAACTTCAGCTGGATTAAGTCCAGCCTTTTCAATCAATGCCTGAAGGAACCTAGAGAAAATTTAGAGACAAATCCGTGCACTCATTTATGAGGGGGGATTTCTTCTAATGTCGTCCTTTACAATTATGGGAATAAATTTCCCCTTGATTATGTTTGGAGTAATGGAAGCTTGAAATATTTTAGTAACAACTATGAACCTATGCCCTTTTTCAGGGATGTGCCCAACTCTGAGATAAAATTTTCTCATACTAGTGCACAAGCAGAGTAGGTGTGCACAGTGCTACAATCCTCCCAATTATTTCCTAACATGGATATATTAATCGTTGTTGGTCTCTCACACCCTAATTGTCTGAACAAAATCATGACACAACAAACAAATAAATCTGAAAGCCACTGTAAATGAGTAAATATGAAAGCCACTGTATACATTTCTGATCTAGACTTTTATAACTAAATACACCAAAAAAATTCATTCCATTATACGGTATATTTCATTCTGGAACTAAATACAAAGTTGGCACTGTACATCACAGAGCCCCATTTCCTTCATGATAAA
Source organism: Pinus albicaulis (assembly GCA_034641835.2). Classification (NCBI taxonomy): domain Eukaryota; kingdom Viridiplantae; phylum Streptophyta; class Pinopsida; order Pinales; family Pinaceae; genus Pinus; species Pinus albicaulis. The sequence goes on along the minus strand of CM076572.1, from coordinate 503,337,079 downwards.
TATCACGAAGGTAAATTTCACAGGGTTGGAGAATCTCCTGGAATTTTTCTGTAAGTTTTTAAACCTTTTGTTTCGAGAACTCCAAAATTGATATTTGGTTATGAAGAGAGATTCCTTTTTTCTTATCTATAAAATGTTTTAGGCACATTTAGTAGAAATATTTTTAGTCCCTGGCTATGAAAGTGACTATTCTTTTTTGATTGCACCATTAATCTTGTCCATACAAAAAATTTAACACATAAAAATTTGATATGTGCGAAGTTTCTGCAATTTTTATATTTTTAGGATTGAAATGAGAATTTTCTATATTATTATTGGATCATAGCCCTAGAAATTAATCATTTAAAAGAACACAAAAAATAAAAATTTCTTGGGCACATGACATTTTTTAGCCTTCTTCTATGACTGTTGGTTGCAAAATGAACTATTCAGCTGTGGGTTGCAAAACAAACTATGGAGATAGAGGAGTGCAATTATTGGGAGGGAAAAAAAGGAACATAAATAATCTAAGCATATTACTGGACTGTCAATTGGAGGATTCCTTAGCTTAAGCATGGTTAAGCTAATCATTCTGCGTTTTCCTCCATGCAGGTCAGCAAAAACCAGGAGTTTACAAAAACGTAAGTGTCATTCTCACATTTCAGTTTCTTTGCCAACAGTGTTGTAGGATAATATTTCCCTTTAATCTTAATATTTCTTTTTTTATTTCCTAAAGGTTCTAGCTTTAAGAGACTCTATAAGTTAATAATTCTGTGTTTTCCTCCTAGTCCTTGAGATAATAATGACTGGTATTCCATCTCCATTCTTGGTGTTTACAAGTGTTTTACAATATTACATTGACATTCTGATATACAGGGGATTTACAATTGTAATTCAGATCTTCTTGTGCTTATTTATGTATTGTCCATATGTGCAGTGATTTTTTTTCTCCAACTAATAAATTGCTTCTTCCAATAGTTTAAAAAAAAATATGACTGTAAACTTGCCTTTCAAGTATAATTTTTTATTTTCTTGGAAACTATGTAGGTGCTTGCTAAGGATGGCGGCTTTCTTTCAAAAGGTAACCTGGAAAGTGGTGCAAGATGGTCAGTGGAATTGGATCATCAAACTATGGGGTGCCCTATCATAGTGGAGAATATGAGTCAGCCCCAAGAATCGCTTATAGAGGTCAGTTAAATTGTTAGATTAACAGGGTTTTTATATGCGCTCAATAATTCAATTTTGTTAGTTTGAGACATGGTTTAAAGTTGTCATTTTATCTTCTGTTGGTTTTCACCAATTGTGTAGATGCTTTGTGAGGAGTGGGGGCTCTTCCTTGAAATGGCTCACATCATTTGAGGCTTGGGGTTTATGATTTTAAAGGGAGTCATGGAAGCTCATAGTGACAATATCTGGGATCGCTTTGTTGTTGAGGTAATGCCATGGTTGAAAAGACCTTTCATTATATGTAAAGCTTCCTCTTTTGTTTGTGTTTGGTTGCTTGAACAGACCATAGACTTCAAGAATTGGCATTGTGATTTATAATGAGAATAGGGTATGCAATTTATTTGAAGGTTGTGTGTGTTTCTAGAAACCAAACAAATTTCATGGTTGATGCTTAATAACTATCACTTGGAGATTGTTCTTGGGAATTTGATTGTGTAGGGCTATAGACCATAATATATTCTAGCTATAAACCTCTATATTTCACCATATGTGCTCTATGTTTTTGCATATAAAATTCTGAAGGCACCATAGCCTGATTTGTCATGTTGTGAAATTTGGCAGTTTGACAATATTTTTGCACAATAGTGGCTTCCTGGATTGGAAGTGAAACTATAACGATGTAAAAATATCAATAATGTTCTAATAACCGCACAAAAATTTGAAAATCACAATTTTGATCTTTAGTGAGCCCTAGACATGCATGTTATTAAAGACTACTTGCACTTAACAAGAAACAGGTAAATCAATGAAACTATTTTGGTTGACTTAGTACTCTCACTTGAATTTGTACATTAGAATTATGGAAGTGTATGAAGATGCATAGGGATAAGTACAGTAGCACTGTATTTTATGACTTTTCCATAGGTACATTTGGAAGAGGCTGTGTGCAATCAGGTTAGGCTGTAAGTTGTAACCCAAATTTTAACCTGAGAAATGCAAATTTTCCACTTGGCATGCAATTTTGACACCTTGGGGTGCATTCTAAGTATGGAATATGATGTTCCATGGAATATAGGATAGCCCCTTTTGCTTATCATCCATCAGATTTTCCATTTATGTACATGGCATGAAGTTTTTAATGCAAGTGGACATTTTGGCACTGAAAATAATATATAGAAAACACAGTAGTAATAAGGAGACACATGACCTTCGTGATTCATTGGAGCTTAGCACCTTTGGAGGATTATTGGACCTTGGAGAGCAGTGCTCATGCCATGGATGGCTTGCTTGTTAATCACTGTCACCTTTGATGCTAACACATGTCACGTAGAGTAGACTGCTTCACATGGGTGGACCTAGTTGTGCCTTACAAGTTTTCTTGTAGTGGAATAGATCCACTAAAGCCCCTTTACCTCTCATATAAAAAGAGGAAGGAGTGAGTTGTTATTATAGTCGATCATGCACTTGTGCATATTCCTTTCAATCTTGGGTTAGGGATGTGAGAGCAGTGCTACTCTCTCTCTCTCGCTATGACAATATATCTGAGTTGATGTGTATGTTGGTGACAATATATCTGAGTTGTACTTTTCTCTATGTTCCTTACAAGGATTCCTTGAAATATAAACAGATTGGTGAACATAAGCAACTAATCTAAACTATAGCGAAAAATATGATCTGAATCTAATATTAACTGAGGTTATAATACCAATGATGTGAGCCAACCCCAAATTCTGCTATTATAACTAAAATTTGAAATCCAAAAATTCTGGAACTAGATATGAAATATAAAAAATAAAGCAAACCAAAAAACCAAACAGTTACAAGTCGAGCGGTAGTCATGAAACTACTTAATTCCTTCACTTGAATCTTGTATCTTTATCTCCATATGTTTTAGAGAGAAACCATCACCGTTTTTCTCCAGGGACTTGATTGGCTCAAAAACCTGTCAGTGTTTACATTCAAGCTCAACGATAGTGAAACAAGCCATTCTCCTGGAACGTTTTTGTTGTTTGGGACTAGGTGCTCTTTTATGAAACAAATATAACAGTGTTTTCAATAACATTTTCAGATTATAGTTGCTGAAACTATGTGGCTATAGTCATGTTTCATGATGGTTTCCTACTTCTTTAAGCAATAAGCACTTGTTTAGGAAACAGCTGGATGGACGACAATTAATGGAATTCTTTCTAGTTGCTCCAATTTTCTTGATGACAGGAAAGAGAAATGAAACTTGGAAACAAATTTAGAAGAGTTCCTTGACTAAATGGAGTTGTTGACCAATGCACATAGTGGATCAACACTTTGAAGTAGAAAAATCCAGAAGATTCCCTACAAATAGTGCACATAGTGGGTTATCATGTTGGATAAAATATAAATATTCTTGAAATAATAGTAGCATGAATTTTACATTGATGGACTTGGACATTGGAGGTGCTTTACCATTTGCTGCTAGACCTTGTTTGGATGTTTGAAAGACATTCTTCCTTGAAGTTTTGGATTAGTATGGAGCTTGGTGACTTCATGTTGTTGATGCATGAAGGGATTTTGTGTGCTTGGAGTAGAGTTGGGTATTTAACCATGACAAAAACATCCCAAAATCAACATGAGCACACACAATCCCTTGACAGGTGAACCCTTGGGTTGAAGGAGTGGATATGTAGGTGTGGGAGTCCTTAAGGTGACACATTACCTTGGATATGCATTTTCCTTAAGGAGACACATGACCTAGGAGATGCATTAGAGCTTAGGACCTTTGGAGGATTGTTGGACCTTGGGGAGTAGTGCTCATGCCATGGAGGGCTTGCTTGTTAATCACTGTCACCTTTGATGCTGACACATGTCACGTAGAGTAGAGTGCTTCACATAGGTGGACCTACTTGTGTCTTGCAAGTTTTCTTGTAGTGGACTAGTTCCACTAAAGCCCCTTTACCTCTCATATAAAAAGTGGAAGGAGTGAGTTGTTATTATAGTCGATCATGCACTTGTGCATATTCCTTTCAAGCTTGGGTTAGGGATGTAAGAGCAGTGCTACTCTCTCTCTCTTGGTGAAAATATATCTAATTTGATGTGTATGTTGGTGACAATATATCTAAGTTGTGCTTTGCTCTATCTTCCTTACAAGGATTCCGTGAAAGATAAATAGACTGGTGAACGTAAGTAACTAATATAAACTATACTAAAAAATATGATATGAATCTTCTATTAATTGAGGTTCTAATACAAATGATGTGACCCAACCCAGAATTATGCTATTATAACTGAAATTTGAAATCCAAAAATTATGAAACTAGATCTGAAATATAAAAAATAAAGCAAACCAAAAAACCAAACAGTTACAAGTCGAGCATTAGTCATGAAAATACTTAAGTCATCCACTTGAATCTTGTATCTTTATCTACATATGTTTTAGAGAGAAACCATCACCGTTTTTCTCCATGGACTTTATTGGCTCAAAAACCTGTCAATGTTTACACTGTACAGTCAAGCTCAACGATAGTGAAACAAGCCATTCTCCACGAACATTTTCTGTTGTTTGGGACTAGGTGCTCTTTTATGAAGAAATTTTAATAGTGTTTTCAATAACATTGTTAGATTATAGCCACTAAAACTATGTGGCTATAGTCATGTTTCATGATGGTTTCTGTAGAGCTATAAGAAGGGTCTCTTTCACCTCTAATTACCTCACATTAATATGTCAATCCGGGAGCGTTTTGTCATTACAAAGAGTGACTCAATCCGAGGCTATCATTTGTCAGAGTAATGCTAGTAGTACAGTGCTTCAAAAATACAAGAGTAAACGGATGCTTGCTTGTAACTAAATTACTTCAAAGAATAAACCACACACTCAGAAACTCAATAGTTTATCAGTCAAGGGTTCAGCAGTGATAACCCATCCCTTCGGAAACTGATGGAAAGGAAACTAGAGCATGGATCACGAGCCTGGGAGCCAGAAAATAACTGCCAATGCTCACTACAGCCTTAGATCATCTCTCACACCAAACCAACAACTGTAAGGAAATGGAACAGCAAAGCGAATAAAGGATTGAACAGCAATTGAATAACTAAGTCCCGCGGGCTATAACCAATTAACTCAAATACTCTCTATGCAATCAAATAACATTCTTCACTCTAAAGACAAATCCCACGAATCACACTAAAGGAACAGCAACAACGATTAATGAATTAAGCAACAATACTGATAAATCGGAAACGCACACAACACGAACGTTAATATAACAGCTCTGTAACATAACAGTGAGAACATGCAATGAACTCTTGAAAAGATTAATAACTTGATGCGGAGTCAACACACGATTCTATCTGCAAAAGCTTCAATGATTCAATCTTTAACAGAGCATGTAATATGAACTTATAAAACATACCAAATTACCAAATGACAATGATAAACAAACCACACAGAAATAAAGTCGTAATGGTACAGAAGAAAGTGTCCTTCGGGGCCGGGCCCTTAGCCTCCAAGGATACACCGCTTGAAGTTAATCCAGTCGCAGAGATGAAATGATCACCAAACTTTCATTAATGCATTGGTCAAAGATACATTGAACCAGTTCTCAACGAAACTTAATAATCAAAGCTGATGTTTTACGGAAATTACATAAAACGTATCCTTCATCTCTATATCTATATATCCCTATCAAGCTAACAGTGCTGTCTCTTTATATAAAAACGATGGCGGAGATGTCCAAGTGACAAGGTAAATAAAGCAGCGATCCCTCAGGATCGAAGATCCTGAGGGATTCGCCAAACTGTTAACTCTTCATCCTGTCTTTTCTTTTGCGCTGAGCTAGTGTCCTCTCCTTCTTTTCCGAGCCGATTTGCTTTGATCTGTTTCTCTTTGTTTGCGTTCGGTTCTCGTCCAGAGAGACAACAGTTATCTTGACTTTGTCTTTCCCTTTGGAACGGCAATCCCTTGTTTTCTCCTTTTCTTGTATAGAAAATAACCATTATCAGTGGCTAAGTCTTGTATATCGATTCTCACATGTTTTGTTATGGTTACTTATTAATTCCCAAATTCATGACACAAAAAGGTTCACAACTTCTATTAAAAAGCCACTGAAATAATGATCAAAAGCATACCTTTTTAGTACTCCACACACCCCCCTGCTTACCTTGTTTCATGTCCTCATGAAAACATTGTAGTTGACATGTAATGCAATGAGAGAATATGCTGGAGAAGGAGTCTCATGCGGAGGCCTACAACCATGTTGAGTGATTAGATAGTCAAAGAACTGACCTGTTTGTCCCTCAGGCATATCATACAGGGCCTGGTATCCGGGTGCAGGGTGCCAAATAATTGGAGTGCGAAATCTATACCCTAACCAGGATGATCCTGCTTTCAGAATGGTCTCGCCATAGAGGTTCAAACGGTCGGCAGCTAACTCAAAGTTCTCATACTTAAATGGTTCTATGAGCTGGATGTGTGGATCAGAGATTCGATATCGAAATTTGGCTGCATTAATGGCCAAGTCTTTGATAGAAAGAAAATACTCTAAACTCTCTTGAATGAGTGCCTCATGCATAGGTCCTAATGTTTCAATGGCACCGGGAGCCGTTATAAGATTTCTATGAACTCTCCACAACTGTACTGGGTTCCTAGGCTCAGCCCTAACCCGTAAATCTAGACCATTTTCCTGACCTTGGAAAGTATCATAGGCTTTGAGCCACTTAATCTGATTAACCCCGAATGAAATGAATGCTTGGAATTGGATGTCTCCAATGAAAGGGCCAGGGTTTAATTCAGTCTCCTGACTTAGCACAAGGTCGTGCAAATAAAGTTCACACAACAACCTCTGGACTTTCATTCCATAATGTTTACAGCAATCTATAAAGTCATTGACAGTGTTAATTTGTATTGGGGTACCTGCTCTAACAGCTTTTATTTTTAATTGTAAGTACCGTTCTAATAAAAATAGAGCATAGTTTTTAGCAGGGGCCCTACATGCTAAAACATCATTGTATAAAGAACACAAGTCATTCATCTGTTTGATAACAATGTTAAGTCTACTGGTTACCTGTGCAACTTCCTCTTGTTCCTTTTTCCAGCCTTCAAAGGCCTGGCTTTTGGATTGACTGACGTCCCTTAGTTGCTGCTGTAACTCTTCATATTTTTCTCGGGGAACCGTTTGCTCTCTAAGCTATTCGGCTTCTTGCTGGGCTTGCTTCACCATATTATGCAGGGTTTTTGTTTTCGGGTCTTTCTTCCATAGGTCAGTGGAGGCCGGGAGTTTTACCTGAACTTTCTTGTTATGCTGTTTGGAGTTCAGAACCCTTATTACCCCTGAGGGTGGTGCTTCTGTCTAAATTTGTTTGTTACTGACCCTTGTATCATCCTTTTCTGTTTTAACGCGAACACCCGTCTGTTCCTCGGCATCAATTGGAACGGCAGCTGGATTCTCAGTAGGGTTTTGAACAGCAGACCGCTTGTTGGCCTTCTTTTTCCTCCCTCCGGTCTTTCTTATCTTCTGGTTCTTTTTCAGAATCCTAATTTGTTGTCTGAGCTGGGTTATCGTATTCAACAATTTATTCCATTCCTTCCGCAACTTCTTAATTTCCAGTGTTTCCTTCGAAGGAACAGCAGTCTGTCTGCTGCGGACTGGATCATGACTGGTTTCTAAATCTTCCTCTTGGGGTTCTTCTTCACTGCTCTGCTCTGGCTGTTCTGGAGTAGGGACCTCGACTGGTTCTGTCTCTTCCTGAGCAAATGCTGTTTCTTCTCCTACTCCCTCTAGATTTTCCTCTTGTGACATGGGAACAGATTATTCCCGTTCAGTATTTTCCTCCTCTTCATCATGAACAGGCATGTTCTCTTCCTGGGGTTTGTCGTGGGGGCCCTCTGAACTAGAAGGTTGACCATACTTACTCATATTGGCTAGGACTGCGGCCAAGTCATCATCTCCCAGTAGGTCTTGTAATGGGCTATCCTCCTGCTCTCCCATTTCTTCCTCCTGTTCAGTTTCTGCTTCTATTTCTGTTCCCGAAGGCTCGGCTGCTTCTTCTTCGGGTTGCTCATCTTCAATTATCACTGGTTGGATGGTGCTTCCCTGAAGCTTTTCCAGCCTTCCTCTTATCCGAGCCAACCGGACTGATTTTATGGGCTTATTTATGCTTCCTCTCATCTGAGCTAACCGAGCTGATTTTCTGGGTTCCTCTGGTTGCTCAGGTGAATCAATGGCATGCTTACGCTTTGCCGATTCTTGATGTAACTTTGGTTGTTCTAATGTACTAGCAACATGTTCTCCGCGTTTTGCCGGACACTCCGGTGTGCTTATAGAATGTCTGCGTTTTGGGGATGGTTCTATCAATCCCCCCTCAATTTGTGCAATCAACTCTTCCCAGCTGCTCTGCTGTTGGTTGAGACCATAACTAACAACTAGTCGTATCAACCCATGATGACTAACGATTGATTCTACGTGCTGTGCCTTTTTCATACTTTGTGCAGCATCATGCAGTAAGGAGTTCAGGAGTGCGGGTAAATTCACAGAGCATCTCTGCTTTAAAACGACTAAAAGTTTAAGGTGTCGTGGTCTTACCACGTCTTTTCTTCCTTCGCAAGTAATATAACTCTGCATCGTTCTTGCTAGCTCCGTCCAAGGTTCTCCGAGGGTTGCTGGCAGAATACCCTTCCCCTTAATTGTCAGATTCTGGCCTTCGTCCTGGAACAGTTCCATGACCTTCTGTAGTCGTTCCTTTTTTAATGTCCATACCGGTCCGGTGGCTGGGAGTCCTGAAACTTCTGCAATTATGGCATCAGTGACCGCTATCCGCTTCCCTCTTACTGTGGAGTGGTCATCTTGTAAATTCTGCAAAAATTCCATTGCTACTGTTTCATTGGACTCCTGTAGGCGATTGAAATAATTCAACCATCCTGCTCTTTCCAGGATCTCCCGGGCAGCAGTGGAGATCGTCAGCTGTTGAGGCTCACTTCGAATTGCCCTTCCTCCCATGGTTTCACTGCGAATTCTAAATGGAACAGCAAAAACGTTCTCTGTTTGAAATGCAGGGAGGATGATAATCGCAAGGTTACGAGAAAGAAAACACAGAGCATGCAATAGTGAAACAGAAAGAAACTTGTGCGAAAATAGAAATGCCATGCCGTTAAAATATGCCAAACCGTCGTATACTAGTTTTCCCGAATGGTGAGTGGACACGTAATACAGGGAATGATGAGGTTAACCTCCCCCCCCGCAGTGTGATAGGCTGTCCCAGCCGGCAAATAAAGGAGCGGCACCCCGTCTGCAATCAAGTCAGAAAGGAACAACATATGGAATTATGTTATGTTGCAAAGGACAACAAATTACCGAAATCGAGGCGGAGAATTGATCGCGTATGATATAGGAGGCTGCTGCGTTATGATTTGAGGCTGATGGATAGGGCATGTATCGTACTTGCCAATCTCAAGTGGTCATGGTCACTTCCGTTGCCATGATTGGTAATGATAAATATTCATGCGATATATAAATCGGGAAATGACATATGATTAGTTGCTCGGATATAAGAAACAAAAGAGTATTAGTATCTTACCTATTGGTGTAAGCAAGGTGACTTCAATACCATTAACAGTACTCTGCTGCCAACAGGTGTCTATAACCTTGGCAGAGTTGTTTTTTTACCCTCGGAACCATAATCCTTTGTGTATACTTAGGAATGTTGTTATATCAAAATGTAGACCATTATGCTGGCTTGGTGACCAGTTAACCATAATGCCATTCACGAGGAAGGAGCGAAACGTGGGCAGGTCGGCTCGTAATGAGACCTCCTGTTCCAAGGTTTGTTTATTTGATATACCTTTTGGACCATATCCCTGGTGTGGTGGCCAGAATGGGAATGCCACTTCACTTCCATCCTCATGATCATGGTAGGTCGGCTCTCGATGAGACCCCCTATCCTGCATTTGACACTTGACATATCATGTTCACATATTTTTTCTTTTTTATCGAATACTTTTCCTTATACACAAAGGGTGGCTCAACACTCCTTAAGAGTAGGAATGGTGGAAGAATTCTTATTATCTCAATAGGAAGATATAAACTCTTTTCTCTTATTCCCAAGTACTAATAAAGAAAATTAAGGGAATCAGCATGATAAAGATAACCAATCAGGGCAAAATTAGTAAGACCATGTCAACAAAAGGTAAGAAATAAGTATGTCCTTCCATTTGTCCTCTTACTAATGCAGAGCCTTATAGATATAGCGATTTATGGTTTGCAGATTTCGGTATGTTGTGATTTTATGTTTCATTGCACAAATACATAGCTGTATCTTAAGGACTAGAAAGAAGACGGGCTCAAAGCATCCTCAATTTAGATCAGCAAAAGGAATTCACAAGGAGGGCAAGAGTATGCGAGTGGTGTCCCTTTGGAAAAGAAACAATGATGGATGATAAAAAAAGGAACAACAAAAAAATGCAAATGCCGTTCCTTTTTGGAAAAGGAACGGCAAAAATAAAAAGGCTATAAAAACACTCTAAATGCCAAAGAGGAACAATAGTAATAAAAAACGCTGCTTCTTTGAAGAAAAAGGAATGGTGGTAACCAAAAGGAACAGCAGAAAACGTAATAATGCCGTTCCTTTGAAAAAAAGGAACAGCAGAGATCCCGAATGCTGTTCCTTTAGAAAAGGAACAGCAAAAGGAACAGCAGAGCAAGCAAAACCAATATCATAAGAAACACGCAAATGCTATTTTTAGAAGGGCAAAAATCGAACTTTATGAAAGAAAAGGAACAGCAAAAATGACAAGAAGATATTTAATTCAAACTTATGTACAAGAATCACTCAAAAAAACAAGAATTTATGTACAAATTGCAAAAAAGAAATAAACCCTTAATGAATTACAGGTGAGGAAGATTTCTCTTCCTCTCCTAAGATCTCCATATCAGTGTCTCGGCGTAGCTGCTGGCAGAAGGATTCCTGAGTGAGTGGTTTACGATAGAGACGGACTCGGTGACCATTTACTTTGAATGCATATCCAGAACCGTCAATGGTGATTAGAGTAAGGGTTCCGTTGTCATGCACCTTCTGGATTTCGTATGGTCCCAACCATCGAGTCTGAAGTTTTCCAGGGAAGTTCTGAAACCGAGAATCGTATAACAGAGCCCAGTCTCCCTCGTGGAAGACTTTGTTCTTGATGAGCGCATCATGCCATTTGGCTCGCTGCTGTTGAACTAATGCTGTATTTTGTAATGCAGAGAGCCTGACTTCGTCTAATTCATTGATCTGCTGCAGTCGATTGAGTTGTGCCTCGGTTAGATCTAGGCCAAATTCCTGTGCTGTCCGTAATGTTTGGATTTCGAATTCGATAGGAAAAATGGGTTGTTTTCCAAACACTAATTGATAAGGTGAGTAACCGGTGGTGCTCCTCCATGTGGTTCGATAGGCCCAGAGTGCTTCAGGTAGTCGGGTAGCCCAATCACGCCTATGTGACGCAATGGTTTTTGTTAGGATTGATTATGTTATCTTATTGCTACTTTCTACCTGCCCATTCGCCTGTGGGTGATATGGAGTAGTGATTTTATGCTGGACATGATAATTGTTGAGTGTGGCAGCTAATTTATGCCCAACAAATTGTGGTCCTCCATCTGTAATTATTTCTCTGGGAAGGCCATAACGAACAAATAGATGGAACAGGAACTGTATGACAGAATCCTCTGTGGCTCTTGGCAATGCTTCTGCCTCAACCCATTTGGTGACATATTCTGTTGCCACCAAAATATATGTTTTCTGATTTGATGAAGGGTTGATGGGTCCAACGAAATGAAGAGCCCACCGCTCGAATGGTTCGATGACTAACTGTGGTTTCAGAGGCATCTCATCAGCTTGACCAGGTCGTCCTGCTCGCTGGCAGCTGTCACAGGCTTGGACAAACTTCTTTGCATCTTTGAAGATCGTAGGCCAGTAATATTCTGTTTGCGATACTTTATGTCCAGTCCTACGCTCAGCGAAGTGCCCCCCACACGGTCCATCGTGACAGGCTTTTAGGATATCAAAAATTTCATCCTCTCTAACACATCGCCTGATATGCATGTCTGCTCCTGTGTGAAACAAATAACCTCCAATCCACGAAAATAGAGAACTTTTCTGAATAATCTGCTTACGCTCATTAGGAGTTAAATGTTTTGGTAATTTACCTACTGCAAGGTAGTTGGCAACATCAGCATACCAGGGTGTTTGAACAGCAACAGCAAACAGGTGCTCATCCGGAAATTGATCTTCAACTGCTGCTGCATCGCTTGATTTTGGTATTCTCGAAAGAAAATCGGCTACAGGGTTTTCTTTGCCAGGCCGGTCCTTGATCGTGATGTCGAATTCCTGCAATAAGATTAACCATCGAGTTACTCTGGCATTTGTGACGGGCTTATTTGCTAAATATTTTATAGCAGAATGGTCTGTATACAAGATAACAGGATAGCCTGTAATATAATGTCTAAATTTATTGACAGCATGTATTACAGCTAGGAATTATTTTTCAGTAATAGTGTAATTCAATTTAGCAGGGGATAAATTTTTGCTGATGTAATAGATAGCATAAGGTTTTTTATCCTCTTCCTGCCCAAGGACTGCGCCAATGGCTGTATCTGAGGCATCAAATGATATCTGGAATGGTAGGTCCCAGTTTGGTCCTCGAAGGACTGGGGTTGTGGATACAAGCTTCTTTATATCCTCGAAAGCACGGTCACATTTGTCTGTCCAAAGAAAATCAACGTTACCAGTTAGTGCATATAAAGGAGCAGCAATGTGCGAATAATGCTCTATGAATCGTCTATAATAACCGGAAAATCCAAGAAAGCTGCGTACCTCTGTTTGAGTAGTAGGAGTGGGAATAAGCAAAAGTATTTGGATTTTGGCCGGGTCTACCTGAATGCCGGTTGCTGAGACATAGTGTCCTAGGATAAGCCCTTCAGTCATCATCAAGAAACATTTTTCATTGCTTAAGCAAAGCCTGGTAACAATGCAGCGTTGTAGGACTTTTTCTAGGGTGTCTAGAGCTGGATCAAAATCATCTCCATATGGTGTAAAGTCATCCATGTACACTTCAAGTCCATCATTTATTAAATCTGCAAAAATGCTCAGGATAGCCCTCTGAAATGTGGCAGGAGCATTACATAGGCCAAAAGGTAAAACTCGATAGGCAAATGTTCCCCAGGGACAAGTAAAAGTAGTTTTATCCTGGTCTTCAGGGGCAATCTGAATCTGATTGTATCCACTGAAGCCATCCAGGAAAGAAAAGAATTTCTTCCCTGCTAAAGTATCCAATACTTGATCTATGAAAGGAAGAGGAAAATGATCCTTCTGTGTTGCCTTGTTTAGTTCCCTATAATCCACACAAATTCTCCATTTCCCGTTCTTTTTTGGTACCACCACAAGCGGAGAGACCCATTTACTATCAGAAATAGGGTAGATAAAATTCACATCTAAAAGCTTGTGAAGTTCAGTTTTTGCGACATCTTTTAGATGGGGATTAAGTCTCCTTTGCGGCTGACGCACAGGTCTGGCATCTTTTTCTATATAAATGTGGTGTGTACATAACTGGGGATCGATTCCTTTCATATCAGGGTAGTCCCATGCAAATGCTTCTTGATATTTTGTTAACAAATGGATGAGCTTTGTTTCTTGTTCAGGTGTGAGATTAGCATTGATGTTTAAAGTTTTCCCCGGTGCAATTTCCACAGTTTTACTATGTGCAATAGGAGTGACAGGTATCGTTTGGTCATGAATATCTTTCAAAGGATCTTCTTCCAATTCATTATCAAATGCTGCTTCTATCATGTGACACTGTGTGCGAGGTTCAGTTTGAGTAATGAAATTGTTAATGGCATCGTCTTCTGTTTGATCTTTGAAATCGAGTGCCTCTTGTATAGTTAATGGAGATCTGATGTTATCGGTAAGGTATGATACAGGGTGTTTATTAGTTTTAATCATTGTGACACTTGGCTGTGCTGGAGGATATAGAACTAAATTTTTGCTATTCGGTCCTCTGGTTATGGTCATATTTCCCTGCCGGCAACCAATGTAGGCATCGGCAGTGGCAAGCCAAGGTCTACCTAAAATTAGCGGATGTCCATCAAGTCGGGTTTTTGGATTAATTATCAGGAAATCGGTTGGATACTCCCAGGATTCTACAGAGACCATGACATCATGTAGAGTGCCCTCTGGTCTAACCACGGATCGGTCAGCCAATTCTAACAGAGTAGAGGTGGGTTCTACAGATGTAATGCCGAGATTTTGGCAAGTTGTGGTTGTTAAAATATTAATTGCAGCCCCTAGATCAACTAAGGCATTAGACAGGGTCTGACCATAAATTTGAACAGTTATAATTGGGTTCCCGGGGTCTTCATATTTAAGGGGTGTTTCTCTTCCGGACAATAGGTCAGATAAGGTACCGACTACTTGGACTCTTGGATTATTTGTTATATTCCTCTTTGGTTTCTTTATGCACAATTCTTTTATAGTTTTTGCGTATATGGGAATGTCTTGAATGGCTTGGAGGAATGGAATTTTTATGTACAGATTTTGTAATTCTCCCAGAATGTCAAAGTCGGGATATTGTATGGATCGAGGTATGACTAATCGTTTTGGGAACGGAGGAGAGGATGTGGTTGCTTGATTATGAGTTTGTTGCTTATTTAGATCCTCTTGTTGTGACTGATGTTCTCTGGGTAACTGATCTTCAATATGAACTGTTTTATCTCCCTCAGTTTCAATTATACGTCCAGATCTTAACTGAAGGTCATTGCACTCCCTCAAGTCAGGTCCTGTTTCTGGTGATTCTATGATTTGGATAGATTGGACCTGTCTGTTATTTGGATTGGGATCGGGTTGGGCTGGGAGTTGCGGTCTCAGGTTAGACTGGGGGTTTTGTTGTAAAGCTGGCAAAGTAGGTTGAGGGAGCGGAATGGTTCCAGCTGGGTGGTACATCGGTCTTTGCCAGCTTGTCTGCCAAGGTGAACTTTGCGAAGTAGAGGGAGTCCACTGTGAAGGGTATGGACCATTTTGCCAATATGGTGGGGTGTAAGGGAAACTCGGCCAACCAGTTTGGCTTGTTTGATTCGGCCATGGATTTGAAGAAGGAAACGATTGTGGTGACCAGTTTGTAAATGGGGGTTGAGATTGATTTTGCCACATACCATATTGTTGAGCATTATATTGTGGGTTTTGAAAGAAAGAGGTTGGGTCCGGAAACATACCAGGTTGTCTTGGCTGCCACTGGCGGCGCTGGTTGATCGAATTCACCGATTCTGGTTCCTCGTCTGCTTCCTTATATACCGCTTTCAATCCAGGAAGTGAAGGGTAGCTCTCCGTAAGGTGATCTTTTGTACAGATGGCGCATGTTTGGACTTTATCCAGTGGACACTCCTTGTGGCTATGTTTTTTTCTGCATCGGGGGCAGAAGATTTCCATATTCTGTTCTGCCTCCAGCTGCTTCTGTTTAGCCTGCACCATATCAAGTTGTGTAGTTAGTGTCCCCATAATATCAGTTTTAAAATTTTCTAATAATTTTCCAATTTCTGCGCGTGTTACTCCTTCTGCTGATACTTTGTTATCTCTTGCAAACCGATCATATTCTGTCGGTTTTATTCTTGTGCTGCCTCTCGAACTCCTGATACACAAATCAATAATGTCAGCAAAACTCTCTTGATAAATATCCCCTTTGCCCATAATGTTTAATGTTTCAATCCATTGTTCCTTCATGCCCCTCATTAATGCATTTTTTAACACATTATCAGGTAAAGGTAGCGATGCATAAGGAGATCTTTGTAGATTATACTGAAAACGTTCCACATACTCCTCTAATGTTTCATTTGGTCTGGCTGACATTTGAAATATTTCGTCTTTTAATTCTCTAGACCTACAATAATCCTCATATTTTTTTAAGAAGAATTCTTTCATTTGATCCCAATTGTTGATAACCCCGCCACCTAGCCCCATAAACCATCTTAAAGCAGCCCCTTTTAATGTAGAGGGAAATAATTTCAATTTTTGGGGATCGGTGGTGTAATCGTACCCCCTACATAACACATCGAATTCGAATAAGAATGCATCCGGATCTTCTGATGTGAGTCCGTGAAATGTGGGGATATGTTGAAGAGGGATAGCTTTCATGGGTGCATTTGCTGCAGAATCCACTATAGGATATTGTAATGTAGAGGTTTGAGTATTTGGCTGGTTTTGAGCGTTTGGTTGGTTTTGAGCCATGGAATCGAATATATGCCAATAACCTTCTGGGATATCTAGGAGGGTATTCCTAGGTTGAGTGGGAATGGTTTTGACAGGGATCTTTTGAACAGCGCTTCCTTTATCTGGAATAATGGGAATACCAGGTGTCTGAGGAGATTGAATTCCTTCAACAATGATTTTCGCAGCACTCCCCTTATCTGGGCTATCTAATGGCTGATTTGTTTCAATAGGGGATTTTGGTTCCTTCGTTTCCCCTGTTTCTCCTTCTCCCTCACAAAAGTTGCTAGAGTTCCCTTCCTGCAATAATTCTGGAGTAGAATTTTCAATTTCTTGAAAGTCCTGCTCTTCAGTTTGACTATGCACCTCGGCGCAGGCTACAGATGGTGATCCTGTGGCCTGAAGGGAACTAGTAGGCGGCTTAGAAATTTTTTTCTTGAGGCCTACTGATGGCTGAGATTCTGTTTTCTTATAGATTTCGTCTATGAAGGTCGTTCGGCCAAGGGTCACCGGCCCCTTAGCTTTTTCAAGTTTGGATGGGGGTTTGATATTCTTTTCTGGTCTTTTCTGCTTAGTCATGCACTCAAAAAAATGAACTACCAACTTCTATTCAA
The DNA here is from genome assembly GCA_034641835.2 of Pinus albicaulis. Lineage (NCBI taxonomy): Eukaryota > Viridiplantae > Streptophyta > Pinopsida > Pinales > Pinaceae > Pinus > Pinus albicaulis. Next base: position 503,320,130 of record CM076572.1, on the reverse strand, counting down.
ACAAGCAAAAACAAATCTGTTAGGAAAGCGGATAGTGAGCAGGTCTTTTACATGCTCTGCACGTAGGTTCTTACCTTCCGTTTTTAGGATCCAACTCCTCCCTAGCAGGCTCGTACACTACTCTGAAAAATACAAATGGCTACACTCTTTCCCCGGCAACGGCGCCAAAATGTAGAGCTATAAGAAGGGTCTCTTTCACCTCTAATTACCTCACATTAATATGTCAATCCGGGAGCGTTTTGTCATTACAAAGAGTGACTCAATCTGAGGCTATCATTTGTCAGAGTAATGCTAGTAGTATAGTGCTTCAGAAATACAAGAGTAAACGGATGCTTGCTTGTAACTAAATTACTTCAAAGAATAAACCACACACTCAGAAACTCAATAGTTTATCAGTCAAGGGTTCGGCAGTGATAACCCATCCCTTCGGAAACTGATGGAAAGGAAACTAGAGCATGGATCACGAGCCTGGGAGCCAGACAATAACTGCCAATGCTCACTACAGCCTTATATCATCTCTCACACCAAACCAACAACTGTAAGGAAATGGAACAGCAAAGCGAATAAAGGATTGAACAGCAATTGAATAACTAAGTCCCGCGGGCTATAAACAATTAACTCAAATACTCTCTATGCAATCAAATAACATTCTTCACTCTAAAGACAAATCCCACGAATCACACTAAAGGAACAGCAACAACGATTAATGAATTAAGGAACAATACTGATAAATCGGAAACGCACACAACACGAACGTTAATATAACAACTCTGTAACATAACAGTGAGAACATGTAATGAACTCTTGAAAGGATTAATAACTTAACGTGGAGTCAACACACGATTCTATCTGCAAAAACTTCAATGATTCAATCTTTAACAGAGCATGTAATATGAACTTATAAAACATACCAAATTACCAAATACAATGATAAACAAACCACACAGGAATAAAGCCGTAATGGTACAGAAGCAAGTGTCCTTCGGGGCCGGGCCCTTAGCCTCCAAGGATACACCGCTTGAAGTTAATCCAGTCGCAGAGATGAAATGATCACCAAACTTTCATTAATGCATTGGTCAAAGATACATTGAACCAGTTCTCAACGAAACTTAATAATCAAAGCTGATGTTTTTCAGAAATTACATAAAACGTATCCTTCATCTCTATATCTATCTATATCTCAAGCTAACAGTGCTGTCTCTTTATATAAAAACAATGGCGGAGATGTCCAAGTGACAAGGTAAATAAAGCAGCGATCCCTCAGGATCGAAGATCCTGAGGGATTCGCCAAACTGTTAACTCTTCATCCTGTCTTTTCTTTTGCGCTGAGCTGGTGTCCTCTCCTTCTTTTCCGAGCCGATTTGCTTTGATCTGTTTCTCTTTGTTTGCGTTCGGTTCTCGTCCAGAGAGACAGCAGTTATCTTGACTTTGTCTTTCCCTTTGGAACGACAATCCCTTGTTTTCTCCTTTTCCTGTATAGAAAATAACCATTATCAGTGGCTAAGTCTTGTATATCGATTCTCACATGTTTTATTATGGTTACTTATTAATTCCCAAATTCATGACACAAAAAGGTTCACAACTTCTATTAAAAAGCCACTGAAATAATGATCAAAAGCATACCTTTTTAGTACTCCATAGTTTCCTACTTTCTTTAAGCAATAGGCACTTGTTTAGGAAACAACTGGATGGGAAAAAATTAATGGAATTCTTTCTAGTTGCTCCAATTTGCTTGATGACAGGAAAGAGAAATGAAACTTTGAAAGAACTTTAGAAGAGTTCCTTGACTAAATGGAGTTGCTGACCAATGCACATAGTGGATCAACACGTTGAAGCAGAAAAATCCAGAAGATTCCCTACAAATAGTGCACATAGTGGGTCATCATGTTGGATAAAATATACATATTCTTGAAATAATAACAGCATGAATTTTACATTGATGGAATTGGATATTGGAGGTGGTTTACCGTTTGCTACTAGACCTTGTTTGGATGTTTGAAATACATTCTTCCTCGAAGTGTTGGATTAGTATGGAGCTTGGTGACTTCATGTTTTTGATGCATGAAGGGATTTTCTATGCTTGGAGTAGAGTTGGGTATTTCAGCATGACAAAAACATCCCAAAATCAACATGAGCACACAAAATACCTTGACATGGGAACTCTTGGGTTGAGGGAGTGGATATGTAGGTGTGGGAGTCCTTAAGGTGACACATTACCTTGGATATGCATTGTCCTTAAGGAGACACATGACCTTGGAGATGCATTGGAGCTTAGGACCTTTGGGGGATTGTTGGACCTTGGCGAGAAGTTCTCATGCCATGGAGGGATTTATTGTTAATCACTGTCACCTTTGATGCTGACACATGTCACATAGAGTAGCATGCTTCACATGGGTGGACCTACTTGTGTCTTCAAATTTTTCTTGTAGTGGATTGGGTCCATTAAAGCCCCTTTACCTCTCATATAAAAAGAGGAAGGAGTGAGTTGTAATTATAGTCGATCATGCACTTCTTCATATTCATTTCAAGCTTGCGTTTGGGATGTAAGAGCAGTGCTACTCTCTCTCTCTCTAGGTGAAAATATATCTAATTTGATGTGTATTTTGGTGACAATATATCTGAGTTGCGCTTTGCTCTATCTTCCTTACAAGGATTCCTTGAAAGATAAATAGATTGGTGAACATAAGTAACTAATCTGAACTGTAGTGAAAAATATGATATGAATCTGCTATTAATTGAGGTTCTAATACCAATGATTTGAGCCAACCCAGAAGTCTTCTATTATAATTAAAATTTGAAATCAAAAAATTCCAGAACTATATCTAAAATACAAAAGATAAAGCAAACCAAAAAACCAAATAGTTACAAGTCGAGCAGTAGTCATGAAACTACTTAAGTCCTCCACTCGAATCTTGTATCTTTATCTGCATATGTTTTAGAGAGAAACCATCACCATTTTTCTCCACGGAATTTATTGGCTCAAAAACCTGTCAGTGTTTACATTCAAGCTCAACGATAGTGAAACAAACCATTCTCCATGAACATTTTTTGTTGTTTGGGACTAGGTGATCTTTTACGAAACAAATTTAACAGTGTTTTCAATAACATTTTCATACTATAGCTATCAAAAGTATGTGGCTATATTCATGTTTCATGATGGTTTCCTACTTTCTTTAAGAAATAGTCACTTGTTTAGGAAACAACTGGATGGATTATAGTTAATGGAATCCTAGTTAGTTGCTCCAATTTGCTTGATGCCAGTAAAGAGAAATGAAACTTGGAAAGAACTTTAGAAGAGTTCTTTGACTAAATGGAGTTTTACCAATGCACATAGTGGATCAACATGTTGAAGTAGAAAAATCCAGAAGATTCCCTACAAATAGTGCACATAGTGGGTCATCATGTTGGATAAAATATGAATATTCTTGAAATAATAATAGCATTTATTTTACATTGATGGACGTGGAGATTGGAGTGGTTTACCATTTGCTGCTAGACCTTGTTTGGATGTTTGAAAGACATTCTTCCTCGAAGTGTTGAATTATTATGGAGCTTGGTGACTTCATGTTGTTGATGCATGAAGGGAGTTTGTGTTCTTGGAGTAGAGTTTGGTATTTCACCATGACAAAAACATCCCAAAATCAACATGAACACACAAAATCCCATGACATGTGAAATCTTGGGTTGATGGAGTGGATATGTAGGTGTGGGAGTCCTTAAGGTGACACATTACCTTGTATATGCATTGTTATTAAGGAGACACATGAAATTGGAGATGCATTGGAGCTTAGGACCTTTGGAGGATTGTTGGACCTTAGGGAGCAGTGCTCATGCCATGGAAGGCTTTCTTGTTAATAACTATCACCTTTAATGCTAACACATGTCACGTAGAGTAGAGTGATTCACATGGGTGGACCTACTTGTGTCTTGAAAGTTTGGTTGTAGTGGACTAGGTCGACTAAAGCACCTTTACCTCTTGTATAAAAAGAGGAAGGAGTGAGTTGTTATTATATTCGATCATGCACTTGTGCATATTCCTTTCAAGATTTGGTTTGTCATGTAAAAGCAGTGCTACTATCTCTCTCTCAGTGACAATATATATGAGTTGATGTGTATCGTGGTGAAAATATATCTGAGTTGTGCTTTGCTCTATCTTCCTTACAAGGATTCCTTGAAAGATAAACAGATTGGTGAACATAAATAACTAATCTGAACTGTAGAAAAAAATATGATATGAATATGCTCCTAATTTAGGTTCTAATACCAATGATGTGAGCCAACCCATAATTCTGCTATTATAACTAAAATTTGAAATCCAAAAATTGCAGAACTAGATCTGAAATATAAAAAATAAAGCAGACCAAAAAACCAAAAAGTTACAAGTCGAGTAGTAGTCATGAAACTACTTAAGTCCTCCACTCTAATATTGTATCTTTATCTGCATATGTTTTAGAGAGAAACCATCACTATTTTTCTCTGGGGACTTTATTGGCTCAAAAACCTGTCAGTGTTTACATTCAAGCTCAACGATAGTGAAACAAGCCATTCTCCACAAACATTTTCTGTTGTTTGGGACTAGGTGCTCTTTTATAAAACAAATCTAACAGTGTTTTCAATAACATTGTCATACTATAGCTACTGAAACTATGTGTCTATCGTCATGTTTCATGATGGTTTCCTACTTTATTTAAGCAATAGGCATTTGTTTAGGAAACAAATCGATGGACAACAGTTAATGGAATCCTAGTTAGTTGCTCCAATTTGATTGATGACAGGAAAGAGAAATGAAACTTGGAAAGAAATTTATAAGAGTTCCTTGACTAAATAGAGTTTTTGACCAATGCATATAGTGGATCAACATGTTGAAGCAGAAAAATCCAGAAGATTCCCTACAAATAGTGCACATAGTGGTTCATCATGTTGGATAAAATATAAATATTCTTGAAATAATAATAGCATGAATTTTACATTGATGGACTTGGACATTGGAGGTGGTTTACTGTTTGCTGCTAGACCTTGTTTGGATGTTTCAAAGACATTCTTCCTTGAAGTGTTGGATTAGTATGGAGCTTGGTGACTTCATGTTATTGATGCATGAAGGGAGTTTGTGTGCTTGGAGTAGAGTTGGGTATTTCACCATGATAAAAACATCCCAAAATCAACATGAGCACACAAAATCCCTTGACATGTGAACTCTTGGGTTGATGGAGTGGATATGTAGGTGTGGGAGTCCTTAAGGTGACACATTACCTTGGATATGCATTGTCCTTAAGGAGACACATGACCTAGGAGATGTATTGGAGCTTAGGACCTTTGGAGGATTGTTGGGCCTTCGGGAGTAGTGCTCATGCCATGGAGGTCTTGCTTGTTAATTACTGTCACCTTTGATGCTGAGACATGTCACATAGAGTAGAGTGATTTGCATGGGTGGACCTAAATGTGTCTTTCAAGTTTTCTTGTATTGGAATAAGTCCACTTGTTATTGTAAATCCCCTTTACCTCTCATATAAATAGAGGAAGGAGTGAGTTGTTATTATAGTTGTCATGCACTTGTGCATATTCCTTTTCATAATTGGGTTAGGGATGTAAGAGTAGTGCTGCTCTCTCTCTCTCTCTCATTCAATCTTCTTTTACTTTAGGTGTTTTTGTATTAAGTTGTTAGGATTTGTTGGAACATTCACCTGAAAACTTCATATATATAAAGAATAAATGAAACCCATGAACACAATCACAACCTATCATACAATTCTCCATGCTTTCGAAAACCCTACATAGGGAAAACCAAGAGAAACCCTAGCTCCACCAAAGATTCTCCAACAATCTAAAATAAACATGAGAAAAACGTCCATGTTAGAGTATATTTGGTGGAGCCACTGTAAACCCTAAGTTATTTTTGAATTGTGTTATTTCAGATTTAACTTCCATCTTACCACTGCCTTGCATACCTTGTCACTCCCATAAATTATGTTATTTTAAAGATTTGAATTCCAGATTTTCACAAATACAATGTCCTCAATAAGATAGTTGAACACTTCCATATTCATAGTTGGATCATATTCGAAGAATATATACATTTTTTGTATTGATCAACAATTGTCTCACGAATAGAAATCACGTCACAAGTGGAAATATATGCACATGGTTCATCACCTCCCAATGCCATAATTTCAATCCCTTCCTATCCCCCATGGGTGAAGCCTGTGAGAATAGAATCTTGACCAAAGGTGTGAAACTCCTCGCTGGCAACTGCTAGTCCCAAGCCTGTTGGGCATTAGTGTATTCTTCCCATATATGGATGTTGTTTTTACATTTTTATCAAACTTATTTAGCTATTTGGCCTTTTCTACCAAGGGAGTCACTGTGTTGGGGGGTGCTCAAGGTGATATGACATGGTAGGATGGCAGGGTGGTTAATGAATTGTATCCATTTAGCTTTAAAACATGTTTCTCTTAGAATATTTTGATAAGAATGGCTCTCTGTTCATGAGGAGTCACATTTGGAATTTCATTGCAAGGGAGAATTTGTCCCAGCTTTTTTCTTTCCAGTTACATCCTCCCCATTCTGTACTTCATGGATAATTGTGTTTGCAAGTTTTGTGTCTCCAATGGTACATATCTGGTGCACTCATCACACACAAGAACTTATGGTCAGTTGTGGGAAAAATCTATGCAATTCAGCACAACAAACTATTCAAATACATCTTCTGTGTATTAGGACACGTGCACAATTCAACCTAAAAAGGTGGTGTGATGGGTGCAGCTTTAGTGGATGCAACTTTCAAAGCCTCAAGTGTGGAAAATTCAACCTAAACACATAGTGTGATGGGTGCAACTGTAGTGGTTGTAAAGCCTCATGAGTTGTCTGCGGGTTGCCATGACTCATGAGGGATGAATTCACATTTGGTACCCATTTATTTCCAGAATTCCCTCATTAAGTACTGGTTTAAGACTCAAGACTATGTTCTCTAGTGATAAACCTCAACTCATAAAGTTGTATATGATATCTCCTTGTCCTTGACGCAAGTATTTAACTCTAAACCTTGTACTTGTTCCCTGACTCAAAATTTGTCTAATATGATATAAAATTTTAAGTCATGTTGAAGATGGAATTTATTACTATAATTTTTAAAATTTAGAACAATGTCTTCATAGTTGCAATCTGATTTTCTGCAAGATTTTTGTAATAATATCTTCATAGTTGCAATCTGATTTTTTGCAAGGTTTTTGTAATAATATCTTCATAGTTGCAATCTGATTTTCGGAAAGATTTATGTTGAAATATTACCTTGGTAATTTTAGTGTATTTTCATATGTTTAAGAGAATAAGTAAAATGCTTTAAATTCTGAAACAGCCAATCAACAATTCTGCCATATCTGTAAATATAATAGTTGGTTAACGAGAACCTTATAATTTTCTTTCTTGGATTCATGTTTTTCGTCTTTTCAAGGATTAAATTAGTAAGGCATTAATAATTTAATTATGGTTTTCATTGTTGGCTCATGTTATTTGGGACATGAAGGTCACATTGTACCATCATACTCGCAATAAATCTTGAATGATGAAGTGGCTAAGCAAGCCTTTTAAAGGTTCAAGTCACAAAGTGTCAGATGGACACTAAGTAGGGGTGCATTTGGAGATGATAATGTAATTTGGCATGTTCCCTCTAATGCCATGGTAATCCCTTATTCATCAATGTGCTGTCTTTTAAACTTCAATCTTCTATCTGTTAGCTCTAACAAAATTAGCGTCATGCTAGTGTTTAATTTGAAACTATATTTTAGTGGAAAAATTCACTGTTTTTTGGTGGAATAGTTCATAATTTATTCTGATCTTTTTTTGCAAGTGTACTAGTCAGGATGATAAATGTGTGGTTTACTTTAGAAAGTTCTCAGTTCTTTCTAGATACGCTTTTCATCATTTGCTTTGAATACTTCTCTAGTGCTTTACCTCCATATTTTATCCCCTGCACAATTGCTCCTGAGGTCCATGTTGTTATGTTTATTCACTGTCTCTGTGGAAAAAAATTTCTGAGGTTCTACAAGGTAAATATAAATGTAAAAAATACTATTTTACATATTGATATTTGTTCAAGACATTGTTGTGTGATACTTGAATTTCATAAATCTAGATTTCTATTTCGTTATCTATATCAATATATAAGAACAAGTTCATGGATTGTTCATATTTATCAAACTGTGGAGTTGTTCCTTTTCTATTGCATGTTCCTTTATATTGTTATTCTGTGATTCAAATTTCTAGTTGTGTTTTCTAGTTATTCTCCTACATAGTACATGCTTTGATAGATTATATCAAAAGTCTTATCAATACGATAACATTGATTAATGTATGTGGACATTTTTGTTCAGGATGGTCCATTACAAAATCAAGATGAGGAGCTGGATCATGTAATTGCACTTTCTCTTTCTAAAGAACTAACCAAACCAGATGGTATATGATGGAAATTTCATTTTTTACAGTTACTTTTAGTTTAATTATATCATTTAACTCGATGCTTTACATATATTCAACTAAACTTTTGTTTCTTAACAAGACTTTGTTATTTCCATGTTTTAGTGAAACTGTTTATGGTTTGATACTCTCATACAACCTTTATCAAGTTACATGCACCCTCATTAGAAAAAACAATAGAATTTTGCTTGCCATGACTATCTTTCTTTGTCATTGTTGACTTAAGAAATTCTTTTAGCTAAGAAACTAGTTTCAAGGTTATGGCATAACTTGTCATATAAATTGAACAGAAGTTATATCCAAAATGTTAACTTGTAAACTACTTAGCTAGTTTTATGCTTTGCATTTAAAATCTACTTCAGTTTGAACTTTGAACGAGTTGTTCCATAGAATTGAATAAAGATATTTTGGTGTAAGGATTAAAAATTAGCCCATAAGGCCTTCTTAGTTATTCATTTATTTATCTGAATATAACATTTACTATTAAATTAGAACCACTTGGCACAAATACGTCAAAGATCAAGATTATACTTTGTAGAGTATCGTAGAATAAAAATAGGAGCAGGGACACTGAATTCTTTCAATTTTCCTGGTTCTTATTCATTTGGTGTATCTTTGGACCTTTAGGGGCAATTTCTAGTTTGAAGTCTAGTTCTTTAAAGGGTGCCAGCTCAATGAAAGAGCACTTGCTTTACAAGCAGGAGGTTGGTGGTTCGATTGCATCATGCCCTGATATTCATAGGAAATGTCGAAGTTTAGTTTTTGGTGACGAATTCTTTTTTGTCCATCACCAATGAGCTTATGGTGACATTTTTCGACCCTCACCAAAATATGAAATGGTGACGGTTAACGAACGCCACCATATATACACATCAATAGTGATGAACATTAAAGGTCTGTCACCATAAATCGTTGTTGTTGATATGAAATGGTGAGGGTCACTGCTTGTCATTATAGTCATTATTCGTGACAGACCTTGATGTCACCAATGATTTTATGGTGAGGGTCAATTAACATCACCATATATATACACCAATAGTGATGGTCATGAAAGGTTCATCACAAAAAAATGTTGTTGTTCATATGAATTGGTGACAGTCACTATCTGTCATTATAATTAATATTTGTGACGGACCTTGAATGTCACCACAAAACATACTTTTGGTGACGCCACCTTTGGTGACTTTTAATTTTTTGGTGATGGAGGCTATTGTCCGTCACCATTGCTCATATGAAATGGTGACGGTCACTATCCGTCACTATAAATCATTATTAGTGACAGACCTTGAATGTCACCACAACGCATATACTTTCAGTGACGCCACCTTTGGTGATGTTCAGTTTTTGGTGAGGAAAACTCTTTTGACCCTCACCAATGAGCTTATGGTGACCATTTTCATCCCTCACCAATGTGAATTTTTATTGTAGTGCTAGTTGATTGTTTATATAAAAAATTGCATGCTTTTCCTTTTCTACTAACTCCTTTTGCTCAAAGATGATATTCGTAGATGGCCAGATTTAATTAATTTCCTCAATTATGTTGTTCCAAATGATTTCTTTGACATTACCAAGAGTTTATCTAAAATAATCTTCAGTGGCTGACTTCTTCCATATTTCTACTTGGTTTTGAGCTCTTTAAAGCTCTAATGCATGGAAAGTATCAGACTTATTTTGTTTATCCTATCGAAGTTTTACTTTGTCCTGTAAGATATTTATTTATTCAGTCTGCAAGGTCATGTTTTGGAGTGTAGAGGTTAACTGGTCTGCAACATCTCCTTTACTTGTGGTAGTAGATATATCAGTAGGAATAACTTTCATAGGAAGTTCTTCTAAAGGAGTAGTTTTCTTGGCTGGTTTCTTGCTTTATTTAATCCACTTCTCCATCTCTGTTTCCATTTGCTTCAACTCTATCCTCTATTCTAAAATGAGCTTCATCATGTCTGCCTTTTTTGTCTCTCTCTCTTCAATTTTCTTTGCTAAAGGATCTTTTATTGTTGGTAGTTTTAACTGCTTCCTTAATGATGCAATATCTGCATTCTTTTTTTTTATTAACTCCTCTGCATCATTAACATTTGCAGGATCATAACCTAGTTTTATCACCAAATATTCCAAGGTTTTAATCCTGATATATTTGGCTAAAGCTAAAACGTTTTCCATGTTGTGTTGTGACCGAACATTTGCTAGTGTGACCTGTAATTTAGATAAATACATAGCAGTGTTAGTTACAATGAAGAAAATAATCTCCCCAGTTTGTTTATGCATCTCCATTTGATCAATGGGATGTATTTCACTGACATTAAACTCAAGAGATGTCTTCTTATAATATAGTTCTCCTTTAGGCTGAGGAAATTGTACTTGAAGAAATGCCATTAGCATTCTTCCTTTCTCTGAGTCGAAGGCTGACAATAACTTGTTTTGGGCACCTGAAGTTTGTTTAATTGATTATACATGTTTATCTTCAAGGCTTCATTTTTTAGCTTGTTTTCCTTGAAGCTATCCATGGTGATTTTTTATGGCTCGCTTGATGTTGATGTACCCGTGTGCATGATCTGTTTCTATTTTGAGGTAGTCATGGAAGTAGTAGGAGACTGTGTCGACTTCTCACCTATTAATGAGGATATAAGAGGCTCATTAGTGATGATAGGAATCTGCTGCTCTGAATATTTGCTAAGGCTTAATCTGGAACTAATATTAGCCTCATTTCTGTACATAATTTTAAATCCCTTACTGAAGATATATGTTTGTGAAGGATATCCTTCTTCTTTGTTCCTTTTGGCTATTTTCTCTTAATTTTTAGGAGTCTACATTGTTGATGAAGAGACTGGATGTTCTTCTGCCTCATGTAATGCATTCTCTGTCCACTTTGGCTAGTTCTTATACATCTATATCTTTGGCCTTGGTGTGTGAAAATAAGGAGTATATTTGGTTTTTACCCTTAATTTGGAAACTATCCATAATGGGTCAAATGACTGATGCAGGAGCATCGAGACTTAGCTAGCAATGTGATGTTTTGTTCACATGTTGTGGCTAATCCAAAGAAATAAACATTAGTAGTAGTATTTTATTTTATTTTTATTTATTTATGAGGATAGTTAGTTTGTTTTTTATTTTAATCAATTAGGAATAAAATTAGGAATTGGTTTCTTTCCCTACGTGGATATAGAGCCAACATACAGATAAACACTTAAAAATAGGGAGGTATTGATTTTTTGAGAAAATTAGAGAAGATATGTTAAGTCCCTATATTAATAGTGTAGTCCCTTATTATGTTAGTGTAGCCCCACTTATTGTTATTATTGTACCCTTGCAACCCCCATATTTTTATTATTGTGCCCTTAAATTATTAATGTTAGGTCGGCTAGGATTACATTGTGGCCCACTAGGATTACATTATGGCCCCATGGACTCCTATATATAGAAAGGAGGTTTTGTAAATTGTATCATCCAAGAATTGTTCATTTATGTAATGTATTGGAGGTTTCCCCCTCGAAGTAGCTCATTTATAAGGCTTTGATATCTCTTTTCTTCTATTTTTGGAGCTGGTTACACAACATTTGGTATCAGAGCTTTGGATTCTAGGGTTTTGCTGCTCCAAACAGGTCATCGTGGCATTTTCGCTATAACTTTTTTTATACAAAGTTTTAGAAGCTGAAATTTTTAGGGTGCGAAGCCGAAATCCTGAGGATGCTTGTCTACAAATTTCAGAGCTTTGTTCTTAATATTTGCGGCAATATCATCTGTGGAATTTAGGTCTTTTTTTAGGCTCCTAAACAGGTCATCGTGGAATTTTCGCTATAACGTTTTTTGTACAAAGGTTCAGATTCTGAAATTCGTATGTTGCGAAAATGAAATCCTGAGGAAATTCTTAAAAACAATTCAGAGCTTGGTCCGCAATATTTTTGGAGATATGATCTGTGGAAGGTAGTGCTTTTTCAGGCTCCTCAATTTCATCTCAAAGAGGTGATCATGGGAAAAGTTCACTAACTCTCTCTCTGGGCATCAGATTGGAGTGCTGTAAAAATTGGTTGCAAGTACATGGACTTTAGTTTCCTGGCTATCAAATTTAGAGACAAAAGATGAAACAGTGACACATGGAAATTCGTACAAGTTCGCTCTACTGAACCCATCCATAATTAGGTCATTGTGGGAGATTGGACATAACTTTGTCGTGGAGAATCCAAATCAGGTCAGACCTGTGGCATTCAAAAGAGAATTAATAGGGCTATTTCATTGCTGAATTTTAGATATTTAAGAGTCGTAATCACAGATATAATCCAATTCCAATATCAATCTCCTCAAAAGCAAGTAAAAGGTGTGTATTATTTTTCCCGAATTGCATAAATCTTGTTTGAAAAATCAGTTTGAAGTGATTCCAAGGGCCTATTGAGCATATATTTCTGTATTGCGTTCTGAAATGCCTCCTAAAAAGAATTCAACACCAATTAAGCCCTCAAAAATCTATACTATGATGCATGAAGTGGAAGAATTGCAGTATGAGATATCAAAATTACTGTACCAAGTGCAACAAATTTCGATCTTACGAAGAGCAACTGAAGCTGACATAGATGGTTTAAAAGAAGAAATGGAGGCTAATTTGGATGGTTTGAAGGATAAAATAATAGCTAATATGGATGATAAATTAGTGGAAGATGACATCGAGCATCAACAACAAGTTCTCCAACTCTCAAAGGATAACCTAAATTTGGTGCAGAATCTAATGAAACAACAGGAATATCAACATCACATCGAAAGAAGTTCTAAAGTGGTCACAAAAACAAGAACTAGACAAGTACGATAAATTTTAGAGTATCTCAACAAGTGGAAGAACTTTCTTGTAAAAGATTCCACATGGGAAGATGAGAATTTTATACAGAAGCATCAAGAAATAATCAAGCATTGAGGACAACACTTGTTTGAAGGAGAGGGGCATGTTAAGTCCCTATATTAATAGTAGGTCTTAATTATAAGTTAGTGTAGCCCCCACTTATTTTTATTATTTTACTCCTGTAACCCCCATATTTTTATTATTGTGCTCCCTTAAATTATTATTATGTTAGGTTAGCTAGGATTACATTGTGGCCCACTAGGATTACATTATGGCCCCATGGACTCCTATATATAGAAAGGAGGTTTTGTAAATTGTATCATCCAGGAATTGTTCATTTATGTAATGTATTGGAGGTTTCCCCCTCGAAATGGCTCATTTCTAAGGCGTTGATATCTATTTTCTTCTATTTTTGGAGCTGGTTACACAACAAGAAACCTATTCTAAGAGGAACAATTTCATATTTCAAGTATAAATAATAGGGAAGTAGGGAGGAAACACCAAGAGTACTAGTGTAAAAAATGCAAATGCAAAGGGGAGATCAATGAAGTATTCAACCCATGCAGTGTTAATGTAATTTTTATTTTAACATATTATGTTTATTTTTGAATCTGTAAACTGTACGTATATGTTGTTTATGAGTGTATGATTGCAGGGAAACCATTTTCATTGTGGATAGGTGGTGCGTAGTTTTAAAGCACTGTAGTGTGGTGCGGCCATTGGTGTGGACACAGGCAAATACACCTAAGAAAAATGTTGAAACACTGAAAGCATTGGACGGTGCACTATATCCGTGGTGGAAAAGCTGTGACAAAAATGACAGCGACACCACTGCCATAACGTAACACCATGATTTGATTGAGTGGTTTTCATTTTCTATGAGAAGACATTAACCCCAGACTCCGTGGGATTGTGGTGCAAGGTTTGTGTTTAGCTTTATTAACAGAAATATATAATGTTGCAAAGCTAATCAGAGGGGATGCAATCAACTTGTTCGTGTTTTCAGGTTTTAGTATATTTAGTTCGAAATTCTTGTATTGTAGAGTGGCATGTCAGTTGCGTTGAGTTCATTACCATCAATAAAATATGATGGTGGTGTTTTTTGTTTTAAAATGCGTTGACATTGCTCGTATATTGGCATAGAAATTGCGTAGAGATTGAGACAGTCCCAAAGGAACCATATTTTGTTTGTTTTTATTTCCGTAGTGGTTGTGACGCTGTGGACTCAACTGTTTGGTGGTGTTTTGTTTTCCTTAAGCAAATTCCATATTGGTAGTGGGCCTTAATAAGTCAACGAACTTGATTTCCTTTGTTATATATTCAACCATGGTGCTTTAAGAATTACGTTGGTTTGTTTTTCTAAATGGATTCCAAATGCGAACTTTTAATTATGGCATTATTATATACAATAACAATGGTACTTTAAGGACCCATCGATTATTGAAAATTAGAGTTTGCATAATGCTACAACATTTCAATATTATATGTATTAATAGAGTGGAATTTGGAATTGCATACTAAGTGGTGAAGAACAAATCAATTGCATAATCCTGAAGAGTAAACATGGGACTTAGTAAAATTGAACATTTTACTATACTAATTTGTAAGTGGAAATTGTGTTTCTACATCATTTTTGGTAGCAAAGCCGTTTAGTTGTTCTTGAGCATTGCAGAGAATGCCACCCAGAAGAGGAGCTGGAGTAGTCTGAGCTGGGATTGGTCAAGGGAGACCTATAGCAAATGCAGTTTTTCTAGAAGAAATATGGAAATTGTGTACAAGGATGGCTACAATGGAAACTACTCAGAGGATGGCAACAGATGATGATGTTTCCAGAGCTGATGAAGAAGAGACCATCGAAGAAGAAGTGGAGGAAGAAATAAAGGCAACTAAAGTTATGAAGATGCTATCAAAGGCTAGTAGTAGACCAAAGGTAGAAGTACCTTTATACAATGGTAATATTAGTGTGGAGGTACTAATGGACTCGATTGGTTCATTAGAAAAATATTTCGACTATGAATAAGTCGATGACAAGAAGAAAGTGAAGTTTACAGCGAGAAGATTGAAAGGTCATGCAGCCCTATGGTGGGATGAATTACAGTTGTCCAGGGAATGAAAAGGGAAACCCAAAATCAAGCAGTGGGATAAGATGGTGAGTAAACTGAAAGGTAAGTTCATGCCGAAATATTATCAATTAAATCTTTTTAGAAAATTGCAAAACTTAAAGCAAAAGGGCATGACTATCAAAGAATATACTGAAGAATTGTATAAGCTGAGTATTAGAGCGGGTCATATTGAGGATGACATATAAAAGGTAGCTTGATATATAAATGGTCTGAGATATGAAATACAGGATGAGATTAGCTTATTAAATCTGAAGACGATTGAAGATTCCTATCAAGAAGCTTTGATGGCAGAAGAAAAGATGTTGCACAAACAAAATTAGAGAAATAGAGGCAAGATTCTGGAAAAAGGAAGGAGAACATTTAAATCCAGATTTCAACACTCCAAGAATGAGGTAGGGAGTTTGAGTAATAGATCACCACAAAGAGGAGATTCTGGTCACGAAAGGTTTGTGCCTAGTGGTAGAGGTTAAGAAAGAGATGTTCGGTGCTTTGCTTGTGGTGAGTGGGGACATGTGCAATGGGATTGTCCTCACAATAAATCAGCAACCCAGCGGAATGTGAACATTTCTGAAACAAAGGAATAAATTCCTCAGACTACAGCTAAAGAGGAACCACCTAAAGCTAGATAATCTTTGTTGTTAACAGGGATATTTCTTAAAGCAGCTAAGGAAACCAGAGAACCAGCTCAAAGAAAGAATTTGTTCAGAACTATATGTAAGTCAAAGGGTAAGTGTTGCAAATTGGTAATTGATAGTGGTAGTACTAATAACCTTATTTCTACAGATATGGTGGACAAATTGAAGTTGGAGAAAACAGTACACCCCACTCCTTATATAGTATCATGGCTCCAAAAAGGCCATCAAATTATTGTAACTAAACAATGTAAAGTCAAAATTTATATTGGTACTTATAAGGATGTTATTTTATGTGATGTAATGCCGATGGATGTATGTCACATATTTCTAGGAAGGCCCTGGAAATTTGACTGAAAATCCATACATGATGGTAGAAGAAACACTTATACTCTTGAGAAATATTGTAACAAGCATACATTGTTGCCATTGAAAGATGAAACTGACGAGGAAGCACCTGGAAACAACGTTATGTTGATGAGTGGAAAAACCTTGTTGCAAGAAGTCGATAAGGGCGAGGAGATGCATTTTTATATTGTTGGGAGACCCAAGGTAATTTTAACTCTACACATTTAGAATATTTACCTGAATAAATTCGAAATCTGTTGAATGCTTTTGCTGATATTGTTGTGGATGAGTTTCCAAATGAGTTATCGCTCATCAGGATATTAGTTACCACATTGATCTAATCCTTGGAGCTAGTTTGCCGAATAAAGAAACCTACAGGTTAACGCCCTAGGAAAATTCTAAAGTTGGAAGACAAGTTCAAGAGTTGATGGATAAAGGATTAATTAGAGAAAGCCTCAGTCCATGTGTTGTACCAACAGTACTCAGTCCAAAGAAAAGAGGTGAATGGTGCATGTGTGCAGATTCTCAAGCCATAAATAAAATCACCATCAGGTATTGTTTTCCTTTACCATGAATGGATGATTTAATGGATTGTTTGAGTGGGTCGAATTATTTTTCTAAGATAGATTTGGAGAGTGGGTATCATCAGATAAGGATTCGAGAAGGAGATGAGTGGAAAACCACATTTAAAAAAAACCATGGTTTGTATGAATGGTTAGTAATGCCTTTTGGACTTACTAATGCACCTAGTACTTTCATGATGTTAATTAACGAATTTTTGAAAGAATATGCGGGTAAATTTGTGATTTTTTATCTTGATGATATTCTCATTTTCAGTCGAAGTAAAGAGGAGCATCTAGAACACATTAAATTAGTTCGAAAGACTTTGCAAAAAGAAAAAATGTTGATAAATTTGAAGAAGTGCATCTTTATGAAGGAAGTACTAATTTATTTGGGGTTTGTAGTCTCTAAGGAAGTGTTGAAAATGGATTCGGAGAAAATCCAAGAAATTGTGAATTGGCCAACTCCTAGAAGCATATTTTAGGTAAGAAGCCTCCATGGTCTTGCAAGTTTCTACCGAAAATTTACTCGAAGTTTTAGTCAAATTTGTGCACCCATTATTGAAACAATTAGAGAAACTAATCAACCATTCAAATGGACAGAAGCAGTAGATCAAAACTTTAAATTGCTAAAGAAAAAGATAACTGAAAAACCTGTCTTGGCTTTACCAAATTTTGAGAAAGCTTTTCAGGTTGAAACTGATGCTAGTGGAATTGCGATTGGAGTAGTTCTGAGCCAAGATCAGAAACCAATAGCATACTTCAGTTAAAAACTAAATGAAGCAAAGAAGAAATATTCATCTTATGACAAGGAATTTTATGTTGTTGTACAAGCCTTAAAAAATGGAGATATTATTTTTTGCCAAAATATTTTGTGTTATATTATGATAATCATGCATTACAGTTTATAAACAACCAACCAAAGTTAAATAAAAAACATGCCAAATTGGTATAATATTTTCAGAGTTTTACTTTTGTAATCAAACATACAAGTGGTAAATTGAACAAAGTTGCTGATGCTTTGAGTAGGGTGAACTTAATTATGCAGGAGTTACAATTTGGTGTTATAGGGTTCGAGGAGATGGTTGACATGTATAAAGATGATGCAGAATTTAAAGAAATTTATGCAGCTGTAGAAAATCCAGCAATCCATAACAGAAGCCAGTGGTTGGATTATCTAATCTAAGGGGGATTACTATTCAAAAGTAATAATTTATGTATTCCTAAATGTTCTATGAGGGAAAACATAATCAAGGAGAAGCATAGTGGAGGTCTATCCAGACATTTTGGACAAGACAAAACCTTTTCTTAGGTAAATACTTTTTATTACTGGCTGAAAATGCAAATTCATGTTAAACTATTTGTGGAAAAATGCAGGATTTTCTAGCATGCTAAGGGGAAAAGTCATAATACAGGATTATGTCAGCCATTACCAATACCCGAACGACCATGGGATGCAGTCAGTATGGATTTTATTTTGGGTTTGCCAAAAAATCAAAGGGGAAATTATTCCATTTATGTTGTTCTGGATAAATTTTCTAAAATGGCACATTTTATTACATGAAAAAAAACAAGTGATGCAACAAATATTGCTAATCTACTTTTTTTCAGAAGTTGTAAGATTGCATGGATTACTTGTAAGCATTGTGTATGACAGGGATACCAAGTTTGTGGGACATTTATGGAGAACTCTGTGGAAGAAACTAGGTACCAACCTTAGTTTCAATTCAACATATCATCCTCAAACGGATTGTCAGACCAAGTTCGTGAATAGAAGTTTGGGAAACATATTGAGAAGCTTGGTATATAAAAATACTAAACAATGCTATTTAGCCCTTTCTTAGGCTAAGTTTTCTTACAACGACACTCCAAATCAAAGTACTAGCATGATTCCATTCAAAATTGTTTTTGGAATGCATCCAAGAGGTGTGTATGAACTCAGGGATCTGGGAAAACATGAGGTAAGGAGTGCAAATGCTGAATAATTTGCAGAACAGATGTAGGAACTACAGGAAGATGTCAAAACTAGATTATAGGAAAGTAGTAGCAAATACAAGAAAAAAGCATATATGTGGAGGTGAGAAAAATAATTCCAATTGGGTGATTTGGTTATGGTATATTTAAGAAAAGAAATATTTCCTGTTAAAACTTATAACAAATTAAAACTGAAGAAGATAGGGCCATGTAAAATTGTAAGGAAATTTTCTTCAAATGCATATGAAGTTAAATTGCCAACAGGAATTGGAATATCGCTAATATTCAATGTTGCAGTTTTGTACCTATACCGAGAACCAGAAGAAGAACCACAAGGGGATGCCACGGCAGAAGAAAACCCAACAGTAAATTTGGAAGAGCGGATGCCCAAAGCAGGAAAGGGGGAAGTTGAAGCCATTTTGGAGAAAAGAATATCAAAGAAAACCGTGAGCCAAACCTATTATCAGTATTTATTCAAGTGGAAAGGACAGCCAGTGGAAGACACCAGTTGGATGACTGCGTCAGAGTTACAGGAGTTGGGAGTAGATTTCGAAGCATTACAAGAACAATTTTCTTCCCCGAGAGTCTGATGCAGGAGCATCAGGACATAGCTAGCAATGTGATGTTTTGTTCACATGTTGTGGCTAATCCAAAGAAATAAACATTAGTAGTAGTATTTTAGCTTTTTTTTATTATTATTGTTATTTATTTATGAGGATAGTTAGTTTGTTTTGTATTTTAATCAATTAGGAATAAAATTAGGAATTTGTTTCTTTCCCTGCATTGATATAGAGCCAACATAGGGATAAACACTTAAAAATAGGGAGTTACTGATTTTTTGAGAAAATTAGAGAAGAAACCTATTATAAGAGGAATAGTGTCATATTTCAAGTATAAATAATAGGGAAGTAGGGAGGGAAAACCAAGAGTGCTAGTGTAAAAACTGCAAATGCAAAGGGGCGATTAATGAAGTATTCAGCCCATGCAGTGTTAATGTAATTTGGATTTTAACATATTATGTTTCTTTTTGAATCTGTAAACTATATGTATATGATGTATATAAGTGTATGATTGTAGGGAAATGATTTTCGTTGTGGAGAGGTGGTGCACACTTTTAAAGCACTATAGTGGGGTGCGGCCATTAGTGTGGACATAGGAAAATACACCCAGGAAAAACGTTGAAACACTGAAAGCGTTGGATGGTGCAGTGTATCCACGGTGGAAAATCCATGATAAAAATGACAGTGACACCACTGCCATAACGTCACACCATGGTTTGATTGAGCGGTTTTCATTTTCTGAGAGAAGACATTAACCCAAACTCTGTGGGATTATGGTGCAAGACTTGTGTTCGGATTTATTAACAGAAATATATAATGATGCAAAGATAATAACAGGGGACACAGTTAGCATGTTCATGTTTTCAGGTTTTAGTATATTTAGTTCAAAATTCCTATATTGCAGAGTGGCATGTCAGTTGCGTTGAGGTCAGTACTATCAAGAAAATACAATGGTGGTGTTTTGTGTTTTAAACTCCATTGACATTGCTCGTATATTGGCATAGAAATTGCGTGGAGATTAATGCAGTCCCAAATGAACCATATTTTGTTTGTTTTGATTGTCGTAGTGGTTGTGAAGTTGTGGACTCAACCGGCTAGTGGTGTTTTGTTTTCCTTAAGAAAATTCCATATTGGTAGTGGGCCTCAATAAGTCAACGAACTTGATTTCCTTTGTTATATATTCAACCATGGTGCTTTAAGAATTACGTTGGTTTGTTTTTCTAAATGGATTCCAAATGCTAACTTTTAATTATGCCATTATTATATACAATAACAATGGTCCTTTAAGGACCCATCGATTATTGAAAATTGGAGTTTGCATAATGCTGCAACATTTCAATATTATATTTATTAATAGAGTGGAATTTGGAATTGCATACTAAGTGGTGAAGAACGAATCAATTGCATCATCTTGAAGAGTAAACCTGGGACTTAGTAAAATTGAACATTTTACTATACTAATTTGTATGTGGAAATTGTGTTTCTACATCAATGACCAAGTGAAGCTTAGATCAAATTGCATTTTCTTCAGTAGTTGGTCTGCTTCTGCTGCTGCTTTCTTGTTGTTACATATGAATGGTTCAACCTGTGTTTTTAGCTTAAAATGATACTTCTTCTTGGAAGCAACAAAATGGCCCTGATCCATGTTGATCATCTTCCTAATGAATTCTAAGTCAAAAATCCTCATTGGGAGGAGTTGTGGCAACTTATATGGTTGCAGCTCACATCTAAAAAATCTTGTCTCTATGTAGTTTTCATACAAGTACCAATCTCTTGTTTGTACGTATTCTGATAGCTGCAAAATTTTTTGGATATCTTCACTAACTTTTGATTCATCTCTGTTGCTTAGAAGACTAATAGCTGGGTGGACAAACATCTCAATAGAATATTTAAATGTAAACTCATTCTGGTCTTTCATAACGAAGGTGGTCCAGAAAATGACCGACTGTTGGTGTCCTTTCTCATTCAATTTCTGCAATGACAATTTCATGTTGTCTCCTTGAAAGTATATGAACATGTAGATTAAGATAGAGGTATATTTAAATACTTCCTCTATGTTGAAATCGAGGAAATACTGATGAATTGACTCTGCAAGGAAATGACTGAAATTGAATACAATTGAAGGTTTGGAATCATTGGAAAAGATTGATAAAAATCCTATAATGGCCTCATATATATTGATCAGATTAGTAACCAAGAAGGTAATATAGAACTTTAGTTATATGATTTTCTCTCTCAGGGAATAGGGATGAAGGATAAGGAGGCTTTTTCTTTGGAAATGAAGCATCTTGTGCTAGGAACAATTCTAGATTTTGGGTCCTGTTAGCAAGGTCTAATCTTTGATATATTTCAACCAGAGCTTCATGAGAAAATGGGGTACCATTGTTGACTATGGGGGCTAGCATAATTTTTTCATTAGCCTGAGGGGTTATGGTAAATAGAACTTGTCCATTGGAATTGATTATGTCTCTCTCGCTTGGAAAATGTGAGGCATGGCATTTCCTAATGAAATACATAGCATTGTGGGGAGGAGGAAAGATATAACAAGGTAGGTTTGAATCTTAGAGTTGTATTTCATCTGATTTCTCAATTAATTTATCTTCAAGCGAGAAATACATCTGAAGAATATCAATATCAAAATGTGTTTCATAGATCCTATAGTCTCTATCAGCCATAGGGATATGATGAAGGTATAGAGGAGGGAAAATCAAAGGATTGATTTTTTCCTCGGGTTATTTATCCATGGGAGGCATGATGGCTAAGGATGGGAGTGTAATCTAATAGGAATATTGACAATAAATAGAGAAATCATTATAGACAGGGACAAAGAGGATAGTTTGGCATGTGCAGGTGCTGGAAGCTTGATATGTTTGGTTTCTACCGAATGACCTGCAAATAACAACATTGAAACTTGTAAATGGAAATATGAAGATTTATATATAAAAACAAGCTTCCCATTGGTGGCGCGGGCTAACAGTTAAGTTAATTAAAATATTAACGGGCTGCTCATGGAGATATGGTATTTCAACGAGCGAATGAGATGGCAGATGAGGCGGTAGCAATGGAATGGCATAGGGGATCAACAGTTAAATGAGTGGTATTAGTAAGTCAGCTTTTGGAGGGGGGTTAAGTGGTTTATGGTTTCATGCCTGGGGGGTTTGAAAGCTTTAGGTGATGCCACTTATCAATGGGATTTTTTCAATTACTGTCAATTTCGGACTGCCCCCCTGATGATAATGTTCGGATCGCATAGGGGGGCCAAAAGGTCATGAATTCCATTGGATGTTGACAGGTGTAAGGAGAATCTTCGGATGTGTGGGAATGTACGAGGATAGTAGGTGCGATGATGTGGAATGGTGGGGTCGGGTTTTATTTAATAAAGTGCAAGAATAATATAACGAGATATTATTTATGGAAATGAAATGAAGGGAATACATTGTGAGATATGTTTTATGGAAATGAAATGAAATGGGAAGAATGGAGGGGGTATATTAATATGGTTTAAAACTTAGGATATAGGTTAATTTCTTGGGATGATGTTTAAACCATATAATTCTCTCCTTTTATGGGTGCATTTAGCCTAGTAGCCAAATCATTTTTTTAAAACATAAATGAAGCTTTCCTTTTCTTTTTTGCTTCCCTAACATTTTATTTTGATTTTCATTCTTTATTTAGGGTAGCTAAAACCTATCATTGTATTGATATGGATGCCTATAAAACATAATAATTTTCCTAACATTAAAAAAAAAAAAATCATTCTTTTGCATCCATATCCTACCTTAACATTTTTAAAATTATTTGACTACTTATGCTAACTTATCAAAACTAGATAATGTTACAAGAGGGTTGTGTGTCTTCTTTTCCAGCATTTTATTAATCAAGACATAAAAATATTCTATAACATGATCAAATTGCAAACAGTACTTTCAGTACCTTTGTGCTGGATTCAGAAAATCGTGCGCATAATGGCCAGAATCTCCATAATTATAGAAAATGACTTGTCCTCTTCCTCGACCAACTGATCTACCTCCTTGGCCTCTTCCTTTGCCTTGGAATCCTCCACACCCAAAAGGGGATGCTCGTGATGTAGGTGCAGCCTTCATTCTATACATCTCTACTTTATCCAACATGCCCTAATGATGAACATAAATTTTTAGAATAACTGCTTTAAGGCAGGCTGATATTTTCTGATCCTTGGCCAAGAATCTATGTCATGTAATCCAACAATTCGACAGATAGTGCACCAAAAAGGATTCTTCAATGGAATAGGACCTCCAACATTCTTATAATTGTTGAAGACATGACACTGGTCTTTATGGTGCCCAGAAGCTTTGTATTTTATACACCACACCTCTGTGCAGACCTCCTTGCCCTTGCCTTTGCACAAACTTTGAATTTCTAGATGCATGGCTTCCAACTGATTTTGAATCTATTGAGTTCGCAACACAATAGGTGTTTGGGGTAGCCTCTAGTTTCATTACGACCTCCACAACCTCAACTTGTGTGGAAATCTTTCAGATGTTGGACCAACATAGTAATGAAGCATTCCTTATGTTGAGTATCATCAATAAAAAATCCACCATAATTGATGGTGTGCTTCAAACTTTAATCAGCCTCCCATATAGATTCATTAGGCTCTTGACGAATATCCTTCATTTCTGTCACTAGCTACTCATATGACTTTGGCTTCTTAAACTACTCTTTTAGGGCTACTTTAATTTCTTCCAAGGTAGCATTAGGGTTTTCTTGAGCGTACCTAATGTACCAATATAATGCGTGACCTTCGAATGTAGTATCCAGCTATTCTTTTCTAATATCAATATTGTTAACTTGATGAGTCTGACATATGGCCTCAATCACAAACCAGAAGTGATTAGTATCCTCATTTCCAATGCCTCTGAAATTAGGTAACTTCATTGATGCAACCATATCTACTTCAGGGGGAGGTGGAGGTGGTGGTGGAGATGGACTACGTGGTGGAGTAGGTGATCTGTGATGTGTGTTTAAAATTGGAGTGGATGGAGTGGGAAACATACTCAAGGGTTTTTGATGTCAAGATCTAGGCTTCAGAGGGCTATAAATAAAAAATTTCAAAATCTTCAAGGTAAATTCTTCCACTAAGCATATTTGGAACTATTTGAAGCATTCAAGAAGTATGTTCACAAAAAAACCTCATTCACATAATAGCATTTTCACCAATAATTTAAATGAGCACGGGAACTTACCTCTAGGGCCTTTGAAAAACCTTATTTCTACTTCAGAATATGACACAAATTGATCAATGGAAACTTTAGTGACAAATCCTCCCAAGAGGCGATCGATCCAATGATCTACCTCGCGAGTGATCTTATTGTCAAACTTCTTTACTTACTGGATCAATTCAGGTGTATGTTAAGGTCATATAAATTATAAGATCTAAAGGTGATTGAGTATTTCAAGTTGCAATTTCATATGGTGCAAGATTTTCAATATTCAAATGATTTCCAAAAAAAAAATATGAAAAATAAAAGAAAAGAGGGTTTATTGAAAAAATATATAAAGAAAAAAGGAAAAACAAAAAAGAAAAAGAAACAAAAACCCCAAAAAAGAATAACATTGAAAGTGCTGCAAATCAAAATGCCACTGCTAATTAGATTAGTCTGTTCAATCATACAGTCTAAGCATGATTGAACAATTTTAAATTTCTGTTGGGTAGGGTAGAAAATAAGGATTTTCCAAACAATTTAATCTTGGAAGATTGGTAGTTAGGTAGAGATAAATTTGACTCAACAATCTAATATGAGTTAATGGAAGGAATAAGGGATAAAGTAGGTTAGGTTTTAAAATACAAAAAAAGAGATTTGGGTCTGCAAGCCTAAATGCACCTTGCAAAATAATGATAAAAAAATGCTAGAAAGGTTAAAGGGTAGGTAGAATGAAAGAAAATAAATGTGAAGATACATGGAAATTCATTCCAAAACATTATTTAAAGGATTTCTTGTATTTTCATGTTATTGAGAAAAATAAAAAATAAAGGGTTTATCCTAAGTTTAAGGATTAATTCATTTTTAGAAGGTACTTGACATATTTCATGTTATATCCTAATATCATAAGTCCCAAAACTATACCCCTGCTAAACATTTATTCACCCGACCCCAACATTCACTCACCCAACCCATCATAGTTAAACCCCTACCACCTTCCATCTCATCTCCGCCCCCTCCATCTCATCTGATAGCCCACACTCATTTCCACCCCCCCCCCCATCCTATCAAAATTTAAAGTTGGGGGTGCGGGGGTGGGTCCGAAATGGGCTATTTCCAAATCATCCCATATGATATGTGTTTGGAGCTTATATTTTCACACCCCACCCCTCCACTCCATTCAACTTACCGTACATGACCCCCTGTGAAAAGCAGTTTCCACCATATCTAAACCGCTCCATTGACTGTTAATTCCCCTCCATACCCATTGAGCCACAACAAACACTCTTGTCACATTCACCCAATCACCTCCACTAGTTCCTAAAGGCCCATTAATCATTTAATTTCTTAATTTGTTACCCAACAAGCCCATGCCATGTCAATGGTAGACCTATCACCCTACAAAATCACTCTCCCTCACTTGTTTCAAATTTTACATTGCTTCCATGTTTCTTTTGTAACGAGTAATAAAAGTTAATGTTTTACAGATCTCAAGAGAACGTACAAAAGTTTTCAATTGTTTGTAGATTATAAAAACTCCCCCTTATTCAATCCCCTTTTTTGCCCAATTCCCATTCTAATCAGCAGAACTCCCTTTTATTTCTTCCCTCTTCTTCTAATCCCCTTCTGTGCACCTGCAAAAACACTACCAGTTTCTTTTCAGAGGGCATTAATGCCTCCATAGAAATAACAAGAAACATTTAATCCAATGGTTCAACCTCATGTGGACCTTGACCATGTGGCCCTGGTTGACAAATATTTCAATATACATGAAACTCTTTTATAGTTTGATCTAATTGATGTATATTGTTGGTTGGAAGACAAATTTATTGATGAAGTAGATGATATAAGGTCGTGGGACACTAAATTACCATATTATATATTCCCAAAAACCAACATATGACCTGAATTTATTATAAAATGTCATGCTTGTTATGATATTAACCAGAGAGTTGTTGTTGCCCCCAAAGGAGAAATTATTTTCACCACTAGTTCCCATTCCATCATGAAAATGATGCAAGATCCTATTTTTGAAGAAACCATACCTTTTTCCTATGAAGCCCTCAAATAATTATACCAAAAGTTGGATTTTTCCAGCAGAGCCAAAACACTTGAGTTATATAGACACTCCATTGCCCAAGACAAATCCTCCCTATCCATCTTCTACATTCCCTGATAGGACTCATCACATATTCACTTTTATTTCTTACTTGTTAGGATACAATTCAGATCAATGGATATATGAAGTAATGATAGGTTTCCTGTTCATACTTTCATCAGAGTCTAAACCCTCCATTATGTTTAATTTTAGTCAATTATTGGCAGGTTCCATTCACGACCAGTTTGTCAAGTTTCACACATAAAAAGTGTTTAAATATACTTCAGTCCTAGTTTATATGTTTGTATATTTTCAGGAAAGCAGGTTCCAGTTCGTAATGAGAAAAGCTAATGAATACCCCCAACCTCCATCAGTTATATTTTGGACAACAATGTTGATGAAATAACATAAGGATTACACTTATAAAAGGTTTTTTGAAATGTTTTTCCGTCCATCTATGAGCATCCTCAAAAACATAGTGGAACCAAGGATCAATGAAGAGATTAGGAAGATCATGCAGCTGTTAGACCAAGTCATAATTGGAGAATGGTACTTGTACCAAAACTACATAGAGCTTAGAATACATGGATGCAAGTTTCCCACTAACAAGCTTCCAAAGTTCATCCGCATGAGGATATTTTCCCTGGAGTACATCAGGGAGATGATCAATTCAGATCAGGTACATTTTGTATCAGCCAAAAATAAGTCTCAGTTTATGATCAAATCCCAAATTGGTCCTTTCATTTGAAACAATAGAGCAGCAGGAGAGGAGGCTGACATGATGCTGAAGGAGATGCAGTTCACACACAACTTCACTTGGTATTACCACCCATTGGGTATCATCTCTAAGAAGAGCTTAGAAAATAAATCAACCCCTTACATTCATACCCACAGACTCAAAATTGAGCAATTCATGAACCACACAAAGTGGGAAGAAAACACCTTGCAAGAGGCTGAAGAGTAGGTGATTTCTTATTCAAGCATATAGTCCCCTACTCCACAAGAAAAGAAGAGTAAAAAATCCAAGCAAGACAGCGGAAAAGAAAAAGAGAAAAAGGCAATAGGAAAAAGGCCAAGAGATGATCAATCTACTTTGGAGACTGATACATCTAGCAGGGAGTTCAAAATGAAATATAGAAAGAGAGAAATAATTCATATGGACATAGATCAAAACAAGGAATAAGAGCAATGGACAATCATAACAATAATATATTATCCTAGTTCTTCTCCAGTAGGTGCCCAAACTGTATTTTCTACATCTTCAGCTACAATTCCATTTCAGCAAAAAAAATTTCAAACACCTACATCTACTGTTGCTATAGAGGAAAAGGAAGAAAGCATATATGAAACATTCAGGGAGATTAAGAGAAAAAAAGAGATATTGAATACCAACACCTACAACGAGTTTTGGAAGCAGACCTCCAGTTCGCAAAGTAGGATTCTATCAACCTTCGATTCAAAGAAAGGAAATATGTGTATGGCTTTCTTAGAAGCCCAGATTTCTCAACCAAAATCATCAGTTGATTTCAAGCATACACATTTTGAGTTTAATGTCAGGGACATCCACCCAATAGATCATATGGATATGGACAAGCAGACTGGAGAGATGATCTCATCTACCTTGACTAGCACTACAATGAGCCTATCTAAATTGCAGGTATCATTGGCCAATATTCAGTCACAACTCAAGATGAAGAAAATCTCTTCTCTGGCAAAGGATACCAGATTCAAATCCTTGGAGGATTTATTTGTAAATATTGGATATAATCCAACAAATTTAGAGGCAGTGGAAGAGGTAATGAAGAATAAAAATGCAGACCTAGTAGCCTTGAGAAAGCAGCTTAAAATGTTAGCTACTGAAGACCCTCTAAAAAATTACATAGAGGAGAATGAAGCAAAAAATGCAGAGATGATGAAGCTGATAATGTAGCAATCAGCACAACTGAAGTAGATGGAGAAAGTATTCAAGGAGAAGGAAAAAGCAGCAGAGATGGCATTTGCAGTCATCCCTTCAACTACATCAGCAAATATAGGATAACCAGGGGGTACAGAACAGTTGGCTTGGCTAAAGCCATGGAGAATATGTCCATACAAACAGAAGAGATTAAAAAGTTGGAAGTAGAAACTAATACCTTGAAGGATATAAAGATAAGATCTGACAATGCACATGAAATAGAAATACAAAGAGCCCAAAATCATATCGAAACATTGATAAAGGAAGAGAGCGAAGCTTCCATTGGTTAGGAAAAGGAGATCATTTGGGCAAGCATAATTGATTCTATGAATGAAATATGACATTCTAGTAAAATCATATTTGAATAGAAAGATCTAATTGAAAAATTAAATGATGCCATAGCTGAAGAAACCAAGGAGCTTGGGGACATGTCTGAGACATCAATTAACATCATCAGATTTCTAGATTCCAAGAATAGGTTTGAATTGGAGGCACTTGGAGTTGAGGACAGAACAACAACAATTCTAGAAGTCAAGAAGGTACTCAATAACAAGAGCTTGGTCACATAGTTAGAGGAAAATTGCCACAATTTAGAAATTGGTGTCAGTAGATTCCTTAACAGAATTGAGCCGCTGACCAAAAGAGGGTTACCTACATTTTTTGTAATAAATGAGAAGCTTATTTCCAGGAAATACAATGTCAAGGAGTTGAAAGACATTTCTAAAGATACAGCCAAGTTTGCAGGGCTTAAAGGAGCAATGACTGGAAGAGATTTACTTGAAGCCATGAGCAACGATATATTCATCTAGCATGAAATTAAACACATTTTCGCATTGAGGCCTACTTTTTTTAGATTCGCAGAGATAGATGAGATATATCCAAAGCTAATCAAGATAAATATTCCTAATGAGCAGCAATGGGAAAAGTTGTGTGACTACAAATAAGGATGAAGGCTAGTGCATCAACCAGATCAACATACAAGCGTATCAGCTAGATCAGCATAACAACGTATCACTCAAATCTGCCAGCGCAACAGCATATTGAATCAAGCAGTAATGACCTTCTAAAGAATAGCGCCAAATATCAAAGTTATTTCATCATGTCCACTTTTTGGTCACACTAGTCGACTTTTTCTTATTTTGTAATTAATAATAGATTGCCTATGTAGATATAGAAATTGTTGTAGAAATTAGTTAAATATTGCATACATTCTAAGTACTAGGGGTTGGACCCTATATTGTAAACTTTTCTTTGGAGCATTGTTTTTTTTTTGGAGCTGGAGAATCAATAATAAAAGACGTTTTGCAATATACTTGAGCTATTTTTATCTAGCGATGTCATTTCTTCTCTGTGTTAATCTTTTCCATTGTTTTTTCTCTCAGTGCATCATTTAAATATGATTGTAAAGAAGAAATCCGAAGAGTAAGATTTTTTTTTAGAGAACCTTATTTATGGCTGTGTTTACAATATAAATGTTTTTCATCTGAAGTCTCATTAAGAAATTCTCAATTTCTTTTTAACCACTACTGAATCAACTTTTTCTTTCATCCCATAATTCATTATGTTTTAAGATCTAGTAAGTGTAGCTAGATTTCCTTGTGAATGCTTTTCAAAATTTGATGCAACAACCCAGTATTTAATGACTCTATAGACCAATGGAATTAGTTTATTAGATCTACTAATCCAATCAAACAATCAATCAAAAAATTAATCTTCATTATTATTATAACTAGCCTAATATCTAATTCATAAAACAAAGCTAAATATAAAACAGAGATCCCTCTATGAGTCTAGGAGGGCTAGATCCTAGGCTCTAAATTGGTTTTTATGTTGTCCTATATGATTATTCTTTCCAATATTAAAATCATAGAATGATAACATAGTTACGACCATACTGGGGAAATTAACTGAAAAACTTGACTTTTCATTCGAAATTCAGAAACCTCGGTTAAGAGAATTGTATGATAGAAGTATTTTCTAAGATTGGTTTCTTTTAGTTTTTGAAAATAATCAGTTTTTGTATGCTTCTGACCTGAATTATAGCTCCTAAAAGAATCTCTACTAGATCCCATATTCATCCAAATCCTCCTACTATAGTGGACAATCCTGACAAAATTCTAAGAAAAACTCCTATAACCAAAAGTCAAACAAGTAACAGATTTCTTCATAGAGAAAATTACCTTCCTGAAAACTTTGTCACCTTACATGACATATAGTTTGATTTACACTTTTAAGAAGGTTTATTTAGGACTAAATCTGAGAATTGGACAGACCAGATAGTATTTGACCCATCTATTCTGCAACAAAGTCCTGTGAGAGAAGCTTATTCACATATTCAATTTGATTTTCAGCTTCTCCAAGATTTTGACTCTCTCCAAGATTTAGTGACAAATTTTAATTCAACCATTGATGATGCTTACCTTCAACAATCTGTAAAAATAACTGCATTGACTATAACCGTTTCTTCTATTACCTCTTGGTATGCCCATCTTAAGTCAGCTAGTCCTACTACTTCTATAATCCCCACCACTTCTTTTCTCCTTCCCCCCACAAAAACCCTCATACATACACCTCCTCCCATCATCCATCCTATTTCATCCATTTTCTACCTTACTCCACTCAATATTCCTCCTCCATTCATTTCCAATCCACCTCCACCACCTCCACCAATCATGGTAGCCAGATATGCCCCATTGGTGTTTCCAGCACCATTGGCAACTATGCCATAGGATTAATAGTCAAAAATTACTTTATATGATGGAATTGGTCCTGTAACTACCCAAAAACATGTTGAAAAAATGAATTATTGTTTTGACCTTCAAGAGGTTGATGAAGAAAGTGTTAGGTTAAGAATGTTTTCTCAGAGTCTTAGTGGAGAATTTAGAAAATGGTTCAAATATTTACCTTCAAATAGTATCAATCAAATTCCTGCATTTCACCAAACATTCCTAAATAGGTGGGAGGTAAAAAATAACCCTCTTCAAATTTTATCAAAATATGAAAATATTAGAAGGGCCCCGGTTGAAAGTGTTCAGGATTATTGCACTCGATTCGACAGTTTATATAATGCGATACCTACTCATATAAAACCACCAAAAGGTTTATCCTTGGTTAAATTCCTAGATGGTTTTGAACTAGAAATGTCTTATCAGCTAAGGGAAAGAAGCTCAACCACATTAGAGGAAATGCAGAAGGATGCAGTGAGTGTAGAAGCCAGCAAGATAACAAAAATAACTAGAATGAGAACTAAGAGAAGAACCTTCAACTTCCACATCTGATTCTAAAATTGACTCATTGGTTAGGAAAATGGGGAGAAGGATGGAGAGGATTAACCTAAATGAGAGAACTATTCCTAGAGAAAATCAACCACCTCCTCAAAACGGAAATCAAAATCATAGAAGAAACCTTCCACAGATAAGGCAGAGAGAGAAAATGGGTCCTGATAAGAAGATTAGGCCCCCATTCCAAGAGAATTATTCTGATCAGGATGAAGGAGTAGTTCAGGAAGTAGAAGAAAATCATATAAATTTGATGGGAATTAATGAATATGACTCTATTTTTCTCACTCTAGAAGAACAAGAATTATTTTCATTAACTCAAATAGAGTTAGAATCTAAATAATCTGATGATTATAAACAAGGATTTTAGAATGTTATCATGGAAGTTTACAGACAGTAAACTTAGAAGCAAGAAAAACTTTTTAAATTCCAATAAAAATAATTCCGAAAACTCTGCAAAAAAGATCTCTAAACTTGATCTCAACAAAACAACATAAAAGTCAAAGAGAAGTGTAAACAATTTATAAAAGAAGAACACAGAACATGTTACTAGGAGAAAAATTGATAACCCTGCCAAAATTTCTCAAACTGATATCCCTAGTACAAGTCAACAAAATGAACGTACCAAAAACGTAGTGGCTGAAAGAACTGGTTTTTCAAATATGCTCAAAATTCAAACACCATTCATCATTGAGAACGAACTTGCTAAATTGAAATTTTCTATTCCTCTCATTGAATTGATAAAAAAGAATGTGTATAGGTCTTAGGTCCTAAAGGAATTAAATATAGGGGAAATTATTGATATTGTTAATTTAAATGATGATCAACCTGAACTTTTGTTTGGGCAATAAGTTGATGGTAAACCCCAAGAAAGAGGTGTTCCTCCTTTTTATGTCAGTGTTAATGTTCATGATAAAATTATCCAAAATTCCATGTTGGATTCAGGTGCATCACATAATCTCATGCCAAAGGCTGTTATGGAGAAGCTTGGTCTTAAAATTACTAGACCTTACAAATATTTGTACTCATTTGATTCTAGCAAAGTTAGATGTCTAGGTCTTATCAAAGATATTTATGTCACTTTAGC
Source organism: Pinus albicaulis (assembly GCA_034641835.2). Taxonomy (NCBI): domain Eukaryota; kingdom Viridiplantae; phylum Streptophyta; class Pinopsida; order Pinales; family Pinaceae; genus Pinus; species Pinus albicaulis. The sequence goes on along the minus strand of CM076572.1, from coordinate 503,287,039 downwards.
ACAGATACCAACAAAAAGTCTACTGATGGATATAGTAGTAGTTGACATCCCTCCTAAATATGGCATGCTTTTGTCATGCTCATGGGGAGAAAAGTTACAAGGGACCCTTCAAATGGATATGACTTATGCTACGATACCGGTGTTTGGTCAACAAAGAAGACTGTATAGGGAAACCTTAATGAAGTACATGGGGAGTAGTCGAGAAAAACCACACAACTATACTTTGTACTCTGTCCATATCGACCTTGACTCCTTCATGATTTATAATGATGGAGACATTGACACACAGTTTACCCATGCAGAAAATAGTATAAAAGAAAAAAATGGCAATCAAATACAAATTGTACAACAAGACATTGAAAATGAACCTCTTTGGAATATGATTTTTGATGGCTCATGTGGCAAAGCAAGCTCAGGAGAAGGTATTTGGGTATATAATGAAAAGAAAAATTGTGCAGAAGGTCACTCCTACAAACTCAATTTTCAATGCACCAACAATATAGAAAAATATGAAGCTCTGCTCTTATGATTAAAATTGTTGAAAATATTAGGAGCTAAGAGGATTTTTGTCCATGGTGATTCTGAACTAGTCATAAAACAAATACAAGGACAATATTCTGCAAAACATCCTAGGTTGAGAGCATATAGAAATGTTGTTCTTGATTTCTTAAGAAAATTTGAATAATATGATCTGGTTGTTATTCTAAGAAATCAAAATGTCCTAGAAAATGGTTTATCCCTTTCAACAAGTACATGTCAATTGCCTCACCCAAACAAACAATACATAGTAGAGGTTAAACGTCGTCCATCTGTGCCTGACAACATGAGATACTGGAAAATATTTGGTAATGGCAAAGAAATTGAGAGTTTCTTACAATCAAAGGATGAAGTTGAGGATACAAATACAGACTTATATTATGAAGAAGACAACCACTCTGATGTATAAAGTAGTGTAGATAAACAGTCTGTTGTTTTTGATGTAAATATTTCAGCAAATAAAACTGTTCATGAAACATAAATACATAAAGACCCAGAAAAAGAGGAATTCGAGGTACTTCAACTCAAGGATAATATCATTCCTAGAGGGCTTGTCCCTTTAGAAAAACTGTTTGACTTTAATGATGTGGCCAAGAAACCAAAAATAGAACCAATAGGGACAAACATTGAAGATTGTAACATAGGCACTGAACAAAACCCCAAAATCATAAAACTGTCAAAATCACTGCCTATAGTTACAAAAAAAGGGTATATAAATTTATTTAAGGAATTCATAGATGTATTTTCTTGGAGCTATGCGGACCTAAAAGCTTATGATACTAGCATCATACAACACAAGATTCCAATCAAGGAGGATCAAAAACCTTTTAAACAAAAACTGCATAGGATAAATCTTGTCTTAATGCCCTTGGTTGAGAAAGAAATCAAGAAAATGTATTAGGCAAAAATCATAGTTCCGCTTAGATATTCTAAATGGGTATACAAAACTGTGCCTAAAATAAAGAAAACAGGTGAAATCAAACTTTGCATTGAATTTAGGAATCTAAACTAAGTATCCCTTAAGGACAACTACCCCTTACCAAAAATGGACCACATATTGCAGAGGGTTAGTAGGTTCCAGTAGGATCTCTTTGTTAGATGACTTTTCAGGATATAATCAAGTTTTAGTGCATCTTGATGATCAGGATAAAACAACCTTTACTACTCCTTGGGGGACTTTCATGTATGTGAAAATTCCCTTTGGATTAATGAATGTTGGTGTTAATTTTCAAAGAGCCATGGACATTGCTTTTGCAAATGAAATTGACCATTTATTGTGATCTATCTTGATGATATTACTGTATATTCAAAAAATGATGAAGAAAATTTTGCACGTTGAAGAAGAGTTTTTGAAAAATGTAGAAGTTTTGGAATTTCCTTAAATCCCAAGAAAACATTGTTTGGTCTTGAAGAAGGAAACATTTTGGGTCACATTATTTCTCAATATGGAATTATAATTGATCCCATTAGGATTGATGGTACACTCAAAATCAATCATCCTAGGAATCTTAAAGAACTTCAATCTTTCATTGGTCAGATCAATATTTGAGGAGATTTATTCCCAATCTTGTAGAAATTTTGAGAAATATAACCAACATGCTTAAAAATATTCAGAAATTAAGTGGAACATTAAAGCTAAACAATATTTTGGTCTAGCAAAGCAAGCATTGACAAAATCTCCAATCCTAATTAGCCCAGATTTTACCAAAGACTTCATAGTTTTTTCGTTTTCATTTGAACATACTATTGTTGTTGTATTATTGCAGAAAACAGTGAAAAACATGAACAACCAACAAAATTATTTAGCAAAGCCTTAAGAGATTCATATTTAAAATAAAACATCATGGAAAACTGGCTTTTTCTCTAGTTAAAGCATTAAAGGATTTCGGAGTTTACATTTTACATTCACATATTATATCTTATGTGCATAATGCAGTAGTCAAAGAAATTTTAATGCAGAATGGTCATGATGGAAAGAGAGGAAAATGGATTGATGTTATTTTGGAATATGATGTGGAAATCAAACCTACGAAATTGATCAAAGGGCAAGGATTAGCCAAATTGATGGTTGAATCAAATTTTCATGCACTAGATATCAAGATTTTCTATTCATTGGATGATGAAGAGGAACTAGTGACTCCACTAATTGATGAAGAATTCATAAATTCTCAATGGTATGTAGATATCTTGTATGTTTTGTTTAATATGAATTCTCCTCCTAGGTTTTCCAAAACTAAAGAAATATTCATAAAGTCGAAAGATGTTAAATTCTTCATTCTAGAAAACATCTTGTATTGGAAAGATGTTGAAGCTATTTTACTCAAATGTTTGCTAAAATATGATGGAGATAAATTTATGGAATAATTCCATGAACATGATTGTGGTGGCCATATTTATTGGAAAACCACTGCCAATAATATTCTTAGAGTTGGCTTCTACTGCCCTACCCTTTTTCATGACATCCACAAGATGGTAATGACTTGTCACAAATGCAACATTTTTGAAGGAATGAGAAAATTATTTCCCTTGCCCTTAAAACCCATTTCTGTTGAGAGCCCTTTCCAACAATGGGGATTAGATTTCATTTGAAAAATTCATACCCCATCCTCTACCCAACATAAGTGGATTCATACTGCTACAGATTACTTTACCAAATGGGTATAAGTCACTCCTTCCATAAATGCCACTGATTCTATCATTATTAAATTAATTGAAACCAATATCCTTTCTATATTTGGTTGTCCTAGAAAACTCATCATTGATAATTTTGCAACCTTCAAGTCTAAGAAAATGGTTTATTTTTGTCATAAGTACCACATAACTTTGGTACATTCAACAACCTATTACCGCAAGGTAATGGATTGGTTGAATCTTCAAAAAACGTTTGGTGAATATCATCAAAAAGCTCTTGGAGGACAACAAGAAATCATGGCATTATAAGTTGGTCAATTCACTTTGGGCTTATAAACTTACTACCAAAAAATCAATCGGCATGTCTCCATACCAATTGGTCTATGGCATGGATGTAGTTTTTCCTTCCTCTTTAGAAATTCCATTCATGAAGATCATTCAGGAAATTCAAGCTGAATCAAATGATATGCAGAGAAGGATCAATCAAACTATTCAGTTGTAGCAGTCCAGAGAGGAGGTTTATAACAGAACTCAAGTGATTCAAGAAAATATAAAGAATATTTTTCATAAAAGGAAAAAGGCTGATGATTTTAATATAGGAGACAAAGTATAGAAATGGGATTCCATAATAGAAGATAAAGGTAAACATGGAAAATTTGACAACATTTTGCAAGGGCCATACCTTATTGATGCTTTCATAAGAAACATTGCATATTTCTTTAAGGAGCTAGATGGAACAAAGATACTTGTAGGTCCTATCAATGGCAGGATGCTGAAGCATGACTTTTATTAAGAATATAGTGTGGTATTTCATCATTGTAAATACCATAGTTTTGCAGTTTATGGTTTTCATAATTCATTAGAAAAGGTTGAAGCCCGTGGAGAAGGCCCTAAGCTTGTTTGATGAACCGTCATAAAACAGAAAAAGAAATCAGATGAAGTTTTTTCAGAAAATGAAGCACTCAAGGCTATTGGTCTTAGGTTATTGACACTTCACTTGCAGAAGTCCCATCCCTAGTTGGAGCCACTATTAGGGTCCTATAAATTATAGGATCTCAAGGTGATTGAGTATTTCAAGTTGCAATTTCATATGGTGCATGATTTTCAATATTCAAATTATTTCCAAAAAATATGAAAAATAAAATAAAAGAGGGTATATTGAAAAAAGATATAAATAAAAAAGAAAAAATAAAAAAGAAAAAGAAAGAAAACCCCCCAAGAAAAATAATACTGAAATTGCTGCAAATCAAAATGCCATTGTTGATTGTTTATTCAATCATATAGTCTAAGCATGATTGAAAAATTTTAAATTTCTGTTGGACAGCTTAGAAAATAAGGATTTTCCAAACAGTTTAATCTTGGCAGATCGGCAATTAGGTAGAAATAAAACTGACTCAACAGTCTAATCTGAGTTAATGGAAAGAATAAGGGTCAGAGTAGGTTAGAGTTTTATAAAAAAAAAAGACAGATTTGGGTCTAGAAGCCTAAATGCACCCTGCAAAAGAATGATAAAATAATGATAGAATAGTTAAAGGGTAGGTAGAATGAAAGAAGATAAATGTGAAGATACATGGAAATTCATTCCAAAGCATTATTTCAAGGATTTATTGTATTCTCATGTTATGGAGAAAAATAAAAAAGAAAGGGTTTATCCTAAGTTTCGGGATTAATTCATTTTTAAAAGTTACTTGACATATTTAGTGTCATATCTTAATATCCTAAGTCCCGAAACTATACCCCCACTCAACATTTATTCACCCGACCCCACTATTTACTCAACTTAGTGTTCCTAAATTGATGTCATAAATTGTGAACCAGGGCTAGTAAACTGTTGAAGTGAAGTGCACTATATGTGCCTAGGTATCTTCTTCCTACTTCGTTGTGTTTAGTGTTTTTATAGTGTTCTTTTTTTGGTTTTGTGTTTTTATGTTAAGAGGAAAAGAACTAAATTATTGGCAAAGAGAATTTATTGATCACACGAAAACAGAGAAAAATCTACTCTAAACTATGTATGGCACCTAAGAAAAGAAAATGCTAATCCACAGATTGTAAAGCTTGACAAGAAAAGTAACTCATAACATTAAACTCAATCTAATTCAATTCATTAGAGGTATGTTGGAACAATTTGAGAAAAAGGATAAGTTTGATGTAATGGGGTTCTCTTTAGTAAACAACAACTTAAAATATCACAGACAAAATCTCATCCATTGTTAGAAATTTGTTGGAACATTTTGAGAAAAGATTATCTGCAACATAGTAAGGAACCCTATGCTAAAATAACTTATGACACTAAAATTAACCCATTCTGCAACTCAAAATGTTACTATTAAGCCTCATTCAAGGGTTAGAGATCTCTTGGAATAACTTTGGAAAAAGGTTGTTTGTAAAATTATGAGAAATTGCAGAACAGTCAAGAACTCAAAATGATGTAACTAATTCTTGTCCATATGATAATGATGTGTTAGAAGAGATTAATAACAAGAGCATATTGTAAAATAATTAGGGTCTTTTAAATCTAATTAACAGGACTAGAATGAAATTAACTAATAAAACTTGAAATACAATGAACAGAACTAAACTAAAATGCAATTAACTCAAGAGTACTATAGCTCTTTCTCATTCACGTGTTAGTGATATATTGGAACAACTCATGAGAACAATATTGAATTTAATATTCGATGTAAGTAAATGACATAAACATGATGAAAGAGAACAAACTTAGAAACTTCCTAAGTTAAGAACGAAACAGAGCTAAAGGTCACTTATCTAGAAAATATGCACAAAGCCTTTCGGACGGTAGGGGCCCTCTACCACTAGATTGGCACATGAATCCTTAACTCCTTAAAATTGATTCAGATCATGCATTAAAGTTATACTTCTTTCATTAAAGGAAAACGCTTAGAAACAGAGTATTACAATCTTGGAGGACTAAAAACAAAACATCAACCAACTAATTGTTTCTCGGTTCACTGAGTTATTCTTATAAGCAAATACATAACTTTCATTGAGGAGAAATAGGCATAGGTGTATTTTATAATCAAAATCGAACTAGAAATCTTGTTTAGGACTCATATTTTGCTGAAGACACATGCAGAGTCCTTATCCTTGTAGAAGTCTACTTCTTAGTTTTGGTTTTCTCCACGTGCATAACCACTTGCCGATTTTTGCTCAACCTTCGTAGAGGGCAAGTAGTGATGTATGATTTTTCTGGAATTTAACCATATGTGTTTTTCCCTCAAATGACACATGTAACCTGTGTGAACATAGATATGGCTACGGAATATGCAACTAGCTATAGAATGGCTACATTATGTAGCTAAGTCTGATAAAAAATAACTACGACAACAAAACCACAAAAGTATAATAAGGCAGTCATTGTATGCATTCTTAAAGTGATTTTAACCATTCCTATTGATCTTTTAAGCCTATAACTGATAAATGAAAAATGGAATGGAGTGAAATTTGGTGAAAGGAAAGGACATCTTTAGGGCTCAACATACCCCCACTGCAAAGCTTTTGCATGTCCTCATGCAATCAATCCATGTATTCTGAAACTTCTGCTAGGACATCTAACTTCCTTTTTCTACTTTTCTTGGTGTTCAATGGCATCCTAGGCTTCCTTATGACCAATTTGAATCTCAGATTTATAAGTGCCCTGCTCAACTTTTTGTTTTTCTTCTTCAGCTTCTCACTAGCCTTGTACAATTTTTCCATTTGCAGAGAGAGAGTTGTGTTCATGTCACTTTTCAATTTGACTTGTTCACTTAAAATTTAATTTTCATTTTTTATATTCCTATTAAGTACTTCCAATTCATATTTGTCTCTTCTTAGCACTTCAATTGTAGATTCTTGTGGGCTAAGAGTTCTCTCTCTATTTTCTGAGGCTCTCTTTTCTAATGACTCAAGATAATTATAGATCTGTTTTTGAGCTGGGTCTACCTCTGGAGTTCCTCTATCAAGATCCTCTTCATACTGGTACTCAGGAGATCTGTCAGTTGGTCTCTCTTCATCTTCAATATCTATGATTCCTGTTTTCTTAACTCCTGTCTTCTTCAATATGCCTCTAATCCTATGGCTTCTTCTCGGTTTAGATGGTCCCTCACCTCTCTCCTTAGCATAATTTATTATTATCTTTTCCTTTTTAAGATGTTTCTTGATTTCAGCCAATTTTTCAGAGATAATCTCCTCACTGTCTTCTTGTATGGATTTATCAGTTTTAATTTCAACATATTTGGCAATTTTTCCTCTCCTGCTTCTTCTTACAAATTTTCCTTCAGATAGATTTTCTTTAGGTTCTTCAATATCATTCCTCAAGAGGAACTCATCGCAACTGTCTCCCTCCTTTTTCAAATGATGATCAATCAGGATTTTAATTAGGCCATGGTGATACAAGGTGGTTTCTAAGAACTTAACCCTTTTTTGGACATTAGAAGCCATCCTCTTTAGGCTATGGAGTAAGAAAAAAGGGTAAATTTATTTCCTCATCTAGGAAATGCATCATAAGTTGAATGTGATAAACATATAGGGTGCCAAACCTTCCCTCACAAGTTATAAAATTTTGCAGAATTAGCAACATATTTCGCCACTTATTCTTTAAGGCTTAACTAGGAATGCCTTTCTTGAAAACTGAAATATCCATACCTGGTGTTTTTAGCATCTGCCTCCATGCTTCATTGTGAAATTCCTTGTTTTTGAACCATCGTTCACCTTGCCTTGGTAATTTTGTTGCTTCTGCTATGAAGGATTCTGTGATAATGAACTTGACATCACCTATTTCAACTTCTGACCCGTTGAATGACCGGGCAAATGACTTGGTGACCTCCTTATGAAATCCATTGAACTTATCCAAAAACTGTAGCCATCCAACCTACTGTAACATCTATTTAATTTGTGGGTAACCTTCTATATATTTGGTTCTGACTGGTTCGGACCTTACAATAAGTCCCATGGCTTCTCCTCCTCAACTTCAATTTACTGCTCTGTTACTACTTCCTATTCAAAGTAAAAATAGCTATGGAGGATTGTTTTCACCTTAAAGATGACCTCTCTGTTTCTATAGACAGGAATTGGCTACAGAAAAATGACATGAAGTGGTTATGGGATGAGTGAAATATGGTGAGGGTAAATCACACGAATAAATGAGTTTGAGAGCTGTCATGGAGCAAAATATCGCAGGGAAATCCCATGAGGATTTCAAAATCATCACTGAATATTTCGGGTTAGTGACGTGACCTAATAGGTCACTTCAAGTACTAATCATTAATTTTTAATAAATTATGATTTGATATGGCGGAATGGAAGGGATCTATACAAGGATTTTATGATAGGCTTTATCAATATGAATAATCAAAATAAATTTATGAAACATACATATGACTTAACCATACTATATCTTTCATAATCTGTTATCATAATAATTTCACAATTTTACCTTAGCCCTTCTCTTGATTTTTGCTTTTTTTTCAATATGCTTGGTCTTTCCTTTGAAAATCATTGATCTTTTAGTCTTCATAATCCTTTTGATTTTGCTTGTTGAAATAGGTGTGCAGGATCAATTTGCTGCTGAACCCGTGGTTGCTGAATAGTTGGCTGCAGAAAATCTGGCTGCAGAATGTCTGACTGCAGAATGTACCTGTGAAAGCTTTGAAACATGGAATGAAATGATTTGAAATATGGATGGAATGAAGTATAAGATGAAATGAAATGGATTATGAAATATAGTGGAATGAAACATGAATGAAGTGGAATATGATGGAATGAAATAGATCATAAATGTGGAGTGAAATGAAATATGAAAAGTGGCCTGCAACTTATGATTTGTAATACTCAATTGCAGAAAGAGATCAATTTCAAAAATCTGAAATGAAAATGAGATGGATCATGAAATGGAGTGAATGAAGTATGGATGAATGGAGTGAATGAAATATGAATGAAGTGAGATATGATGAAGTGAAATGGTTCATAAGTGGAATGTGATATGTAAAGTGAGCCTGCACTTATGATTTTATGATAGTTGTTTGCAGGAAAAGAACAATTTTGAAAAGCTAAAGTGTCAGAAGGATTCTGATTTTCACCTTATATTTTCTGTATAAACATGCTAATCAATGATTATTTTTCATGTTTATACTTTATTTATTTTTTTCATCATCTGATTTCAAAAAATACAATTAAGTTGATGAAGAAGAAGGATTCTTCTTCATTAACTTCACATCACTGTTCTCTTGGAATCTCTTGACAAATTCTTCTCTTGAAAGTGGCTTATGATACAGCTTCAATCTATGACCATTTACAAGAAAAGTGACCTTATCTTCATCTATTGTCCTGATTTTTATTGCTCCATTGTCAAAAAAATTCACAATTTCATATGGCCCAAGCCAATGTGTTTGGAATTTACCTTGAAAATATTTGAACTTTGAATCAAACAAGAGGGCCCAGTCACCTTCTTTGAATTTATTTTCCTTAATGTACTTATCATGCCATCTAGTCCTTTGCTGTTGGACTATATTTGTTCTCTAGACTGCATCCTGTCTGATCTCATCCAATTCATTAATCTGCTCCAAACTATGCTTTTGTGCTTATGTTAGATCAAGTCCTAGCTGGACTGCCATTTTAAAAGTTTCAATCTGAAACTCTATGGGAAACAACACTTGTTTTCCATAAACAAGGTCATAAGGGGTATGACCTGTTGTGCTTCTACATGTAGTTCTATAGGCCCACAAGGCTTCAGAAAGCCTGTCTGCCCAATCTCTTCTATGTAAATGAACATTCTTTGTTAGGATCCCTTCAATGACCTTATTAGTATATTCCACTTGGCCATTTTCTTGTGGATGATAGGGAGTAGATTTTCTGTGTTTGATTTTGTACCTCTCCACCATTTGTTCCACTAGCTTCGATGTGAATTGAGCTCCTTGATCTGTAACAATTTCTCTTGGAACAAGAAAACGAGTAAAAATATCCTGAAAAATAAAATTAACTACAGATGCTTCAGTAGTAGAAAGTAATGGCTTGGCCTCTACCCATTTGGTAACATAATCAGTGCAAACTAATATATATTTTTTTTGTCTTGATGGAGGACTAATAGGTCCTACAAAATCTAAAGCCCATTTCTCAAAAGGTTCAATATGTACCTGAGGTTGTAATGGCATTTCACCTGAAAGAGAAGGTTTCCCTACCCTTTGGTAGCTGTCACACCTTTTGACATACTCTTTAGCATCTTTAAAAAGGGATGGCCAATAGTATCCTAAATGAAGGATCTTATAAGTTGTACTTTTATCAGCAAAGTCTCCACCACAAGGTTCATCATGACATGCCTTGAGGATCTCAGGCATCTCATCTTCTCAAACACATCTCCTAATGATAAAGTCTGGACCTGTTTTGTATAACTCATTAGCAACCCATGAATATTTTTCACTGTCATAAATGATCTTTCTTTTGTCTCTTGCATTCATTATTGAAGGAAATTTTTCTAAAACTAAATAATTAGCAATGTCAGCAAACCAAGGAGTTTGAGTAGAAATTGCAAAAAGATATTCATTAGGGAATTGATCTTCAACTGGAGTATTTTCTTTAATGTTTTGGAGTCTAGATAGGAAATCAACTACTGTATTTTGTTTCCCATACCTATCTAGAATGGTGATGTTGAATTCTTGTAAAAGCAATAACCATCTTATGACTCTGCCATTAGTAATTGATTTTCTCATTAGATATTTACTTGCAGAGTGATCTGTGTGAACAAAAGTTTCATAGCCTGTTATATAGTGTCTGAATTTATTTATGGCATGAAAAACAACTAAGAACTCTTTTTCAGTTACAGTATAATTTAACTCTGAAGGAGTCAAATTTTTACTTGTATAGTAGATGGCACAAGGAAAGGTCTTTTTGTCCCAATACTGCTCCTAAAGTTGTATCCGAGGCATCTGTTGAAATATGAAAAGGTAATTTCCAGTTAGGTCGCCTTAAAATAAGTGCTCCAGAGATTTTTGTTTTCAGGGTCTTAAAGGCTAACTGGCAATCAAGATTCCACTTGAATTCACAATCCTTTGTAAGTAATTTGAAAAGTGGAGATGCTATCTTGGTGAAGTTTTCTATAAACCTTCGATAATATCCTGTAAATCCTAGAAAACTCCTAACATATTTTTGACAACATGGAACAGATAAGTTAGAGATGACTTCAACTTTTGACTCATCAACTCTAATCCCATCCCCTGAAATGTGATGCCCCAAAACAATTCCTTTAGTAAACATCATAAAACACTTCTCATGACTTAGTGAAAGATTTGCTTCTTTACATATTTTTAAAACTTTTTCCAAGTTTGCTAAGGCTTCTTCAAATGTGTTTCCATAAACTGTGAAATCATCCATATATACCTCTACACAATCATATATTAGATCGGAAAATATTCCTAGTATTGCCCTTTGAAATGTTGCAGGTGCATTACATAGTCCAAATGGCAATACTTGGTAAGAATAGGTACCCCAAGGACAGGTAAATGTGGTTTTGTCTTGATCTTCAAGTGCTACTTGAATTTGATTATAACCATTAAACCCAGCTAAAAATGAGAAGTTCTTTTTGCTAGCTAATGTATCTAACACCTGATCTATGAAAAGTAGGGGAAAATGATCTTTAAGAGTAGCTTTGTTTAATTCCTGGTAGTCAATACATACCCTCCATTTACCATTTTTATTTGGCACAATTACCAAAGGAGAAACTCATTGACTATCTGAAATGGGATAGATAAAGTTGACATTTAACAATTTCTGCAATTCTTCCTTAACAATATCCCTAAGGTTTGGATTCATCCGTCTCTAAGGTTGTTTGATTGGTTTACAATTTTCCTCTATGTAGATGTGATGAGTGCAAGTATTAGGGCTTATCCCTTTCATATCAGTGTACTCACACGCATATGCAAAAGAATGTCTATGTAATATCTTGACTAGCTTTAATTTTTGAGATTTCTCTAGGTTCTTGTTTATGTTCAAAGTTTTACCTGGAAATATCTCAATTGTAGAGCTGCCAAATTTATCCATGGAGTAAAGAGACATCTGTTTTGATGATAAAAACTCAATGTTGGATTCTTCTTGAAATTGTTCATTTTTATATTCTGAAGAGGATTCAAAATTTTCTAAAGTAGTTAGAATCTGGCTATCTTCACTAATTTCTGAAATTGTGAAGAGAGGTTGTATGTCTTCTTCATCCTCAATCCATTGAGTATCATCTAACTCTGTAATTGTTTTTTCTGGAGGATACAAGGTAAATTTATTGGCTGAAATACCATCAAAGATGTACATATCACCAGATCTACAGCTAATGAAAGCATTAGTTGTAGCTAACCAAGGTCTTCCTAATATAATAGGATGCCCTCCTAGATTATTCTTAGGAGTTAGGATCATAAAATCCACAGGATACTCCAAAGAATCTAGGGACACTGGAATGTATTCTATTACCCCATCAGGTTTAATCACAGATTTGTCTGCTAATTGTAATAATGTGGATGTAAAAAGAAGATTAGGAAGTTTTAGTTTATCCATGACTTGTCTACTCATGATATTGATTACTACTCCTAAATCAATAAGTGTGTTTTGGATCTCAGTTCCATTGATGTGTATTTTAACAACTGCATTTCCTGGGTCTAGATACTTTGGAATAGCAATCCTACCCATCATGATGTCTTCTATTTTTCCTGCCAGTTGAATTTTCTTTATCTCTTTTATTCTTTTTCTTATTTTTTTCATGCTCAACTCCTTTATTGTCTTTGCTAGGATTGGAATTTCCTTGATAGCTTGTAATAATGGGATCTTAATAAAAAAATTCCTTAGCTCATCTAGGAAATCATAATTAGGCACCATAATTTGTTTTTCTACACCCCTATCAATTTGTGATCTTTCTGGAAAGGGAGGTGTAGAGGTGGATGTTGATGGCTGCTCTAATATAGGAGTTGAAATTATTGGTTCTTTTTATTTTTATTTTTCAATGTTAGGGTCTTGAAAATATGTGTTCTCTTCAAGACTTTTATTTACCCGTAGAGAATCTTCCTCAGAGTTGTTTTTCTCTTGTATGGTTACAGAAGGTTTCTTCTTTTTAAGTATTCTTCCAGACCTAAGTTGAACATCATTAAGGTCTAAAGGAGTAATCAAATAGGTTGGGAATTGTTGGCCTTCTATCATGTATGTGTTCTGAGGATTTTTATTGTTGGGGTTTGGTATGGGTTGGGCAGGTAACTGATTTTCTTTTTGAGGAAATGGTAATGGAAGTGGTGGATTTTGATGTTGTGGATTCTGAGGATTTTGTTGAGGATTTTGTTGAGGAGGGAAATTTGGATATGGTGGATAAGATGGTGGATATTGATAGTACTGAGAGTATCTTCCATAAGGATTTTGTGCTCCTTCTGCCCAAGTTTGAGATTGATTTTGGAATTGGGGCTAAGGTTGCTGCCAAGAATTCCAATTTGGTGGGGGTTGATTATACAGCTGATCATGGAATCCTTATGTTTGAGGTCCTTGCCAAGGCCTCCTAGAGACAAAATTGAGAGATTCTGTGGAATTTGTAGGGGTTTCTTCTTGAAAGACAGCTTTAAGACCAGTAAGTGAAGGAAAACGCTTGGTCTCATGTTTTTCTAAACAAATTACACAAGTCTCTACTATTTTTGCATCCAGAGGGCACTCTCTCAAGGCATGCTTATTTCTACATTTGGGACAAAAGATTGTTATGGCATCAAATTCAGCTTTCTGCTTGTTTTGTAGCTTAAGGGTGTCTATTTGTTCACTAAGACTCCCTAAAATATCAGATTTGAATTCATCAAGCATATGTCCTATTTCTGCCCTACTTACTGTCCTAGAAGCAGACTTACTTTCCCTTGCAAGAGCAGGGTCTCTTGGTCCTTTTACAGTTTTAGATTTCCATCTTGAAAGATTGATACATAATTCAACTATTTCAGGTAATGTGAGCTGAGATATATCCCCTTTTCCCATCATCTTAAGGATATCTATCCATTCATCCCTAATTGTCTTCAACAAGAGAGCTTTCAAAGTATCTTGATCTAAGTTTTCCATTTTTTCTCTTTTGATGTTATAGTTAAATCTCTGCAATAAATCTTCCAGATTTTCATCATCTTTTTGTAGCAGTTTAAACACTTTCTCCTTATGGTTGACTGGCATACAATAATCAAAATACCTTTCTATAAATGCATGTTTCATTTCTTCCCACGTCCTAACAGAACTGTTGATCAAACTCATAAACCATTTTAATGTTGCTCCTTTCAATGTTGAAGGGAATAGTTTAAGTTTTTGGGCATCTTGTAAGTAATCATAGGTTCTACATAGGACTTCAAATTCAAATAGGAAGGTTTCAGGATCTTCACTTTTGAGTCCATAAAATTTTGGAAGGACAGAGGGTGAAATTTTTTTCATAGTTGCATTGTTTTCTTCATCTACTATAAGAAACCCAAAAGAGCTTCCCATTTCCCTTCTACCTCTTCCTATACCTCCTTCTCCTTCTGCACCCCTACCTCTACCTCTACCTCCTCCAAATAGTGTATGTTATCCATTAAAGACTCCTCCTCCCCCTTCTTCTACCATGGTTGATTCTTTTGTGGAAGTAGAAAATTTTATGTCCCTAGCAAGGGTTCTTGGATCTTCTTCTAAGATAGGTTCAGTGGATGAAGTGGAAGGTATTTCTGATGGAATGTCTGATCCTAAGTCTTCTAGGAGTCTCTGATCAATAAAGTATGGAATGTGGGTTTGAGTTAGATGTGTGGTACCTTTTGGTCTTGGTGGAACAAGTGGTGTTCTAGGAATCAAGATTCTGCTTCTTATGAATATACCTCTTGAGTCTATTTCTCTACGCATATCATTGTTTTTGGGAGGTAAGAAACAAGGCTACCTAGTTACACTTCACCGGAAACGGCACCAAAATGTTTACTCAACTTAGTGTTCCTAAATTGATGTCATAAATTTTCAACCAGGGCTAGTAAACTGTTGAAGTGAAGTGCACTATATGTGCCTAGGTATCTTCTTCCTACTTCATTGTGTTTAGTGTTTTTCTAGTATTTTTTTTTTTGGTTTTGTGTTTTTATGTTAAGAGGAAAAGAACTAAATTATTGGCAAAGAGAAGTTATTGATCACACTAAAACAGAGCAAAATCTACTCTAAACTATGTATGGCACCTAAGAACAGAAAATACTAATCCACAGATTGTAAAGCTTGGCAAGAAAAGTAACTCATAACATTAAACTCAGTCCAATTCAATTCATTAGAGGTATGTTGGAACAATTTGATAAAAAGTATAAGTTTGATATAATGAGGTTCTCTTTAGTAAACAAAAACTTAAAATATCATAGAGAAAATCTCATCCATTGTTAGAAATTTGTTGGAACATTTTGAGAAAAGATTATCTGCAACATAGTAAGGAACCCTATGCTAAAATAACTTATGACACTAAAATTAACCCATTCTGAAACTCAAAATGTTACTATTAAGCCTCATTCAAGGGTTAGAGATCTCTTGGAATAACTTTGGAAAAAGGTTGTTTGTAAAATTATGAGAAATTGCAGAACAATCAAGATCTAAAAATGATGTAACTAATTCTTGTCCATATGATGATGATGTGTTAGAAGAGATTAAGAACAAAAGCAACTTGTAAAATAATGAGGGTCTTTTAAGTCTAATTAACAGGACTAGAATGCAATTAACTAATAAAACTTGAAATACAAAGAACAAAAATGAACTAAAATGCAATTAATCCAAGAGTACTGCAGCTCTTTCTCATTCACGTGTTAGTGATATATTGGAACAACTCATGAGAACAAGATTGACTGTAAAATTCGATGTAAGTAAATGACATAAACATGATGAAAGAGAACAAACTCAAAAACTGCCTAAGTTAAGAACGAAACAGAGCTAAAGGTCACTTATCTAGAAAATATGCACAAAGCATTTCGGATAGTAGGGGCCATCTACCACCAAAATGGCACACGAATCCTTAGCTCCTTAAAATTGCTTCAGATCATGCATTAAAGTTGTACTTCTTTCATTAAATGAAAATTCTCAGAAACATACTATTACAGTCTTGGAGGACTAAAAACAAAACATCAACCAACTAACTGTTTCTTAGTTCACTGAGTTATTCTTATAAGAAAATGCATAACTAGCATTGAGGAGAAATAGGCATATGTGTCTTTTATAATCAAAATTGAACTAGAAATCCTTTTGAGCACTCATATTTTGCTGAAGACGCTTGCAGAGTCCTTATCCTTGTAGAAGTCTACTTCTTAGTTTTGGTTTTCTCCATGTGCATAAGCACTTGCAGATTTTTGCTCATCCTTCGTAGAGGGCAAGGAATGATGTAGGAGTGTTCTGGAATTTAACCATATGCATTTTTCCCTCAAATGACACCTGTAACCTGTGTGAACATAAATATGGCTGCGGAATATGCGACTAGCTACAGAATGGCTGCATTCTGTAGCTAAGTCTGATAAAAAATCACTACGACAACAAAACCACAAAAGTATAATAAGTCAGTCATTTTATGCATTCTTAAAGTGACTTTAATCATTCCTATTGATATTTTAAGCCTATAACTGATAAAGGAAAAATGGAATGGAGTGAAATTTGGTGAAAGGAAAGGACATCTTTAGGGCTCAACACCCACCATTCACTCACCCATCCCATAACTGTTAAACCCCTACTGCCTTCCATCTCATCTCCACCCCCTCCATCTCATCTGACGACCCACACTCTTTTCCGTCCCCCCCTCATCCTCTAAAAGTTAACGTTAGACGGGGGGGGGGGGGATGTTCAAAATGGACAGTTTCCCAAACTGTCACACCTGTTATGTGTCAGGCGTTGATCTTTTCACAACCCCTCTCACTCCATCTAGTTACCGGTCCAGCACCTCATGTAGCAGGGCCTACCATATCTAAACCAATGCTCATCGACCATTAATTTCAGCCATAATCACAGGGGTACCCATTTACCACTTTGATCACTTTGATGACATCCCCCCAATCACCTTCGCTCCCACCTAAAGGCCTGTTAAGAATTTAATTTCTTAAGTTGTTACCCAATGGGCTTGCGCCATGTCAATGGTAACCCTTTCACCCTACAAAATCACTCTCCCTCACATGTTTCAAATGTTACATTTCTTCCGTGTTTCCTTTGTAACAGATAATCAAAGTTAATGTTTTACATATCTCAAGATAACATATGAAAGTTTTCAATTTTCCGTAGATCAGAAGAAATCCCCCTTCTCCGGTCACCTTTTTCTCTTGATTCCCATTCTAATCAGAAAAAAATCCCTTTTCTTTCTTCCCTCTTCTTCTAATCCCCTTTTGTGCACCTGCAAAAACACTGTCAGTTTCTTTTCAGAGAGAAATAATGCCTCCAAAGAAAAAAAATGAAACATTTGATCTAATGGTTCACCCTCATGTGGACCTTAACCATGTGGCCTTGGCTAACAGAGATTTCAAGATACATGAAACTCTTTCAAAGTTTGATATTTTTGATGTATACTGTTGGTTGGAAGAGAAGCTTATTGATGAAGTAGATGATATAGGGTTGTGGGACACTAACCTACCATATTATGTATTCCCAAAAACCCACAGCTGCCCTGAATTTATTAGAAAATTTCATGCCTATTATGGTATTAACTGGAGAGTTATTGTTGACCCCATAGGAGAAATTATTTTCACCATTAGTGCCTATTCCATCATGAAAATAATGCAAACTCCCGTTTTTGAAGAAACCAAACCTTTTTCCTATGACGCCCTCAGATAATTATACCAAAAGTTGGATTTTTCCAGCAGAGTCAAAACACTTGAGTTATTCCTGGCTATAGACACTCCATTTCTGAAGACAAATCCTCCCTATCCATATTTTACATTCCCTGACAGGACTCAACACATAGTCACTGTTCTTTCTTACTTATTAGGATATGATTCAGATCAGTGGATAGATGAAGCAATAATAGGTTTCCTGTCCATACTTTCATCAGAGTCTAAATCCTCCATTATGTTTAATTTCAATAAATTCTTGGAATATGCCATTCATGACTAGTTTTTCAAGTTTCACACAGAACATTTGTTTAAATACACATCAGTCTTGGTTTATATGTTTGTATATTTTTAGGCAAGTAGGTTGAAGTTCACAATGAGAAAAGTTAATGAAGACTCCCAACCTCAGTTAGTTATCTTTTGGAAAACAATGTTGATGAAATAACATAAGGATTACACTTATAAGGGATTTGTTGAAATGTTTGTCCATACAACTATGAGCATCCTCAACAGCACAATAGAACCAAGGATCAATGAAGAGATTAGGAAGATCATGGAGTTGTCAGACCAAGTCAGAACTAGAGACTGGCACTTGTACCATAACTACACAGAGCTTAGAATATATGGATGTGTGTTGCCCCCTTACAACCTGCCAAATTTCCTGCCCATGAGGATCGTTTCCCTAGAGTACATTAGGCAGATGATCAATGCAGATGAGGTACATTTTGTATCAGCCAAAAATAAGTCTCAATTTAGGATTAAATCCCAAATTGGTCCTTTCATTTGCAACCGTAGAGAAGTAGGAAAGGAGGCTAGTAGGATGCTAAAGGAGATGAATTTCACACACAGCTTCACTTGGTCTTATCACCCATTGGGTATCATCTCTAAGAAGAGGGTAGAAAATAAATCAACCTTGTATATTCATACCCACGGACTCGAAATTGAGAAATTCATGAACCAGATAGAGTGGGTATCAAACACCTTGAAGGAGGCTGAAGTGTAGGTGATTTCATATTCAAACATACAGACCCTTACTGCACAAGAAAATAAGAGTACAAAATACAAGCAAGATAGAGGAAAATAACAAGAGAAAGAGGCAAGAGGAAAAAGGCCAAGAGATGATCAATCTACTTTGGACACTAATACATCTAGCAGGGAGTTCAAAATTAAATACAGAAATAGAGCAAGAATTTATATGGACATAGAACAAAACAAGGAATCAAAGCAGCAGAGAGTCATAACTATCATAAATTCTCCTAGTTCTTCTTCAGCAAGTGGCCAAAATGTATTTTCTACATCCTCAGCTACAATTCCATTTCAACAGAAATTTTTTCAAACACCTACATCTACTACTGCCACATGGGAAAAGGAGGAAAACATATATGACACCTTTAGGGGTATTAAGAGAAAAAATGAGAGACCAACACCTACAACAATTTTTGGAAGAAGACCTCCAGTTTACAAAGAAGGCTTCTATCAGCCTTCGATTCAGAGAAAAGAAAGATGCATATTTCTTTCTTAGGCCCAAATTTCTCAACCAAAATGAACTGATGATTTCAAGCATACAACTTTTGGGTTTAACTCCATGGGAATCCATCCAATAGATTAGATAGAGATGCATAAGTAGACTGGAGAGATGATCTCATCTACCTTGACTAGCACTGCAATGAGCCTATCTAAATTGTAGGTACCATTGACCAATATTCAGTCACAACTCAAGATGGAGAAAAATTCTTCTCTGGAAAAGGATACCAAAATCAAATCCTTGGAGGATTTAGTTGTAAATATTGGATATTATCCAACAAATGTAGAGGTAGTGGAAGAGGTCATGAACAAGAAAAACGCAGACATAACATCCTTGAGAAAGAGTATTAAAATTTTAGTGACTCGAGACCCTTTAAAAAATGGTATAGAGGAGAATGAAACACAAAAATTAGAGATGATGAAGCTGATAATGGAGCAGTCAACACAGCTAAAATGGATGAAGACAGAAATGGAGAAATTAGTCAAGGAAAAGGAAAAAGTGGCAGAGATAGCCATAATTCCTTTAGATGTTGTTCCTATTGCAGTCATCCCTTCAGCTACGTAAGAAACTACAGGAACATCAGGTGGTACAGAATAGCTGGCTAAAGCCATGGAGGATATTTCCATACAAACAAAAGAGATTAAAAGGCTAGAAGAAGAAATTAATACCTTGAAGGATTTAAAGATAAGATCTGACAATGCATATGAAATAGAAATCAAAAGAACCCAAAAGTAAGATATAAATATTGTTAAGGTTAGAGATCAATGCTTCCATGGTCATACCATTGGCCAGGAAAAGGAGATAATTTTTACAAGCATAATTGATTCTATGAATTAAATCTGTCCTTCTATTCAAATAATATTTGAACAGAAATAATCGATTGAAGAAGTAAATGATGACATACCTAAAGCAACCAAGGAGCTTGGGGACATGCCTGAGATAGAAAATAACATCATCAGATTCCTAAATTCCAAGAAAAAACTTGAATTGGAGGCACTTGGATTTGAGGACAGAAGAGAAACAATTCCAGAAGTCAAGAAGGTACTCAATAAGAAGATCTTGGTCACACAGTTAGAGGAAAAGTGCCACAATTTAGAAATTGGTGTTAGTAGATTCTTTAACAGAATCAATCTGTTAGTATGAATCTTTAGTCGTAAAATATCACTTTCGCTACGCATAACAAATAGCCCTAACATTGATTATGGCTACAAAATATATTTAAGTCTGCTACACAAATCCATATCTAAGCACAAAAGACATTAAGCAGATAAAATATAATATGGCTCCATGCATCCAATAGACAAGACAAGAACAATGTGTTTAAAATAATGTTTTATATTATATTAAAGAATGGGGCACCTGAGAGGAAAACAAGAAAGGTGTTTTCTAGTTCTCCTCAATGAGATGGGTTCTTGAAAGTCCTCGACGTTTCAGATCTAAAATTCCTCTCTCTTATTGTGGTAGAAAACCCTGACAAACATAGAACTCAATGGGAGCTCACTTTGCAAAAATGGAAAATGGTGACCAAGAGTAGATCCAGTGTGATATAATGCAATGAAGGTGACTAATGAATGGGGAAAACCCTTATATTTATAACAAAATATTGGGGTGTTCTAGAACTCGGTGCATGAATAAAATATTATTAATCAAATTCTAAAATCACCCTTTAGGAATATTTTATTATATTTGTTGGAGGGAAAAGGTCTTGTGACTTCGGTCAATTCCTTTATTTATAAACAATAAATAAATAAATGATTTATTTATTATTTTAGGGAGATGGTGGGAATATAATTAAATAAATAATGATTTAGTCAAATTTAACTAGGAATATTATTTAAATAATAATTTAAATAACTTATTCCTAGGAAATAATTAAATAAATAATGATTTATTTAATTAATTTCCTTGTTTTGGGTTAAATATGACCAGGAAATATAGACAAATGTTATTTCATATGGTGAAAGAAATTTTACTTAGGGTAAAATTGGTCTTACATGGTGTACTTGGGTTCATCTAATGATAATAGGTTAGATGACCAAAAAAATTGTGTAACAGATTGCCCCCCAACGTATGAGTGTTAGGAGTAAATCGTATGACCGAAGTACATTGTAAGAACTCAATCACTAAGCATCAAGAGAGGAGTGAGAGAGAGAAATGTAAGGTAGTCTAATATGATAAAGGACTAGACCCTAAGGAGATGAGACTTACAGGTGCAACGAGTCTCTAGTTGGTGAAGTGGTATCTGGGTTAAAGGCGGTGGGGGAGGCATACCTATGCCCGCCGAGACAATAGTACAAAGAATAAGGTGCCCGGAAAACCACGAAACGCAATAATGAAACATGTGCTGGCCTAATCATGAGCCAGATAAATGAAATGATGAATCCCACATACATGTGATGCCTGGAATAATCGTCAGGACTTATATAATAATATTGTAGTACATGAGATACAAATACACCCAAATGCCCCCTACACATGGGGAAGGGCTCGCAAAATCTGACGGATACATGCAAATCAAAGAGGCGCTACAAGCGAATGAGGCCGATATCATCAAATGAGAGGAGCTGCATCAAGGGCTGAAATGAAGAAGTCATCCGGGCAGGTGGGGGGCTACCTACAGGGCCACCCCTTATGAGGGTTGAGACATCTCACACACGCCCAGGAATCACCAAGAGTGGCTGCTACATTACTGGACCATCAAGTGTAAAGATCAAGATCATGCTGAAAAGTACTCGAACCAAGGTACACTTCCCCCTAGACCTGACTTCTAGAGTAAGTGAGCTGATGTCGACAAAAGTGGGTCCGCCATAGGTGAGGCAATAAGGGAACCCCAACTATGGCATGAGAGAAAATAGTAGAGTGACGAACAGATAGACACTAATGATGATGATGGAATGAGGGATACGGAGGAGTGGTTGGACAACTTCTCTTGTTACAGCATAAGTGGCATGAATGGCTTGGAAGCAACTGACACAATATCATGAGGGATAGGGGACAATGGTGCTGAAGGCCATAATGTGCAACATGAGAGAGTGACCAAGCAATGAAGGATGGAGGAATATGGTGGGATATAAGAGGACTCGAGATAGACTCCATGACTGATGATGACTCAACTCGGATGCTCTAAACAAGGGCAACTCAATAGTTCTGCCACACAGTAAAGGTTCGATGGGGGATCATAAAAACATGAGTACAATAGGGTATCTCATGAAGAAAATCAACACAAACAAAGACAAGTAAGGAGGCAAAGTGGTGCCCCAATTACAAGTGTTGTAAGTGAAGAAATTCGATTTGGAGGATGGTTATGGCTGAGGGGCATAGGTGCCCCCAAGCATGTTGTGGTCATGCCAAAATTTATAAAGGGGAATCAAAATACATTTTAATTATGTGGTGCGCCAGTTTTTTGCATTATGGTTATGCAGTATGAGAAAGGAAATGGAGGATTACCAATCTCTTTTAGTACTGCATATATGAATCAAATGGACTTTAAGTTTTTGGTTTGGCATACTTGGTGTCACTATCCAAAAGAGAGGATTTGGAGATAATGAACTAATGCTCTCCTAGAAAACCTATAGGTTGGTCAACAACAATGTCTAAGAGACTGGGCTACAGATGTAAAACGAAGGAATGATAAGGGGTATCATCACGAGAATGATCTGAAGTGGTATGGGACTCTAGAGGTTCTTCTAAATGTGGAAGAATAATGGTACTAGAGTCATCATGACCAGATACACTACGAGAGTTGTGGAGAATTACTTCTCCTAGTCTCTTAAATATGGGTGCCCCTTACCCAAACATTGGGTTGCAATGTAATGGCCACAAGGTGTATGTGTTTCAAATGCATGGTTTCGATGTAAGGGGGAAGAGAGAAAATCATGGGAGATGATTCCTTCCATAATGCCATCATCGTGATAGAAGATGGGGTGACTGGTGGAAGAAAGACCATCTGATGTGGTGAAGCTACCTGACTCATCATCATGAGAAGAGAGATTCACATGCGCATCGTCACAAGGGGTGTGTTGTGTAGATTAATCCATCTTGCGGACAAGACCGATCTCTCTAGTACAAAAGCTAACTAGCAACAAACAGCCAATTATACTAATCTCTCTCTAAGCATGTAAGATTCATAAAACACTATATAGGTGTGAAGCCTACCTTATGTCCAACGCTTGCTTGATTTTGTTGAAGTCCTTCCCGTGCACTGAAAGAACGTTCCTCGTGAATCTGCAGTCACAAACAAGCAAAAAGATTAAGCAGCACCTATATAGACATTATTATAAATCATACTTATCATAATGATCAAGGAATTTATGAAATAAACCATAAATAGACAGTTTAATGAGAGAAATGAGTATATTTGTATTAACTTCAAATGTAGAAAACCTTTACAACCTGTGCCTTGATGTTGTGCAGGTCCTCCCGGGGTCCGAAGCAGGAATCTCTTCTACTATGACAAGCATTGCACTCTTTGAACCAAGACAACTAGAAAAGAGTGATTTAACCTCACAGAAAGTCTTAGTTATTTGAGACTGAATCTCAACAGCATTTAACTTCAAAT
Organism: Pinus albicaulis; assembly: GCA_034641835.2. Lineage (NCBI taxonomy): Eukaryota > Viridiplantae > Streptophyta > Pinopsida > Pinales > Pinaceae > Pinus > Pinus albicaulis. Next base: position 503,263,023 of record CM076572.1, on the reverse strand, counting down.
CTCTTAAGCTTGAACTCCCTTTGAGGCTACCCAAGGCCTCTTTTTATAGTGGAAAAGAGGAGATTTCTTGTTCCAAATATGAAGGGATAGAATCCTCCTTCAAAGGGATAAGCTCCTTACATCAAGGGGTTAGCTCCATCAAGTGAGGGATGCATGAACCTTCTCAAAGCGTATCCATTCCCGAAAATTCCCGTCTAGAATCTTCTAGAATTCACTTGGAATTCACTTTTTATCTTCATTTTCTCGCCTTTTTATGTTTTACAGAGGTCCGCACCCATTACACAAATAACGTGCGGTATGGTTCCTCAGGCAGATTGAGATTTAGGTGCGGGACCGCAGGGAATGCATAGAGAAAGTGCGATACCAATTCTTAGGGGATTTTTAGGGATTTTTCTCTGATTTTGAAGCTTGACATGAGGAGCTGATATATTGGACTTGCAAAAGGAGGAAGTATGAGTAATAATGAGCTCATACTATGGTAAAATGTCAAGGTGACAGTTTTCAGTGTAACAAATTGCCCCCTAAAGTGCAAAGTCTGGAATAGATGAAGTTGTGGTCTGTCATATATGAAGAGTGCAGTACTTTATCATTTCAAAGATCATCCTGTGGACACCCCAGTCGGAACCTGTAAAAACATTCAATGCAAAATATATACATGTATATATCATCACTGAGATAGGCATTCCCATACTCAGAATAAAACTAACTATAAACTAACTGAAATCGTTCTGATACAGGAATGATTTTGAATACATCATAGTACAGATATATGTAGACATAGTATGGACGCAGCCATCTGTTTATCAATAGTCTACTGTATAGATGACAACAAAATTCCTCGCAGCCTGGATGGTGGAAACTAGATCCAGGGTCTTGATTTTCGCATCTCGAACTAGTACGATTCTATCCATGTGAATGAATGTGTCGAAGTCGAACATGGTAGAAACCACTTGATTACCAGTCAATGATGTGAACTGTTAACAAGTGTGAGAGAAACCACCAGTAATGTCAATGGCTCTCAAAGTACTTAGTACAATCCATGAAATGTGAATGAATGATTTGAAGTCGAACATCTCACGAAATCATTCGATCGAAGGTCAATGATGCAACCTGTCGTCGAAGGTGAGAAACTTGCCATTGAGGCATGAAGATTTCAAGGTACTGATGATTTCTGGATCAACTTCCTAGATAATGTGCTGATGTCGATAGAAAGTGATCTGTCGTAGGTAAACCCACAACACGAAATCATAGATCAAGTTTTGAAAATATATTGGCAAGGACTAACTCAGGGATGGTCAAAGATGGATGACAGATATTTTGCAGATGAATGGTTTTATTTGAACTGTTCTCTTGGACACATAACGACACTGCAGATGGCTTGGTGACAATTGACCTAAAGCTAATACCCAGAAACCGGCTGAAAAATTTCAATGTGGTTTGATTAACTATTAGGCAAAGGATTTCCCAACCCAGGTGAATATAAGTGTCGTGTCCAAGAGTGGTTGACTGAGTTTTCGAAGATTAAAATACAACAAACACGCCCATTTTTCTCTCTTTTCCCCCACCATTTCTAGCAAGTACCTCTTTATTTTTGACAAGCTTGAGGAGGATAACATTTGCTTGATTATAAGCTCATCCTTCGGATGAGTCCAACTTAGTTTAAAATTCGAACCCTAAGGAGTGGTTCGTTCCTGTCGAAAATTAAACAGGTCCTTTACTGTTAAGTTTTAACGAGTCCAGTATAGGAGAAACTCGGTGTTTTTCAGTTTTAGGGAGTCAGAAGAAAAACTTAAGAAAACTCCATTGGTATTCTTTTTCGTAATTTTAGTCTCTCGAGCCCGAAAAAGGATAAAATAATGCGGGAGAGAACTCTATTGACCGTATTTAGTCAACGTATACCTTTTTCGTAAATAGTCCATTTCAGTCCGTAAAAAGGGTAAACTTATACTGAAGGGACGACTGTTCATTTACTTTAACGAGTTCGAATAGTCAAGTATTGGGCAATCTTTTCATATTTAGAGAGTCTGAAAAGGGCTTAAAAGAGGACTCCAATGTTTCGCTTTTTCGTAAAATTTTTGAAAGAGTCCGAAAAAGTGATAAAAGTATGCTCTTTGTTGAAAAACGATCATTTCACCTGAAAAATCCTGTTTCTCCACAAAAACTCAAAACATTACACATACCTGTTTAAGATAAGTAAAAATGCTTTCAAAAACACCCTTTTTAAAGTGAAAAATAAATAAATTAAAAATTCATTCATTCGAAAAAACTTATAAAAAGGACTTTTTCTATTTCATTTTTACCGTTCAGTTCCAGAGTGAAAAGTAAAAAGCTTTTGGATAAAAAAGTTCCCGTGAAGATTTTGGAAAATTCAACCGTTGGAATCGAAAATTGTTAGCCCTAGGTAATCCACAACCTCCTTACCTTGTTTTTCATCCGTTTGAAATTCATTTTTAGGTTTTAGTTTGATTTTTTAGGGCAAAAAATGGTTAGAAAATGCGCCCGCGGGGTCCGCAGGTGAGACACAGGTTACCTGCGGACCCCGATTTTTTCTTAACATAAAAAAATCGTGGGTACCGCACCCGGCATTCATGCCGCGTGCGGAGCTACGCTCTGTTTACAAAGAGCGGGTGCGGTACCCGCGCGGTCAATTTTAAAATCACGGTTTTCTCAATTTTCTGCCAATTTTTTTTAAATGAAATCATTCTAACTTGCCTTATTTTGTGTTGCAGGATTAACAAGATGCTTATTTGGCGAGAAAGGGAGCATGAGGAAGTAGATGAAGCTGCAATACTTCATTTGCCCACACAAAGGGCATTAAAAGCATGTGGCTTATACAAATTATGGGCCATCTCTGGCATGAGGGCACAAGTGGAACTCTTAACATGGTTGGTAGACAGATGGCATGTGGAGGACCAGTGTTGCTTCATTGGTGGCCACCGGCTCGAAATTGAGCTGGAGGATATATACTTTTTGACTGGTTTGTCCAAGAGGGGCGAACAAGTATCCTTGTTTGGGACTAGGCCAGGTGGCCAGACTGTCGCTAGTCTTCAACTCGAATTTTGCAATGATCAGGAAAATACTCGGGACAAACGGATTGACATAAAACATATCATCCGTCCTAAACTGAAAGTTATAGCATTCACTGTTACCAAACTGTGTGGGAGTGCCGCACTTCATGTGGCTACTGGTTCCCAAATGCGTGTTGCAGTGGACTGTTTTCGCGGCACCATCTTCAACTGGTGTGAAGCTGTGTTGGCCAATGTAAAAGGCCAACTTACCAGAGCAAAAACCGGGAAACTGAAAAACTTTGGATACGGATCCATCGTCGTTTCCTTTGCTCTAGAGAGAATCCCCCTATTAGCTCCACAAAGTATTGTCGTTGGTACCGGTCGACCTCGAGAACCAAGAATGGTTCGTTGGTCCGCGCTGATGGCCCGTCATGCTATTGAGGGCACTGAGATTGTACGATTCCCTTCTTCATATTTTCGTTGGCTGGATCGCCAACTTTTTGTTATAGAGGATTTTCCGTATGCCGGGATGGATTTCCGCGGTGACAGAGAGATGTCTCTTCCTGCAGGGGAACAGTGGGATGATTCAGGTAAAATTATTTTTCAACATTTGCTAAGTGCTAATTTTTTTTAATTTTTATCGTCTTAAAAACTAATAACCAAAAGTTTTTTGAATATAGATGTGGGTCCACAACGACCAGCTCATCTCCAACCTTTCGAGAGGAGACAACCAGTTGCGCCCGCACCAGCCCCAGCAGGCCAATCAGTAGAGATTTTGACTGATTTGGAGCATCATCTAGAGCGCTTGACTCTAGATATACCAGAGACCAGTATAGATGACATTCCTCTCAGGCTACAAAGATATGTGATTGGAGTCCCAGGACCTTTCAGGAGGTTCCTATGCAGGGTGGCCCGAGCAGTTGTTTCTTATCGAGATCATCATCAGTGATGGGATGATCGTGTAGACTCATTTTTGTACTTTTGTATTATCATTTTTGCTGATCATAAGGTGTTTCCAACCTATGATCGAAGACGATGTATATTTTTTGAACACGCTCCTATGATATATATCACTATTTTGACGGCTATCTGTGTACATGTGTGAATGTTGTTTGTTTTACTGCTTTTAATTATTGCAAATGTCTATTTATCATACTAGAAGCAATCGAATCTGCTAATGTATTTAAATGTCTTGGAATATGCTGATATTCAATATAATCAAACTCATGTTCCAAGAGACGAACTCTCAAAAACAACCTTAATAACACTGGATTTCTAATGGTATAAACCCTGTTAAGCTGTAATACAACAAGTTCTTGAATCCAACCTTACAATCAAACTCCGAATTCCAAATGATATGGACTCAGATAATAACTCAATCACTGCACTATACTCGGCAATGTTATTTGTTGTTTGACCAAGGCTTACCCCATGCATGGATACTAACTCGTCAAAGGGTGAATAGATAACCCAAGCTGCGGAAGAAATGTTCCATGTACTACGACAAGCACCATCAGCAAAACCAATGTAGGTTTGAAGAGACGTCGACATCTGCAATATCAAGAGTAAAACTCAGATAAGCAGTCATAGTGACAAAAACACACTTCTAAACTAGGCACACTTTTCTAATCTAAAACACACCAGTAGTAAAGAAATCTAAACTAACAAAAGTCTCCACACCTCGTTTAAGCGTAATATCTCTTTAGATAAATTCCATTTCTGGGTTTATCCAAAGGGACACCGTCAAAATCTATCAACTCATAGGCCCCTTTTGCTAACTTTCGTTTTACAATGTAAGGACCATGCCACATAGGCACGAATTTCCCAGCTCCTAGCTTGTCATTAGCTTGATCATAAAGTAAAACTAGGTCTCCTTCTGAAAAATTTTGAGGGGTCACATTTCTATCATGCTGAGCTTTTATCCTTTTAACATGAGCCTCATTTGCTATTGCAGCATTTCGTTGATTCTCATCTAATTGGGCTAAGTACAAGAAACGTTTTTCCTCTTCAGACGTAGCTGGAAGTAACTCTACGGCTAATTTTAGTGACGGTATTTCGCATTCAATCGGCAGCACAACTTCCAAACCGTAGACCAGTTGAAAAGGAGTGAAACCCATTGATGTTTTGACTGAGGTTCGATATGCCCAAAGCGCTGAAAATAACATGGAATGCCAATTCGTCTTATGAATACCAATAATTCGTTTTATCATGGTGACTAAAACTTTATTAATGGCTTCAACCAGACCATTTGCTTGTGGATAGTACGGAGTGGAACTATCGTGGCGTAGGCCAAGTTGTTCTGTCAGTTCAGTCATCATGATATTCCGAAAATGACTTCCATGATCCGTAATAATAGCTTGAGGAACACCGAACCTAGCGATTATGTGATTAAATACGAATGTTGCAGCAGTCTTGCCGTCAGCTGAATATGTAGGCATCGCCTCGGCCCATTTCGTAAAATAATCTACTGCGAGAATAATATAGGCATGCCCCCCAGCCGAGTGAGGGTTACATGTGATGAAATCGATACCCCATTTTGCAAATGGACCAACAGCAATTATAGGGTGAAGAGGAGCGGGTGGCGCGCGCATTTTTCTATCAAAAATTTGACAGTTGTGGCATTTCCGAACCGCATAAATGCAATCTTTGAACAACGTTGGCCAGAAATAACCTGCACGCAATATCTTTTGGGCTGTGGCATACCCAGACATATGACCGCCACATGCTCCAGAATGACAGTCATTTAATACCTTTCAGCTTCTTCATGAGTTATACAACATCGGAAAACAGAATCCGCTCCTCGTCGATAAAGTGTATCACCAATGATATTATATTGTTGGGATTGGAAGCGTATTTTCCGTCGCTGAGTTCGTGAAATGTCAGGCCAAAAAGATTGGGTTTGGAGATACACAATAATATCCCCATACCATGGATCAAGCGTACTGATAAGAAACAAAGATTCGTCCACAATGGACTCTTCTGCCACTGTTTCAATATCAGTAGAGGGGAAATCACACATCAGTTCCGCAAAAACCAAAGATTTCTTTGCCTTGGATTTTTCAAATTCCAAGTCAAATTCTTGCAGGATAACTATCCATTTGGAATATTTGCCCCCTAGTAATTTTTTGGTCAAAATATACATCATAGGGTTGCAATCAGAAATTATTGTGGTTTTACGTAACAAGATATAATGTCTAAAACGTTGGACAAATTGAACAGCTGCCAAGGCCAATTTCTCCACATGTGTGTATTTGATTTCAGTCGGATTCAGATTTCAACTAAGATAATAAATCACATGTTCATTGTGAGATTCATCTTCCTGAACTAGTACCATCCCAATAGTGGAATGAGAAGCAGCAAGATACAAAATGTAATATTGGTTGTAGTTGGGAGGATGCAATAACGGTGCATGGGTCAACGCGTGTTTAAGTGCATCAAAAGATCGATCAGCGATCTCGTCCCAAAAGAACGGAATGTCCTGTTTCAACAACCGGGTAAAACCCTTTGCAAGCTCGGCATAGTTCGGAATAAACCTACGTAAAAAGTTTGCTTTCCCCTGCAAACTTTGGAGTTGGCGTAATGTCGAAGGAGGAGGCAATTTAACAATAGCTTCGACCTTCGATGGATCGACACGAATGCCTGATTTCGAGACAACAAATCCCAGTAATCGACCCGATTCTACGCAGAAAACACATTTATGTGGATTCAGCCTTATCCGATAATGCCTGCATCTCATAAACATTGCTCTTAAATGAGTGGGATGATCGGCCCGACGTAATGAATGTGCCGGTAAATCATCAAGATATGGCTGAACGATGTGCTTAATGTCATGAAATGCATAAGACATAGCCCGTTGAAAAGTTGCTCCAGCATTCTTTAGTCCAAAAGGTAGTTTACAATAGGCAAACATTCCCCATGGACAAATGAAAGCTGTTTTAGGTTGATCTGCAGGGAGTATGTTTATTTGATTGTAGCCTGAAAAGCCATCCATGAAGGAAAACAATTCACTACCAGCACAATCATCGATTATTTGATCGATATAGGGAGTTGGATAATTGTCTTTTGGACACGCTCGATTAATATTCCTATAATCGATACATACTCTTATAGTTCCTTGTTTTTTAGTCACAGGAACAATATTTGATACCCAATCCATTAAGGGAATTGGATAAATGAATCCTACTTTAAGTAATTTTTCAACTTCTGTTTTTATAGTAGCAGCTTTTCTAGGATGTATTTGACGTAATCGTTGACGAACAGGTTTAGCATCTGGGTAAGTTTTGATTTCATGTACTACGATCGATGGGTCGATTCCTGGCATTTCTTCATAAGACCAGGCAAAAACGTCACGAAATTCTTGAAATAGGGCTTTATAAGTCTGAATTTCTTCATCTGAACAACAAGCACCTATATGAATGTTTTCAATTATTCCTGGTTTTACTGAAATGTCAATTGGAACCGTTCTAGATATATTTTCCAAATTTAACTCAGAATCGGGATTTTGCAATGGATTCTGAGGTTCCTTGGCATATTCAGCAGTAAAAATTGAAGAGAAATCATTTTCACAATGATCTAATTCCGGTAAAAATGAAGATCGGTGATGTAGATCTTCCCATGGTAAATCATCAACAGACAAAAACTCACGAATTTGCTCATCTGTATGAACAATTTCAGGAAATGTTGTTGTTACTGAACTAGATATAGAAAGTGATTCCTCTTGGATCCCATTCATTGGATCAATTTCGGTTGAAGAGGGGTCGGAAAAAGACTGTACAGCCTGGTACGCAATTTCAAATGGACTCAAGGGCATCACGCCATCAAATGAGTCTATCTCGGATTCAGAAGGAAGAATCCAAGGATCATCAAACATAACTGTGTCTGACGAAATCATATGAATTGTTGCAGTAGAAGGTGATACGTTAGGAGGAGGAAAGGAAAAAGTTCCTAGTAAACCAAAATATTTAACCAATCCTACTCCAACATCCTTATAAGGGATAGCCGTTTTACCAACATGCTGGATTGTTTCTGTAGAGGCTGGGTCGGACGAAAAATAAGTTAACTGATCTATTGTTACGATCTTTCCTTGATATGGAAATTTTATAAGTCGAAAGACCGAAGAGACAACAGCAGTCATAGCATAAGACCAACTACGACCCAGTAGAAGGTTGTAATCTAGAGGGGAATCAACCACTTCCACATCTAGATTAACGATTTTTCCTTCAACCCCTATGGGTAAATCCTGCAAAATACCATAAGGTTGAAAACCTCGACCATTAAAAGCTTTTAGAATCGTCGGAGATTGGTTAAGTGTAGGAGAACCAAGAGATTTCCAACACTGAAACGACATAATACACGTTGAAGCTCCCTCATCAATCACAGTCCGAAAAATAGGTCTGTTTTTGACTAACACTGGAATCTGGAAAGCCATTTGGTGAGGAAGACGTGGTGTACTAGTTTCTAAATCGAAGATTATAAGGTTAGAATCCTGAACATCAACAGCTCCTATGGCAGACAATAATAATTTACGTTGTGCTGGACATGATTGCAGCACTTCCAAAGCCGACATTGCTGAAGGAGAAACAGCTAAATCTTCAACAATGTTGTAATTCTGAGCAGCTCTCGCATGTGGATTGAAAGATGATTTACGAAGAACACCTTTAGCAGGCGGTTTGATTATCAAGTCTGGATTTTGTTTCTCGATCTGTAGCGGACCGGAAACAGGAGGAGTTGTATTTGATGTATTGGCATTAGAAGACTCTCCTTCTTTGCCATCGACGGGATTCTTAGAAACATAATCTTGCCATCGCGTCGCAATCCGTACATGAGACATCATCATAATAGGCTCTTCTAAAGTAGTCGAGGAAGAACCAATCATCTTACTATCTTGAACTGGAAAAGGATCCTTCAAGACAGCAGGTTGTTGCGATCCTTTAACGAGTTTCGTAACTTCTTCTCGATATGGACATTCTTTCGTGAAGTGATCTTGTTCACAAATGAAGCAAGGATAGCGAGGTTTACGTTTCTCGTCATTGGATTCTTATTTATTTGTTTTTTCTTTCGAATTCTTTTTGTTTTTGTTCCTCCCCTTCTTTTTACCACCGGATTTTGATTTGGTCGTCGACGTTTCAACAACATGAATGTCGGCGGAAACTTCAAGAGAGGATTCTCCTTTCGGGGAATCAGGTAAAGTTATAATTGGAGAAGAATTCTTTGAGGATTTCTTCTTACTTTTAGAACTAACTGTACCAATCATACCATCAGCGGCATGAGACCCTGAAGGAGCAGCAGCTATTTGACCTTGTTTGGGAAGATCGGGAATTTTCTCATGAAGAGTACCTAACTGCGTATAGACGAGGTCTAGGTACTGAGCCTGAGAAATTACTTGCTCTTCAGTAACAACACCAGCCTTAGCTACGTCTTCAGTGATCTTGGGAAACAATATTTAACAAACCATTCTGCCAAAATTTGATCCGGAATATAAACTTTCACTAAACAACATCTACGTCGCCACTCATGGATATGATCAGAAATATACGTGGACGTAGATTGTTTTAGCGAAGTTAATAATTCTGTGCCATTTTCGTATCTGACAGGCAACTGGAAATGAGTTAAGAAAGATGTTTCTAACTGACTGAAATTATGAAACGAGCCTCATGGCAACTCAATGTACCATTTGGCTGCAAGACCTATGAGTGTCCTCTGGAAAAGACGTAAGCGAATTGAATCATAAATTATTGAATTAGATGCACACCAAAGGTGATAAGTCATAACATTATTGGATGGATCTTCTCCTGACTTACCTTCAAACTTTGGTATATCACTGGGCAACTTATGAGGCATTGACGGCCAGTTCTGATAATAAAAAATAGGATCATTTGTAAGGTGCGTCAAATCAGGTAAATCCAAAGTTTCGATAAAGGGCAATTGACGGTTAGGGTCACGAAAACCTTGAGAAGCCAAAGCAGATCCAGGAGGCGGATACCCAGGATAACTAGGAATCGGATTAGCATTAGGTATCGTATAACCTCCTAGATAACCAGGATGAATCGGACCATACTGAGGTTGTTGATAAGTATAACCAGGGTATGGTTGATAGCTCGGATTCTGTACATAGGGACCAAATTGCGGCTGTCCCTGGTATGGTTGATAAGTAAATTGAGGTTGACTCGTAACAACTGTACTTGTACCAGCTTGTCTTGCAGGCATCTGAACTGTAGTCTGAACTGAGGGTCCTGACTGAGGTACAGAGACTTGAGGGATTTGCACGGATACAGGGATAGCCGAACTCGGGGCTACAGATACTCCAGAAACAGCTGTGACAGGTTGAACAGGCATTGCAGCAGTTGCAGCAGTTTGGGGCGGAGTCTAGGGTGTACTAGGCCCAGCCTGCTGAACTGAACTAGGTGCAGGAGTTTGAATAGCTGGCTGAACAGGCTGCTGGGTTGAACCAGAAACCAAAGGCTGAACAGGTTGATAAGGTAACTGCACATTAGGCTGCAAAGGCTGTTGATATTGGGATGGATCCGACACCATCATTCCGGGGTATTGTCCCGTAGAAGGTTGAACGTAAGGACCAAAACCTGGTTGAACGTAGGGTTGATAATAAGGTAAAGTTCTGGCTCCTTGAACAGATGGTTTACCAGAAGGCTGGTGGTAACCTTGCATTGGGTACTGCCCTTGAGGTTGATAACCTTGAGGCACGTACTGAAGTTGGGGTTGTTGAGGACTCTGAGGAGCATATTGAGTTTGGGGTTGACCTTGAGGAATGTACTGTCCTTGAGGTTGATAACCCTGAGGTATGTACTGTCCTTGGGGTTGCCCCCCAAAATAATATGGATCCACAGTTTGTCCTGGGAAAAAGCTACCTTGAGGTTGTGCCCTGGGTGGTAACTGAATACCTTGAGGTTGCCCCCCAGGCGGTAATTGACTACCCTGAGGTTGCCCCCCAGGCGGTAATTGACTACCCTGAGGTTGCACCCCAGGCGGTAACTGAGTTCCCTGAGGTTGACCCCCAGAAGGAAACTGACTGCCTTGAGCTTGAGGATTAGGAATGTTACCAGACATCATAAAAACTTGCTCTGCGTTCGACGTTTCAATTTTAAGTCTATCAAGACCAGTTGATAACACATTTTCGATGGGTTGAGGAGCTTCTCCTGAGAAAGTACCAGACAAAGACTGATATCCCGCAGGAACAGAAGGACCACCATGTAAGAACGATTCAGGCGTTTGAGAAAACATGGATGACTCTCCAGCCATAATAGATGACGGATAATATCCTCTGGGTGTAGGATGAAATGGAACTCGAGGTGGATTAAAGGAAAGACCTGGATTCTCTAAAAAATCAGTTAAAGAGAGATACCAGGGATTAGTTCGAATGGGGCTGTAGAAAGTAGATTCACGCTCCCTAAGATTTAACGATTGAGGGGAGTTGGGAAGAGATATGTCTTCGTCTGGATTAGTAAGTTCTTCTATAGAAATTAGTCCAGAGGGAAGATTTTCTGTAATGATATTTCTTACCCTAGGTGAACCTGGATCGCTAGAAGTTGGTGAGATAAATCCTAAGGAAGTTTCTAACACAGAAGATTCAGTTTCAGGTTCAGAGATTTCAGGTTTGTCAGATAATCCACCATAAGGAGAAATATTTTCAGTAACTTTGGAAACTGAAATCGGTTCTTGAATATATTTTGTTGTAGGAATTTGATGATCAGGATGTATTACAATAGCAGAGGTTTCAACTTCTGTTGACCTAAGTCTACGGCTGCTGTGTGGTACCAGAGCTCGAAGCCCTTCAAGATGACCTGGTGTAAATTCAGGGGGTTTCCCTTGTATTCTCCGAGATTGTCTCGGCAATTCCGCCACGATGAAAAATTATCTAATCACACGCAAACAAAGAAAAATTTCAATGAAAAACACCTAAAGTCTCTAAGAAACAAACAATTGAATCACTCGCTTAAAAAATCTAAGAGTTCAAACCACACACAAACAAGTAACTTTCCGTACTAAAATCACTAGTTGGTGATAAAATCCAACTTAGTTGAGTTTTAACACGAAAAGGGCGGTTGGAACAGTTACCCCGACAACCTGCTTAATGAAACAGACTGGCACAAGTTTCTTCACATAACCATCTCGAGTGAAGAGAACCCCCCAGAGAGTCCAAGTGAGTCTAGTCGATGTCTGTTCCAGGTACAGTGGGATCTTCCCTCCACCGTCACCTTAGGAAAGAATCCTAAAGATTATGGTCTCTAAGGTTACCAACTGAAACAAATATACTTGGGGGAACAGTCTACGATCCGATACACACGCAAGGGTAGAGTAACAAAGCTCAATCCCCTTGAAGGCTCCTTGAATAGAATTGAAGGTTTACCGACAAGTGACCCCTGGCTCCTCGACAATGGTCTATCCGAGGTTTACCGTTTTTAATACGTGTATATCTTCTATCGTTCCCAATGAGGAAGGATTGATTAGCCCACTGGTTCAAATATGATCTCGTGCTTAACTCCTTTAAGAGGAGCTTCCCAGAGCATATATGCAACAACTGGAATTCTTCCTACCGCAAGATATGTCTACTTGTTTGTTTTAGCTATCTTGGAGAGTTAATTACTCCCTACTCCAAGATACTAGCCTAAGCTATGTTGGTGATGAGAGCCCTAGAAATAAAAAGATTACTAGATGAATTTTATTTAAGCATTACTTTTAAGAGCTGTTTCTTAAGTCAAAGGGTGCGGAAATGAAACTTTGAATGATGTGAAGACTCGACTTCCAAAAAACACTAAAATTCACCTATGATGACATTCAATTCTTTTTCCTTTCAATGAACTTTCTATCTAAAGAAAGAGTTAGAGAATGCAATCCTTTAAATTCTTTCTTCAAACATGAAAAATAATTGAAAGAAACTATTTTGTCTTTTCAATAAACTATCAAAGCTCACATGAAAACTCTTTCTTTTCCAAACAAAAAGCTACAAAACAATTTTCTTTCGAAAGAAAGCTACAAAACTAAAACTAATCAAAACTACAAAATCTAATCTTGAGATCTATGATCTAAATTGAGTAGAAGATTTTTAGATTTTTTTATGAATGTTTCCCTTAGTTGTTCAACAAACTAAGAACCTATTCGTTCAGATAACAAACAGATCAAAACACTCAAAATATGTTTTTACAAAAAATGAAATTCAAAACTTTGAACCAAGTCTTTTCGAAGATTTGCAAAGAAACTAAAAGGCTTAATTTCTCAATATAGGATGTTTTCGCAATCAGGTCGGATTCAAAAGACAAAAAGAGATCAATGTAATCTGAGATACTGCAAATTGTCAAAAGTTTGAATCAGCACAAAGACCAAGCAAGAAAAAAAATCCAATCGGAAAAATCTTCTAGAAAATCATCAAAACATTAACACTGTTGGAGTTCACTCACAATGAATTCTTGATAGACACAATAACCAGTCTGGGCAGAAACCAAAGATCTAAAAATAAACCAGAAAAAGAAATCTAGAATTTTTCTAAAATTTTACAGGGTCTGCATGCAACCAGCATTGACAAGTGTGGTCCCGCACTGTGTTCTATAAAGAACGTGCGAAATTGCCCGCACTGTCAAAGTTATGCAGAGTGCAGTCATAGCAAAAATTATAGAAAAATTCAAAACACTTCTAAATTTTCAAAAACAGAAAAACAAATAAAGTACCCAGACAGATATGAATCAATCAAAAACCAGAAAAAACGTTTCCTCAAGTCAAAAATAAAAGAGAACCAAAAACAACAAGTTCTTCCCCAATGGAGTCGCCATTTTGTTGTGTAGATTAATCCGTCTTGCGGACAAGACCGATCTCTCTAGTACAAAAGGTAACTAGCAACAAACAACCAATTATACTAATCTCTCTCTAAGCATGTAAGATTCATAAAACACTATATAGGTGTGAAGCCTACCTTATGTCCAACGCTTGCTTGATTTTGTTGAAGTCCTTCCCGTGCACTGAAAGAACGTTCCTCGTGAATCTGCAGTCACAAACAAGCAAAAAGATTAAGCAGCACCTGTATAGACATTATTATAAATCATACTTATCATAATGATCAAGGAATTTATGAAATAAACCATAAATAGACAATTTAATGAGAGAAATGAGTATATTTGTATTAACTTCAAATGTAGAAAACCTTTACAACCTGTGCCTTAATGTTGTGCAGGTCCTCCCGGGGTCCGAAGCAGGAATCTCTTCTACTATGACAAGCATTGCACTCTTTGAACCAAGACAACTAGAAAAGAGTGATTTAACCTCACAGAAAGTCTTAGTTATTTGAGACTGAATCTCAACAGCATTTAACTTCAAATCTCTTAAGATTGAACTCCCTTTGAGGCTACCCAAGGCCTCTTTTTATAGTGGAAAAGAGGAGGTTTCTTGTTCCAAATATGAAGGGATAGAATCCTCCTTCAAAGGGATAAGCTCCTTACATCAAGGGGTTAGCTCCATCAAGTGAGAGATGCATGAACCTTCTCAAAGTGTATCCATTCCCGAAAATTCCCGTCTAGAATCTTCTAGAATTCACCTGGAATTCACTTTTTATCTTCATTTTCTCGCCTTTTTATGTTTTACAGAGGTCCGCACCCATTACACAAAGAACGTGCGGTATGGTTCGCGAGCGCTGAGATTTAGGTGCGGGGCCGGGGAATGCATGAAAGTGCGATACCAATTCTTAGGGGGATTTTTGAGTTTTTCTCTGATTTTGAGAAGCTTGACATGAGGAGAAGTGATATATTGAACTTACCAAAGGAGAAGTATGAGTAATAATGAGCTCATACTCATGGTAAAATGTCAGAGTGAGTTTTCGGTCACACGGGGTGACAGAAGAGTAAGTAGATAAAGGATCCAACAATGTTGAGCCCAGGGTGATCACTAAAGGAAGGTCAAGCGAAACAACAAGGGAGGATTTAGAGGGAATGTTCCCCGAGGGTCTCATGGATGATGATAGGTAGAATATGGTAGTTGAAAGCTCCGTCATCTCGACATCAGGAGGGGGAATGTCAATGGGAGTTTTCATGTCTAGTAGTTCGGCCGAAGAAAAATGCGCAAATAAGGGAGAGGTGGACTCATTGCGCTTGGCCTCAAATTGGCGGACCGCGGCTAGAGAGGTGTGGAAGTCCTTGAGGCGGGAAAAAAGGTGGGTGTAATGGCCATGGAGATCATACAAAGCACAAGGGTGGTTGGTGTGAATAGACTTGGGGTTCTTGGCTATGGTTGCGGAAGAAACGAAGGCTTCAGGGAATGCGACATTAACCATGGGATTGAGATGAGGCAGTTCAGGACAGGTATGGGTGGCATGACCGACAAAATCACACAAAGCACACTGGATGGTATGCTTTGGAGGCCGAGGAGGGGCAGGGTTTATCGGGGCAGCCTTTTCCTTTGATGCCCCCCTGTGAGCTTTTCCATTCTTACCCGAAGCGGTCGCAACAGGAGGTGAGTCTTGTTGATGTGACTGAGGTACTGTTGCATTGGGAGAAGTCGTGGGGACCCGTTGAACCAGGGTCAAAGCAAGGTAAGGTTTGGGCTGACCAGGTGGGGTAGCGGCTGGAGGATCAAGGTACCAGACGGGAATCCCAAGGGTCAGGTTAGGAAGAGAGATGGTGGCCATGACAGGTACCGTGTACACTCCTGGTGGGGGAGCTAGGAACGGTATCTGATCAGTGGGGTAATGGCCGAGAGGGACGGCTCCAAGGTGGTTGAGACCTGGTGGAACCGACCCAGGAGGATAAAGAGATGCATGGGTATCAGCAGTAGGAGAAGCGTCAGAAGGGAGAGGTCTGGTTGGCTGAGGCGAAGGGCTAGGAGTGGGTTGCGGTGGGCGAGGTTGAGGTTGCTGACTAGCCGAAGCAGGCTACTTAAGGTTGGCCCGAGACGATTGCATCATCCAAAAATTCGCTAAGCTGGGATCAAAGAAGGGAGGAGGAGGAGGACCAAGGAAGGTTCCAAGAAACGAGGAGTCTTTGTAGACACCGGGGGAGACACTGGTCAAGGAATCGACGGTTTGCTTATTGGCTACAGAAGAGATGACCGTATCAGGGGAGGTCTGAGATTTAAGCTCGTGATATTTCAACTAGTCAATAGTGACTATCTTTCCATTATGAGGGAAAAACATATTGCGATGAACTGCGGATGGGACAAGAGACATGGCATAGTTGTAGCTACGCCCCAAAATAATGCTTTAATAGAGAGGGGCATTGATGACTTCAATGTCAACGCAAACAGTTTTTATCGCAAGAGTGATAGGATAGTTGCGGAAAAGGCCAATGGGCTAGGAGGTGTGGCCATCCCACGCTCGAAGAGTGATTATGGGAGGAGCCAATGCAGGATATCCGATTTGTTTCCAAATCAAAGTGGATATCACACAGGTGGATGCCCCCTCATCAATGATGCACTGGGAAATGTTAGCGTTCCGGATTTTGACTAGGATTTGGACAGCTACGGAAGAAGGAAGAGGAGGAGACTCTAACTGATGGGCATCAAAAACAATCAATTGGTCATCTGTGGGATCTATAGCACACAGGGCAGATAGTAGAGCTTTTCTTTGAGAGGGGCACTACTAGAGGAGTTCCAGCGTTGAAATGGCAGCAGGAGATTGGGCCAGCTCATCTACTATGCTATATGAATAGGAAACTCAGTCAGAAGCAGCATGTTGATGTAATGGTCCCTTAGGAATCTTGGTATGAACCTCGTCTTTGGGCTAAGGGATATGCAAGGGACCATTAGTTGTTGAAAGAGGCTCTGTATAACCTAAAGAAGGTGACTCAGGGACAGATGGAGCAAGAGGCTAGGGGTACAGAAGGGACTGAGTTTGAAGGTTAAGGTCGATGGTTATATATTGGTCAGAGTTAATCATGAGGATATGGTAATCAGAGGTACCAGATGGAGGAGGTTGAGTGGTTACCAGTCTGTGAGGTGGTTGGGTAGCCACAAATCCCTGTTGTGCATCCACCTGCTCTTGAGGGGGCGGTGACAGTTGTTGCGGGGGTTGAGAAGACAAGGGAGGTGGGGGTGTGAATGCTAGAGGAGATGGAGCACTAGGCTGTGGATATGGATGATAATGAGGTTGGGTAACAGTGTGGTAAAAAGGAGGTTGGGCAGAAAGAGGAGGCATGCCAGATCCTAGATGCGTGCTACTGGGAGGGGGAGAAGTGTAGGAGGGGGTGTCCCCTCCCCCAGGAAAACCATATCTCATGGGAGGTTGAGTAGATGGATGAGAGAGAGAGTTCTAACAATACCGTCGATGGCATGAGGTGCCGCTGGTGTGTTAATGCCACTGGGCCTAGGGAGGTCAGGAAGGACGGTATAAACATAACCAGATTGAGCATAGATAAGGTCATATTTCAAGCCTATTTGAAGGGCGGCTTCTTTGGTTTGAGGGAAGTGGGATGCGACATCTTGGCCAATGGGAGGTAAGAGAGAGCAAAGGAACCAGTCCATATAGACACGGTCTTCGAAGGTAGGGGCTTGACATAGGCTCTTTCTTCTCCACCATTCTTTAACATGATCAAATAGGCGGGTCACAGATGATTGACGGAAATAAGTCAAAATTTCGATACTGGTGTCATAACGAGGGGGAAGATGGAAATAAGATAAGAAGGCACAGGCAAGGGTCGCAAAGGTGGTATGGGAAGAGGTGGGCTGGTCAACATACCACTTAGAAGCTTCGCCTGTAAGTGTGCGTTGGAACAACCGAAGACGGATGGAATCATCGGTAATGGAATTGGATGAACACCACATATGTAAAGATCAGATATGGTTGGAGGGATCTTCACTAGCAAGGCCTTCGAACTTGGGAAGGTCGGAGGGGAGCTTGGTTGGCATAGCAGGCCAACTAACATCGTGGCAGATAGGATCATTGATCAACTGAGTGAAATCGGGGAGACTAAGATTGGCCATATAAGGGAGCAAAGGGACAGTCGAGGTAGTTCCTGTAGTGGTTCCACTGGAAAGGTACCTAGCAATAGAACTGGGGTTGCCGCTAGCGCTAGGATCTGAAATAGACATGGTGAAGGTAACAGGGGGAGAACCAGGAGTAGGGGGAGAACCCAAACAATCCAAGGAAGAGTCAGAGTGCAGACTCGGGGGAGGACTTACTCGATGACGATGGGAAGGACGAAGTTGACCAACCAGAAACTGAGGGTGAAGGCCAAGAATTCTCTGGGACAAACGCCTTGAAGGTGCAATGATGATGGAAAGAAGAAAACTAACAGGGGTAGGGAGGGGAAAAATCAAGTGAGGTCAATGTCGAAAGAAGGGCAGAGAGGTGCAGTGTCAATTGATTTTAAAGGCTTTGCCAGGCGGTGTTAACTAGGCTCTTCTTCACTTAGGGTCAATGTGTGGCATGAGTTAATTTTAATTATTTAAACCCAGGCATTTTGAGAGTAAAATAAAAAGTGTGCTGCGTAACTGAAAATAAATCTGCAGTAAATAAGATTAAAAGAACAGAAAATTAATAGCTACCAATGCATCAATCTAACCCAATAAGGCGGGTCTCTCAAAACTAGTCTATAAGAGGGAAAAAACTCAGTAAAGCATGCTAAAAAGAGGCCAATAGATCTAAGGTCAGGAGGGACGGGGATCTAAAGGGGAAAATGACTGAAAAGAGGTGCAGAGAACAACAAAGAGGCAAAGGCAAGGTTGCTGCTAATAAGGAGGAGATCAGCTAAAAATAGAAGGGACAAGGAGATGGCCCTAGAAATGAACCCAAACAAAATTATATGAGGTGATTTGAAAAGGAGAAGAGCTGATCTAAAGGGATCTAAAAATGAGGTATCAGATCTGGAAGCAAAAGGGTTGAAACCCTAGAAATTCAGACTTCTGAAACAGAAAAAATTCTCCCACAAAAAGTGGAGGGTACTAGAGCCCTAAGGGGAAAGATTCCCACTTATTTGAGTGAAACATATCAAAAAAAGGTCTAAACGGGCGGAGACAGAGGCTGGAAAACCCTGACAGAATTCAGACAAACCCAGAAAAAGTGCTGGAAATTGCAGAAAAAGGTGCAGGTCGCAGGTCCTAACCTGTTTGCAGTCCGGGGCGCATATTTGGGGCAGAAAAGTGCGACCTCAAGGCCAGGTCACACTTTTTGGGCCGATAAGTGCGACCTGCAGATCCGGCTCTCTCGGCGGCAGATTTCAGAAAAAATTGCCGTCTTAGCTGTGGCTGATGTCTGTCACCTGCGCAATAAGGCCAGAAACACACAGAAGTTAAAAATTTGACTGTTTGAGGGTTTTAGAGGTGAAAAGCACCATAAAAATAGGAAAAACAGAAAATGGAAGAGAAACCCTAGGGTCTAAAACAGCTGGATATGCAGGAATATATGAAATGACAGCGATCACAAAAGAAAACCCGTGTGGAGTCGCCAATTGTTAGTATGAATCTTTCGTCGTAAAATATCACTTTAGCTACACATAAAAAATAACCCTAACATCGATTATGGCTGCAAGATATCTTTAAGTCTGCTGCACAAATCCATATCTAAGCACAAAAGACATTAAGCAGATAAAATATAATATGGCTCCATGCATCCAATAGATAAGACAAGAACAATGTGTTTAAAAGAATGTTTTATATTATATTAAATAATGGGGCACCTGAGAGGAAAACAAGAAAGGTGTTTTCTGGTTCTCCTCAATGGGATGGGTTCTTGAAAGTCCTCAGCATTTCAGATCTAAAATTCCTCTCTCTTATTGTGGTAGAAAACCCTGACAAACATAGAACTCAATGGGAGCTCACTTTGCAAAAATGGAAAATGGTGACCAAGAGTAGATCTAGTGTGATCTAATGCAATGAAGGTGATTTATGAATGGGGAAAACCCTTCTATTGATAACAAAATATTGGGGTGTTCTAGAACTCGGTGTATGAATAAAATATTATTAATCAAATTCTAGAATCACCCTTTAGGAATATTTTATTATATTTGTTGGAGGGAAAAGGTCTTGTGACTTGGGTCAATTCCTTTATTTATAAACAATAAATAAATAAATGATTTATTTATTATTTTAGGGAGATGGTGGGAATATAATTAAATAAATAATGATTTATTTAATTAATTTCCTTGTTTTGGGTTAAATATGACCAGGAAATATAGACAAATGTTATTTCATATGGTGAAAGCAATTTTACTTAGGGTAAAATTGGTCTTACATGGTGTACCTGGGTTCATATAATGATAATAGGTTAGATGACCAAAAAAATGGTGTAACACAATCCATTGACCAAAAGAGGGTTACCGTCACTCTTTGTAACAACTGATAAGCTTATGGCCAGACAAGACTATGTGAAGAAGTTGAAAGACATTGCTAAGGATACAGCGAAGTGTGAAGGGATTAAAGGAGAAATGACTGGAAGAGCTTTCCTTGAGTCCATGAGCAATGATATATTCATCCAGCATGAAATTAAGTACATTTTTTTGTTGAGGAATACTTTTGTTAGATTCACAAAGAAAAATTAGATATATCCAAAGCTAATCAAGATAAATATTGCTAATGAGCAGCAGTGGGAAAGTTTGTCTGACTACCAAGAATGGTGAAGGCAAGTGTATCAGCCAGATCAACATACCAGTGTATCAGCTAGATCATCACAATAGCGTATCACTCAAATCTGCAGCACAACAATAGATCAAATCAAGCAGCAATGTCCTTCTGAAGAATAGGTCCAAATGTCAAATTAATTTCATTGTGTCCACTTCGTGGTCACACTAGTCCAATTTTTCTTATTTTGTAATTTATAATAGATTTCCTATGTAGATACAATAATCATTGTAGAAATCAGTTAAATATTGCGTAAATTCTGAGTATCAGGTGTTGGACACTAGATTGTAAACTTTTCTTTTGGAGCATTTTTTTTAGAGCTGGAGCATCAATAATAAAATACCTTTTGCAAGATATTTGAGCTATGTTTATCTAGTGATTTCATTTCTTCTCTGTGTTAATTTATTCCATTGTTTTTTCTCTCAGTGCATCATTTAAATCTGATTTTAAAGCATAAATCTGAAGAGTAATATTTGTTGTTAGAGCACTTTATTTCTTGTTGTGTTTACAATATAAATGTTTTTCTTCGAAAGTTTGGTTAATAAATTCTTAATTTCTTTTTAATCACTACTGAATTCACTTTTTCTTTCATATCATTGTTGGGGTTCCCATGTTTTGGCAGATTTGGAAATACCAAAAGATGAGACAACATCAGAACCACTTTGGGGCCCTAGGATCTAGCCCTCCTGAACCCGGAGATGGATCTCTCCAAATAGAGAAAAGAATGATATATCTTTGAAGCTCAAGATGATATGTTAGGCTAGTTATGAAGCACAAAGGAGGCTTTAAATGATTTGGTTGGTTGGTTGCTGGGTTGGCCAGGATCCCATAGACCGAGAAAGTAATGGGAGAAAAAGGAGACAAAGCAGCAGGATGTTTCAGCAGGGAGGATGGGTTAAGAAAGTGCCATCCATTGGGCTATGGAGTCATGAAAGGGGAATTACATGCAACAAATAGCCAAGGCTTTCAGAGGGCAAGTCATCTATACTAAAGGATCTTTTATATAGATGATGGGATGGAGCATTAAGGACTGAAAGTGAAAGAAGGAAAGACAACCAACTTTCTGTCTATAGATCAGGTCAGAGGTCATTTAACTCCAGATCTGCTTGGACATACTCAAAGGTAGCTCTCAAAGAGGGACAAAGGGGCAGCTTATAGATCAGACAAGAGGTCATTTAACTCCAGGTCAGCTTTAGCATGCTCCAAGGGAAAACAGAGATAAGATTAACAAAGGGATCTTAGGAGGGTCAGCTAGTTGCACAAGGATTCTAGTGGACAGGGTTAACTCTGATCCCCAGTGTTCCCAAATATTCCATCTTGAACCCAACAAGAATGTCTAAGAACTGATTCATTTAATTCATACATCAGAGAGTAGGCAATATCATCCACTACATTGGTTAAATCAACTGAAAACAATTCTCAGAGAGTACATAAAGCAGAAAACATTAAAGGTACGGAGAGCAAGAACATAGGGCACCTAAAAAGGGTGAATCCTATGTTATACTTCTGTTGCCTACCAGAAGAACATGAAACAGTATGAAAACGTAATAAACAGAGTTAGGAAAAACATCACCAATAGCAATAAACTAGGATCCTGTGAAATGTGCTTTGATTAATTGATGCAAAACCAGTCATGTACAATAAGCCCAATGGCTAATACAATCCAAAATTTCTCCTCACAACCTATTACATACAAACTACTCTGTAACTCCCTCCCAAGACTGTTCTAACAGCCAGACTGAATCCCTCTAAGAGAAACGACAATAGCCGAACAACTGAACAACAACAACAACCTTTACAATTCGTTCTTGGGAATTCTTATAGGAGAAAGGGAATAACAGGGGTAGATGAACATTAAATTTGTTTTATTAAAAGAGAATGGTGGAAGTGTTCTCGCCCATACTGCTTAATGGCTCTGCAGCTCTGTATGTACTCTGTAGACTATTTGGGAAGCCTGTCAGGCCAAGATTGACCTCTGATATTTCTTTTAGGCCCTCTGCACTAGCCTGATGGAATAAATGCACTGGTGGAAAGGCCGCAGGGTCATCCATGCTTCATAATGGTGCTTCTGACAGTCTTTAAGGGGTTTCTATCAGGGAAATTAACTACTTCTAGCATTGGGGTGGCATGGAAACTGTTGTAGGAAGGTGTACCTCTGGAGAAAACACGCTCTGCTATTAGGTAGCGCAGTTATGACTTGCTGGTGCGCTCATTAGTCTTCAGTCTGAACCTTGAGTCCTTTGAACATGGGATTAGTACATTAAATCTCCAATTACGGGCTTGAATCCCTCAAATGCGCCTCTGCTGCTTCACCTGGCTGCTGTAGTGGCCTCTTTGTGATCCCTGCAGAATAAATTAAATCAATGTAAAATCCGAGGACGGTGGAGGAATATCTGCTATGGAGGCCAAAGGAATGGTGGCAGAACAGTTGAGAATCAATGAAACTGGCGGAGAAGTGACAGCATAGTGTAAAGCCCAAAGATTATCATTTGGGCGAATTACACAGGAAAACACGAAGAGACAATGGACAGAGCCATGAATGTGGGACCCGGTCATGGTGGAGGGCGATTAGATCTGGGTTGTTGATTTCAAATATGGATGAACGGCCGTGATCAAATCGGGAAATTGCAATCGATGGAGGGACAAGGGTGACACATTTCAAAATTGCGATTGCGATCGACGGTGGGAGCGCGATTGAGCACTGACCGTTGGATCTAGAGATTAGATCGACGGTTCACGTTCAATAGGAGGGAGAGTGTGATCGGGGATCGGGAGTTAGGACTTGCGATTGTGATCAGAGTTCGGGGCACGATTGGGCGCTGACCATTGGATCAATAGAGAAAACAACGTTGGGGATTTAATTGGGCAATCGAAATTGGAGGAGGGACAGGGGTGACACACATTGAAACTTCTGATTGCGATTAGCGGGGACAAGAAAAATCCGTTGGATCATGGATCAGACGGACGGATGGGATTAAATCGGGAAACAACGGGGAAGGCTTGCGATTCCGATCGGAGGCTGGGGCGCGATTGGGCGTTGACCATTGATTAGCGGGGAGATGGACGGTTATGATTTGATCGGGAGATCTCAATCGAGGCGGCACCACTGGGACTTGCGATTGTGATCAGACAGGGGGTTGCTATTAGCGCTCCACCGTCGAATCTGAACAACAGATCGACGGTGTATAACATATTGTGGGACTTAATATAATAACCGATCGCATCAAAATTTTTCAATGTAGCAAAGGAACTTGACCTCTCGCCGATCTTCTGATTGCGATTAGCACTTGGGACTTAAGTGCTTAGTCCCAGCATCGGGGCACATGTGGGGAAGTGGTTGGGGCCTGCGATAAAGGGGCTAAGCCCTATTACAAGGTCAGAAAGTGGGTTTTAGCCCATTTAAATGTGATTTAAAGGTTAGGAAGGGGAACGATAGAGGAATAAAGGGGGAAAATGGCCAACAAAGGGTAAGGGAAAAATTTAAAGGGGATTTTTGGGGGAATTTGAAGGGTAAGAAGGGAAATAGAAAGGGAGACAAAGGGAGACAAAGTAGAAGCTAAGTGGGCGGTGAAATAAGAGGGAAAAGAGGCCCTTGGGAATTTCTCCACAAACAAAGAGGCTTTATCATGGAAATCAACGGAGGGAAATTTATCAAAGGACACCAGGCACAAAGAGGCTTCAAGGATGATGTGTTTTCAAAGGAAATGCATTCCTTGAAGGCTCAAAAACATTTTAGCCCCCTATTTTCTTGTCAAAAATTTATGGGGGGCTAACAGTGGCTCCACATGGGGATGGCTTCTTCTTGAAGGAGTCAAGAATCCAGAAAATAATCTTTGGTGTAGGCCATATGCCTTTCTTTATTTCTTTAGATCAGCTGCCATAAATACTGAAGACATTATATCAGCAGTAAAATTCTCCCCAACAACTACCTACCTACACTATAGTCCTAACATTTCTTCTTCTGGGTGTACTTGGACTTGCAGACCCTTTACATCATTAATTTTTACAAACGGGAAAATAAACCTATTCGAATTCTACCCTTATTTCTCCATGAGACCATATTATACTGTTGGTCTCATATGTTTCTCTACCTACACTACTAACTGCTAGGATTAAACTGTCTAGCAAATCTCTTCTCTACATTTTAAGACAGAAATTGAAAAATATTCAAGCCAAGATTAGACTATCTGACTTGCTGGACTTTGCAGAAATAAAAGAAAAAAAAGTAACTAACTACATGCTCACAAGGTGAGCTTTATTTCAGACTTCTTACCTACCCTACTCTACTTCGAAATCTCTGATGTTCTAGGTGATACAATAATGCCAATGCAGCCAGTCAAGAATTAACAAAAAAGGATATGATCACTAACTCCCTGTCAGAGATAACCACAGGGTGCTCTTCGTGTGGTTCTTCAAAACTGTGGTCACCATCAGTAGTGACCATTCTCGATGGATCTGGCCCGTGCTGAAGATTAATGCTGGATTATTTGAGCAAATCAGGGCCTTCATGTATTCTTCCACAGGATCAATGAACACAGAATAAACACTTTCTTTTTTTTGGCCTCCCATGACTGGTAGGCTGTCGACATCCTAGGAAGCTTCGATTTTTGTGTTTTCCATTACATATTCAAATCGACTCTTGAGAACCGGATCACCTTCTTCTTGTATATCAAACAACAGTGAAATTTCTTCATTTTTAGGGGGCATAAGACTTTCCAAAAATTCCCTTGGGTTTCCAAACTCATATGATATCTCTCGTGAGTTGAAAAGTTCGATCTCAGCTTCATATTTCTCCGCCAGCACTTCTAAAAAAACTTTCTTTAGCTCAGGTCGATCATTGAATCTTAAGCTGGAACAAAAAACCTCTAGAAGGTCCTTACTTTGGATTTTAGCCAATATATCTGATATTCCGCAACGAAACTCTTCAAGGGGACTAAACACGGAATCTTCCATTGGTGGGGCTGATGTCGTAATGCGACTGGTCTCCCAGTGGAGTCTTATGTGAAAACACAGATAATCAGTGGCCTGCTGATCACCAGTGGAGTCTTTTTATCATTCAGGAATTGTGGAGTCGCCAGGTGGATGATTTACAACTTACTGTCCACCACAGTGGTTTACCAAATCAAGGCTGATTGGTCTAGTCCCCAACGGAGTGACCATTATGTTGGGGTTCCCATATTTTGGCAGATTTTGCAATACCAAAAGATGAGACAACATCAGAACCACTTTGGGGCCCTAGGATCTAGCCCTCCTGGACCCGGAGAGGGATCTCTCCAAATAGAGAAAAGAATGATATATCTTTGAAGCTCAAGATGAGATGTTAGGATAGTTATGAAGCACAAAGGAGGCTTTAAATGATTTGGTTGGTTGGTTGCTGGGTTGGCCAGGAAACCATAGACCGAGAAAGTAATGGGAGAAAAAGGAGACAAAGCAGCAGGATGTTTCAGCAGGGAGGATGGGTTTAGAAAGTGCCATCCATTGGGATATGGAGTCATGAAAGGGGAATTACATGCAACAAATAGCCAGGGCTTTCAGAGGGAAAGTCATCTATACTAAAGGATCTTTTAGATAGATGATGGGATGGAACATTAAGGACTGAAATTCAAAGAAGGAAAGAAAACCAAATTTCTGTTTATAGATCAGGTCAGAGGTCATTTAACTCCAGACCTGCTTGGACATACTTAAAGGCAGCTCTCAAAGAGGGACAAAGGGGCAGCTTATAGATCAGACCAGAGGTCACTTAACTCCAGGTCAGCTTTAGCATGCTCCAAGGGAAAACAGAGATAAGATTAACAAAGGGATCTTAGGAGGGTCAGCTGGTTCCACAAGGATCCTAGTGGACAGGGCTAACTCTGATCCCCAGTATTCCCAAATCTTCTAGCTTGAACCCAACAAGAATGTCTAAGAACTTATTCATTTAATTCATACATCAGAGTGTAGGCAATATCATCCACTACACTGGTTAAATCAACTGAAAACAATTCTCAGAGAGTACATAAAGCAGAAGAAATTTAAGGTAGGGAGAGAAGGAACATAGGGCACCTAACAAGGGTGAATCCTATGTTATACTTCTATTGCCTACGAGAAGAACATGAAACAGTATGAAAATGTAATAAACAGAGTTAGTAAAAACATCACTAATAGCAATAGACCAGGATCCTGTGAAATGTGCTTTGATTAATTGATGCAAAACCAGTCATGTACAATAAGCCCAATGGCTAATACAATCCAAACTTTCTCCTCCCAGCCTATTACATACAAAATACTTTGTAACTCCCTCCCAAGATTTTTCTAACAGTCAAACTGAATCCCTCTAACAGCAACGACAACAACCGAACAACTAAACAACAACAGCAACCTTTACAATTCGTTCTTGGGAATTCTTATAGGAGAAAGGCAATAACTGGGGTAGATGAACATTAAATTTGTTTTATTAAAATAGAATGGCGGAAGTGCTCTCGCCCATACTGATTAATGGCTCTGTAGCTCTGTATGTACTCTGTAGACTGTTTGGGAAGCCTGTCAGGCCAAGATTGACCTCTGATATTTCTTTTAGAGTCCTTTCTGGCTGGAAGGCCCTCTGCGCTAGCCTGCTAGAATAAATGCACTGGTGGAAAGGCCGCAGGGTCATCCATGCTTCACAATGGTGGTTCTGATAGTCTTTAAGGGGTTTCTGTCAGGGCAATTAACTGCTTCTGGCATTGGGGTGGCTTGGAGACTGTTGTAGGAAGGTGTACCTCTAGAGAAAACATGCTCTACTATTAGGTAGCATATTTATGACTTGCTGGTGTGCTCATTAGTCTTCAAGCTGAACCTTGAGTCTTTTGAACATGGGATTAGTACATTAAATCTCCAATTATGGGCTTGAATCCCTCAAATCCGCCTCTGCTACTTCATTTGGCTACTGTAGTGGCCTCTTTGTGATCCCTGCAGAATAAATTAAATCAATGTAAAATCCATGGATGGTGGTGGAAGATCTACTGTGGAGGCCGGAGGAATGGTGGCGAAATAGTTGAGAAACAATGAAAGTGGTGGAGAAATGATAGCATAGTGTAAAGCCCAAAGATTATCATTTGGGAAAATTACACAGGAAAACATGAAGAGACAATGAACAGAGCCGTGAATTTGGGACCCGGTCATGGTGGAGGGCGATCAGATCTGGGTTGTCGATTTCAAATATGGATGAACGGCTGCGATCGAATCGGGCAATCGCAATTAGCGGAGGGACAAGGGTGACACATTTCAAAATTTCGATTGCGATTGGCGGTGAGAGCGCAATTGAGCGTTGACCGTTGGATCTGGAGATTAGATCGACGGTTCACGTTCAATTGGAGGGAGAGTGCGATCGGGGATCGGGAGTCAGGACTTGCGATTGCGATCAGAGGTCGGGGCACGATTGGGCGCTGACCGTTGGATCAACAAGGAAAACAACGGTGGGGATTTAATCGGGCAATCACAATCGGAGGAGGGACAGGGGTGACACACATTGAAACTTCCGATTGCAATTAGTGGGGACAAGCGAAATTCGTTGGATCATGGATCAAACGGGCGGATGGGTTTAAATCGGGAAATGATGGGGAAGGCTTGCGATTGCGATTGGAGGCCGGGGCGTGATTGGGCGCTGACCATTGATTAGCAGGGAGATGGATGGCTATGATTTGATCGGGAGATCTCAATCGGAGTGGCACCACTGGGACTTGCGATTGCGATCGGACGGGGGGTTGCAATTAGCGCTCCATCGTCGGATCTGAAGAGTAGATCGACGGTGTATAACATATCGTGGGACTTAATATAATAACTGATCGCATCGAAATTTTTCAATGTAGCAAAGGAACTTGACCTCCCGCCGATCTTCCGATTGCGATTAGTGTTTGGGACTTAAGCGCTTAGTCCCAGCGCCGGGGCACGTGTGGGGAAGTGGTTGGGGCCTACGGTAAAGGGGCTAAGACCTATTACAAGGTCGTAAAGTGGGTTTTAACCCATTTAAATGTGATTTAAAGGTTTGGAAGGGGAACGATAGAGGAATAAAGGGGGAAAATGGCCAACAAAGGGTAAGGGAAAAATTTAAAGGGGATTTTTGGGGGAATTTGAAGGGTAAGAAGGGAAATAGAAAGGGAGACAAAGGGAGACAAAGTAGAAGCTAAGTGGGGGGTGAAATAAGAGGGAAAAGAGGCCTTTGGGAATTTCTCCACAAAAAAAAGAGGCTTTATCATGGAAATCAGCAGAGGGAAATTTATCAAAGGACACCGGGCACAAAGAGGCTTCAGGGATGATGTTTTTTCAGAGGAAATTCATTCCTGGAAGGCTCAAAAACATTTTAGCCCCCTATTTTCTTGTCAAAAATTTATGGGGGGCTAACGCTCATAATTCATTATGTTTTAATCCAGTAAGTGTAGCTAGCCTTCCTTGTGAATGCTCTTGAAAATTTGATGCAAAAACCTAACATTTTATGACTCCATAGCCAAATGGAATTAGTTTAATAGATATACTAATCTAATCAAAAAATAAATCTTCTCTATTATTATAACTAGCCTAATATCAGATTCATAAAACAAAGCTAAATATAAAAGAGAGATCCCTCTCTGAGTCTAGGAAGGCTAGATCCTAGGATCAAAAGTGGTTTTGATGTTGTCCTATATGATTATTCTTTCCAATCTTAAAATCATGGAATGATAACAGGGTCCACTCAGTGACTACGTCGTCTTTTATGCAGTGATGGAATCCATCTAAGCATGAAAACCACTCCTGTAGTTCGTGCACAAAGGAACAAAAGAAAAATCCATGCACTTATGTACAAATATATTTTTGTACCCACTATTCATGTTGAGGAGGTAAATCCCCTCTGCGGACAGAGGCGATCCCTACTAGCCCAGCAGGGGTCTAGCAACAATCAAACAATGTTACGACGCAAGTTCCTAGTTACGAATGAAAAGACTAGAGATAGAAGCCTACATGGATTCCAACACTATTATCTGAAGAAGAAGTGTCCCTGTTCCTCGACCTTGGCAGATCAAAATCCCTCCACGATCTCCACGGATGAACACCTGCACATGGAAGAAACGAACAGATACAACCATAAAATCCGTCATACGTAACCAAACATCAGTCAGAAAGGATGTCACTCACATTAACATGATGGAAAACATAGTGGAACCATAATCGTAATCATCTATTAAATAACAAACGAAGAGAGATTACAACCAAGTTCTGACGTCGCGGTCTCCTTCAGATGGGTCTCCAGTCGTCCACGTCTCGCAAAGCTCACCAAGGAAAGGGAAAACCTCTCTGGAGTCTCTCGACGATGGTCTCCTTACTTGAGTCGGCCTTAAGGGAAAAGAGGGCTCTTTACAGCACAAAGGCTCTTGGGAATATGGAGATTCAAAGCTTATGCACTTCAAGACTAGCTTGCCATGGGATTGAGCAGGCTTTTATAGATGGGGAAGGAGGGAGTTGGGATCCCTATTATTATGGGATTGGCCCTATCAACAAGGAAGGTTCCATGGGAGGTGGAAAAACCACTTCCCTTCCATAGAACTCCCGTAGCCAAACCTCCCAACTCAAGATAGGCAATGGTTTCTGAGTTTGTTGGAACTCAACTTCCGCCATCTTTATTTAAAAAACAGTCCCTAAATTGGGTGGCGCGACTACTGCTCTATGACAGAGCGCCAATTGGCGCGACCTCTTTGCAGGATTTTCCTCATTGGCGCGAGTACTGAACTGCTCGGCCGCGCCAATGCAAAAAGAGATGTTTTTCATGATTTTTGCAAGGAGATGTCTCAAGGGAAAATGAAGCTCATGCTTAGAGGAATGCATTGATGATGTTTTCAAGGCATGACAATGTTCACAGGTCACAAAATGGGTCCTCTATTGTGCGGGACGGGGAATGGTAGGGACGATGACAAATTACTGTGTAACAGATGCCCCCTAAAGTATGAGGCCCGAGAGAGAGAGGGGTGAAATGCTTTATGAGAACATGTTCAACTGAATGTCCACCGTCGGAAAACCTACGTAGAAAGATACAACTGATATCTCAAGTACATGATGTATATGTGGTATGGACGCAGCCATCAGAAACAGAGTATGCTATAATCCGGATTCAGGGTATGGGCACAGCCATCCAACTAAGATCAAACAAATAGACTCAGGTATGGTCGCAGCCATCCAATCAGTGAGTCATGTACATAATGATAATAATACACAATCGCAGCCTGGATTACAACAGACACAATCCAGGGTCTTGTGCTCCATCTCGACCCAACAAAGTACAAGTTCAAGCATGTGAATATGTGAGCTGAAGTCGAACATGCAAGAACATCGTCTGATTACCAGCTAATGATGAAAGCTTTTAACATACGTGAGAGAAACCACCAATAATGACAATGGTCCTCAAGGTACTACAGGTACAATCTACGGCGTGCAAATAAATGAGTTGATGTCGAACACCCGCAGAATCACTCGATCAGAGGTCAATGATGTAAACCTCATGTCGAATGCGACGAACCTGCCATTGAGGCATGCAGGCTCCAAGGTACCATAAGGAGTCTCTAGATCAGCTTCCTGGATAATGAGCTGAAGTCGATAGGAAGTGACCTTGATCGAAGGTGGGCCATAATGTTTCCCACATCATCGACATGAGACAGAGGAACATAATGTTTTGTTGTGAATCAGGATCGTATGAGAATCAGAGGAAGGTTGATATTTGCAGAGGCCAATTTCTCTTGAACATATAAATGGCACAACAGTGGACTTGGCAGTATTTGACATCAACAGATCAGAGGTCAAGGTGACGAGGCAGTGAACAGATGAGAGGTCAAAAGGGATTACCCAAACCCACAGAGGCAAAGTGAAGCAATGAGATGAGATGTCCCCAACCCGACACGAATGCAGACAAGTGCCATGTTCAAGAGCGACATACTACCGACGACAACGATGATGGTTCCATTTTCCCCCACCTTTTCTGGCGAGTACCCCAATTATTTTTAATAACAAGCTTGAAAGGGATATCATATGCTTGCAATATAAGTCCACCCTTCGGGCGAATCCATCCTAGTGCACTTAACGAGTCCTAGGAAGGAGGAACTCGGAGAACGTCATTTTGACTAGATCCGATGTCATCAGGGTTTAATGAGTCTGACAAAGGAAGAACTTAGCGTCTTTTCATGTTTAGAGAGTTTGAAAAGACAACAGAAAAGAAAACTCCACAGGTCCCTTTTCGTAACTAGTTCCCCAGATCCGAAAAGGTAGAAAACAATATCCGGGAAAACCTCCTAGTCGCGATAGGCTAGGGTATTCCTTTTTCGTAATCAATCCATCCCAGCCCGAAAAAGGGTTAAACTTATATTGGGTGGATGTCGATTCGTGTCCATTTTAACGAGATCGAAACGACAAGGGCCTCGGCAATATTTTCATATTTAGAGAGTCAGAAAAGAGCTGAAAGATGACTCCAAAGTGACTTTTTCGTGTATTTACCGAGTCCGAAAAAGTATAAAATACAACTCGTTTCCATCGTTTAAGTCACAAAAACTTGCTGCTGCACATACCAAGCAAGCGTAAAATCCATTTTCGACATAACACATGCAAATATTTGATAAAAATAACTTTTAAAACTCATTTAACGTCGAAAAAGTTATAAATATGTCAAATTGGTAAAAATAAAATTACTTTTACTATTTACTTGGTGGAAAGCAACAGTGGTCCTTTTGGAGCAGAAACTTCTGACGGTGATTGCGACAAATCCAGTTGATCATTCAGCTCCTTGTCTATCACAGGTAAGAGGCGTTCCCTTGCTCTTCATTTTCATTCATTTTTTAATAAATTTCCCTTCAAAATCAGTTCTACGCGGCCATTTTTAAAATTTTAGGGCTGCGCCCATTGGCGCGGGTATCGGGCACGGACCCGCGCCAATGAGCTCTTTTATACAAAGGGCTCGCGCCACGTGGCACGGCTGTTCATAAAACAGCCGCGCCAGCGGCCGAACCTAAAAATCCGCCCAAAATTTCGACATTTAGACTAAATGGCATGGAATTTGAAGCTCATCAAAGATCTAACTAAGGGTTTTTGACCATATGAATGCAGGTAATCACTCAAAATGGCAATTGAATGGAAAGAATGAGAGCACGGAGAAGAGGATGAACAAGCCATGCAAAGTCAAGCTTGCATGAATGCACTTAGAAACTGTGGATTGAAAAAGTTCTTCCTCACACCATGTTTACGAGCTCAGCCCGAGCTCCTCCAGTATTTAATCAGTATCTGGGACGAACAAGAACAGGTGTTCAGGTTACGAGACCAGGTATTAGAACTGGAGGTCACCGATGTTTATTTCATCACTAGATTGTCCCGCAGAGGTCCAAGCCCTGTATTGACTGGAAGCAGACCATATGGGGAGAAGATGGATGAAGTGATGGCACGGGTGTGCCGAGGGGCACAAATAGGATCAGGAAGCAAGAAGGTGGATATCCACACTATCCCTGATCTGGCATTGAGAGTGGTTATCCATACCATCACGTGGGCTGCTAGGTCACAGGCTCCGCACGAGGCCACAAAGGCCCAACTCCTGCTGGCCTCAGAATGCATGGGTCCCTTACTATTTAACTGGGCAGAAGCAGTAACAATCAACATGAAAAGGAAGCTCACAAAGTGCAAACAGGGGAAACTGAAACAGTTCGGTTATGGTTCCATCTTGGTATCGTTCATTCTGGAACGCTTACCAATCTTCCAGGGCTAAGGGGCCGCAGTGGCAGATCCGATACCACGAGAGCCAAGAATGGCTCGCTAGGTAGCATTGATGCCCAGATCTGGAGGTGGCCAACAGATGTCCTGGAGGCCAGAGTTTTTTGGGTGGTTACGGCGCCAGCGGATTGTCGTGGAAGACTGGCCCTATGCAGGAACTGCCTTTACGAGGAACCCAGATCTCCCACTACCAGAAGGAGACGACTGGGACGAGGAGTTGGGTAAGACCTCATGTTTTTGATTTTATTTTTATATGTTTTTTTTTTTTTTAATACACATTCGTCCTAACACAATCATATATGCATGCAGATGTGGGACCTGAGAGACCAGCTGGGATGTCTCCAATCTCCCGAAGGACACAACTCGCCCCTCAGATTTAGGGAGAAGGCACCGGAGGAGAGGAGCTGATCCAGAACCTCGAGGGGATTGCCCACGGGATCCCAGACTATGCCCGGCTAGCAGACGTACCGATGGCATACCAGCACCACACGGTGGGAGTTCTGAGTCGGATCCACCGAATCCTGAGGCTCTTAGTGCGTGCAGTCACGTGCTATCATGAGCACCATGCGGATTAGTCCTTATGATTTATACCACACCTATTTTTTGAGAGACATACCATCTCTGGATGTACTGAAGATGACTATGCATATTTTGACTTTTGTGATGCACACTGTGTAGACATTTCGACACACACACATATATATATATATATATATATATATATATACATACGACTATTTTGGATGGATCTTTCACATGTGATGATGTTTTCTACATGTCATGCAAATGTCTAATACAAATGTAATCTAATGTATCAGTTACATAACAAACGACCCAATGCGAAATGTATTCACACAATGTATCTACTCACACATTTCATTTTTATGAAAGCTTAAAAGCATAGATGAACACACACACATATGCAAACTATGCTTTAAATGAGGAAGATGGGCATGCCCCCCAGCATGGTGTCTCAATTCGAGGTGCATGCCCCCCAAGCTTCAGTCCATTGAAAATGGAGTGAAGGTTCAAAACAAAAATTCGAATTGAACATGCTTGTGTTTCATTATTTTAACGAGGTTGACACATTTAAAAGAACTATCCTCAAACAACTTGTTTCATTGTTTTTAGGAGCTCGACACAAGTGAAAGAACTATGCTCCGAGAACCTGGTTTCATTTTTTAAAGAGCTTGACACAAGAAACCGTGCTCTAACTGACTTACATCAAAATGAACAGGAAGGCGGCGCTTCCAAGAGTTCCACTCCTGCTGGAAGGAAAACATCCTGGAAGTCAGGACCCAATGCCCCCAGTACACTATGCACAACGACGTCTTCACTAAGTACGGGCACAGGGTAGGTAGACACATAGTTGACCTACGGTGGAGCAGATACAACGGGTGAATAAAAACCGGGAGGGGGTGATGGCGGACCAGCTGCCACATTAGGACCAAAGAACGAAAGCTGATCAATGGTCACAATCCTTCCTTCATGCGGAAAATAGACCACACGGAAGAGGGAGGAGACGAGCGCTCCCATGGCATAGGTGTAATCGCACCCCAGGAGCAGATTGAAATCCAAGGGGCCTGGAACGACCATCATGTCCATATGAATGGTTTTACCTGCCAAAGTAACAGGTAACCTTGGAAGGATCCCCAATGGTTGACTCGTTCTTCTATTGAATGTCAATAGATTCTGCGTAATGGGCGCAAGCGGTGGCGAACCGAAAGCTTGCCAGATAGTTGAAGACAGAATACTAACAGAGGCACCTTCGTCTATAATGGTGCTGGGTACAACCAGACCAAGAGCCTGTACTGTGATCTCGAAAGGCACATAAGACAGAAGGCGAAATCCTGCAAATCGATTCCAGTCAAAGGAAGTGACCAAACTACTCGGAGGGGCTACCATCGAAATGCGAAGGTCTTCCCCTGATGTTACGGAAACAGAAGCCTCCTCCATGACCTCCATCTCGAAGGCGGGAGGAATATCCTCCGTAGTCTCCATCTTGGGAGGCGGAGGAGCAGTTTCTTGAAGTACAGGGACAGGAGAATCTTTCTCCAAGTCTGAAGAATCTGAAGAAATTAGAAGGACATGGGGGGTGTGAGGTCCTCTCTCGACAGAAAAGACCTGGTGTACCGTAGACGGGGCCAGTTCAACCTATCCGACGACCAATGGTTGGTCAAGGATGGATTCGTGAAATTGAATTTCTGGGGGAGTGGGATCAACCAGGGATGACTCTTGACCAATTGTAGGATGAGCTGGCGAGGGACTCAAAGAAAGCCGATTATAACTAGGTGGAAGACGTGGTGTAGAACCGGTTGGGTTGTCCAAAACTTGTTTGGCTTCATCCATATAAGGACAAAGGTGAATGGCATGGTGCCCTTCACACAACTTACAGGGATTGGTGATCTTACCCTGATTCTTAAGAATCTTATCAACAGCAGCTGCAGACGTGCCCCCAACTTGACTCCCGGAAGTCAAAGGCAACTACGGACGGCCATCAGACCATGCTTCGAGCACCTTGGGGATGTCAGGTTAGTCTCGAAGAAAATGGTCTCCCGTGCACAACAGGCAAGGGAACTTGACTTTCCGTGGAGGGTTGGAAGGTTTATCGAGAGGAGATATTTCAGAAACAGTGGCTGCACTTTTAGCCTCTCACTTATCAGACTTCTTCTTCTTTGTCTTCTTCTTCTTCTTCTTAGCCACCTGGCTACTTGAATCCAGACTTTCACCAGGCGAAGTAGAAGAGGAGGACGCAAAAACGGGCGAAGAAGGGGAGAGGTCCACCTTGGAATCAACATGATGTTGTTCAGGTGGATAAACTGATTGAACAGTAGTGGAGACATTCGGGACAACAGAGGTTGAGAACAACCAAACAGGCAACCCAACAGTTAACCCAGGAAGGGACAACGTCACCATGTAAGGAGCACCAACATTTCCAAAAGGAGGAAAATGACCAGGACTCCCTTCTGAGGGGATTCCTTGGTTGGTAAACTCTGAAAAATTTGCCATCAAACTCAAAACCACACACGGGCTGAAAAAGAGTTAAGGGCACACGATCAAACGGTCAACAAGCAATATCTAAGCAGGCGTGTAATCGTGGGTGATTAATTTTACCACATTGAAAAGTAAGAAACTCTATCGTTTCATATTTTAAGAGTCGAGAAACAACAGAAATATGACTCTATCTCTTTCAGATTTGACACAAGCGTGAAAGGACAAGCGCTCGATGGTCTTTTCAAGTTTAGGGAGTTAGAAAAGACCAAATGACTGCTCAGGAAAAACTAGGCACAAAGGGTGTACCAAATATCCGTGAACTGCAATATACACCTTGGTTTCAATAATGAAACATAAATCAACCAAGGACTTTTCGTACGTGCAGGCAATCTCTCCGAATGCTGTGTTCGGTGTATCACGGGTATAGGGCGGCAGACTCGGCTTCCTGTGGATAAAGGATTGAAAACCTAGAGGGGTCTCCCTTTATATACGTGACGGTACGGGGAGCACAAGTCCGTACTAGCGCTATCTAAAGCCAAACGGTGAGCGACAGCTGCTAGGTTTAAAGACGCTGGAACACGTCTCTAGCCTAGACCTCTAAATATGTTTCGTTAAGTTTCAATGCTGCCTTAGGTTAATTGAATAGATTTTAAATTTGATCTTCGATTAAGTTTCAATTTTCAGGCCCTATCGTATGTAGTGTCTTAAAATACTCCTAAATGCAAAGCTACATGCCACAGTCCAACATTTCGTTCGATGAAAACTAATTAGAGAAGAGTTGAGAGATTTTACACAAACGAAATGAACGGAAGACAATAATGAGATCTCTAATGCAACTAATGAAATTGAAAACTTTTCATTCAGATCACTAATCACTAGCAAAATGGAAAAGATCACAATTTGCACTAATCAACAAAAGCAAAAGAGATATTTTTTTTTTTTTTTCAATGTCTGATAGCTAATATGCACTAAACAAACTTGAAAACAAATGGAACAACTTTGAGAAACGATATTCGAGAGAGCGAAACAAACAAATTTCACTCACCAACACAAGCAATCAGATCCCCAAATCGACCAAAGTCTCTCAAAACAAAGAAAAGACTCAAAAGCTTCCAATGGACCGTGTGATCTAGGTCCAAGGCAAGACCAAACGAATTTCGAATGAAGGAATGAAAAATCACCCAAAAATCGCAACAAAACAATAAAAAACTACTTAGAGGGTGTGGAGAATCAATCAGACATTTGACAGGACAATCAAAACACCAAAATGCCCAAGGAGGGCTCGATACACTAAGCCACTAGATGCCTTAGGGCTTAAAACGTGAAATTTGTAGATAAAAGCAAACAATCAAAGGACGGAGGTGAATTCCCAGTCAAACAGGACTCCAACACACTCAGGCAGTCAGAAAATCAAGAAGAAAAACACTGACCAAATCCAGAGAGCTCAAAAATGAGGAAACTCAAAAACCTTACAGGAGTGGCGCAACTGTAAGGATGAAACTGGCACCAGAAAGCAATTGGCGCGGGCTAAACAAAAGCAACATGTGCCAATTGGCGCAACTGTAGGGTTAAAAACCGCGCCAGTCGAGTTTCTCAGTCAAAATTAAAAAAAAGGCTACTCCAGAAATAGATCAATGCAAACTAAGCAAACCAAGAAGCAAAAACAGTGAAAGAACCCAACCCAGAAGGTTCATCAAGTAAGGAAAAACATAAAATAATCAAAGCGAGACAACAGAAACGAGACAGTGAAATCTGGACGTCTCCCCAGTGGAGTCG
Source organism: Pinus albicaulis (assembly GCA_034641835.2). Classification (NCBI taxonomy): domain Eukaryota; kingdom Viridiplantae; phylum Streptophyta; class Pinopsida; order Pinales; family Pinaceae; genus Pinus; species Pinus albicaulis. Next base: position 503,224,969 of record CM076572.1, on the reverse strand, counting down.
CCAAATTGTTGAGGAGGTAAATCCCCTCTATGGACAGAGGCGATCCCTACTAGCCCAGCAGGGGTCTAGCAACAATCAAACAATGTTACGACGCAAGTTCCTAGTTACGAATGAAAAGACTAGAGATAGAAGCCTACCTGGATTCCAACGCTATGATCTGAAGAAGAAGCGTCCCCGTTCCTTGACCTCGGTAGATCACAATCCCTCCACGATCTCCACGGATGAACACTTGCACATGGAAGAAACGAACAGATACAACCATAAAATCCGGCATACGTAACCAAACATCAGTCAGAAAGGATGTTACTCACATTAACATGATGGAAAACAGAGTGGAACCATAATCGTAATCATCTATTAAATAACAAACGAAGAGAGATTACAACCAAGTTCTGACGTCGCGGTCTCCTTCGGATGGGTCTCCAGTCGTCCACATCTCGCAAAGCTCGCCAAGGAAAGGGAAAACCTCTCCGGAGTCTCTCGACGATGGTCTCCTTACTTGAGTCGGCCTTAAGGGAAAAGAGGGCTCTTTACAGCACAAAGGCTCTTGGGAATATGGATATTCAAAGCTTAGGCACTTCAAGACTAGCTTGCCATGGGATTGAGCAGGCTTTTATAGATGGGGAAGGAGGGAGTTGGGATCCCTATTATTATGGGATTGGCCCTATCAACAAGGAAGGTTCCATGGGAGGTGGCAAAACCACTTCCCTTCCATAGAACTCCCGCAGCCAAACCTCCCAACTCAAGATAGGCAATGGTTTCTAAGTTTGTTGGAACTCAACTTCCGCCATCTTTATTTAAAAAATAGTCCCTAAATTGGGTGGCACGACTACTGCTCTATGACAGAGCGCCAGTTGGCGCGACCTCTTTGCAGGATTTTCGCCATTGGCGCGAGTACTGCACTGCCTTCCCGTGCCAATGCAAAAAGGGATGTTTTTCATGATTTTTGCAAGGAGATGTCTCAGGGGCAAATGAAGCTCATGCTTAGAGGAATGCATTGATGATGTTTTCAAGGCATGACAATGTTCACAGGTCACAAAATGGGTCCTCCATTGTGCGGGACGGGGAATGGTAGGGATGGTGACAAATTATTGTGTAACAGTTCATCAGACAAATTAGTAATTCTATTCTCTTGAAGCACAAATTCAAGGATATTTCTATCCATACAATCTTGTAACTTGTTTCTTGACGGACGCCACAACATCAAATCTGTAACGTTCTGAAATGGAAATCAGCAGCATTTTCACTGCTGAAATGTTCCTTTGTCTGAAATATGAACAAGGCTATGTCAGAGATTGACTGAGAGGGCTTTTACCAATTATTTCACCTCTAAAGAGAGGATGAGAACTAGAGGCTATCTAGCCCTTCCTCAGACTCTACCTATAGCTATGCAAATATTTCTTCCTCCGGAAGATCTTGCTCAAGGGAATGAGCTACAGCAATATGCAAAACATAAGCACGAAGAGTGACTTGCTCAAACTTCAAAAAATGTCACAGAACTCATAGCCATCTCATTATAATAATAGCAGCTAAAAATGTATACAAAATCTTGAGGGAAATGATGCTCAAGATGAACAATACCAATCCTCAAGGCAAAAGTACAAGAGAACACTGCTACACATGTGAACCCTAGCTATGACTACGTAGTCATATGGAGACACTGCAACATGTAATATGATAATAAAATGATATTACAATAATAGCTCAAGAAATGAAGGGGAGAATGCTTTCAACCCCTGAAAACACTACTACAAAACTGATACACAATCCTTAGAAGAATTGGCTGCAATACATGTACAAAATATGAAAATACAATAATGTCAGAGTTGATGGGTAGCTACAGCAACTCAAAATATACAATAGAAGGAGGAGAATGAATATGACCTGCAAACTGAAACAACCTCCTCCAATGGATTCCTTGAGTGGAAGGTTGATCCTGGCACAAGAAATCTCTTCCTCCAAAATGGTGGAGCAAACCCCCACTACAGAAAAGCTCTGAGATAACGCAGTCTATGGAAGGGAGTGCACCGATGAAGGTTGGAGAAGCTTGGCCTTCTGCCAAAATATGAAAATCAGCTCTAGAAACCCTCCTTTCCGATCCTCCCAATGAATAGGAACTCCTTCCTATGAGAAATGATCCAAGGAATGGTGTTGTGGAATCTCCTCCACAGCAACACCTGCAACACAACCCAGTCATTATGTTGTAGATGAAGAAATGGCTATGGCCAAATTCCTGAATATGGAGAAATGAAGAGCAATCCTCCTTGAGCTACTCAAGATAGGAGAGGAACTCCTAAACAGGAATCCCTCATGCCAAAGGCACTACAATTCCGCTGAACAACTGGAGATTGCAAATAGACTCAAAGTCCAAATATTCAATCATAATCTCTATGGTTGCCTTATCCTCCTTATATGAAAAATGATGTCTCTATGCCATGGAACCCACCCAATTAGGGTTTCCTTCCTCTAGAATTTTCCTCCCTCTCTAACTGCATTGACTTCCCAAGCAAGCTATACCCTCTCAAGCTACGATGTTGACTTGGTCAACATCGCCTCATCCTCATATGTTTGTCCCCTTTTCATACTAAGAGGTGCAAAAATGGATACTCCATGGATCCCTTCCCACTTCATGTGGAATTTTATTTATACAAATGGTTCTCCTCACCCATTTTATTTATCTCCTAGATAATATGAGAAAAAATTAATGTTCCAATTTATTTACAAAAATTTGGAACATTACAATCCTCTCGTCCCAAAGATTGCTTGCCCTCAAGCAAGTGAAAGGATAGACTTTGTATTCTTCTCCTCTATGTATAGCATCCTTGTATGATGATCTCCTCTAAGTGCAGTGATGCTATCTCATCAATCCAATCCTCCACAATGCTCCTCCTTAGCATGCAAGTAGCTATCAAGCCATCATCATGTAAGGTATAATGCTCAAGAGGATAAGAAGTGGTGTCTAGAGGTCCCTCCTTGAGGAATGGAGTCTGAAATATAATGGGACTTGTCTCCCCCATATGGTCCATCCATCCCCAAGCTATGTGCCATGCAAATTGAGTCACCTCCCAACTAGGCAACTCAGAAAAACTGTCATCCACCTTTGGTTGCGGCAAAGAAGGTGGGCTGAAAATATGCACATGGTAGACCGTATAGTCTACCCCACGCTGTCCATCTCTCCACTTAAGATAAGTGTAGAGTGTCTGCTGATCCTGGGCTGCAATAATGTTGGCATCAAGTGGCAAGAATAAGGCTGTACCTCTCAAGGTCTCTCCCCCAACATTGCAAAACATGCTGGCCCAAACATCTCCATACGTGATGAGTTGGGAATCATCCTCATATGGTCTCATACCCATCATATGGCTCACCTCATAAATAAACATTATTGCTGTTGTAGTGGACATACCATTTATCATGTTCCCATTAGAACATGTAATTCAAAAGGTGTGAAGGACTCCTCCCTCAATGGACACATCCATCCTATGTGTCTCCTCCTTAATCTTGCTCCTCATAAAGGCATGAACAATAGAATCATAGGGAGCAAATAGGAGCAGCATGCTTGCTGCCATGTGTAACAAATGAGAAGGAAAATGGTCCCTCAAGTGCAACCAGCGTAGCTTAGTCCTCCACTACCATAGAGACTGATATAAATTGTGGCTGCACAACCACTGGTGTGTTGCATCAATCTCCTCACAAGCTTGGGGAAGGTAAATGATATCTGCAGAAAGTTGAGCATGTCCTCCATGATATCTATCCTCCCTAAGTTCTCCAAGATAATGGCCATTAGCCATGCTTATGGCCCCCACTAAACCATGAGGTAGGCCATGCTTATGGCCCCCACTAAACCATGAGGTCTAGCAAAATGTATGCTCCTCCTTGGAGCATTCTCCTGCATGTGTATGGTTAAGGGATGAATACATATATCATAAAAATGATCATGTGAAAAGAAATGTACACCCTTACCATGTTCTCTACTCATATCAATCAAGGGAATCATAGATGAATCTCCTCTCACCCATACAGGAAAAAGGGGTGGTTGTGCTCATTCCCCCATCTCCATATGGCTAGTGCATCTCCTCCCATGTTGATCATCAGATGTCCTGTAGGTGAAAGAATCATTGGAATATCCCACCAATAGCCGGGAGTTCCAATGCAGACCTATCCTCCATAATGACAATGTAGGTATCTCCTCATGAAGAACATCTATCATATGGCTATCCTCCTCCTTGACATCTTCTATGCCCAAGTCACAAATTGGAAGGTTGCTATCCTTCCTATGCCGCTTCGGCCATAGCGCAGAATCTGCAATGAGAGTCGGCGTATATGAGGTTGAGGAAATGTATCCCTCGATCGTGAGTCTATCCAAAACTCTCACTGCTATCTCAAGATCTCCCAAGGCTCCACCTCTATAGAATCAATGAGTGGTGCCTCCAAGTGTGAAGCAACCATCCTTCTCTACTGAACTAGTGGATCCCTCGGTGAAATACCTCCATGTGTTGAGACATATCCATCAAGAGAAGACTGAACATATGGATGAACACTTATGTCCATGCCCTGACTACGCAATCCAGCCTCCCTCCTTGGTGTAATAACCTCTAAAATGGATATGGGTGAGTACTCCTCAAATCATGCTGCTAGTTCTTCTCCCCTTCTCCCCCTTGTGACTCCATGGTTTCACACCTCTCCAATAGTGGCACAGGAATTGTACCTTCATCTCCCTACATGAGATCTTAAGGATATTCCTGCAAAATGTCTCCATGCAATGAGACATAATTATCAAGATATGACTGAATAGATGAATGGAGATAACCCTCCATGCTTCCACTGTGCAATCCAATCACCTCCTCAGGTGCATCAACCTCCATAGATGAATAGGGATGTGTACTCCTGATCTCATGATGCTAGGCCTTCTCCCTACTTCCTCCTTGTGTCTCCAAGGTTCCACACCTCCTCAATAATGGCACAGGTAAAACATGAGATGTTTCTTGATCTCCATACATGAGATCCTGGGGACTTCCTTGCAAAGATGCAAGCATCCCTCTATGTGGAGCAACATCTCTTCTTCCCTCTGCATGAGGTGCTAGATCAACTCTAGATTTAACAGTTTTGTTGCCTTCAATATCTGCAACATGAGTGGGAAACCTCTCAATGATTGGATCCTCCTTTGGAAAAGAGGTCCCCATACTCCCTTGCTCCAAGATGTGAGATGAAAGATCCTTCTCCAACAAGTTTTGGTTCAGATTTTTTGCCTCCTCCATTATTTTATGAAGAGGCATTGTGTTTTCATGCAAGGGTTTTGTTTGGCCTTCTTTGTGCAAACCCATCATGTGTGTCTCAAGAATCCTCCCATCAACTCTCTTCACTAATGCCTTAGTGAAATTTTTATAAGATGTAATGCCATTATTCTTCAAAGGAAAGGATTCCAAGATCCACCAATCATAGGCCTTACCTCTCATATGCAGCGCTGCAACTCTGGTAGCTTGACTTTCCAGAATTTGGTGCTGCTGCAAAAAGGTGTCTAATTCCTCCACCCAAGCTTTGGCTGAACCGGCAAGTGAACCATAAAAATGTGATAGATAGGATCTACCATGATGCCTTATCTCCTTAGTCACTCCTCCCTCTTCCACCTCCCTCATGAGACTGTTGGGAATATGGTTGCATTGACCCTCATAGTGTGTGGCTGAATGCTCACACCCACTATGTACAAATCTAGAGTTTGCTTTAGTATCAAACCCTCTTGGGGATTATTCATCTGTTTCCCTCCTAATCTCCTTGAGATCTGCATGAATTCTCTGTGTAGATTTAGGAAGAAGCATTGTAAGCTTATCCCTTTTTCCTCCATCAGAAAATGGAGTCTTCTTCCTGCTCAAAATTTTGTCTCCTTCTTGATGAGAATAGGAAGTGCAGGGTCCTTCCTCCTCTCTTTCTTATTTCTCATCAAACTCCTTGGAGAGGTTCCTTCCAGATCTAAAAATTGATGAGAACAAGCTCATCCTCTTCATCATATTTATTTCTTCTTTCTTGTGCTTAGAGGCCATAGGCTGAGCCAAGAAATATGCTCAGATACCACTGTAATGTTTTGAAATGGAAATCAACAGCTTTTTCACCACTGAAATGTTCCTTTGTCGAAAATATGAACAAGGCTATGTCAGAGATTGACTGAGAGGGATTTTACCAGTTATTTCACCTCTAAAGAGAGGATGATAACTGGAGGCTATCTAGCCCTTCCTCAGACTCTGCCTATAGCTATGCAAATATTTCTTCCTCAGGAAGATCTTTCTCAAGGGAATGAGCTACAGCAATATGAAAAACATAAGCATGAAGAGTAACTTGCTCAAACTTCAGAAAATGCTGGAGAACTCATGGCCATCTCATTATAATAATAGAAGCTGCAAATGTACACAAAATCTTGAGGGAAATTATGCTCAAGATGAAAAATACCAATCCTCAAGGCAAAAGTACAAGAGAACACTGCTACACATGTGAACCCTAGCTATGACTACATAGTCATATGGAGACACTAAAACATGTAATATGATAATAAAATGATATTACAATAATAGCTCAAGAAATGAGGGGGATAATGCTCTCAACCCCTGAAAACACTACTACAACACTGATACACAATCCTTAGAAGGATTGGCTACAATAGATGTACAAAATATGAAAATAAAATAATGCTGGAGTTGCTGGGTAGCTGCAAAAACTCAAAATATACAATAGAAGGAGGAGAATGAATATGGTTTGCAAACTGAAACAACCTCCTCCAATGGATTCCTTGAGTGCAAGGTTGATCCCGGCACAATAAATCTCTTCCTCCAAAATGGTGGAGCAAACCCCCACTGCAAACAAACTCTAAGATAATGAATTTTATGGAAGGGACTATGCTGATGAAGGTGGGAGAAGCTTGGCCTTCTACCAAAATATGAAAATCAGGTCTAGAAACCCTCCTTGATGATCCTCCCAAGGAATAGGAACTCTTTCCTATGAGAAATGATCTAAGGAATGGTGTTGTGGAATCTCCTCCATAGCAACACCTGCAACACAACCCAGTGACTATGTTGTAGATGAAGAAGTGGCTATGGCCAAATGACTGAATATGGATAAATGAAGAGAAATCCTCCTTGAGCTACTCAAGAGAGGAGAGGAACTCCTAAACAACAATCCCTCGTGCCAAAAGAACTGCAAATTGAGCTGAATAGCTGGAGATTTCAAATAGACTCAAAGTCCAAATCTTCAATCATAATCTCTATGGCTACCTCATCCTCCTTATATGAAAAATGATGTCTCTATGCCATGGACCCCACCCAATTAGGGTTTCCTTCCTCTAGAATTTTCCTCCCTCTCTAACTGCATTGAGTTCCCAAGCAAGCTACACCTTCTCAAGCTGCGCTGTTGACTTGGTCAACATGGCCTCATCCTCATGTGTTTTCCCCCTTTTCATACTAGGAGGTGAAAAAATGGCTACTCCATGAATCCCTTCCCAATTCATGTGGAATTTTATTTATGCAAATGGGTTTCCTCACACATTAAATTTATCTCCTAGATAATATGAGAAAAAATTAATGTTCCAATTTATTTTCAAAAATTTGGAACATTACAAAATATCTCTCAAAATGATCCCGGTCGTGACAGAAGAAGAATTTGTTGGCTATAGGGGTCCTAACCCAAGTTCAGAGTTTTTGGATAGTCCAAAAAACCCTTCAAATACTAGCCCATTCGGCAGTGATATGCTTGCGTAGACCAAAGTCTCATGCAAATAAATATGGGTGGGTGATGGAACAAGGTTTCCGCACCCCAAGAGAGAAATTAATGAAGTGGTCCTCAGAAAAACTAAATGCAACTCATATCATTTGTAAACAAATGTGCGCAAAAATATATATCAGAATCACCTAGAAGGCATAGTCTTTAATAGAATGACACATAGTTCACAGATCCTTTAGCACAGATACAACATAATATAACCAGATCCAGATCTAACAATGAAAATACTTAAACAGGTCTATCAACCATCAATAAGAATTCATGATCATATTAGATATCCTTGTGCAATCATCAATAATTAAGACAAATAATGTGATCTTAAAATAACATAAGCAGTAAGATTCATAACACAGTAAACTTTCCAAAATTTTCGTTTTTATTAGCTTCAAATATGTCAATCAACTTTCCCTTCAAAACCCTTCCGTGCACACATGTGCAGAGTACACACATAGCTAGGAATAATTCTCCGTGCATACAGCCAACAGGAGTCTCTTAACCCAACCCAAACAACCCTTACAATGTATTACAGGCGCATAAACATTAATATCATGAACTTAGATTGATTACTTAGCTTAGACACGATCTATGTAATTATATACGCCTAACGCATAGATACTATGGTTAGAAACCATGGTTTGAAGCCCATAGTTTACCCTTCAGCACATTTACATTAAAATTAGGGACTTTAACCCACCCAATGCCCCTTGAATCCCTTTGTGCAGCGTACACATACAAAATTATACAAAATTACTTCATAAATTGTGCCTCCAGAGACCCCGCTCCAACAACATCCTCAGCCTCAGTTTTCTCGACACCTGTACCACTCTTTTCAGGATCTATTTCTTTCTCTAAGTCAATTTTATCTTTGGTGGTCATATTTATGCTTTTTATATGTCCCACTTGTTTTTCTGGGCTTTGATGGGGTCTTTGGAATGGATGATGATACACCCCCCATAGTGCACGACTCTAACCAAGTTGGAGGCCACTCTGTAGTGACACACACCAAGTCATCTTCTATGACCAAATACAACAACTCATACCTTATGCTCTCAACAACGCCCTTCACACTGATTTGAACACTGTGAAATTTCACCTTGAAGTCTGCAATCATCTTGTATTTTTCATACAAGGTTGGGGACAACCTTGGCTTTGAATGAATCACTTGACACAACCTAGAGTCAAAAAGAACCCAAAATATTTTATTTTCAATTATTCTTGATGGAATTTTGGAATTCAATAGAGTGGCGTAGCACACAACTTTGCACATCTCTAGTTCTATCTCAGGGAATTTTGCTTCCTCGAGGGTCTTCCATCCAATGAGGGTGACAAGGAGGATCAGCAAGGCATAGTAGAAATGTTTTCCTTCCTCCTGTGTCTTGCAAAAAATTTCTGAAAACTTCCTGCACAAATATTGTGCCAATTTTACTCGACACCCTTCTCACATTCTGTGGCAAGTGCAATAACATGCGTTAGGACTTCCTTCAACCTGCACTTCCTCATCATTTTGTAAGCAAGGACTATTGTTCCAAATTGGTCGGCTGGGTCACTAATTTCACTTACCACGAACCCTCAGGTATGGTGCAACACTTTGTAATATTTATTTACTTTGTCAGCGACCTTCTTCTCTTGACCCTTCCCACTAAATGCTATGATAGGGTCTACATCGTGGTCAGGAAAACTCATGATCTAACGGATCAGTGCAGAATCATTTGTTATGTTCTCCCTGAGCCATAAAAAATCGTCATGGATTAATGCGAGCAAATTTTGCACATAGATATCATTGATCGCGTTGTGCACGAAGTGTGGGATCTGTAACAAGTTGACCAATCCTAGCTTATGAAAGCCTAGTGCCCAGGGCATTAATTCAACCTTCACCACAACATCATCATATTGAATGCGATCTATGTACATGTTAGGCACGAGCTCTGGAAATCTCTCTTCATCAACGAGATCCCAATCCTCTATTTTTAGTAGTGGGATTTTAGCGAACATGTCACCCTCAACTAGTACATTCTCAGGAGCTTGGGGACATGCCTGAGACAGCAAATAACATCATCAGATTCCTAAATTCCAAGAAAAATTTAGAATTGGAGGCACTTGGATTTGAGGACAGAAGAGCGACAATTGTAGAAGTCAAGAAGGTACTCAATAAGAAGATCTTGATCACACATTTAGAGGAAAAGTGTCACAATTTAGAAATTGGTGTCAGTAGATTCTTTAATAGAATCAAGCCACTGACCAAAAGAGGGTTACCCTCACTGTTTGTAATAACTGATAAGATTATGGCAAGACAAGACTATTTGAAGAAGTTGAAAGATATTGCTAAGGATACATCCAAGTGTGAAGGGATTAAAGGAGAAATGACTGGAAGAGCTTTCCTTGAATCCATGAGCAGCGATATATTCATCCAGCATAAAATTAAATACATTTTTTTGTTGAGGCATACTTTTTTTAGATTCATAGAGACAAATGAGATATATCCAAATCTAATCAGGATAAATATTGCTAATGAGCAGTAGTGGGAAAATTTTTCTGACTACCAAGAAGGGTGAAGGCCACTGTATCAGCCAGATCAACATACCAGCATATCAGCTAGATCATCACAATAGCGTATCACTCAAATCTGCCATCACAACAACAGATCAAATCAAGCAGCAATGGCCTTCTAAAGAATAGGCCCAAATGTCAAATTAATTTCATCATGTCAACTTCGTGGTCACACTAGTCCAAATTTTCTTATTTTGTAATTAATAATAGATTGCCTATGTAGATATGACAATCATTGTAGAAATCAGTTAAATATTGCATACATTCTGAGTATCAGGTGTTGGACCCTAGATTGTAAACTTTTCTTTTGGAGAATTTTTTTTTTTGAGCTGGAGCATCAATAATAAAAGACCTTTTGCAAGATACTTGAGCTATGTTTATCTAGTGATTTAATTTCTTTTACAACCACTTCCCTACTCTTTGGAGGCGAGGGATAATTTTGAGTTGAGCCATTTCAGCTCAAGGTCCCAAGTACATGGTGAAGAATGCAAAATTCGACATTATGTTTTGTGTTGAGGTATAAAAGGTGTCTTTTTAACGCCTATTTATCCTACATTAATATCAATCCAGGAACGACTTTTTGTTTCAAGAGTGTACTCAGTCTGAGGCTGCAATTCAATCTAAGAGTAATGCTTTGCAATATGTAGTATAGTGTTGTAAATACAAGAGTAAACAGATGCTTGGAAAAGAAATATATCTACAATGACATGAACTTAAATGCTTGAAAATTCAATCATTCATTCAACAAACATCAGTCAAGGATGCAGTAATGATAGCTCTTTCCTTTAGAAACTAATGGAATTGAAATCAAATGGGAACAAGATAATCAATCTGGGAATGTAGGTAGGAATAACCAATATTTTTTACAGTTGATAATCCTGTCTTAAATCAATTAAAAGGAAATATAAATTAAAATAAAGGCTGCTAATGAAAGTAAACTAGGCAAACTCTCAAAACCAAACTCTTTGCAATCTGTAAACTAATTAATCTGAAATGAACGACAAAATTTGAATTGAACAACAATGTAAATGAACAACAAACTGTAACTAGAAGAATTGAACAGAAAATTATATTTAATGAATTTGAACAACAAACTCTAACTAATGGAATCAAATAGAAAATTATATTAAACAAAAAATCCTATTGAGCAGCAAACAAAAAATCCTGTCGACAACAAACTCTCTTGATCAACACTATGAAATGAATAGAAATCACATGAAATAGAAAATGGAACAACAACTGAAATAGAACATCAAATAATGAACAACAAATCTCTATTAAAACATAACAAGATAAATGATATGGGAATGAAGATTCTCGTTAGAACGGAACAACAATGCAATTCATCAATGTAACACACAGATATCAATAAGCAATTAAAAAGTAAATTAATTAACTTACAAAGTGTAAGGAAAAAAAATACAAACTGTCACACAACGATAACTAAAAGGTAATCATACAAGCAGTAGATCGATCCACCAAGGTCGGGCCCTTAACCACCAGTGAAACGCTGCTCGGCTTTACTCTAGAGTTAAGAAATTAAACGACAACAAGATCTTGTATTAATCAGACATAAACAACGTTTACAACAGACACTCTCTAATCACGAGAGTTAAGAAATTACAGAGTTACAAAAGGAGTGTTTAACCATAAATCATTCTCTCCCCTCGATTTCTAAAGGCACTGCCTTTTATAACAATTCGATGGACAAGAAAAGAAACAATGATAAGATTGAACAACGATCCCTCAGGATCGAAAGATCCTAAGGGATTCGCTTCATTTCTCTTTTTAGCTAGCACTTTGTCTTCTTATGTTGTAGTCGTGTTGTTCCCTGTCTTCCTTTAGCTATACATTATAATTTCCTTCTTATTGTATGGATACAGTCCTTTGCTGGAGGAACAGAAGTTACTCCTATTTTATCTCTGCCTCTCGAATGATGGTTTGCTTCACTTGCTTCCTGTTTTTAGAAAAAAAAGGAAATTTTTAGTCAATTTTCACAATAAACATGAGTCTTTAAAATTCTATCATAATCCTCCAATAAATCATCTTTCTAGAATAAAAATAATTATGTTTAAAGGAAAAAGATGAGAAAATACATGGTGAATCCATACCTTTTCCAATGCTCAACATACCCCCCTACTTACCCTTTTTCATGCCCTCATGAAAACCATAGTTTACATGTAAAGAAGTTAGAGAATATGCTAGATAAGGTTTTTCATTAAGAGTTCTAAAACCATGGTTTGCAGCTAAAGCTTCAAAGATGTGCCCTATATGTCCTTCATGTAACTCATAAATGGCTTTATAGTCTGTTGCAAGATACCATATAATGGGACTTCCAAACCTACAACCTAGCCATAATGGGCCTTCCCTCAAGATGAGGTTAGTATAGAGAATCAAGCGGTCAGAAGCTAATCCAAAATTTCTATAATTAAATGGCTCTCTGCCTTGAACATTCTGATTGGAAATACTCCATAGGACTTTAGCTGCTATATAGGCCAGGGTTCTAATAGATAGAAAATATTCTACCCCATCCGAGATAATTTCCTTGTGGACGGGTCCCAATGTTTGGATCACACCCTCCTTTGTCATTAGACTCTTCTCCCTAGCCCATAGTTGTAATGGGTGTTTTGGTTCACCCCTAACCCAAAGGTCTAGCCCATTTTCCTACCTTTGGAAAGTATTATAGGCCTTGAGACATTTCAACTAATTGACAACAAATAAAATAAATGCTTGATATTGGATGTCACCCACAAAAGGGCTGGGATTTATCTCAATGTCATTCTCCAATATAAGATTGTGAAAATAGAACTCACATAGCAGACACTGGACTTTAACCCCATAGAGTTTGCATAATTTTACAAAATCATCTGTAGTTTTTAATTCTATAGACTTTCATGCCCTAACTGCTTTAATTTTCAACTGTAAATATCTTTCTAATAAAAACAAAGCATAATTCTTGGCAGGGCATCTACATGCTAGAACATCTGTGTATAAGGAGCAAAGAGTATCCATTTGATTTCGGGCCATTTTTAATTCGTTCCTTACCTTTTCAGCTTTCTCTTCTACCTTCTGACACTTATAATAGGCTTCAGGCTCTAATGCACTGACGTCCTTTAGTTGCTGCTGTAATTGTTGATATTTCTTTTTGGAGACAATCTCTTGCTCAAGGTTTTCTCTTGCATATTGAGCCTGTGCCAGCTCCTCTTGGAGTTTTGCTATAGTAGGGTCAATAGAAATTTTTTTACTGCAGGCCTGTGTGCTTTCAGTTGGGGCAACTGCATCTGGAATAGCTCCCTTCTTTTCCATGCTTTCTTGATTGGGCTCAGCTTGGGTTTCCATAGTCTCTGCAATCTGGGGCTACGCTTTGGTGGCTACTTTCCTTTTCTTTGGGGTTCATTTGGTGGCTATGTTCCTCTGTTTTGGGGTTCGTTTGGGGGTTTTCTTCATTTTTGGAACCCTAATACTCTGGCTAAGTTGTTCCACTAGCTTTTGAAGCTTCTTCCGTTCCCTTCGCAGCTTCTCAAGTTCAGTTATTTTCTTTTTCCTCTTGGGAGGAACGGCTGTCCCTTTTTCTGTATTAAATTGCTCAGGTACAATTTGCTTTACAGTAGTCATTCCTTTACTTAGGCTTGCCTCTCTGTTTTATGCTTGGAAAACTTCTTCAGTGTTCATATGCTCCTGGCTATGTTCTTCAAGGGTAGTAACCTTAACTAGTTATGTTGTTCCTTGAGAGTCTTCCGTTTGGAACATTTCTTCAGTGTTCCCACCTTCTTGGCCGCATTTCTTAGGGGAAGTAACCCCAGCTGGTTCTGTTGTTCCCTGAGGGTTTTCTTCTTCTACTTCATCGAGTATTCCATCGGCCTTATCTTCACCAGTAACAACTTGTTCCTGCAATTGGTTTATCTCAATGTTGAAGTTCAGTGGGCTATGGGGTTTTATGTATTCGCTCATGTTGGCCAAAATTTGGGCCAATTTGTCCTCCTGCAATGGGATTTGAGGTGGACTTGCAATGGTGGTTTCATGAGATTCTTCTCCCTCTCTTTCATATTCATTGCTTTCTTCCTCTTGACATGTGTGATAACTTCCTTCTTCTGCACTGGTAGGGTGACTTTCTTCTTCTCCACTGGTGTGGTGACTCTCTTCTTTTTCACTGGTGTGGTGATTCTCCTCTTCTTCACCAGTGTGGTGACTCTCTTCTTCTTCACTGGTGTGGTGATTCTCTTCTTCTTCACCAGTGTGGTGACTCTCTTCTTCTTCCTCATTTCCTTCTTCCTCATCGGTGTGGTGACTTCCTTCTTCGAGTTGTGGGGGTTGTTCATCTTCCGAACTAGGAAATTCTAGGGGTTGGCTACTACTACCCTAAAAACCTTCTTTCATTCCCCTACTTCTCCTTAACCTGGAGGATTGTCTTTGTTTGATGGTTCTGCTGCTATGCTAGTAATTCTTTTGCATTTTGGGGCAGGTAGGGCTATTCCTTCGTCAATTGATAATATCAGTTCTTCCCAACTAGTCTGTTGTTGGGCAACACTGTAACTCACTATCAATATGATTAAGAAATGGTGGCTTACCACCATGTCTATATGATGCAAATTTCTTATACTTCGGGCGACATCATGAAATAATAAATTAAAATATGCAGGCAGGTTTACAGTACATTTTTTCTTTAATACTGCTAATAACTTAAGGTGGCGAGGTCTTACCACATCTTTTCTTCCATCGCATGTTATGTAGCTCTGTACCACTTTTTCCAATTCTATCCATGGTTCTCCCAATGTCTCTGGCTGAACTCCTTTCCCTTTGATGACCAGGGTCTACCCTTCATCCCGAAAAATTTTCATGACTTCTTGAAGCCTCACTTTCTTATGGGTCCATATGGTTCCTTCCACTAGCAGACTAGACACCTCAGTGATTATTGCGTCTGTTACTGCTATCTGCCTACCTCTAACCATGGAGTAACCTTCCTGCAGATTCTGTAAAAATTCAATGGCTACCATTTCATGAGGTTTTTTCAGTCTTGTGAGGTAGGTAATCCACCGTGATCTCTCCAGAATTTCTCGTGCAGCGTTAGAAACAACTAGCACCTGTGGCTCACTATGAATTGGTCATCCTCCCATTCTATCTACACACTGTTAATTCTTCACAAATGCATCGTAATGTAATGGAACAACACATCACAGTATATCATAAAAATACCGTTAAGCTTTTATTATTACCAAGAATATAGGGATTTGACCTGCATGCAGGCATTAAAAGGCATCCGTGCCCCCCTGAAGGATGATAGGTCGTCCTCGACCATCGAATATAAGAGCAAGGTATTGCACAACAGTTGTACAGTAGTAAAAAACATACGCACTTATGATACGATCAATAAAATTATTGCATTAATAAAATTTATGCATATTATTAAATTGTAAATAAATATAGAAATGTTTATGTAATGATTCTAGGATAAGGGAAAGGGACAACTGATGTGAAAACAAGTACTTATGTGGTCATTACCCATATAAAATATTATGATTGATTTATAGATATATTTCATGCATAATAGGTTCAAAACAAAGGGTTTAGGAGCATACTCTTATTTGATATTAGATAGAGATATAAGAAAAGGGTTTATCATTACTATTGATTTGAAAAGTGTGACTCCAATACCATCAACAGAGATTTGTTGCCCACAGATGTCTATAACCTTGAAAAAGTTGTTTTTTCACCCTTGGAACCATTATCCTTTATTTATGCCTATGGGAGTGTTGTTGTGATGTCATGATGGAGGCCACTGTGCTGGCTTGGTAACTAGATGTTTCACAATGACATTCACCAAGAAGGAGTGAAAGGTGGATAGGCCGGCTTGTGATGAGACCTCCTATTCCAAGGAATTTTTTATTATTATTTTTTTTTAGTTATCCATTGGATCATATCCCTAGTGTGGTGGCCATTAATGGGAATGGCACTTCACTTCTTCCTTATGATCATTGTAGGCCGGCTCTTGATGAGACCACTATCCTTGATCTGCCATATCATAGAATTGTTAGTAATTATATAGAGATTTTATTTTTTCTTTTTCCTTTTTTTCATATAGCACTTCCCTACTTATATATAGAGGATGGCCCAACACTCCTTAAGAGTAGGGATGGTGGAAGAAGTCTGAACATCTCAATAGAGAAAATATGCCCTTATTCTTATTCAATAAATAAAAATAAAATAGAGTTATGAGAATTTAGGGAAGAACCAACATGATAAAGATAACTGATCATATTAATTTTAGTGAACATAAAGACAGCAAAGTGATATAGATAGTTGTGTCCTTTCCTTTTTCTTATCACTACAAAACAATTTCTTAAAAATGACAATTTCTCTTGATTTGTGAATTCCAGTAACCTCTAATTTGTGTATATTTTCATAAATTGTATGTTTTCCTTTAAGAGAGTCATGAAGAATTCACAAAATTCCTTTGAATGATGTTCTAAAACAAGAAAAATGCACTAAAAAAAGTGTTATTCCTTTGGGAAGAAACAACAAAAAAAATCTGTGAAAATGTTGTTCCTTTGGGAAGTAACAGCAAAAACTGGCGGAAAAAATGTTGTTCCTTTGGAAAGGAACAACAAAATTGTTGTTCCTTTGAAAAGGAATAGTAAAAACACAGGGAAAAAACTGTTGCTCCTTTGGAAAGGAATAGAAAAAGCACACGACAGAAACTGTTGTTCTTTTGGAAGGGAACAACAAAAAAATTGTTGTTCCTTTGGAAAGGAACAGAAAAAACTTGTGAAAAAACTGTTGTTCCTTTTGAAAGGAACAAAAAAAAAACACAGCAAAAAAATGTTGTTCCTTTTGAAAGGAACATAAAAAATTGATGTTCCTCTGGAAAGGAACAGAAAAAATAAACACGTTGTTTCTTGAGCGAAACTGCTATTGTCCCTTAAAAAGGAACAGCTTAAGAAATAAAATCTTTACAAAAAACAAGCAAGATAAAGAGGAAAGCTTTATGTAAAGGTTTCAAAATGAAAGAAATTATTCATTGAATGGGTGCTGAGGAGGAGTTGTCTCCCTCAGCCAGAATCTGCATGGTATAATCTTCCTGTAATTGCTGGTAAAAGGACTCTCGATTAAGCGGTTTATGGTAGAGTGTTACTCGATGACCGTTTACTTTGAACGAATGTCCAGATCCATCAATGGTGGTTAATTTGATGGTGCCATTATCATGCAATTTTTGTATCTCATAGGGTCCAAGCCATCATGTCTGGAGTTTTCTCGGGAAATCCTAAAACCTGGAGTCATATAGGAGTTCCCAATCCGCTTCGTGGAAGATTTTTTCTTTGATGAGGGCGTTGTGCCATTTTTCTCTCTGTTGTTGAATTAATGCAGTGTGCTAAAGAGCAGAGAGCCTAATTTCATCTAACTCATTCATTTGTTGTAGCCTTTTGACCTGGGCTTCATTTAAATCTAAACCCACCTCCTGGGTTGTTCGTAATGTCTGAATTTCAAACTCTATTGGAAAGATGGGTTATTTTCCAAATACAAATTGATATGGCGAATAACCTGTGGTACTTCCCCATGTTGTTCGAACCACCCACAAGCCTTCTGGAAATCTATAAGCCCAGTCATGTCTGTGTGATGCAACTTTTTTTGTTAGTATAGATTCGATCACTTTATTCGTGCTCTCTACCTGGCTATTTGCTTGTGGGTGGTATGGAGTTGTGATTTTGTGCTGAATGTAGTAATTTTCTAATGTTGCAGCGATTCTATTACCTACAAATTGCGATCCTCCATATGTAATTACGTCCCTTGGGAGGCTGCATCGGACAAATATTTGGAAAAGGAATTGTATTACAAAGTCCTTTGTAGCTCTCGAAAGTGCCTCTGCTTCAACCCATTTAGTAACATACTTTGTTGCGACTAGGATGTATGTTTTATGATTTTATGGTGGGTTAATAGGACCAACAAAGTCGAGCACCCAACATTCAAATGGCTCGACTACTAACTGTGGGTTCAAAGGAATTTCGTCAGACTGTCCAGGGTGGCTCGCCCTTTGGCAACTATCAAAAGCCTATACAAATTTTTTAGCGTCTTTAAAAATTGTAGACCAGTAATAGCCTGTCTATAAAACCTTGTGGCCATTCCTACGATTTGAAAAATTTCTGCCACATGGCCCATCATGGCATGCTTTCAGAATATAAAATATTTCATCCTCTTGGACGCATCTCCTAATGTGCATATCTAATCCTGTATGAAACAGGTAGCCCCCAATCCAAGAGAATCGGGTACTATGTTGTACTATATGTTTTCGTTCATTGGGCATTAGATGCTTAGGTAATTTACCTATTGCTAAATAGTTTGCAATATCAGCATACCATGGGGTTCTAGCAGTAACGATGAACAAATGCTCATCTGCAAAGTGATCTTAGACTGATGCTGCATCTGTTGGTTTTGGCATTCGTGACAGGAAATCACGTACAAGGTTCTCTTTTCTAGGTCAATATTTTATTGTGATATCGAATTCCTGCAATAAAATAAACCATCTTGTTACTCTACCATTTGTAACAGGTTTATTTTCTAAAAAAATTATGGCAGAGTGATCTGTATATAAAACTACAGGATACCCAGTTATATAATGTCTAAATTTATTTAGAGCATGTATCACAGCTAAAAATTCTTTCTCAGTCACAGTATAGTTTAATTCAGCAGGAGATAGATTTTTGCTAATATAATATATTTCATATGGTTTCTTATCCTCTTCCTACCCAAGAACTACTCCAATAGCTGTCTCTGAGGCATCAGATGAAATTTGGAATGGAAAATCCCAATTTGGGCCCCTTAGCACTGGGGCTGTTGATAGAAGCTTTTTGAGATCCTCAGAAGCATGGTCACAATTATTTGTCTAGTTAAAATCAACATTCCTTGTTAGTGCATATAAAGGTGCAACTACTCAAGAATAATGTTCTATAAATCTTCTATAATAACCAGAAAATCCGAGAAAGCTACGTACCTATATTTGTGTGGTAGGAGTAGGTATTAACAAAATAATCTGAATTTTAGCTGGATCTACCTGAATTCCAGCTGCTAAGATATAATTACCTAATATGAGTCCCGCGGTCATCATCATGTGACACTTTTCATGGCTTAAGAAAAGCCTAATGTCAAAACATCTTTTCAACACCTTTTCCAAGGTTTCTAATGTTGGCTCAAAATCATCTCCGTAAGGTGTGAAGTTGTCATCATGTGACACTGCAAATGGGATCTGATTTTTGGTTTATTGATGAAACTGTTAATAATTTCATTCTATGTTTGGTCTTTAAATTCAAGGGCATCTTCTATGGTTAGTGGTGATCTAATATTTTCCATGAGATATGATACAGGTTGTTTCCTTGTTTTGATTATCGATAGGCTTGGTTGGGCTGGGGGATATAAAGCTAAATTATTAACATAGTTTCCCCTTGTTATAGTCATGTTGCCTTGTCAATAGCCAATGTAAGCATCAACAGTTGCCAACCAAGGTCTACCTAGGATCAAAGGGTGTCCATATATCCCTTTTCTGGGGTTGATAATCAGGAAGTCAGAAGGGTACTCCCAGGAATCTACTGATACCATTACATCATGCAATGTACCTTCTGGTTTGACTACCAATCGGTCAACCAGTTCTAATAAGGTTGTTGTTGGATCTAATGATGTAATGCCAATTTTTTGACAAGTGGTGGTTGTTAGGATTTTAATTGTAGCTCCCAAATCAACTAAAGCATTTTGAAATTATTTCCCATTTATTTTTACCATCACTATAGGATTTCCTGGGTCCTCATACCTTATAGGTGTTTCCATTCCTGATAATAAATCAGATAGAGTGCCGACTACTTGGAAAGTTGGGTTAGTTGTTGTTCTCCTCTTGGGCTTCCTTATACATAGTTCTTTGATGGTTTTTTCATAAATAGGGATGTATTGTATAGCTTGGAGGAGAGGGATTTTTATACACAAATTTTTTAATTCTCCCAGAAGATCAAAATTAGGATATTCTATTAGGTAAGGTATGATTAATCGTTCTGGGAATGATGGAGAAGAGGTTGTTGCTTGTTCCTGATTTTGTTGTTTAACAACATTCTCCTTATGCATTGTTTTTTTTGCGGGCAACCGGTCTTCAACTTGAAAATTTTTGTCTCCCTCTGTTTCTACTATGTGCCTAGATCTTAGTTGAAGGTCATTACACTCCCTCAGTTCAGTTTCTAGTTCCAATGGTTCGATTGTTTGAATATACTGAATTGGCCTATTATTGGGGTTTGCGTTGGGTTGGGCTAGGAGTTGTGGTCTTAAGTTGGTCTGGGGATTTTGTGGCAATGTATAGGGGCTTGGCAGTGTGGGTCGAGGGAGAGGGATTGTTCCAGCTAGCTGATTTGTAGGTCTTTCCAAGTTTGTTTTCCGGGTCTGACTCTGCGAGGTGGAGGGGGACCATTGTGTTGGATAAGCATTATTTTCCAAAATGGTGGACAGTAAGGAAAGTTTGGCCAATTGGTTTGATTTGTTTCATTTGGCCATGGTGATGTAGGGAATGGTTGTTGTGACCAATTGTGGAAAGGTGGCTGATTTTTCCACATTCCATTATATTGCTGAGTATTATACTGAGGAGAATGAAAAGAAGAGGATGGATCAATTGGCATACCTGTTTGTCATGGCTGCCATTTTTGGTGCTGATTGAGTAGGCATACCAATTCTGATTCTTCTTCCACCTCCTTGTAAACTGCTTTCAATCCATGGAGCGTGGGGCAACCTTTTGTGGAGTGATATTTTGTGCAGATAGCACAGACTTTGACTATATCCAATGGGCACTCTTTATGGCTGTGTTTCTTTCTGCATTTAGGGCAGAATATTGCCATATTTTTTTCTGCTTCTGCTTGCTTTTGTTTGGCTTGCATATTGTCGAATTGTGTTGTCAAAGTCCCTAGAATATTCATTTTAAAATCTTCTAGTAGATTTCCAATTTTTGCGCGGGTTATACTTTCACCAGAGATATTACTATCTCTTGTGATCATATCACATTCTACTGACTTTATTCTTGTGTTTCCTCTCAAACTCCTCATACATAAATCAATAATGTCAGCAAATTTTTTTTGACATATATCACCTTTGCCCATAATTTTTAATGTTTCAACCCATTGTTCCTTCATTCTTTTAAGTAATGTAATTTTCAACACATTATCAAGTAAGGGTAAAGATGCATAAGGTAATCTCTGGAGGTTGTATTGAAAGCGTTCTACATATTCCTCAAGTGTTTCATTAAGTTTTTTTGTCATCTAAAATATTTCATCTTTTAATTCCCTGGACCTACAATAATCCTGATATTTCTTTAGAAACAAAACTTTCATATGATCCCAATCATTTATAAAACCTCCATCTAACCCCATAAACCATCGTAAAGTTGCTCCTTTTAATGTGGAAAGAAATAATTTTAATTTTTGGGGATCAGTGGTATAGTCATACCCCCTGCATAATACATTGAATTCAAACAGAAATGCATCTGGATCTTCTCATGTTAAGCTATGGAATGTAGGGATATGTTGAAGAGGAATGGCCTTCATAGGTGCATTAATTGCAGTGTCCACAATGGGATATTACAGTGTGGAAGTTTGTTGAGGTGTTTGTTGGTTCTGGTTCTGGGCTATTTGATCGAATATGTGCCAATATCCTTTTGGGATTTCAAGGGAATTCCTAGGTTGACTAGAAGGAATAGGAATGACCTTGAAAGCACTCCCTTGATCTGGAATAATAAGTGTTCCTTGCTGGCCTACTATCTGAGGAGATTCAAGTCCTTTAGCTTTGTTTTGAATGATGTTGACAACACTTCCCTTATCTGGGCTGCTCACTATTTGGATTACTTCAAGAGGAGATTTTGGTTTTTCTGTTTCCCCTATTTCTCCTCCTCCGCGGAATTACTAGAGTTCCCTTCTTGCAGATAAATTAAGCGAGAATTCTCAATTTCTTGGGATTCTTGCTCAATTCCTTTTGTTTGACTATGTACCTCAGAAAAGGCTACAGATGGTGATTCTGTGGCTTGAAGGGAACTAGTAGGCTGTTTAGAAATAACTTTCCTATGTCCTACTGATGGCTGAGATTCAGTTTTCTTAAGGATTTTGTCAATGAAATTTGTTCGCCCAAGGGTCACCAGTCTCTTAGGTTTTTCAGGTTTAGGAGGAATTTTGTTCTGTTTAGCTTTTCTATTCATTCAAAAAGAAAAGAATTCATTCCTACCTAAAATTTTTACCCAATTCTGTTGTGAAGCGGGCCAGTCAACAAGTATGTTTCTTGCTCGGTACACAGGCTCTTACCTTCCATTTTTAATACCCAATTCTTCGGTAGCAGAAAAAATTCAAATATGAATCACTCTTTGTAAATGGCTAAACTCTCCCTGGAAATGGCACCAAAATGTTGAGATATAAAATGTGTCTTTTTAACGCCTATTTATCCTACATTAATTATCAATCCAGGAATGCCTTTTTGTTTCAAGAGTGTACTCAGTTTGAGGCTGCAATTCAATCTAAGAGTAATGCTTTGCAATATGTAGTATATTGTTGTAAATAGAAGAGTAAACAGATTCTTGGAAAAGAAATCTAACTACAACGACATGTACTTAAATGCTTGAAATTCAATCATTCATTCAGAAAACATTAGTCAAGGATGCAGTAATGATAACTCTTTCCTTTAGAAACTAATGGAATTGAAATCAAATGGGAACAAAATAATCAATCCGAGAATGTAGGTATCAATAACCAATATTATTTACAGTTGATAATCATGTCTTAAAGAAATTAAAAGGAAATAGAAATTAAAGTAAAGGATGCTAATGAAAGTAAACTAGGCAAACTCTCAAGACCAAACTCTTTGCAATCTGTAAACTAATTAATCTGAAATGAACAGCGAACCTGGAATTGAACAACAAACTATAACTAGAAGAATTGAACAACAAATTATATTTAATGAATCTGAACAGCAAACTCTAACTAATGGAATCAAATAGAAAATTTTATTAAACAGCAAATCCTATTGAGCAGCAAACAATAAATCCTATCTACAGAAAACTCTCTTGATCAACACTCTGAAATAAACAACAATCACATGAAATAGTAAATGGAACAACAACTGAAATAGAACATCAAATACTGAATATCAAAGCTCTGTTAAAAAATAACAACGTAAATGATACGGGAATGAAGATTCTCGTTAGAACAGAACAACAATGCAATTCATAAATGTAAAACACCGATATCAATAAGAAATTAAACAGTAAAATAATTAACTTACAAACTGTAACGAAAACATATAAAAACTATCACACAACCATAACTGAAAGGTAATCATACAAGAAACAGATTGATCCACCAAGGCCAGGCCCTTAACCACCAGTGAAATGCCGCTGGGCTTTACTCCAGAGTTAAGAAATTAAACGGCAACAAGATCTTGTATTAATCAGACATAAACAACATTTACAACAGTCGCTCTCTGATCACGAGAGTTAAGAAATTACAAAGTTACAAAAGGAGTGTTTAATCATAAATCATTCCGTCCACTTGATTTATAAAGGCACTGCCTTTTATAACAATTCGACAGACAAGACAAGAAACAATGATAAGATTGAACAACGATCCCTCAGAATCGAAAGATGCTGAGGGATTCGCTCCTTTTCTCTTTTTAGCTAGCGCTTGGTCTTCTTAGGCTGTAGCCGTGCTGTTCCCTGTCTTCCTTTAGCTATATGTTCTGATTTCCTTCTTATTGTCTAGATACGGTCCTTTGCTGGAGGAACAACAGTTACTCCTGTTTTAGATCTGCCTCTCGAATGATGGTTTACTTCATTTGTTTCCTATTCTTAGAACAAAAGGAAACTTTTAGTCAATTTTCACAATAAACACGAGTCTTTACAATTCTATCATAATCCTCCAATAAATCATCTTTCTAGAATAAAAAGAGTTATGTTTAAAGGAAAAAGATGAGAAAATACATGGTGAATCCATACCTTTTCCAATGCTCAACATTTTGTACTTCTTTACTTTGAGCAGCATGTTGTACCAAGGAGGATTAACCCTTCTTTCATATTGTATGAAGATGTACTTGAAGCCATTTGTAGCATTGAGATTGGCTATCTCATTGGTGGTTTATGGGGAAAGCCACATGATTTGTGGTGTGCACCATTGACACCACTTTGTACTTTCATGTTTCTATCTTGTAAAATTATTGTGGCAGGAAAAAAGTGGCTGGAAAAGAAATTTTTTTTGTTTGATTTGATGAAGGCAAAGGATGCACTATTTTGGTTATTTTTGTTGGACCTTGATCCACTTTCTGGTTGGCATATGACAACTTGTTATTATTAGCTTTTGCTTCCATGTATTGCTGATATTTCTATGTTCATGAGGAGCTTTGTTGGGAGAGAGGGATATGAGTTGAAGATTCCCATTGGGAGTATGATTCTCCCTACTTTTCATGATGCATGTTTTAAGAGAAGAAATGGGCAGCCCATGATTGCCAAACTACATCTCTTTTTTTCATGTGGGAGGAGCCATTTGGAGAACTTGAGTTTTTGGAGGAGGCACTTCATGGTTTATCTGTTTGGTGGGGTAGCTTGGGCCACTCTTGGAGGTTATGATATTTTAGCCCAAGATCAGAAAAAGCCCCATACTTATCATAAATGGAGAGAGAAACCACTTGGTTGGGAGGATCCAATCTCTCCATGTAGCCCCAACACATTGTATGAACCGGGTGTTGAGGATATTTTTGAGCTAACTAGATTGGATCATTTTATTTGGATGATAGAATGGGTGTGGGAGCCACTCATTGGGAACAATATTCCCCATGTTTTTCATCACTCCTACCTGGAGGAGACCATTGGATAGCAAGGAGGTTTCCACTTACATATTCCAACTTTATATGATGTAAGCCATATGGTTTTGCATGCTTGGGGGGGAACATTGGAGGGCAGATTTGTAGCAGATCATTTTGAGTAGTTGTGGGGACTTTTGATGAGGAGGCCAAAAAGAAGAGGAGGGGAGGATTTTTTCTCTCCTTATATAGTTGCTTGAGGACAAGCAACATTTTGGAGGGGAGGACTATAATATTCCAAAATTTTAGCGTTCAAGCTAAATGGAATATTAGAGTTGTTTTATCACTAGGCAGGTGAATAAATGGGTAGGGAGGCCCATTAACCTCTTTACAAGGGTCAATAAAACTCCTAATGTGAAAGGAGGGAGAATAAGAAGCTTAATTGAGCACCCTTGGGTGTCAACAGAGATGGGATCATGTTGATTTAGTTAAATTTGACCAAGTCAACAAAGTTGTCTAGATGCATTGAATCTCCTTGATGAACAGTGCAGTTTTTGTGGAGGACAACTTGCATGAGCTTGATGGCACATATGGATGGGACCCAATGTGAAGAGGTTCAATTTATATATATGGAGAGGATGGGATCCTTTTTTATTCATGCTTTTGATTTGATCATTTGATCTTGTCTATTTGGACTTGGCTTCCTCTTATTGTTTAGCACGGTTGGAGTGCTATTTAGCACAGGGTGTTCCCGAGTGGGAATCCCACCTCTTCCCTTGAGAGGCCACTTAGGAGAGCTCTGTTTTTTATTGCTTCACATCTAGGCTTGAGGCCAAGCACCATTCTCCAACCTTAACATTATTTCTGTAGCAGAATATTGTTGTGTTGCAGGGTCTTGCAGTGGAGATTTGTTAACACCACTTCTGGGACTGTTTCTCAGCAGAGGGTGCCTTCCTTCTCTTGAGAGATCAGATAGGAATATTTTTTAGCACATTTCACATCTTGGTAGTAGGCAAAAGTATTCCTCATCTCCTACATTGTAGTCCCTTGCAGGAACTGTGTCATTTTTGATAGAGTTGTTGCAGCAGGGTTAAGATCCTCGTTTCTGAGCTAGTTTCCTAGGGAAAGGGCCAGCCCTTCTCCCGGAAAGCTAGAGGAAGGGATTCTCATCCCTCTTTTGTATTATTAAGCTATATTCATGAAAACCTTGCCGGGTTGTCTTTATAATGCATTAAGGGGGCCAGATATTCATTTTCTTAGCATATTGTTCCATTGAGTTCTATATCCATATTTTTCTATAATTATACTGCAAAAACCATAAAAAAATAACGCTATTATTTGCTTTAGTATTTTCTGCATAACTTGAGTCATGGGATTTGGCTATTTTATGTTGATATGAGGCCGGGAGGTCTGTTTAACTTATCATAAGTGATTTGTTTCAGTTCCTCTTTTTTATGTGAGGTCCTAAGACCATATGCTAAGGAAACAAGCGTTATTTCTCCTCGAAAAAACATAGATCTCCAGAAATAACGTTTTCAGGGTCTATTTGTTGCATTTTCCCCACTTGGGAAGGTGTAGAAGAGCTTATTTTTGTTGTTGTTTCATTCATTTGATGGCTATGTGTTTATCAACACATTTTATGTCTTAATTTCACCCTTCTATTCTAGTATTGTGATGATGCACTGCTGCATTCCCATTTTGGGATATTACACAATATGACTAGATAATGAAGGTATTAGGCTAGCTATATTAGCTCAGGGTTTTTATTGTTTTGATTTCATTTTGCTAGATCAGAAGGAGAAAAATAGTGGGGGGCAAATGAAATTAGGTCAAAATTTGCAAGGTGTTCTATAGGGCAAGGTAGGCACAGTGATTTAGAACTTTAGGATTTCAATGGGTGGGATTATCAAGACATGTGAGGAGTTAGTAATAGCATGGTGAAATAATGGGTTCTTTCTAAACCGAAGAAATCACAGGCTATGAATGTCTAGCCAAAAAATAGCATAAAATTATGGATTATGTTCATCAAACTTGAAAACATTCACTTAATAGCAATGAAATGATGGATGAAATAAACAAAACATTCTAACATATGAGCACAAGAGGAGAAACTGAAACTAAACACCATACCACAGGCATCCCATCAAAATAGATGAAAATTTTATTAATATTCATGCTCAGAATTGATACAAATTGTGTCTCTTCAAAGGCCAAGCATCCAACTGAGTCCAACCCTTATTAATGAGAAAGAAGAAGAAGTTATAGACCTCAAAACTACTCACCCTAGCCTCAGGGAGTCGAATACATAAGACGAGGATCAATTTCCACCAAATGCTAAACAAGAATCTAAAGACTAGGAAGACCCAACAACTTGCCTCTAAAAGAGAGGAAACTGATTCATTTGACCTCTAGAGGACTCAAGCTCATGAATCTACCTATAGTAAACTAATCCTCATCAAAATTACATTAAAATTTACAATTTCATCAGTGAAAACCCCAACTTGTGAGGTAAAACTCAAAAATTAAGTGAAAAACAGAGAAAACTCTAGAACAGGCAGAATTTGTCCTATGTGCAGCGCCAAGGAGGAAAAAATATCCCTTCTTGCAGGTCACTTTTGAAGGGTGTCCCAAAGTCCAAATTGAGCTCATGATAGCTCATTGGAAATATTGTCCTGTCTTCTTTCCAGATATTCTTGTAGCTTCATATTTGGATCTGTTTTGACCCTTGAAAAGTGCAATCTCCCAATACTGCCTCTATACGCAGCGCCAACTTGAAAAAGAGGCAGAAACATGATTTTTGGGTATTTTTCGCCCTTTTTACTAAAGAGTTTATCTCCAAATGCTTAGAAAAAGTACAAGGGGCATGTAATCATCATTATGAACCCATTTATGTCTTCCATTTGTCCATTGGATGCCCCAAAAGAGTGCGCAGCGCAAAGGCGCTATGCATAGAGCATAAATTTCTGTGTTTTTCAAAATTTGTCCAAAAACTCAAAAATTTCCAAAACATTTCAAAGTTTTTCAAAGTTTGTGGGATAGGCCCATAGTCACATATCAAGTTGAGATAAGGAGGCATTAGCAAGTATCTTGATTTTTTCACCTCCTTTCTTTCCCTTCCATATCTCGTTCAATTCATCCTTCATCTATTTGACCTTGATATTGCAAATTGTGTTCCAGGTATTATAGTGGTAGGCCATGTGCCTGAGCATCTGATTGTCCTTGTTGGCCTTTATTAGCAGCTTCTCCAAGTGAATTTTGACTCTCTCAAGCCACACTTATCTATTATCTTCAATCTCCTTTGCCAATTGCTGGTCAAAACTCAAACTTTGGGCTTCTTTCTTTTCTTTGAGGCCTGTTGTCTTTGTCCTTTTCCTGATTTTTTCAGCCTCCCTTTTTTGGCCTTCTCCATTGTGAAATCTAATATTCCTAAAACTCATCATCATTATCATCTTCCTCCCTGTATTTTTTTTACTCTCTCTCCATACTTTTTCTTGGAACTTTGGAAACCCTAGGGGAGAGGAAAGAAAAGGAGAGTGAGTGAGGGAGTGAAGGGAATGGGAGCAAGGAACGAAATGATGAAATGAGGGCTTTAGGGGATAGGGATAGGGTCAAAAAAATTACGGGAGATGGGGAAAAGGGTTAAGAAACCTTGTGAGGTGATGGGAGGTGAAAATATGAGGGGAGATGAAAATGAGAATTTAATTACAGGTCAAAGGTAGGGGGGAAACCTAGGAAAGAATAGTGAAATTCCTCGAAATTGGTGTTTTAATGCAAAAGAGTAAAGGGAATTAGGGATGAGGATGTAGGGGTAGTTTTAGTGTTTTTTAGAAGTATGGGTTGATGTGGTAGGGTCTAGGGACAATGAATTTGGGACAATGGGGTTTTGGGAATTTTGTGAGGGGGATGCAGATTTTGGGAGTGACAAAGAAAAACTAGGATTTCTTTGTAATTGTTTCCAACATAAAACTCACACACAAGAATAAAATGGAGAAATAGGGAGTTACAAGGGCTCAATTACTTGTTTTTGAGATGAAGAAGCAACCTTGAGGTGTTTGGATAAGTTTGGGAGGGTTTTTGCCCTGTGCGTAGCACCTTACCCAGGTGCACAACGCTCTCTCTGTATGTGCAGCGCTGTCTAATTTTACACTGGAAAAAATTCTCTATGTGCAGTGCCAGGCTCCTATGCGTAGCGCCACACTCCCATGCATAGCGCCACCCAAATTTTGCTATTTTTTTCTTATTGAAACCACTTATGCTCCAAAATCACATTTTTCTCCTTAACACATGAACAAATGAGGATTTCTTTTTGGAAAATGGGATTTTATACTTTGAATGACTTTTGGATTTTGAATTATTAGGACCCATACTTATTTCTTCTCTTTATCCTTTCAAAATACTT
The DNA here is from genome assembly GCA_034641835.2 of Pinus albicaulis. Taxonomy (NCBI): domain Eukaryota; kingdom Viridiplantae; phylum Streptophyta; class Pinopsida; order Pinales; family Pinaceae; genus Pinus; species Pinus albicaulis. Next base: position 503,195,475 of record CM076572.1, on the reverse strand, counting down.
TTTTGATTCTTTGGATGACTAACATGGGCTTTGTATTTCTTCATCAAATCTCTTTAGCTAGGAATAAGCAACTTTTTAGGGTTTTATTACATATAATGATTTAACATTACATAAAATTAGGAATAATCAAATAACTCTGCTTTTATTTGAAAATGTGACTTTTGATATGAAACCTTATAAATATGAAATGTAACTTTACATGGAAAACCTAGCTAAATAAAATCATGAGTTTATTCCGAGTCACCTTCACACCTTATGCTGCCCTTTATTGAAAATGAGACAATGCAATGATTTGACCTAATGAAACCCTAGTGACCTAATGAGAAATGAAAGAAACTGACTCAATGAGTGACTTTGACTAAAAATGGAATGAGAGCATACTTGTTTTCAGCATGATGAAGGCATGGAATAGGGTCAGCAGGCATATACTTGTGAAGGAAAATGGAACACTTGACAAGGACAACCACCAGTGGAACAATTTTATATCATGACCTAATGGAATGATTGAAAATTCTTCTTTAGAGTAGGATACCTAAGCTGCACATTCTTATCACCCAAAAAATTTCAAAACATCATTGTGTCAACTATGTTTTTTATCATGGTCTCAAAATTAGTTTGAAAGTCATTTTAGGATTTGGTTAGCGATAGGTCAGAGTTTTTATAAGTTTTAAGGTCATCTTTGAATTCAAATAAATTCATAAAAAGGTCCATTCCATGATCAAAGACTTACATTTTCCATTTAGGAGTCATTCCATAAGGTTTTGGGTTAAATTTCTGCAATTATCCAAGAATCCTCCATTTCGTAGCACCGCTAGTTCAAAAAAGTGGATTTGCGCTACAAAAGTGCTAATACTTTAGTAGCACAAACTGGGAAAATACACTGTGGGTGCTACGAAAGTGCAGTTTCTTAACCGTCATGTCAATTGAGCTGAAATTTGTCAAAATCCATTAGGAAATGATAGGATAGTGGTATGGTGAGTCAGTTAGTGATCAGATTCAATGTACTTACCTGTCTCACAGTCATCATCGTCATGATAAGGCATGAATGAGGCATCATTCAGTTATGAGATGAAATTTCAAATATAAAATCTTGCCTAATTTGGTCATTCTTGTTTCCATTTGCCTCCATATGAGTGTCTGAGCTCTGAAGTAGTCAAGCTAAGCCTATGGTTGTTCTATACAAAGGCTATCTTCATCCTAATCAAGCGATGTTGTTCCATATACTCAAGCGCCACTGTTTTATAGATTCAAGAGAAGCTAACACGTTTTTCTAAGAAGCATGGAAGAGGAAAATAAAGTCCACAGATGGGGACATTGCTTAAGATATGAGCCTGAAAATATGAAGGCCATAATTGAAGATCAAACGGTGATGGAGGCTTTTAGCAAATCAAGTTGTCTCCGATTTTGTGAAAAGCTGCAAGGTTTCCATACACAGCTGTCTAAGGAATTTTCCTTGCACTTCAATGGAACAAATACCAAAGTTACGATGTTAAATGTGCCAATTACACCTGAGATTGTTGCTTCTATGAGAGAAATACTAAGGGGGTAGGAAACTGGGTTTAAAGGTTTTAAATTTGACATGGAACCATGCAAGGAATTCATGAAACCTGAGTATGTAGATATGAACCTAAATAATGCAATACCTAGAAACTGTATCAAAGACACCTATGCAAAGATGATGTTCAACATTCAAAGATAATTTACATGTAAAGGAAGATACCATAAATTTTATACTTATCATTTCAAGTTGCTTCTGCATTTCACAAGTATGATATCACTATATTTGCACTTTTATTTGCATAGGAGCTTTGCCAAAATGACTGATAAATTATGAGCCAAATCTAATGGTTGTGAAAAATATTTGTTTCACCATGGTTTGATAAAGTTATTGGTTTTGAATGAGCTTCATAAATTAATTAGGGACTGGTCTTCCTTTTTTTTTATGAATGGTTTTGATATGGAAACCCTAACCCCAGCTAGAAACCCTAAAACTAAAGGAACTCCTTCACCATCAGTAGAAGAGTCTAGTCAACTTGTGGTTGCAAAATCAGAGAGGTTTGTAAAGTTGAAACCAAGGAAACAAGTTGAGAAAAGGATAGAGAAGACAAAACTTCTTATTGCACCAACTCCATCACCTGCAAAAAAGAGGTAAAAAAGTGTCAAAAAGGAAAAACAAAACAAGTTGCCAGCAAGTAGGAAATCAAGAGAGTGACAAGAAGCCAAGTAGTGGCATTTAAGGGAAAAAAAATTGCTACAGCTACAGAGGAAATCCCAGTGATAAAGGGAAATTTAGATGACATCCTTCATGCAATTTATATAGAGGAGTCACCCATTGTGCAAGTTGATTTCATTGGAGTAGATGAACACAAACAAAAAAAGGTTAAGTCAACAAAGAAACTTGAATTTGATGGTGAAAATGTAGCCTTTATATTTCAAGCAGGAAAACCTTTAACTCGGCATGCTAAGAAGCTCAAGGAAGGTATAAAGGAGGTCCAAGAAACTATTTAAATAGTTAAAGTCCCTGAAGAAGTGGTTGATATTTCATCACCAATAGTACAACATGCAGACAGCAAAACAATGAAGGAAAAAGAAGAAATGACAAAGTGTCAACATCTTGAGGAGAATTTGAGGTTATAAAATCAAGAGATTACTATGATGAGAAAGAGGGCTAGAAATCATAGTATCTAGAAAATAGAGTTCAAAATAATGAAGGCAGTATGGGAACATCAGATTGGTTCTATGTCTGAAATTCCAAGTAGTGCGGAACAGTTTTTCACATGGACAGTTCTAGCCATCAAGGAAGATAAATTTGTCAGAGTAATCAATAATCAATTGAGATCTAGTAATAGAAGACTTAGATATCAAGTGGAGGACTTGGATCAGTAGTTTAAACTGACTAAGGATGAGCTAAAAACAAAGGTGCAGAATGACAATCATTAAAAAGGTCAAAAGCTAAATCAAGTGAAACAATTAAGAAGGAACCTCATGAAAAATGTGTTTTTCAGTTCATATGAATTTTTGTTTTGATGAAACCAGTGGTATTATGAGTTTTGGCACATTTTTTGTTTTCATTTTGAAAAAATTTGGGCAAAAATTCTCACTCAGCAGTTTCGTAGCGTAAACAATGCAAAAAGAGTGAAAAGCACTATGAAACTGTTGTCACAACTTTTTTCACTCTTTCTCATAAATTTTTGAAGGGAAAATGTATGGACTTGAAATTGCTAGAGGAGTTGTGTTAAATGATAATGAAGATAATCCTAGATGAAAGAAACCAAAATTTTTAAGGTAAAGGGGTAAAAAGGCTGTGCTACGAGAAGCGCTATGAAATTGTGTTATTTTCGTAGTGCAGGTCTATTTCAGCTATTTTGAATATTTTGATGGTGGTTTCGGATAGATGGGACTTAAGAATGATTTTGGGTAGGTATTACTTTAGTTTCTAATATTAATTAACCTTGAACTGATGGTTTCATGATGGTCAGAGTGTCTCAAGAATGCAAAGAATCCTATGCCTAGAAACAGGGGACAATTTCCTAGTTTAATGGAGATCAGTATTGAGGTCATAAAGAGTTGGAGCTTATCATTTGGATTTGGCATTATGTCAATACACTTGGAAAATGATGTATTATATTTTAGATAAGGTTTTTATGAGTAAAGTTAAGGAGTTTGAATCCCATTTGTAATAGGACTGTTTATTGGAATTGCAGTTGTCATTTTGTAATAAATATCATGTCATATGGTTAGGCAAGGTGTCAAAAAGTAGGAATTTGGTGTATATAGCTTAGGATAAGGTTATCCTATGTTATAAATGATCTATAAAAGATTAAGTTGAATATGCTAAAGGTTGGACATTTTTAGCAAAAAGACTGTGTTTATTGTAAGTGATTGTTTTTCAACTTAATACAGAGATGTCTACTTAGCCAACTTGAGATTCATAAAGAGTTCTAGTGTCTTCTTGTTCTAATTGCATATTTTTACTATCCTATTGCAGTGGTGTTTAATTGTGTTACTCGGACTTCATCTTAGATGCTCTGACTTCCTACATAAAAAAATTGATTGTGTGTTTTACAGTTTCACATGTATATCTCTTGACTAGAACTCTGATATGCCTTGACATCCATGCTAAGTAGATTGTTTGGTTTTACTGAAGCTATTTTGACTCCATAAGCCCAATGTGGACTTTCTAATGTTATTTACAACCAATATATATCATTTATCTACTTATTACCCTATATATAGTTAGCCATATATATCTTTATCAAAAATCATTAACCCTTGAGAGAGCCCTCTCAGGTTGAGAAGGCTAAGCCTCAATCAAAAGATTGGTTTGAAACAGTTACATGAGATTGATTTGATTGGCAGCCTATCAGGTATGATTTTGTGATAACACACATGCAAAATGTGTTTTAATCCCTGGCAGAAGTATGAAAATATTGACACGAACATTGGCTCCAGCTAGGGATGGTAGATCCTTGGGAGGTGCCAACGTAGACCAAGTGCCTATTCATTGGGAAATGGAGTCAAAATATAAATAATAACTAAATAATTAAAACTTGACTCAATAAACTAACTCAATACTAACTCAAGGCTGTCTGAAAAATATGCTCGGAATTGAGCTTATTCAACAAAAACTACACTAATTGATCCATTGATCACTTGATCAAGTGAAATGGAACAAACAATGAAACCATGTAATCATTCTAGTTTCTTTTTGAATTATTCGCCACTGCTTGATTATGGGCAAGAAGAAATAACTACTAAAATGCAAATCCCATGAAAACTTGTCAACAGATTGAATCTTGATGAAATTGCAGAGCATGAGCCCACCAGCTGACCTAAAGAATTTTGCGAAAGGATATTCATAGAAATACATATTGATTTCCATGCCATCTAATATGTTACTGCTCTAGTCTAGGTAGTCTTTATACCTTTTTTTTAAAATTTTCCTAACATCTGTGCTTTCTTTCTTTGATGACTACAACAAGTTGACAAAAGGATCCCGAAACTCGTGAATGACTAATTTTTCATGATGATCATCAACAAAACAATAATATTCGTCATTACTCTCTTGAAATGACTACAAATCTTGGTATGAGCTTCGTTATGAAACACCTGATGAACAAGACAATGAAGTCATCTATTGGATCAAATTTATATCAGCACCCTTTTCAGGCTCACAATTAGCTAATGGAAAAGGACTTTTACTGCAGATATCATCTATCACATCAACTATTGGGTCATGAGAAACTTGAAAAGAGTGCTAAAACATATCCATTGGTTTTAATGAGACTACATGACACTCTACAGGCTGCTCATCCTTTTCTTTAGAGATATTATGAAAAAAATTCTTTAAAAATTGAAATGTTTCAAAAAATAATGGTACAGAATCATCTTGCATCATTTAATCATGTGTTTCAACTTCCAAACCTTCATATGCAACTAGACACTCAATGGAATTTTGTGGCTGCAAATCTAGAGCTAAGGAGGATTCTATGTTGCAAATGATTTCCTCAACCAATTCAAGAGAATGTTCATCATTTATAGTGTTGACCACTTTCTTATTTGATTGCTTATAGTTTTCTCTTATTTTTTCAAATGAGGAGAAACATAAAGGTAAGGAGCTCTAATAAAAAAATTGATTATCCTCTTGATTGTCAAGATAAAAACTCAATGAGTGTTGATTTCGAATTGCATGAAAGTTATATTTGATGAGATGAAATGAAGTAAAATAAAGAGGCAAAGATCCTTCACTTCGAAATTTTCTACACTTTCCTCCTCACTTCCATAGCTGATAAGCATCAGCTGATCATTATATTCGAGCTGCAGAAACTAAAATTCCTCCTTCCACAAACCAACTGATGATTTCTCTACAAGATTGGCTTCTGTTTGGAGAACATAATCATTTTCATAATTATCAAACATTGGAAAATCATCAATATAAGTAATGTTACCAATCATACACATTATATTATCAGATTTTTTCTCCTCAGATTGATCTACAAATCCATTTTCTGATATATAGTAGCTAGGATTAGTAGGAAAATTTTAGGGCTTGCAATCTCTTATTTTTCTGTGATAAGTTGGTCATGGTGATCTTGAACGGAAAATACATCTCTCATGGTTATCCGTTTCATTATTTCCTCTATTTTACTCACCAAAATATTGAGCTTTACCTCTAAAAATGGCAGGTGCTCTACAATTTTCTTCTTCTCTTCTTCCTTCAGCTTTTCCCTTCTAATCAGCAGATTAGCCTCTACATCTACTGCATCGTTCTACATCTCTTCAAGTGTTGCAAGATTCCTTTCTCTCAAATGAATCTCCATTTATGGATCAAAGGCATATGGGTAATGTAAGAGAGTTGAGCCAGGAGGAGGTGTTATATCACCAAGTATCAAATAATAGACTTGATTGAATCTGGCAGAAAATTGCTTTACTATTTCCCCTAGCTGTCGTTTCAGCTGGTCATACTCTTATATAATCAGGAAAGAGTTTTGTTTGACCACCCACCTATCGAGGAAAACTTTTACAAACTTCAGGAAACATGAGATGCTTGCGGAAAGCAAGTTTTTGAACCAACTCTTGATTTTTCCTTACAAAGAAAGAGAAAATAGCATGATACTGACATCCTCTTTGTCAACTTCAAAAATGTCAAGGAAAGACTCAAAATTATGCATATGTCTCTCAGCAATGATGTTGTCATATTCACCATCAAACCTTGGCAGATATAGGTAATTATTTTCAGGGAAAGCATGGAGTATAGGAGGTAAAATAAGAGGTTTATATATATCCGAGACTATAGAAGGTGTAGGAGTATGTATAGAAACTATAGGATTAGTCTTGGTCTCTTTCGGCTCATTGGCTTGAAAAGGATATGTAAAATTTTTAGGTAAGAGGTCTTGGTCTTGATCAAAATCAATGGGAAACTCGGTATTTACACTCTTTAAATAGGTAGAATCAAGCCTTTGATCATCTTTATCATACAATAGACTTCAGAAAATTGTCAGGATAGTTTCAAGAAAAAAAAAGAAGTAATTTACAAGAGAGAAAATTACATCTTGAATACAATTCCACTTTGGATACCAAACCTTTGTGTAAGATCCTTACATTTTCCTGTTGGCAAGTTCGATCCTCTAGTGGAGTCTTTACATCAAGTTGGAGTCGCCGAGTGAAGATTTCAGCCATCATATGCATCTAATTGCTATCAACCATCATCAATCCAATCTAAAATTCTTCTTTTTTGTGCCAGGGAAGATATGATCTTTCATTTCCCCAGTATGGTCGCCAATATGTTATCACTCGGATTGAGCCTCAGGCTAAAGAAGAAAATTCTGAGGTAACCACAAACCACGCTTAGCCAGGTAGCTAGCCCTAATAGGAAAGGAGAGGGCTCTCTCTATAAGGATCACAACCAATACAACTGGATAATGAAGGTATTAGGCTAGGTATAGTAGCTCAGGGTTTTGATTTTTTTTATTTGGTTGTGTTGGATCGGAAGGAGAAAAATAGTTTGGGGCAAAGGAAATTAGGTCAAAATTTGCAGGGTGTTCTATGGGGAAAGGAAGGCACAATGATTTAGCACTTTAGGATTTCAATGGGTGGGATGATAAATATGGGTGAGGATTTAGAAATAGCATGGTGAAAACATGGGTTATTTCTAAACCGAAGAAATTACAGGTTGTGAATGTCTACCCAAAACAGAGCATACAATTATGGATTTTGTTCATCAAACTTGAAAACATTCACTTAATAGCAATGAAATGATGGATGAAATAAACAAAAAATTCTAACATATGAGCACAAAATTAGAAACTAAAACTAAACACCATACCATAGGGATCCCATAAAAATAGCTGCAACTTTGATTAATATTCCTACTCAGAATTGATACAAAGTGTGTCTCTTCAAAGGCCAATCATCCAACTGAGTCCAAACATTACTAATGAGAAAGAAGAAGAAGATATAGACCTAAGAGAAACTCACCCTAGCCTCAGGGAGTCGAATCCATGAGATGAAGATCAGTGTCCACCAAATGCTGAACAAGAATCTGAAGACTAGGAAGACCCAACAACTTTCCTCTAAAAGAGAGGAAACTAATTCATTTGACCTCTAGAGGACTCAAGCTAATGAATATACCTATAGTAAAATAATAAAAATCATAATTACATTCATATTTATAAATTACATCAGTGAAAATCCTAGCTGCTGAGGTAAAACTCAAAAATACCATGACAAACAAAGAAAACTTCAGAACATGCAGAATTTGTCTTATGTGCAGCGCCAAGGAGGAAAAAATAACCCTTCTTGCATGTCACTTATGAAGGACTTCCTGATGTCCAAATTGAGCTCATGATAGCTCATTGGAAATATTTTCCTATATAGTATCTAGATATTGTTCTAGTTTCTGATTTGGAGCTGTTTTGACCCCTCAAAATTGCAATCTCCCAAGACTGCCTCTATGCGCAACACCAACTTGGAAAAGAGGTAGAAACATGACTTTTTTTTGGCTATTTTTGGCCCTTTTTACTGACCATTTTTTCTCCAAATGTTTAGAAAACGTACAGGGGGAATGTCCTCATCATTATAAACCCACTGATGTATTCCATTTGTCCATTGGATGCCCCAAAAGAGTGCGCAGTGCCAAGGCACTGCACATAGAGAGGAAATTTATGTGTTTTTCAAAGGTTGCCCAAAAACTAAAAAATTCCAAAAAATTTCAAAATTGTTCATATTTTGTGGGAAAGGCCCAAAATCACATGTCAAGTTGAGCTAAGGAGGCATAAAAAATTATCTTTAGTTTTTCACCTCCTTTCTTTCCCTTCCGGATTTCCTTAAGTTCATCCTTCATCTGTTTGACCTTGATATTGCAAATTTTGTTTCGGGTCTGATAGTGATAGGCCATGTGCTTGAGAATTTGATTGTCTCTATTGGCCTTCATTAGAAGATTCTACAAGTCAATTTTGACTCTCTGAAATCACACTTCTATGTTACCTTGAATCTCCTTTTCCAAATGCTGGTCAAAACTTAGACTTTGGACTTCTTGCTTTTCTTTCTCCAATGCCCTTTGAGGCCTCTTTTTTTTGGCGTTTTATTGATGTTTTCAGCCTCCCTTGTGTGGCCTTATCTATTGTGAAATATCATATTCCTCGAAATCATCATCAATTTTTTCTTCCTCCTTGTAATCTCTGTCCTCTCTATCCATGATTGTTCTTGGCACTTTGGAAACCCTAGGGGAGAGGAAAGAAAAGGAGAGTGAGTGAGGAAGTGAAGGGACTGGGAGCAAGGAAGGAAATGATGAAATGAGGGATTTAGGGTATAGGGATAGGGTCACAAAAATTAAGGGATATGGGGAAAATGGTTAAGAAACCTTGTGAGGTGATGGGAGGTGAAAATATGAAGGGAGATGAAAATGATAATTTAATTACAGGTCAAATGTAGAGGGGAAATCTAGGAAAAAATAGTGAAATTCCTAGAAATTGGGGTTTTAATGGAAAAGAGTAAAGGGACATAGGGATGAGGATGTAGGGGTAGTTTTAGTGTTTTTGAGAAGTATGGGGTGATGTGGTAGGGTCTAGCGACAATGAATTTCGGACAAGGGAGTTTTGGGAAATTTCTGAGGGGGATGGGGATTTTGGGAGTGACAAAGAAAAACGAGGGTTTCTTTGTAATTTTTTCGAACATAAAACTCACACACAACCATAAAATTGAGAAAGAGGGAGTTACAAGGGCTCACTTAATTTTTTTAGAGATGAAGAAGGAACCTTGAGGTGTTTGGAGAATTTTGGGAGGGTTTTTGCCCTGTGCGTAGTGCCCTCTCTCTATCCGCAGCGTTGTGTAATTTTTCACTGGAAAAAATGCTCTATGTACAACGCCAAAATCCTATGCATAGCACAATTCTCCCATGCGCAGCGCCACCCAAATTTTGTTGATTTTTCCTTATTCAAACCACTTCTGTTCCAAAATCATGTTTTTCTCCTTGACACATGAACAAATGAGGATTTCTTTTTGGAAAATGGGCTTTTATATTTTGAATGACTTTTGGATTTTGAATGATTCAGACCTGCACTTATTTCTTCTCTTTATCCTATCAAAATATTTCTTTGATGCTTTGGATGACTGACATGGCCTTTGTATTTCTCCATCAAATGTCTTTAGCTAGGAATAAGCAGCTTTTTAGGGTTTGATTACATATAATGATTTAAAATTACATAAAATTAGGAATAGTCAAATAAGTATGTTTTTATCTCAAAAATTTGATTTTGAGATGAAAAATTATAAAGATGAAATGTAACTTTACATGGCAAACCTGACTGAAGAAAATCATGAGTTTATTTTGGGTCAACTTCACACCTTCTGCTACCCTTTATTGAAAATGAGACGATGCAATGATTTTACCTAATGAAACCCTAGTGACCTAATGAGAAATGTAAGAAACTGACTCAGTGAGTGAGTTTGACTAAAATTTGAATGAGAGAAGATTCTTTTTCAGCATGATGAAGATATGGAAGAGGGTCAGCAGGCATATACTTGTGAAGGAAAATGGGGCACTTAACAAGGACAACCACCAGTGGAAAAATTTTATATCATGACCTAATGGAATGATTGAAAATTATTTAGAGTGAGACACCTAAGATGCACATGAAAAATGTGTTTTGATCCCTGCTGGAAGTATGAAAATACTGACACTAACAAAGTGAAACGAAAAATTATGTAAAGAGTTTGAAGGATTAATCTACAAAGCTTGGAAAATATGCTATGGGGTTATATGGAACAATGTTTCACCATTTCTGGCTACTATTTCTCTCTGACTGGGTAAATATCGACTTTCACACTAGGAGACAAACTTCGGAAAATGGTGACTTTGAGGGAAGACACATTGAGGCAACATATATTCCAAAAAACTAAATTCATCACTAGCATCTTCAAACTTATGCAAATACCAATTATTTAATTCAAACATATCAAACTAATATTTGGTCTCTGTACTTTTAAAATCCATATCTACCAGTGATAATTTCCAAATTCAGAACTAGGGGAAGCTTATGGTTTTCAATATGCATTTTAATTTTTAGTTTTGAAGGAACTATTTTGAAAATAGAAAGAAAACATGAATATTTGAATACTTGAGAATAATAAAAATGGTAAACAAAGCAATTATCTTGAACAAAAAACTATAACTAGAAGAATTGAACAACAAATTATATTTAATGAATCTGAACAACAAACTCTAACTAATAGAATCAAATAGAAAATTTTATTAAACAACAAATCCTATTGTGCAGCAAACAACAAATCCTATCGACAGAAAACTCTCTTGATCAACACTCTGAAATAAACAACAATCACATGAGATAGTAAATGGAACAGCAACTGAAATAGAACATCAAATACTGAATATCAAAGCTCTGTTAAAAAATAACAAGATAAATGATACGGGAATGAAGATTCTCGTTAGAACAGAACAACAATGCAATTCATCAATGTAACACACCGGTATCAATAAGCAATTAAACAGTAAAATAATTAACTTACAAACTGTAACGAAAACATATACAAACTGTCACACAACGATAACTGAAAGGTAATGATACAAGCAACAGATTGATCCACCAAGGCCAGGCCCTTAACCACCAGTGAAATGCCACTGGGCTTTACTCCGGAGTTAAGAAATTAAACGGCAACAAGATCTTGTATTAATCAAACATAAACAACATTTACAACAGTCGCTCTTTGATCACGAGAGTTAAGAAATTACAAAGTTACCAAAGGAGTGTTTAATCATAAATCATTCCGTCCCCTCGATTTATAAAGGCACTGCCTTTTATAACAATTCGACAGACAAGACAAGAAAAAATGATAAGATTGAATAGCGATCCCTCAGAATCGAAAGATGATGAGGGATTCTCTCCTTTTCTCTTTTTAGCTAGCGCTTGGTCTTCTTAGGCTGTAGCCGTGCTGTTCCCTGTCTTCCTTTAGCTATACATTCTGATTTCCTTCTTATTGTCTAGATACGGTCCTTTGCTGGAGGAACAACAGTTACTCTTGTTTTAGCTCTGCCTCTCGAATGATGGTTTACTTCATTTGTTTCCTATTCTTAGAACAAAAGGAAACTTTTAGTCAATTTTCACAATAAACACAAGTCTTTACAATTCTATCATAATCCTCCAATAAATCATCTTTCTAGAATAAAAAGAGTTATGTTTAAAGGAAAAAGATGAGAAAATACATGGTGAATCCATACCTTTTCCAATGCTCAACATTTTGTACTTCTTTACTTTGAGCAGCATGTTGTACCAAGGAGGATTAACCCTTCTTTCATATTGTATGAAGATGTACTTGAAGCCATTTGTAGCATTGAGATTGGCTATCTCATTGGTGGTTTATGGGGAAAGCCACATGATTTGTGGTGTGCACCATTGACACCACTTTGTACTCTCATGTTTCTATCTTGTAAAATTATTGTGGCAGGAAACAAGTGGCTGGAAAAGAACTTTTTTTTGTTTGATTTGATGCAGGCAAAGGATGCACTATTTTGGTTCTTTGTGTGGGACCTTGATCCACTTTCTGGTTGACATATGACCACTTGTTTCTATTGGTTTTTGCTTCCATGTATTGCTGATATTTCTATGTTCATGAGGAGCTTTGTTGGGAGAGTGGGATATGAGTTGAAGATTCCCATTGGGAGTATGATTCTCCCTAATTTGCATGATGCATGTTTTAGGAGAAGCAATGAGCAGCCCATGATTGCCAAACTACATCTCTTTTTTTCATGTGGGAGGAGCCATTTGGAGAACTTGAATTTTTGGAGGAGGCACTTCATGGTTTATCTGTTTGGTGGGGTAGCTTGGGCCACTCTTGGAGGTTATGATATTTTAGCCCAAGATCAGCAAAAGCCCCATACTTATCATAAATGGAGAGAGAAACCACTTGGTTGGGAGGATCCAATCTCTCCATGTAGCCCCAACACATTGTATGAACCAGGTGTTGAGGATATTTTTGAGCTAACTAGATTGGATCATTTTATTTGGATGATAGCATGGGTGTGGGAGCCACTCATTGGGAACAATATTCCCCATGTTTTTCATCACTCCTACCTTGAGGAGGCCATTGGATAGCAAGGAGGTTTCCACTTACATCTACCAACTTTATATGATGTAAGCCATATGGTTTTGCATGCTTGGGGGGGAACATTGGAGGGCAGATTTGTAGCAGATCATTTTGAGTAGTTGTGGGGACTTTTGATGAGGAGGCCAAAAAGAAGAGGAGGGGAGGATTTTTCTCTCCTTATACAGTTGCTTGAGGACAAGAAAAATTTTGGAGGGGAGGACTATAATATTCCAAAATTTTAGCCTTCAAGCTAAATGGAATATTAGAGTTGTTTTATCACTAGGTAGGTGAATAAATGGGTAGGGAGGCCCATTAACCTCTTTATAAGGATCAATAAAACTCCTAATGTGAAAGGAGGGAGAATAAGAAGCTTAATTGAGCACCCTTGGGTGTCAACAGAGATGGGATCATGTTGATTTAGTTAACTTTGACCAAGTCAACAAAGTTTTCTAAATGCATTGAATCTCCTTGATGAATAGTGCAGTTTTTGTGGAGGACAACTTGCATGAGCTTGATGGCACATATGGATGGGACCCAATGTGAAGAGGTTCACTTTATATATATGGAGAGGATGGGAGCCTTTTTTATTCATGCTTTTTATTTGATCATTTTATCTTGTCTATTTGGAATTGGCTTCCTCTTATTGTTTAGCATGGTTGTAGTGCTATTTAGCACAGGGTGTTCCCGAGTGGGAATCCCACATCTTCTCTTGAGATGCCTCTTAGGAGAGCTCTGTTTTTTATTGTTTCACATCTAGGCTTGAGGCCAAGCACCATTCTCCAGCCTCAACGTTATTTCTGTAGTAGAATATTGTTGTGTTGCAGGGTCTTGCAGTGGAGATTCGTTAACACCACTTCTGGGACTATTTCTCAGCAGAGGGTGCCTTCCTTCTCTTGAGAGATCAGATAGAAATATTTTTTAGCACATTTCAAATCTTGGTAGTAGGAAAAAGTATTCCTCATCTCCTACAGCGTAGTCCCTTGCAGGAACTGTGTCATTTTTGATAGATTTGTTGCAGCAGGGTTAAGATCCTCGTTTCTGAGCTAGTTTCCTAAGGAAAGGGCCAGCCCTTCTCCTGGAAAGCTAGAGGAAGGGATTCTCATCCCTATTTTTTATTATTAAGCTATATTCATGAAACCCTTGCCGGGTTGTCTTTATAATGCATTAAGGGGGCCAGATATTCATTTTCTTAGCATATTGTTCCATTGAGTTCTAGATCCATATTTTTCTATAATTATGTTGCAAAACCCCTCAAAAAATAACGCTATTATTTGCTTTAGTATTTTCTGCATAACTTGAGTCATGGGATTTGGCTATTTTATGTTGATATGAGGCTGGGTGGTCTGTTTAACTTATCATAAGTGATTTTTTTCAGTTCCTTTTTTTTTTATGTTTGGTCCTAAGACCATATGCTAAGGAAACAAGCATTATTTCTCCTCGAAAAAACATAGATCTCCAGAAATAACGTTTTCAGGGTCTATTTGTTGCATTTTCCCCACTTGGGAAGGTGTAGAAGTGCTTCTTTTTGTTTTTGTTTCATTCATTTGATGGATATGTGTTTATCAACACATTTTATGTCTTAATTTCACCCTTCTATTCTAGTATTGTGATGATGCACTGCTGCATTCCCATTTTGGGATATTACACAATATGACTAGATAATGAAGGTATTAGGCTAGGTATAGTAGCTCAGGCTTTTGATTGTTTTGATTTCATTGTGCTAGATTAGAAGGAGAAAAATAGTGGGGGCCAAATGAAATTAGGTCAAAATTTGCAAGGTGTTCTATAGGGCAAGGTAGGCATAGTGATTTAGAACTTTACGATTTCAATGGGTGGGATTATCAAGACATGTGAGGAGGTAATAATAGCATGGTGAAATAATGTTTTCTTTCTAAACCAAAGAAATTACAGGCTATGAATGTCTAGCCAAAAAATAGCATAAAATTATGGATTATGTTCATCAAAATTGAAAACATTCACTTAATAGCAATGAAATGATGGATGAAATAAACAAAAAATTCTAACATATGAGCACAAGAGGAGAAACTGAAACTAAACACCATACCACAGGGATCCCATCAAAATAGATGCAAATTTTATTAATATTCCTGCTCAGAATTGATACAAAGTGTGTCTCTTCAAAGGCCAAGCATCCAACTGAGTCCAACCCTTATTAATGAGAAAGAAGAAGAAGGTATAGACCTCAAAACTACTCACCCTAGCCTCAGGGAGTCGAATACATGAGACGAGGATCAATTTCCACCAAATGCTAAATAAGAATCTGAAGACTAGGAAGACCCAACAACTTGCCTCTAAAAGAGAGGAAACTGATTCATTTGACCTCTAGAGGACTCAAGCTCATGAATATACCTATAGTAAACTAATCCTCATAAAAATTACATTAAATTTTACAATTACATCAGTGAAAACCCCAACTTGTGAGGTAAAACTCAAAAATTAAGTGAAAAATAGAGAAAACTCTAGAAGAGGCAGAATTTGTCCTATGCGCAGCGCCAAGGAGGAGAAAATATCCCTTCTTGCAGGTCACTTTTGAAGGGTGTCCCAAAGTCCAAATTGAGCTCATGATAGCTCATTGGAAATATTGTCCTGTCTTCTTTCCATATATTCTTGTAGCTTCATATTTGGATCTATTTTGACCCCTCAAAAGTGCAATCTCCCAAGACTGCCTCTATACGCAGTGCCAACTTGAAAAAGAGGCAGAAACATGATTTTTTGGGTATTTTTGGCCCTTTTTACTAAAGAGCTTTTCTCCAAATGCTTAGAAAAAGTACAGGGGGCATGTAATCATCATTATGAACCCATTTATGTCTTCCATTTGTCCATTGGATGCCCCAAAAGAGTGCGCAGCGCAAAGGCGCTACGCATAGAGCATAAATTTCTGTGTTTTTCAAAATTTGTCCAAAAACTCAAAAATTTCCAAAACATTTCAAAGTTTTTCAAAGTTTGTGGGATAGGCCCATAGTAACATATCATGTTAAGATAAGGAGGCATTAGCAAGTATCTTGATTTTTTCACCTCCTTTCTTTCCCTTCCATATCTCGTTCAATTCATCCTTCATTTATTTGACCTTGATATTGCAAATTGTGTTCCAGGTATTATAGTGGTAGGCCATGTGCACGAGCATACGATTGTCCTTGTTGACCTTTATTAGCAGCTTGTCAAGTAGTTTTTGACTCTCAAACCACACTTATCTATTATCTTCAATCTCCTTTGCCAATTGCTGGTCAAAACTCAAACTTTGGGCTTCTTTCTTTTCTTTGAGGCTTGTTGTCTTTGGCCTTTTCTTGATGTTTTTAGCCTCCTTTGTGTGGCCTTCTCTATTGCGAAATCTCATCTTCCTCAAACTCATCAACACTATATTCTTCCTCCATGTAATCTTTGTCCTCTCTCTCCATTCTTGTTCTTGGAACTTTTGAAATCCTAGGGGAGAGGAAAGAAAATGGAGAGTGACTGAGGGAGTGAGGGGAATAGGAGTAGGGAAGGAAATGATGAAATGAGGGCTTTAGGGGATAGGGATAGGGCCACAAAAATTAAGGGAGATGGGGAAAAAGGTTATGAAACCTTGTGAGGTGATGGGAGGTGAAAATATTAAGGGATATGAAAATTAAAATTCAATTACAGGTCAAAGGTAGGGGGAGATCTAGGAAAAATAGTGAGATTCCTAGAAATTAGGGCTTTTATGGAAAAGGGTGTACGGACTTAGGATGAGGATGTAGGGGTAGGTTTAGTGTATTTATAGGTATAAGGTGATGTGGTAGGGTTTAGGGACAATGAATTTGGGACGAGGGGGTTTTGGGGAAGTTTGTGAGGGGGATGCAGATTTTGGGAGTGACAAAGAAAAACTAGGATTTCTTTGTAATTTTTTCCAACATAAAACTCACACACAAGCATAAAATGGAACAATAGGGAGTTACAAGGGCTCAATTACTTGTTTTTGAGATGAAGAAGCAACCTTGAGGTGTTTGGATAATTTTGGGAGGGTTTTTACCCTGTGCGTAGCACCTTACCTAGGTGCGCAGCGCTCTCTCTCTATGCGCAGCGCTGTGTAATTTTACACTGGAAAAAATTCTCTATGTCCAGCGCCAGGCTCCTATGCGTAGCGCCACACTCCCATGCATAGCGCCACTCAAATTTTGCTATCTTTTTCTTATTGAAACCACTTATGCTCCAAAATCACATTTTTCTCCTTAACAGATGAACAAATGAGGATTTCTTTTTGGAAAATGGGATTTTATACTTTGAATGACTTTTGTATTTTGAATTATTAGGACCCATACTTATTTCTTCTCTTTATCCTTTCAAAATACTTTTTTGATTCTTTGGATGACTAACATGGGCTTTGTATTTCTTCATCAAATCTCTTTAGCTAGGAATAAGCAACTTTTTAGGGTTTTATTACATATAATGATTTAAAATTACATAAAATTAGGAATAATCAAATAACTCTGCTTTTATCTGAAAATGTGATTTTTGATATGAAACCTTATAAATATGAAATGTAACTTTACATGGAAAACCTGGCTGAATAAAATCATGAGTTTATTCTGAGTCACCTTCACACCTTATGCTGCCTTTTATTGAAAATGAGACAATGCAATGATTTGACCTAATGAAACCCTAGTGACCTAATGAGAAATGAAAGAAACTGACTCAATGAGTGGCTTTGACTAAAAATGGAGTGAGAGCATACTTGTTTTCAGCATGATAAAGGCATGGAATAGGGTCAGCAGGCATATAATTGTGAAGGAAAATGGAACACTTGACAAGGACAACCACCAGTGGAACAATTTTATATCATGACCTAATGGAATGATTGAAAATTCTTCTTTAGAGTGGGATACCTAAGATGCACATTATTATCACCCAAAAAATTTCAAAACATCATTGTGTCAACTATGTTTTTTATCATGGTCTCAAAATCGGTTTGAAAGTCATTTTAGGATTTGGTTAGCGATAGGTTAGATTTTTTATAAGTTTTAAGGTCATCTTTGAATTCAAATAAAGTCTTTTAAAGGTCCATTCCATGATCAAATACTTACATTTTCCATATAGGAGTCATTCCATAAGGTTTTGGGTTAAATTTCTGCAATTATCCAAGAATCCTCCATTTCGTAGCACCGCTAGTTCAAAAAAATGGATTTGCGCTACAGAAGTGCTAATACTTTAGTAGCACAAACTGGGAAAATACACTGTGGGTGCTACGAAAGTGCAGTTTCTTAACCTTCATGTCAATTGAGCTAAAATTTGTCAGAATCCATTAGGAAACGATAGGATAGTGGTATGGTGAGTCAGTTAGTGATCAGATTCAATGTACTTATCTGTCTCACAGTCATCATCGTCATGATAAGGCATGAATGAGGCATCATTCAGTTATGAGATGAAATTTGAAATTTAAAATCTTTCCTAATTTGGTCATTCTTGTTTCCATTTGCCTCCATATGAGTGTGTGAGTTCTGAAGTAGTCAAGCTAAGCCTATGGTTGTTCTATAAAAAGGCTATCTTCATCCTAATCAAGCGAGGCTGTTCCATATACTCAAGCGCCACTGTTTTATAGATTCAAGAGAAGCTAACACGTTTTTCTAAGAAGCATGGAAGAGGAAAATAAAGTCCACAGATGGGGACATTGCTTAAGATATGAGCCTGAAAATATGAAGGCCATAATTGAAGATCAAACGGTGATGGAGGCTTTTAGCAAATCAAGTTGTCTCCGATTTTGTGAAAATATGCAAGGTTGCCATACACAGGTGTCTAAGGAATTTTCCTTGCACTTTAATGGAACAAATACCAAAGTTACAATGTTAAATGTGCCAGTTACACCTGAGATTGTTGCTTCTATGAGAGAAATACTAAGGGGGTAGGAAATTGGGTTTAAAGGTTTTAAATTTGACATGGAACCATGCAAGGAATTCATGAAACCTGAGTATGTAGATATGAACCTAAATAATGCAATACCTAGAAACTGTATCAAAGACACCTATGCAAAGATGGTGTTCAACATTCAAAGATAATTTACATGTAAAGGAAGATACCATAAATTTTATACTTATCATTTCAAGTTGCTTCTGCATTTCAAAAGTATGATATCACTATATTTGCACTTTTATTTGCATAGGAGCTTTGCTAAAATGACTGATAAATTATGAGCCAAATCTAATGGTTGTGAAAAATCTTTGTTTCACCATGGTTTGATAAAGTTATTGGTTTTGAATGAGCTTCATAAAATACGTAGGGACTGGTCTTCCTTTTTGTTTATGAATGGTTTTGATATGGAAACCCTAACCCCAGCTAGAAACCCTAAAAATAAAGGAACTCCTTCACCATCAGTAGAAGAGTCTAGTCAGCTTGTGGTTGCAAAATCAGAGAGGTTTGTAAAGTTGAAACCAAGGAAACAAGTTGAGAAAAGGATAGAGAAGACAAAAATTCTTGTTGCACCAACTCCATCACCTGCAAAATAGAGGTAAAAAGTGTCAAAAAGGAAAAACAAAACAAGTTGCCAGCAAGTAGGAAATCAAGAGAGTGACAAGAAGCCAAGTAGTGGCATTGAAGAGAAATACAATTGCTACAGCTACAGAGGACATCCCAGTGATAAAGGGAAATTTATATGACATCCTTCATGCAATTTATATAGAGGAGTCACCCATTGTGCAAGTTGATTTCATTGGAGTAGATGAACAAAAACAAAAAAAGGTTAAGTCAACAAAGAAACTTGAATTTGATGGTGAAAATGTAGCCTTTATATTTCAAGCAAGAAAAACTTTAACTCGGCATCCTAAGAAGCTCAAGGAAGGTATAAAGGAGGTCCAAGAAAATATTTAAATAGTTAAAGTCCCTGAAGAAGTGGTTGATCTTTCATCACCAATAGTAGAACATGCAGCCAGCAAAACAATGAAGGAAAAAGAAGAAATGACAAAGTGTCAACATCTTGAGGAGAATTTGAGGTTAGAAAATCAAGAGATTACTATGATGAGAAAGAGGGCTAGAAATCATAGTATCTAGAAAATAGAGCTCAAAATAATGAAGGCAGTATGGGAACATCAGACTGGTTCTATGTCTGAAATTCCAAGTAGTGCGGAACAATTTTTCACATGGACAGTTCCAGCCATCAAGGAAGCTAAATTTGTTAGAGTAATCAATAATCAATTGAGATCTAGTAACAGAAGACTTAGATATCAAGTGGAGGACTTGGATCAGTAGTTGAAACTGACTAAGGATGAGCTAAAAACAAAGGTGCAGAATGACAATCATTAAAAAGGTCAAAAGCTAAATCAAGTGAAACAATTAAGAAGGAACCTCATGAAAAATGTGTTTTTCAGTTCATATGACTTTTTGTTTTGATGAAACCAGTGGTATTATGAGTTTTGGCACATTTTTGGTTTTCATTTTGAAAAAATTTGGGCAAAAATTCTCACTCAGCAGTTTCGTAGCGTAAACAATGGAAAAAGAGTGAAAAGCACTATGAAACTGCTGTCGCAGCTTTTTTCACTCTTTCTCATAAATTTTTGAAGGGAAAATGTATGGATTATGACTTGAAATTGCTAGAGAAGTTGTGTTAAATGATAATGAAGATAATCCTAGAGGAAAGAAACCAAAATTTTGAAGGTAAAGGGGTAAAAAGGCTGCGCTACGAGAAGCGCTATGAAATTGTTTTATTTTCGTACCGCAGGTCTATTTCAGCTATTTTGAATATTTTGATGGTGGTTTCGGATAGATGGGACTTAAGAATGATTTTACGTAGGTATTAATTTAGTTTATAATAGTAATTAACCTTGAACTGATGGTTTCATGATGGTCAGAGTGTCTCAAGAATGCAAATAATCTTATGCCTAGAAACAGGGGACAGTTTCCTAGTTTAATGGAGATCAGTATTGAGGTCATAAAGAGTTGGAGCTTATCATTCGGATTTGGCCTTATGTCAATAAACTTGGAAAATGATTTATTATATTTTAGATAAGGTTGTTATGATTAAAGTTAAGGAGTTTGAATCCTATTTGTAATAGGACTGTTTATTGGAATTGCAGTTGTCATTTTGTAATAAATATCATGTCATATGGTTAGGCAAGGTGTCGAAAAGTAGGAATTTGGTGTATCTAGCTTAGGATAAGGTTATCCTATGTTATAAATGATCTATAAAAGATGAAGTTGAATATGCTAAAGGTTGGACATTTTTAGCAAAAAGACTGTGTTTATTGTAAGTGACTGTTTTTCAGCTTAATACAGAGATGTCTACTTAGCCAACTTGAGATTCATAAATAGTTCTAGTGTCTTATTGTTATAATTGCATATTTTTACTATCCTATTGCAGTGGTGTTTAATTATGTTACTCGGACTTAATCTTAGATGCTCTGACTTCCTACATGAAAAAACTGATTGTGTGTTTTACAGTTTCACATGTATATCTCTTGACTAGGACTCTGATATGCCTTTACTTCCATGCTAAGTAGATTCTTTGGTTTTACTGAAGCTATTTTGACTCTATAAGCCCAATGTGGACTTTCTAATGTGATTTACAACCAATATATATCATTTATATACTTATTACCCTATATATAGTTAGCCATCTATCTCTTTATCAAAAATCATTAACCCTTGAGAGAGCCCTCTTAGGTTGAGGAGGCTAAGCCTCAATCAAAAGATTGGTTTGAAACAGTTACATGAGATTGATTTGATTGGAAGCCTATCAGGTATGATTTTGTGATAACACACATGAAAAATGTGTTTTAATCTCTGGTGGAAGTATGAAAATATTGACACGAACATTGGCTCCAGCTGGGGATGGTAGCTCATTGGGAGGTGCCAACGTAGACCAAGTTCCTATTCATCGGGAAATGGAGTCAAAAGATAAATAATAACTGAATAATTAAAACTTGACTTAATAAACTAACTCAATACTAACTCAAGTCTGACTGAAAAATATGCTCGGAATTGAGCTTATTCAACAAAAACTACACTAATTGATCCATTGATCACTTGATCAAGTGAAATGGAACAAACAATGCAACCATGTAATCATTCTAGTTGCTTTTTGAATTATTCGCAAGTGCTTGCTTATGGGCAAGAAGAAATAACTACTAAAATGTAACTCCCATGAAAACTTGTCAACAGATTGAATCTCGATGAAATTGCAAAGCATGAGCCCACCAGCTGACCTAAATAATTTTGCGAAAGGATATTCATAGGAATACATATTGATTTCCACTCCATCTAATATGTTACTGCTCTAGTCTAGGTAGTCTTTATACCTTGTTTTTAAAATTTTCCTAACATCTGTGCTTTCTTTCTTTGATGACTACAACAAGTTTACAAAAGGATCCCAAAACTCGTGAATGACTAATTTTTCATGATGATCATCAAAAAAACAATAATATTCATCATTACTCTCCTGAAATGACTAAAAATCTTGGTATGAGCTTCGTAATGAAACACCTGATGAATAAGACAATGAAGTTGTCTGTTGGATCAAATTTATATCAGTACCCTTTTCAGGCTCACAATTAGCTAATGGAAAAGGACTTTTACTGCAGATATCATCTATCACATCAGCTATTGGGTCATGAGAAACTTGAAAAGAGTGCTAAAACATATCCATTGGTTTTAATGAGACTACATGACACTCTACAGGCTGCTCATCCTTTTCTTTAGAGATATTATGAAAAAATTTCTTTAAAAATTGAAATGTTTCAAAAAATAATGGTACAGAATCATCTTGCATCATTTAATCATGTGTTTCAACTTCCAAACCTTCATATGCAACCGGACGCTCAATGGAATTTTGTGGCTGCAAATCTAGAGCTAAGGAGGTTTCTATGTTGCAAATGATTTCCTCAACCAATTCAGGAGAATTTTCATCATTTATAGTGTTGACCACTTTCTTATTTGATTGCTTATAGTTTTCTCTTATTTTTTCAAATGAGGAGAAACATAAAGGTAAGGAGCTCTAATAAAAAATTTGATTATCCTCTTGATTGTCAAGATAAAAACTCAATGAGTGTTGATTTCGGATTGCATGAAAGTTATATTTGATGAGATGAAATGAAGTAAAATAAAGAGGCAAAGATCCTTCACTTACTTCCAAATTTTCTACACTTTCATCCTCACTTCCATAGCTGATAAGCATCAGCTGATCATTATATTCGAGCTGCAGAAACTAAAATTCCTCCTTCCACAAACCAACTGATGATTTCTCTACAAGATTAGCTTCTGTTTGGAGAACATAATCATTGTCATAATTATCAATCATTGGAAAATCATCAATATAAGTAATGTTACCAATCATACACATTATATTATCAGATTGTTTCTCCTCAGATTGATCTACAAATCCATTTTCTGATATATAGTAACTAGGATTAGTAGGAAAATTTTAGGGCTCGCAATCTCTTCGTTTTCTGGGATAAGTTGGTCATGGTGATCTTGAACAGAAAATACATCTCTCATGGTTATATCTTTCATTATTTCCTCTATTTTACTCACCAAAATATTGAGCTTTACCTCTAAAAATGGTAGGTGCTCTACAATTTTCTTCTTCTCTTCTTCCTTCAGCTTTTCCCTTCTAATCAGCAGATTAGCCTCTACATCTACTGCACCGTTCTACATCTCTTCAAGTGTTGCAAGATTACTTTCTCTCAAATGAATCTCCATTTATGGATCAAAGGCATTTGGGTAATGTAAGAGAGTTGAGCCAGGAGGAGGTGTTATATCACCAAGTATCAAATAATAGACTTGATTGAATCTGGCAGAAAATTTCTTTACTATTTCCCCTAGTTGTCTTTTCAGCTGGTCATACTCTTCTATAATCAGGAAAGAGTTTTTTTTGACCACCCACCTGTCGAGGAAAACTTTTACAAACTTCAGAAAACATGAGATGCTCGCGGAAAGCAAGTTTTTGAACCAACTCTTGATTTTTCCTTGCAAAGAAAGAGAAAATAGCATGATACTGACATCCTCTTTGTCAACTTCAAAAATGTCAAAGAAAGACTCAAAATTATGCATATGTCTCTCAGCAATGATGTTGTCATATTCACCATCAAACCTTGGCAGATATAGGTAATTATTTTCAGGGAAAGCATGGAGTATAGGAGGTAAAATAAGAGGTTTATATATATCCAAGACTATAGAAGGTGTAGGAGTATGTATAGAAACTATAGGATTAGTCTTGGTCTCTTTAGGCTCATTGGCTTGAAAAGCATATGTACAATTCTTAGGTAAGAGGTCTTGGTATTGATCAAAATCAATTGGAAACTCGATATTTACACTCTTTAAATAGGTAGAATCAAGACTTTGATCATCTTTATCATACAATAGACTTCAGAAAATTGTCAGGATAGTTTCAAGCAGAAAAAAGAAGTAATTTACAAGAGAGAAAATTACATCTTGAATACAATTCCACTTTGGATACCAGACCTTTGTGTAAGATCCTTACATTTTCCTGTTGGCAAGGTCGATCCTATAGTGGAGTCTTTACATCAAGTTGGAGTCGCCGAGTGAAGATTTCAGCCATCATATGCATCTAATTGCTGTCAACCATCATCAATCCAATCTAAACTTCTTCTTTTTTGTGCCAGGGAAGATATGATCTTTCATTTCCCCAGTATGGTCGCCAATATGTTATCACTCGGATTGAACCTCAGGCTAAAGAAGAAAATCCTGAGATAACCACAAACCACGCTTAGCCAGGTAGCTAGCCCTAATAGGAAAGGAGAGGGCTCTCTCTATAAGGATCACAACCAATATGACTAGATAATGAAGGTATTAGGCTAGGTATAGTAGCTTAGGGTTTTTATTTTTTTTATTTGGTTGTGCTGGATCAGAAGGAGAAAAATAGTTTGGGGCAAAGTAAATTAGGTCAAAATTTGCAGGGTTTTCTATGGGGCAAGGAAGGCACAATGATTTATCACTTTAGGATTTCAATGGGTGGGATGATAAATATGGGTGAGGATTTAGAAATAGCATGGTGAAAATATGGGTTATTTCTAAACCGAAGAAATTACAGGTTGTGAATGTCTACCCAAAACAGAGCATACAATTATGGATTTTGTTCATCAAACTTGAAAACATTCACTTAATAGCAATGAAATGATGGATGAAATAAACAAAAAATTCTAACATATGAGCAAAAAAGTAGAAACTAAAACTAAACACCATACCATAGGGATCCCATAAAAATAGCTGCAACTTTGATTAATATTCCTACTCAGAATTGATACAAAGTGTGTCTCTTCAAAGGCAAATCATTCAACTGAGTCCAAACATTACTAATGAGAATGAAGAAGAAGATATATACCTAAGAGAAACTTAGCCTAGCCTCAGGGAGTCGAATCCATGAGATGAGGATCAGTTTCCACTAAATGCTGAACAAGAATCTGAAGACTAGGAAGACCCAACAACTTTCCTCTAAAAGAGAGGAAACTAATTCATTTGACATCTAGAGGACTCAAGCTAATGAATATACCTATAGTAAAATAATAATAATCATAATTACATTCATATTTATAAATTACATCAGTGAAAATCCTATCTACTAAGGTAAAACTCAAAAATTACATGACAAACAGAGAAAACACCAGAACCTGCAAAATTTGTCTTATGTGCAGCGCCAAGGAGGAAAAAATAACCCTTCTTGCAGGTCACTTATGAAGGACTTCCTAATGTCCAAATTGAGCTCATGATAGCTCATTGGAAAGATTTTCCTATATAGTATCTTGATATTGTTCTAGTTTATGATTTGGAGCTGTTTTGACCCCTCAAAATTGCAATCTCCCAAGATTGCCTTTATGCGCAACGCCAACCTGGAAAAAAGGTAGAAACATGACTTTTTTTTGGCTATTTTTGGCCCTTTTTACTGACCATTTTTTCTCCAAAATTTTAGAAAACGTACAAGGGGAATGTCCTCATCATTATAAACCCACTAATGTATTACATTTGTCCATTGGATGCCCCAAAAGAGTGCGCAGTGCCAAGGCACTGCACATAGAGAAGAAATTTATGTGTTTTTCAAAGTTTGCCCAAAAAATAAAAAATTCCAAAAAATTTCAAAATTGTTCATATTTTGTGGGAATGGCCCAAAATCACATGTCAAGTTGAGCTAAGGAGGCATAAAAAATTATCTTTATTTTGTCACCTCCTTTCTTTCCCTTCCGGATTTCCTTAAGTTCATCCTTCATCTGTTTGACCTTGATATTGCAAATTTTGTTTCGGGTCTCATAGTGATAGGCCATGTGCTTGAGAATTTGATTGTCTCTATTGGCCTTCATTAGCAGATTCTACAAGTCAATGTTGACTCTCTCAAGCCACACTTCTCTATTACCTTCAATCTCCTTTTCCAACTACTAGTCAAAACTTAGACTTTGGACTTATTGCTTTTCTTTCTCCAATGCCCTTTGAGGCCTCTTTTTTTTGGCCTTTTACTGATGTTTTCAGCCTCCCTTGTGTGGCCTTATCTATTGTGAAATATCATATTCCTCGAAATCATCATCAATTTTTTCTTCCTCCTTGTAATCTCTGTCCTCTCTATCCATGATTGTTCTTGGCACTTTGGAAACCCTAGGGGAGAGGAAAGAAAAGGAGAGTGAGTGAGGAAGTGAAGGGACTGGGAGCAAGGAAGGAAATGATGAAATGATAGATTTAGGGTATAGGGATAGGGTCAAAAAAATTAATGGATATGGGGAAAATGGTTAAGAAGCCTTGTGAGGTGATGGGAGGTGAAAATATGAAGGGAGATGAAAATGATAATTTAATTACAGGTCAAATGTAGAGGGGAAATCTAGGAAAAAATAGTGAAATTCCTAGAAATTGGGGTTTTATTGGAAAAGAGTAAAGGGACATAGGGATGAGGATGTAGGGGTAGTTTTAGTGTTTTTTAGAAGTATGGGGTGATGTGGTAGGGTCTAGCGACAATGAATTTCGGACAAGGGAGTTTTGGGAAATTTGTGAGGGGGATGGGGATTTTGGGAGTGACAAAGAAAAACGAGGGTTTCTTTGTAATTTTTTCGAACATAAAACTCACACACAAGCATAAAATTGAGAAAGAGGGAGTTACAAGGGCTCACTTACTTTTTTTGGAGATGAAGAAGGAACCTTGAGGTGTTTGGAGAATTTTGGGAGGGTTTTTTCCCTGTGCGTAGTGCCCTCTCTCTATCCGCAGCGTTATGTAATTTTTCACTGGAAAAAATGTTGTATGTACAACGCCAAACTCCTATGCATAGCACAATTCTCCCATGCACAGCGCCACCCAAATTTTGTTGATTTTTCCTTATTCAAACCACTTCTGTTCCAAAATCATGTTTTTCTCCTTGACACATGAACAAATGAGGATTTCTTTTTGGAAAATGGGCTTTTATATTTTGAATGACTTTTGGATTTTAAATGATTCAAACCTGCACTTATTTCTTCTCTTTGTCCTATCAAAATATTTCTTTGATGCTTTGGATGACTGACATGGCCTTTGTATTTCTCCATCAAATGTCTTTAGCTAGGAATAAGCAACTTTTTAGGGTTTTATTACATATAATGATTTAAAATTACATAAAATTAGGAATAGTCAAATAAGTATGTTTTTATCTCAAAAATGTGATTTTGAGATGAAAAATTATAAAGATGAAATGTAACTTTACATGGAAAACCTGACTGAAGAAAATCATGAGTTTATTCTGGGTCAGCGTCACACCTTCTACTACCCTTTATTGAAAATGAGACGATGCAATGATTTTACCTAATGAAACCCTAGTGACCTAATGAGAAATGTAAGAAACTGACTCAGTGAGTGAGTTTGACTAAAAGTTGAATGAGAGAAGATTCGTTTTCAGCATGATGAAGATATGGAAGAGGGTCAACAGGCATATACTTGTGAAGAAAAATGGGGCACTTAACAAGGACAACCGCGAGTGGAAAAATTTTATATCATGACCTAATGAAATGATTGAAACTTATTTAGAGTGAGACACCTAAGATGCACATGAAAAATGTGTTTTGATCCCTGCTGGAAGTATGAAAAGACTGACACTAACAAAGTGAAATGAAAAATTATGTAAAGAGTTTGAAGGATTAATCTAAAAAGCTTTGAAAATATGCTATGGGGTTATATGGAACAATGTTTCACCATTTCTGGCTACTATTTCTCTTTGACTGGGTAAATATCGACTTTCACACTAGGAGAAAAACTTCGGAAAATGTTGACTTTGAGAGAAGACACATTGAGGCAACATATATTCCAAAAAACTAAATTCATCACTAGCATATTCAAACTTATGCAAATACCAATTATTTAATTCAAACATATCAAACTCATATTTGGTCTCTGTAATTTTAAAATCCATATCTACCAGCGATAATTCATCCAAATTCAGAACTAGGGGAAGCATATGGTTTTCAATATGCATTTTAATTTTTAGTTTTGAAGGAACTGATTTTGAAAATAGAAAGAAAACATGAATATTTGAATACTTGAGAATAATAAAAATGGTGAACAAAGCAATTATCTTGAACTTAAAACCTTTGTGCATTCCCTGCAATACTGTAACCTTGATAAAATTGAGAAAATTGGTGCAATATAGTTCGGTTTTGAAAGAAATGAAGATTTTTTTACCATCTAATGATCAGGATATTTAATGAATTTTTTTAATGATGGAAAGGATTAATGTGATGAATTGGTGGTTTCACATTTGTAAATAGCATGAGAAATATTTATAACTATGTTGGTGAGTAGTTGGAAAAAATATGGCTGACGAATAAAGTAGGGACAGTAACAACTATGCGAGAGAGCATTTTGTGGAGGGTTGTGTGCAATACATGCATGCTTTCCACATTTCCTTTGGTGGTTTTGGAAACCAAATATTTCTTACCAGCCCCCCCTCGTTAAACATCGGGTGTGTGGGAAGGTCCCAAAGTGCCCTATTGAACTTTGATTGCAGCGAGAGACATTCCAGCCATTGAATCATACACAAATATAGTAGTCACAATTATCCCTCCAAAATATCAAGGTCGTAGTGTGCTAAGCTTGGAGGAAATTTAGAAATGGATATGTCATATGACACCATTCCAGTCTCTGGAGGAGAATATTTAAGATTGTATAGAGAATTTAGATTCATAAATGTGGTTATTGATGCTAGAAAAGATGTGAATCACCCTATCTATTCCATTGACAAATATTTAGGGTTATTAATTTTTTTTTGTAAATTAATAATGTAATGTACAAAATAGAATTGAAAAACTGTAAATATTACTGAGTTTTCATAAAATGATATTTCGAGATTGTATTTTGATGGAGCTTCTTCCAGGGATGGATCAGGAGCTGGGATTATTTTGATTACACCATAAAATAAAATTATATTTTAGTATTTCAAATTGGAATTTTAATTCAAGTGTTAATTATTGGTTTGGAATTAGTTGAGAAAATGAAAGTGCAGAGATTACTAGTATTTGGTG
This sequence comes from Pinus albicaulis, assembly GCA_034641835.2. NCBI lineage: Eukaryota > Viridiplantae > Streptophyta > Pinopsida > Pinales > Pinaceae > Pinus > Pinus albicaulis. Next base: position 503,165,934 of record CM076572.1, on the reverse strand, counting down.
ATTCTGAGTTAGTGCTGAAATAAGTTAGGATATTTTGTCAAACTGGACATCCCAAATTGAAAACTTATAGGAATGAAGTATGGGACTGTATACAAAATTATTATCAAGATTTCAACATTTTATCTATACCAAGGGAGGATAATGTACAAGCAGATTCTATGGAAGTTTCAACAAGTACCTTCAAAGTTCCAGATTCCTTCTAGCTACAATATATGGTTGAAGTTAGATATAAACCTTCTATCCCAGAAAATATGAAACACTGGAAATTATTTGAAGATGATGAACAATTGAAAACTTTTCTACATGAAATTGAAGAATTTTCATGTTTATATATTGATCAAGATGATAATGAGGAATTACATGAAAATATATTTCAGCAAGATGAGAATTTGAAGAAAAATATAGTAGATCACGATAGTACTCATCTGTATAGTAATAATATTGCAAAATGATTAGTACCCCTTGAAAGGTTATTTGATAAAAATGATTTTTCTTACTCCTCTATCCTAAATTCTGAAGAATATGATGTACATGAATGTAATATTAGCACCATAGGGGATATTAAAAACATCAAAATTCCAGGGTCACTATCAAAGGAAATCAAAGATAAATACATCGAATTTTTCGAGAAGTATAAAGATGTTTTTGCATGGAGGTATGAATATATAAAATCATATGATGCATATATTATTGAACATAATATTCCTTTAAAACCAAATCTCAAACCCTTTTAGTAGAAGTTGAGAAGAATAAATCCAAATTTATTGCCAGTAATTGAGAAGGAAGTAAATAAATTACTTGAGGAAAAAATCATTGTACCTCTAAGATATTTTGATTGGATAGCTAATTTGGTTCATGTTAGGAAAAAAAATGGAGAAATATTGTTATGTGTTGATTTTAGGAACAAATTATCCTTGAAGGATAATTTCCCTTTACCTAAGATGGATTGTTTGTTGCAAGAAGTGATAGGATCAAATATAATTTCAATGTTGGATGGATTCTTAGGATATAACCATATTTTGGTTAATGGAGATGACAAGAGTAAGGATACTTTCACTGCACCCTAGGGTAAATTTATGTATGGAATGATGAATTTTGGATGCAGGAGCAACCTTCCAAAGAGTTATGGATATATATATATTTTTTGAGAAAAAATGAATTCATGGTTATTTAACTTGATGATCTTACTAGATTTTCTGAATCTGATTCCTAGCATATTAAAAATTTTAAAAATGTTTTCAAGAGGTGTAGGAGCTTTGGGATTTCGCTTAATCCAAAAAATTATGTGTTTTCCATGCAGGATGGAAAATTTTGGGAAATATTATTTCAAAGGAAGGATTCATAATAAATCCAAAAGAATTATTATCAATTTCGTTGATGAGTTTTCCAAGGACACAGAAGGAGATTCAAGAATTTTTGGGAAAAATCAATTCCTTGAGAATATTTATACCTAATTATGTTGGAATTGTAAAATATGTCACTCATATGTTAAAAAATAATCATGAAGTTAAATGGAATGCAAAAGCTAGATATCCATTTGATCATATTAAAAAGAAACTTTCAAAAGCACAAGACTTAGAAAACCCTCATTTATTCAAAGTCTTTTAGTATCTTCTCCTTTGCATTAGACACTACAATAGCAACAATTTCATTACAACAGAATGAAGATTTTTGTGAGTTACCAATTTATTTATTTAGTAAATTCATGAGGGACGTATAACTAAAGTGTGATATTATTGAGAAACATGATTGTTCTTTAGTTCAAGATTTGAAAGATTTCAGAACTTATGTACTAAATTCTAAAATAATAGCATATGTACCCAATAATGCAGTAAATACAATCCTTACTCAACCTGTTATAGATGGAAAAAGGGGAAGTTGGATAGCTAAGATTTTAGAATTTGATTTGGACATGAAACCAAAAAATATGGTAAAGGAAAAGGATTAGCTAAATTGTTATAAGGATCAAATTGCAAAATTTTGAGTGTTAATTCATTTATGTAACTATCAGATATAAATTTAGAGAAGAATCCACAAGAACCTTCTCCAAATTCAGAGAAGAAGAATCCACAAGAACCCTCTCCAAATTCAAAGAAGAATAACCCACAAGAAACTTCTTCTAGTTTGATACCTACAAATTTGTATTTGAATATTGACAAAAAATCTCTTCTATCAGACTAATGCAAGGATATTTTTCATTTTTTGCAAAATTTTAAGTGTCCTACTAAATTCAGAAAGAATAAATGAAGATCCTTCAGACTTAGGTCTATGAAATATTGCATAGTTAATGATAAACTACATTGGAAGGATACTTTGAATATATTGTTATTATATCTAAATGAAATTGAACCAGAAGGAATGATTTACCAGTTTTATGAAGGATTTATGTCACTATGATTGGAGGGAAACTGCACATGAGATACTAAGATCAGGCTTCTATTGGCCTAATTTTTTTACTCAAGTTGGATTAAAGGTTTGGAGTTGCATTCCTTGCCAAATATTTGCAGGTAAACAAACATTATCCTCTTTGCCTCATATTCTTGTTCTAGTAGAAGCTACTTTCATGAAATAGGGTTTATATTTTATTTCTCAAATAAATCCCACATCCAGCCATTAAAATATTTGGATCCAAACAAAAAAAAACTATTTCACGAAATGGGTAGAATTTATCCCTGGAAAGAGTACAACTAGTTCTACAGTTATTAAATTCAATGAAGAAAATATTTGATCTAGATTTGGTTGTCCAAGAGAAATAATTAAAGATAATGATCAAGTCTTCAATTCCATAAAAATGATTGAGTAAAATACAAAATTTCTCTACAAAATTCTACACCTTACTATCCACATGGGAATGGATTACAAAAGTCATCAAAAAGGTTTTAGCAAACCACAAGAGGAAATGGTATAGTCACTTAAAGTATGTAGTATGGGAAAATATAGTTTCACCCAAGAGATCTATTGGAAAATATACATGTCAACTATTTTATGATATTGAAGCTAATTTTCCTAAATTAACATTTCTGGTTATGAAAATATTGTAGGAAATCTATGAGGAAACAAATGACTTTAAAAAAATAATCAATCAAATTATTGAATTCAATCAAGCTAGGGAATAATTTTAGCATGATCTAATCTAGTATCAAGATAATATGAATACTTTATTTGATTGGAAGACCAGAGAAAGAGACTTTGGGCAAGGAGACCAAGTACTGAGATGGGATGCAAGAAGAGAATACAAAGGTAAACATGGAAAGTTTTACAATATTTGGTTGGGTTCCTTCAAGATTCCAGACGTCAAAGGGAATAATACTTTCAACATTCAAACTTTAGAAGGAAAATATTTCTCATTTCCAATCAATGGGAAATATTTGAAACATTACATTCAATATTGAGTAAGCTTCTTTCATAATAATTGTAAATAATCAGTGTGATTTACATTTACAAAGAAAGTGTCATTTTCTTACAGGAATGATTCCATAGCCCGAGGAGAAGGGCACATGGATCTGCATGTTCTCTACATACCAGATGGGGAAGTAGTCCCCAGATGGAGGCAATGTTGTAACAATATCTTGTTATAGTGAAAAAACTAAATTTTTGATTTAATAAAGTAAAAAATGAAAAGAATAAAAATTATTTTAACACACTTTGTAATAAGAAATCTCATTCTATTATGTTCCTTATATATATAGTCAATTTTTTCACAGTAAAAATCATGGAACTTCCAAAAGTTTAAATTATATCCACTCTAATCAACGAGAAACATTCAATTGCAATATCCCCCCGCACTCTTAACATTTAATGGGGGGGCTGCACAATATTACTTTCTTTTGTAAAACCTTTGACTATGACATGGTGATGGTATGCACTTATTAATTCACCCCCCTAATTTATATAGTTACCCACCCCCCCCCCCCCACACACACACAAACCCCGACCCCTGGCCAACCACCTTTCTGATACATTTGTTATTCCACTAAAATAGACTGACGTTATTCTTCCGTTATTATCCTGACAAATTATCCATAATTATATTTGTCAATTGCCTATTATCTAATTTCCAAATCCTTGCATTTAATTAACTAAAACATTCAGATACCCATTTGAGACCCGATCATTTAAAATTCTAACAGATAGTGAATCCTCTCCTGAAAAAAAAAAATCACTCTCAATTTTTTTGTTATCTAAGATAACAAGTAGGTTTTTCTAGCTTGGTCTTAAGTAAGTTAGGTTGGTGGATTTGGATGAAAATAAGGTCATGAAGTTCATTAATTTTCAAAAACATTTTACATAGTTTAAGAGGTTTTAATAGTCATTAATCATGAAACAAAGGTCATGTCAAGGTAAATTCAAAAATCTTGATTTCATGCATAATATAGGTTCATTCTGTGACACTTGGAATATTTATAAATTCCACAGTGTAGTTAGTGTAAAATAGTTTGATTTCACTACGGAGGTTCCTAACATCTCCATAGTGAATTTTCCCTCCCGAGTACTAGAAATGCCATGAAATCAGTTTTTTCTGCTAACAGTGGGAAAGGATGTGTTTTGTCATGATTTCATTGGTTAGTGCACACTTGGTCATCATGGTCCCATTATGTTATTTTTCATCATATGTCATATGCATGCGTGGTTATCATTACTCCTCACAACGTTTCATTTTTCCCACTCATTTCCTCTTTCCTAATTTAGTTTGATTCCTAATTTGAAAAGCAACACCTCAGCTTCATCCTTGTAAGTTGTTTGAATGCTTTTGTTAGCAGTCTAGTGTCTTGAATTCTGTCCTATATCTGACTTAAGCTAAGTGCTACCTATGTCGAGGAAGTTTCTTGTTGTCTCAAAAGAATTATGCAGGTGTTAAAGAAGGATGTTATCAGTGCTATGTTTGAAATTATGGCCTCACATAAAAATACAAACAAGGGTGGCACTATGGTTAGATATGATCCCATGGATATGAGGCTAATTGCAGAGGACCCCAACTTCTCAAAAGATTTTACCAATGCAGGTTGCATGTGTTTCTACCAGAAACTACAAGGGTATCATGCACAGGTGTCTAAATAATTTTCTATAAATTTCATGGGTACATGTTTGAAGGTGGGGATCCTCAATTTTTCTGTGTCTCCTAACACAAATGCATAGGCAACCACGATCCGAAGTTCTAGAGAGGATTGGTTTAAAGCAATAAGGTTCAAGCTGCAAAACTGTGATGAGTTTTTGAAGGAGGAAAACAAAGTCATAGGCATGAGCTTAGGCATCTCCAAGACTTGCCTCAAGGACAATTATTCAAAATTGATGATGGTGATTCAGAAATACTTCACTTGTGAAGGTAGATGTCACATGATATATCAATACCACTTCAAATTGTTGCTTCAGTTCAACGGTAAGAAACCATTGGATTTACCATTTTTTCTATTTAGGAATTTAGGAAAATTGGTAGATAATTTTCAAGCTAAACCTAAAAGCAGTGACACTTCCATTTTCCGCCATGGTTTGATAAAATTTCTAGTTATGGAGGAGTTAAAAAACCTAAACAGGGATTGTTCCACTTTTCTGTTCTTCAATGGGCATGATGTTGATGTCCTCACTCCTAGAAAGACACCTAGATCAAAGGAAAATACTCCAAAGAAAGATAAAGACTCTAGGGTTGAAACATAGGTTGAACATGAGGTGGAAGTGCAAATAGAGGTGCAGCCCATGGTCGAGCCTATGGAGGTAGAAATTGAGCAATTGCAGGAAACATTGGTGCCTAAAAAAACCTCTGCCAACAGTAAAGTAAAAAATAACATAAGAACCCACCAAAGGATCACTAGAAGTCAGACAGAAGGGAAATGGAAGGTAGAAGGTATCTTGCAGGCAATTGACATTGAGGAATCTCATGTTGTGAAGCCTGTGGAAGTTGAGGGATAAAAAAAAAGAAAAAGAGTCTTAAAGCTAAGAAATTAGACTTTTCCAAAGAAGCCTAAGGTTTTATTTTTAAACCTAGGAAGCCACTCACAAGGTCATAGTTATCAAAGGGAGAAAAATCTAAGAAGTTGCATAAGGAACTAGAAAAGGAGAAACAAATAGGATGGGAAGAAATAATTGAAGTATTTGAAACAGAGGCAGAGATGATCAAGAGAAGAAATGGAAAGGAAAAATTTCAAGAAAAATATGAACTGGGGCTCTTAAAGTAGTAGCTTAAGGAAGCTAAAGAAGATATTTTGGAAACTAAGCTGGAGTTAGCAGACTTCAAACAAGAGAAGCAGGAAATGATAGACTTTAAAAAAGAAATGAGAAAACAGATAGATTTTTATAATGATGTTCCAAAGGGGTAAAGGAAGATGTTAAAGAGGACATTTTCTCTGCACAAAATAATGAAACATTTATTCAGGAGGAATAGGTGGTTGCAATAAGAAAGAAGGAAGTTGCAAAGCCAGGTCACAGAATTGGAAATAAAAATTGAGATGGTGCAAGCAGAGTTGAAGAAAAAAGGTCTAAATATTAATGTGATGGAGGATGAGCCTGCTACTCCATGAAGGATGGTAAGTCACAGCTTGTTTACTAATTTTTATCTTAAAATATCGTATCAAGGTATATAGAGGGCTGCAAAGATGTTTTTTGGCTTAAGAAGACAAAATTTCCAAATTTTGTGAAACTAGGGAATTTTGTAGAAAGCTCTAGGCTTGAGGTTAATTTTTCACTATGAACTCATGGTAGAATTATTTAAGGAAAAATTTGTAATATCCCAAAATAGGAAAAGACAATAATACAAGAAAATTAAAACAATAATGCCAAAACATCAAAACACTATGAACAAAACCAAAAACAGTTGAGCCATTTTATTAATCAGGAGGTGGAATACAAGTACAACAATACTACAAAATAGTAACACTTAAGCAAGCAGAGATGGCTAGTGTGACCCTCAAGTCCTCTCCCTAAGAACACTATGTATTTCTACTCTGTTGGAGACCCTACTATGCTGCCCCTGCTGGAAATGTTGGAAATGTAGTTGTTGGCTGAAAATGGGTGCATATATAAGGCTGTTCTTGAGCTCATAAAGTGTCAGGATTTGGAATCTGCACTCTATGATGAAAGCCCAGAATAACCCAGAAAGGATTTTCAGATTGTGTCACCTCGGAAAATCTCCCTCCTAGGGATTGCAATGCATAAATGATGGGTATGAAAATATATGGAATGAACTGAAAAATAAAATAGCTGTAGTGACACCCGATCATCTTAGTGCATGAAGGGTTGGCCCCTTCTCATGATTCCCAAGCTACAAGCTTGATTTATAGCTCCTCCTCTCAAGTTGCAGCTACTGAACTGCACAACTGCTAGAAGTGACTGCGCTATCAAGAGGGTTGATGTTGTAGCCTTTTGCTAGTTTATAAAATACTTCCCACAACTGATGGAAATGATCTCACCAAATTGAGGGGATTATCCCTCATAGGATTCCAAGAAGAGGTACTTGGAACTTCCTTCCTCCTCTAAAACTACACTACTGGAATGTGTAGTTCTCACGGAACTGCTGTTGCATAGAGGATTGGAATGATGGCCTGATGTTGGATGTAGAAATGCTACTCTTGGAAGACTATAATGGATGCACAAGTTGAAGTTTTGATCCCTCCACAGGTTTCTGAACTGAAATACTGAGAAATACCTTCCTCCTCTCAAACCCTAAGGCAGGAATGTGTAATTCTTATAGTTGTAAGTGGTGAAGAGAGGGGTTGAATGTGGCATTGTTTCTAGATAATGAATGGTTTCTCAAAGAAACCTTTACAGAGTAGGCATTCGAAGTCCCCCATGGATAAGGGTAGTATATTTTCTTGGAGTCACCCGTGTGCTAAACAACACAATAGAATTAGCTAAACAGATGAAGTGTGCAAAGAAATTTCGTAAACGAAAATACAATATCAATATCTAGAATGCATTCCTTTTCTATTCTCATCTCCCTTTTATGGCTGTGAGCCTTCCCTAGCCTTGGCCCACCTCAAAACTGTGCTACACATGTGGCCACTAGCCTCCATAAAGACTACACTATCCTCCATGATCTCCATCATCTATGCAATTACTCTCCACTCACTCCATCATGTGTGCATTTAATGCATGACCTCATTAATCACTTCATCATTATTTCTCCATTATCTCCATCACCTTCCTCACTATTTCTCTATGACCTCCACTCTTCCTTCATTATTATGTTGCTCCACTACTCCATAATACTACTCCACTACTCAAATAACCCCCATTAAGAATATAGAAGTGGGTTTTATTCATCTACTCGGTTTACGGGTCCCTCCACACATTTATTTACTTAGCTAAATATGAAAATTAAGAATGTTAATATTCCAATTAGCTAATGTAAAATTTGGAATATTGCAGTCCTCCCCGCAAAAATGTTGCTTGTCCTCAAGAAACTTCAAAATTTGATGTTGTAGAAATCCATCTCCCTCCCAAGTAGCCTCCTCATATGGAAGGTTTCCCCATCTGCTTCAATGTGTTATGAATGCCCAGCTCCATAGTTGCCTCTCTAGAATGTCTATAATGGCCTCCAACTATGTAGCTAGATGCCTCTCCTCATTAATGAGTCCCCAGGTGGCAACCATCTGTTGTCCAAGAGCCTCTTCTTTGCATGAGACTTGTGAAGTGTAGTGGTTCCTTCCCCTAAAGGAAACTCCCAACTCATAAACTATCTCTCCAACTCATGCTACATGGAGTAGGTTTTGTCTCTCCATGCTCCAACCCTTGACTCTGTTGGTCCTGCTGGCTCTAAGCATCATCTCAACATTGTACAAATTAGGAAATAGAGACATATGGGTTGACATGTGAAATGTCAAACCATACTCTCCTTGTAGTAGCCACTGCAACTATGCCTCTTGATACCAGTCCACCTCATCATCATACCAAGTATGGTGGCCATACTCTTCTAATAGAAGTGTTGGCTCAAGGGGTCCTAACCCAATTTCATAGTTCAATATTTGCCAACAAACCCCTATACTACTGGCCCTTTCGGCAGTGACCTACTTTCGCAGGTCAAATTCTGACTCGAAGTAGTATGGGTGGGTGCTGGAATGAGGTTTCCACACCATGAAAAAGGATAGGTAAGGCAAGTAGAGCTGCATCCGACCCTGTTATACCCAGATCACCTCTTCTTGCGTAGGGTCCATAGGTCTCTTTTCACATCCATGTGTGCTAGATCTATAATTATATACTTCTATGAAAGTAGTACAATATTGCATAAAGAATAACAGGACAGATCCAGATACAACAAACACACTTACATAGATATTTCACAACTTAAATACAAAATGTGTATAAAGCAGTAATTACCAATGATTCACACAAACAGTACACATAGATTCAGTTCTCAAGCAACCTTTCTCATTCATCAATTCCTTCATACAATACCCATCCCAGCCTGCACACACAGCAGCAGGGTCCACACACAGCTGGACTCTAGATCTCCGCGCACACATCCAGCAAGATTCCTTTCCCCAAAATCCAAACAGATATCTTAAACCACAGTTCGCATCAATAGCTCTTCAATCTCTACCTTACGATACAAAATGTTCCTCTATTTATAATAATCTAGCCTAAACGTTCCTATGGTCCACAACCCATGGTTTTCGGACCACTGGTTTACCCTTTTGCCCATTACAATGTTTTCGGGGCTTTGACCCACCCCAAAACCCCTGCGCTAGACTAAATATAATAAAAACTATTCAAAATTGGACCAGTTTCATAGCTCATAGGAGAACCTGTTCCAATAGTCCCACAACACAATCTTGTGACTCATCCTGAGTCACTGCGGTGGTGCGGTCTCTATCTGTGCACGTAAGTTAGTAAGGGTGGCAATCAATGGAGGTAACATTTCTTGACTTTGGGCAGCAACACTCTGTGCAAGGTCTAATAGCTTCTGGGAGGTTGGACCTTCAGTTGCCACAGTGACACTTTCAAATAACCATGAATAGAAGAACGACGTCACTTGCTCCTGGGATTCACGGACATTAGCTAGAAATTCATCGCACAAGTATTGAGCCAAATTGAAAGAAATGCCCTTTGTGCATTGGCCAGCCAACTAGATCATGTAGGTAGGGACAGTCACAACCTACCACTTCCTCATTATCTTGCAAGCTAAGATCCGAGTACCCATCTGTGTGGCAGGGTCATTGATAGTCTGGATCACAAACCCTCGTTGATTTCAATGCACCACGTAGGTATGTCGCACAGATGTAGTGGTGGATGCTTCATATTTTTTTCCTACCCGCTCTAATGGGTGTGTCCCTTGAATAGGAAGGAATGTAATCCTATGGATCAACACAACATCAATAGGGACCCTGTTGCGAATCCATAAGAAACCATTGTGAATGAGGGCGAGCAACCGATGAACCAAACGATCTGTGACGTTGTAATGGCCAAAATGAGACATCCAGAGAAGATTCAAAAGTCCCAATCCAGCCAGGACGCATAGCCAGCGCTGAGGCACCACTGTGACTACATCATCTCTATGAATTGTATCAAATTATAATGCAGGTTCTAATTCCGGGAGGGTTTCAAAGTCTGCCAAATCATGATAATCGAACTTGACCTTGTGGAGTCGCTTGCAAGGATCACTCAGGACAGGGACTTCCCCCATGGTTAGGGGTGTTTGCAGATAGGTGACCAAGCCATCCAAGTTTTGTGGCATTCGTGTAGACGGTGTTATCACTCAGTAATTTCCCCAGGTTCAAGAGAAATAGTCCGAGGTAACCAAGAACCTCTTTTGAAATCTAGGATCTAGCCTTCCTAAATTCCAAAGAGGGATCTCTCCTCAATATTTAGCTTGATTTTGTTATGATATTTTAGGCTAGTTATGATTGAAAAATTGGTTGGTTTTGAAATTTTTGTGGGAATGAAAGGTACTTCAAGGTAAACCACAGAGGGATCTACCAGACCATTGGGCTATGGAGTCAACTTCTTGGCAAGCAAGGCTATAAATAAGGTCAAAAGAGAAAATGTACTAAGGGCAGGGTAGATGACCTTCAAAGGTTTTGGAAAGATCCTTTTTGATGAAATGGAAATATTTGAATAAAATTGCAATGAAGGATCCTTAAGTTATAGAAGTGAAGATGAAAGAAAGGGGTCAAACAGGGACTAAGAGCATTTAAGAATTCTTAAGTCCGGTTATCAGTAGAAAACATATTAATGAATAACTAGTAAAAAAAAGGGATATTTTTAAAACTAATCCTGTTTAAGCTTTCCTAGTCAATCATTAAAGACAGAAAACATTTAAATGTATGTATGGAACTTTGAAAGATAAACAGTGAAAAAAATAAAATACTTGACTTATCTGGTCAGCACAAGAATCGTAAGTTATGATGTCTGTTTGACTTAGTTCCAGTCTGTTGCTTTACAAATAGACTCACACAAACTCCAATGCATTCAGAAAAAAATTCTATATTAGTCTTGAAAATTTTTATTCCACACTAAAATACTTCAAAGAGTTAAGTATTTATACAAATTCTAAACTAGAATATCTTGAAAAAATATCAAGATTGGTTCACAAATATCTCTAACTATTTTACATAAATAGAAATTAAGTAAAGGAAACTCTAGACTAATGCATCTATTTTGCACTATTTTTTATGGATAGGTGATGAATAAGAGGAGAATTCGAATTTGATCCAACTCTTAGTTGATGATGAGGCATCCAAGTCACTAACTATTTCCTTTCTTTGTGCATTCTGCTCCAGCAATTTTGCAAACTTGGGGCCAAATGATATCTTTTTATTTCTAAATCCAAAATAGATATGTAAAAAATGAAAGAGTTTATTGTAGATAAATATGTTGGTGAGATAAACCTCTTTCAGTTTCCTAAAATTCATCTCCCGCTGTGCACAATAGGCTTTGCAATACGACGTGTAAAACAGAGTTTATAGAGTTTGAAACATAGGCTGTAAAGATGTGCATGTATCTCTCATTTTGAAATAACTGTGTAAAAAGTGACATAGATTTTTGTAGATGGATCTCTTAGGCACAAAAAACTCCTTCAGTTTTGTACGATGTATTTCTGATTAGCCACAAGTTTCTCTGCAAAATGATGACTTAACAAGAATTTTCTGCAAAAAGTGCTCTCCAATATTTTTTAATATTTCCCAATCCATAATGGCTGTTAGAAATGTGAGAGGTTTTTGTAGATGGCCCTATTAAGAACATAAACCTCCTTCAGTTTTGCAAAGTTCATCTTGGATTGGTCACAATATGTTCTGCAAAACAATGACTGAAACAGGAAATTTGTGCAAAAAATGTCCCTTCTTGCTCTCTTTTTCATCTTTTCACCTTTTTGTTCTTTTAACTGTTTTAATTTCACTTTAGATAAAATTCGTTGTCGGTGAAAATATTTTCATCTCTTTTTACCAATTTACTATCTTTGTATTTACTTTTACTATTTACCTTTGACTGCTCTGTAACTTTGTTTTAACTTTCACTCTGACTTTTACCTGATACACTTTAACCACTGATACTCTTTAACTATTATGTTTTCAATGTCATTTTGAATTCTGATTTCACTTTTACCATTCACTATGAAAATTCCATCATTCTAATCTCTCTCTGACTTGATTTTATTTTTTCTTTGTATACAAACTATTTTTTGAATGAAGCTTTTGATTTAAGACTTGAGAACTTGGAGCAAACAATTTTGTCAACTAGTATTGAAACTGTTGGCCCAAATCCATATTTTGATAATAACCTGCAAAAATCAAACAATTTGTTAATGAAATCCAGGTTTGCAGGGAGGTGATTGAAGGCTTTTTGAAATACTTGTGGAATGAGATCAGTCTGCGGAGGTTTAAATATTTTTTTTAGGAATTTGGGTAGCTACTGCAAGATTAGACTGTTTTCAGGAGTTATTCACTTTAACAGAGATGAAATTGAGAAATTTAGGCTAAGGATGGCTTCTTTTCAGATTTTTTTCTCAATTAGGTTTTCTGAATGGGTTTGATTGAAAACAGGGAATATCAAGGTAATTCATAGGTTTTAGTTGTTCAGATCCTTGAATTTAATATTTAAACTGTGAAAATTGAGGAAATTGGCTTTAAAAAGGTTCACAGTAAAAAACAAGGCTTTCTGGGAAAATCGGTTAGGGTTTGGCCCGATTTTGAGATTTTTTGGGCAAATTATTCATATAATTTATCTTCTTGAAGCTCGATTGGTTTAATTTCATATTAATTCATTCAACTGAAAGCTTTAAACTGTAATTTTGAAGGTTGAAATGTCGAAAAATACCTTGGTTTCAGCTATTTTTACAGTCGGGAGAGTTTATGGCTGGGTTTGAAACAAGAACTCTGCGGTCAAATAAGCTTCTGGATAGGAATTGAATGCTTAAAAATCAGGGATATAAGCTTGAAAGAATGGGAAAATATTTTTTCTTTATGGTTGAACAACACATATAACGTTAATAAGACTTATAACCAAGTTTTAAATCTTTTCTATAATCTTATAAACGTAATAAATAGCGAGTTTAACGACTGGCGGGAACTCTTTTAGATTTTTTAAACGCAGAAAACCAGCGATGGTTTTCGCGTTGGCATCAAGCTGTAAGTGGCATCAAGCCAATTGAACGTGGTCGAATGAAAATATGACATGTTTCATTGGGAGGTATTATAAAACAAATTTTATTGCATTATTTTTCATAAATTTCGCCCGATCACTTTTGTTATGCGATATTGAATATACCCCGTTGGATTTGATTGAACAATGCGAATGGTCAAATTTTTTTGGGAAGTTGCGGGGTAAGGAAAGGTGGGACCCAAGTTTATTTTCCTTAGTTGATTCGATAGGGATGATCAATGGTTGAGTTTGAATGCAATGAGGTGTGGTGGGGCATGAGGCCAAATGATCGCGTTAAGCGTGGATCATCAGATTTTAAATATAAGGATGATCAAAGGGTTGGGAATAAATGCTAGGCTGCATAGTTATTTGATGAATTTTATGTATAAAATGAGTTTATACATAGAATGGGGTGGGTTATAAATGTTTAACCAAGGTTTAATTTGTGGTAAGGGGATATATATCGGAGGAAAGGGGTAAGGTTAACCTTGGGTAGAGGCAATGCGGGAACGAGAGTAAGTACTCTTTTTCTGCACTATTTTTAATACAGAGTATGTAAAAATGCATTTTTTTGCAAATTTAATTATATTATATAGTTTTAGATTTAGTTAAAGTTATAAAAATATAGGGGGCGGGGGTATTTTATTAGGGTAGTTTTATGTCAAAGGGGTAATTTCGGGATTCTATTTCAACATGTGATTAATATCTTTGACACAAAATCATATAATAAGGGGTTTTTTGGGATATTAAATAAAAATAAGTTATATTAATAGGACTAGGATTTTTGATAGGGAGTTAATAAAATATGTCAAGTGTTAATATGAAAAGGAACAATGAATACTCAAAATTCATAAATAAAACTAATGAAAGTGAAAATTAGAGTAAAGCTTTATTTTCATAATTCATTCACTTTTACTTAGTATATAATGTTTTTTTAGGTTTTTATGTTTTTTAAAATGGAGGAAGTTAATCAAATGGGCCTTTATGTAATATTTAAGTAAGAAAAGAGTTCTCACTTATGAAGTTAAATGGTGATGAGTGCATGAAGGGGTAAATGATGAAAATTTCTGGGATTAATATAGAAACTTAACATTTTCAACTAATCAGTCACTGAGCCTTGGGTTTGGTCCCAACAGAAGTCAAGGAAATGCCTTGAGCCTCTTTGATTGATAGTCTAGAATATCAAATTGCTATGGGGAGGGGCAATTAGTTATTTATAGCCTGGTGAAAGATAATTACAATGATGTTTCCCACCTTCTTCTACCTACCCAGTCATATCTTCTAACATTTTTTTCCTTCTATTTTAATCAGGTGCATTTGAACTAGCAACCTTAAAACCTTTTATTCTTTTATGAAAACAGTAAACTATCTAATTCTACACTTATATCATCCAAGAATCTAGATTAAGCTGTTGGATTCTTTTATTCTCTACCTAACTACTGAATTGTCATGATTAAACTGTATGAAATTTTTTTGTTCACTATCTACAAGATTTGAAATTGAAAGATGACAAGTCAAGATTAAAAAGTTCAACTCATCACAGATTATGTCATTTATTGACACTCTGCCATAATCAACTGCAAAAAGTAATAGTAGTGGCATTTAGACTTACACACTTTCATGTTTTATTCATCTTTTTTCTTTTGGGGTATATTATTTTTTCTAAGTCCTTTGATGTTTCTTTTAGGACTTTTTACTCTCTTTTTGATTTTTTTTATTTTCTTTTTAATTTATTTTTTACAAAATATGGGAAAATAACTTCTTGCAGAAAGCAAAGTTTGTACATATTTACAAGACTATCATTATTCAAGTCAAAATTGTGAATCCTATATTTATAGGTTACTAATAGACGGTCGACGTGGGTGAAAAAAGGGAGGAAACCAATTGATCGGACTAGCTGGTAGAGAAACCTCCTGTGTGTCTTGATATAAAGGTGATGCTCACGGAGACCTGGCATGTCTTGGGGAAGTCCTAGGCTTTCCGGTAGCCCATCTCACTACTTTTAAGATTTTTCCCGAACCGTGTGCCCTTTCCTTGCCTTTCCTTGTGACCAGTGGGGGGTGGGGGGTGGGGGTGGGGGGGGGGGGGACTTCTTCCAATTTGGGTTCAACCTCTAGGACTTCTTCGACATCAATCCCCGTCAGGGCTGAGGGTTCGGCAGGGTTAGTAGTCAGCATCCTTGCATGAAAAATGAATCCCAACCCTCCGTGACTACTATAAGATGGAGTAGGTTGAACAAACATGAGAGGGAAAGTGTGGATACAAAAAATATGATTACTCAAGTGGTTCCATGAGACGCATGAGGCCATCAAGTTGTGCAAGTGAAATAGTACCTCTGGCTAAACTATCCTACTCTTTTTATAGCACCCCCAAGCGTGTGATGGTAAGGTAAACTTTATCCGAGGTAGGTTCCCCAAGAAACGGTAAAAAAACCCCATAATTTGTTTCATTAAATGTCCGAAGGTCGCTCCTCCCAACGGTAACTTCTATTTTTTTCTAATATGTACAATTCCAACCTAGTTTTCACATCCTCAGTAGGCGTGATCCCTTTTTTATGCTAGGGTTACCCATCTGTAGCAGCTGCATGTCCTCCCCCCCCCCCAACACAGGCTTGCTTCCTAGGCAACTCATGACCCATGACCAAGAGAACCTTATCGTCTATGCAAGTGAGGATTTAAAGGGGGCTCTAGTCAGAGCGTATTGTCTTAACCGCAACTGTTTTGTTGTTATATAGGGGGTCAGGTATGAGGGCTCTACTTCTTGAGCATACAACTGTCATAGAAAACCTGATACTTTGTCATGGTTCAGCCTGACCTTTCCCCAGGGTTTGCCCGCAGTAGTCGACTATTCCTGGTTATGTCTAGGTCCCTAGCTCTGAGGAAAGATAATAGAAGTTTTTTGTGATTCGAAGACAACGCAGCATGGAGACATCATGTAACCAGTTCTTCCAAGTCTTTATTTCCTCCTTGGGGTTAGATAAGCATTCAATATCCCCCTCGCAGTAGAGTACTTCACCCTTGGTTGGGTTGTCCGTGTCTCACACAATCAACTTATAGATATAGTCCACATCTTCCTCCTTGGGTACTAGTTCCATATAACGTTTACCTTCTGTAGGGTCTAATGGTATGACTACCCTCGTGCCATTATTTTCGAACAGCATGCTTCTTTTTTTTAAGTTAATGATACCACCCATTTACTGTGGAGGTAAATCCCCTCTGTGGACAGAGGCGATCCCACTAGCCCTAGAGTGGGTCTACCAATAAAAAAAACACACTACGATATTGATTCCTAGTTACGAAAGACAAAGCTATGATGGATAGATTACCTCAAGTCCTACGCTGCTGTTATCAAAGAAGAGGTGTTGCTTCCCATTCCTAGCTTGAAATATCATGATCCTTTCACTCACCATGTCTGGACACTTGTACATATGCAGAGAAAAGCGATGACATACAACGTAATAATTCAAACATGTAACTATCAATAATTCGGAAAAGAGTGAATCAAATTGCATTACACAAATAAGAAATACAATGATGGAACCAATAACATAGTTGAGCATATATTAAAATATGAAAGAAATATTACAACCATGTTCCGACATCACATTCTTCCTTCAGTAGGGTTTCTAGCGGAGCGTGTCTCACACAGCTTGTCGGGAATTTAGACAAGGCTCTCTCTCTTATGGGGTTCTCCTTGGCTCTGCTCTCAATAGTCACTCACCTATAGTTTTCTTCCCAAATGTTTAGCTAGGTTGAAAATAGAGAGGGAAGGCTTTTATAGAGGGAGAAGGAGAGGTTAGGATCCCTATAATCATGGGGGAGAGTCCTATCTCTTAGGAAGGTTCCATGAGAGGTGGAAAACCACTTCCTAAACAGGGAAATCCAGAGCCAAACAACCCAACCTCTCTTTTATGATTCATTTTGAAGTTGTTAGAATCAAACTTCCGCCTTTTATTTTTTTTAAATTCCCAAATAGGCTTGGCACGGGAAATACATAGGGACAGAGTGCCAGTTTGCGCAGGCTTAGTGGGCGCGAGTGATGAACTTTCTGCTCACGCCAATGACCAAACATATGTTTTTAGTAATTTTCTGAGGAAATGTTCTCTACGAGAATTCTTGCCCTTATGAAGAAGGATGCCATCAAGGTGTTTTCAGGACATTTTATTTTTCATAGGTCATGAGAATAGTCCTCCAATGTATGGGATGAGGGATTGTAGGGACAGTGAAAAAATGTTGTGTAACACCATGTCGATGGCCCAATCCAGTCCCAATAGCGCAGGGTATGGGTCCACATCCTCGAATATTTGAATGACTTCGAAGTCAGCCCAAACTGTTACTTATGTGATATCTACCATAATTCCCAAGAGCCTCCCCAATGGTACAATCCTTTGGTGATTAGCCATGAGTACTTGGATAGTGGACCATTCCACCCATGTGTTGCCAGGTTTTCTTAGTTAATACATTGGCTTCCTATCCAAGGTCTAAGATAACCCGATCCATCTCACAGTCGCCGATCTGGGCTTTCAACCAAATCTCCCTCCCAGTTCGTTTCTGATACCTGTATAATTTGTGCACATCCTTAATATCGAGAGACATGATGGCGCGTGTTGCGTAGCTATCTATTAAAGCCTGCAAATTTTTTACTTCCTGAGGGTTGCATAGTAATATCATACATGCCTGTAGGAAGGGTTTGACCTCCTCCCCTACCTTCAGGTCCATAGGGTGTAGTGGCATAGATGCCTGAGTCCCGAGGAAGTCCCTTCGAGATTTTATAAACGTTTCCCTTGCTTTGTCCAGGTCCAGCCTTTCTTGTTTGCTAATTGCTTTGCGGATCAGTGTTTCAGTTTCAACCTTCTCCTCAGTCCCCCTAGTAGCCAATCCACTGTGCATAACAACATTTAGGCTTGAACCCTTACCCCTTAGCTCAGCCTGAACCCTCCGCACCTTCTGCGTAGGTGGGAGATGCTTCTCCTATATTTTTGCTATTAAGGATAGACAATCTTCAAGCACATGGCTCAACTGTCTGTAATACCTACAGGAATGTCTCGTAGGGTTCGAGAAATACCTCGCAAAATGCCTTGTGTCCCCACAGTTATAGCAAATCAATTGGCCCTGGCCCCGACCTGTGCTTCCACTTTGGCTTCCGTCCCTGCTTCTAGAGGGGGAGCCATTCATGTCCACAGGGGTTTTTGGTGAGGCGGGGTCTAACTGTACTTCTGACAAGTTTACCTGGCCTATCACTAAATTATGGATTAAATAGTTTTGCTAATCATGACCCACTGACTGGAAAAACTGGCACCAGAACGCAGGTCCAATTGGGCCTCGTCGTCCTAGGCTAGCCCCTCTAATCTTGGGTGCCTCAAACTAGGTTCTCCTATTCGCGAGTGGGCAGGGCACAGATCCTTCATATGCCCTGATGCCCACCATAGCTATGCGCCAACTTCCATTCCTCGTTCCTATTGTAGGTCCTCAATCTCTAGGTGCATTCTCTCGAGCTGCGCCTGGATCTGTTGTACTCGCAACAAAGCCTCTAGCCTGGGCGTAGCTTCTAGTTTCATAGCAGCTTCCAAAGCTTTGTCTTGTGAGTAAAAATTCTGGCGTATGCGTAGGTGAGGGATTATCATGGCGATGAACCATTCCGTATGTTGACTGTCATAATACTTAAATTCTCTTTCTCTGATAGCTTTCTTTAGGCGTTGATCAGCTTCCCACACAGACTCACTCATTCCTTGCTTGAAAATTTTCACGTCTACTACGATCTGAGAGTAGGGATTAGGTTTCCTGAACTATTGCTTCAGGGCATCCTTAATATCTTGAATGGATGCACTCCCATTTTGAGATAGGTACTACATATACCAATCCAACGCTCTCTCTTTGAAGGCCAGAGACAGCTGCACTTTCTTCACAGTATCGCTTACCACACCCTGCGCAATCCATACCGAGTTTTCCACAAACCAAAAACAAGCTATGTCCTCATCACGCACACCTTTAATGGTAGGTAATTTTACATGTGCTACCATATCTCCTTCTAGCATTATGCTTCTGTGTAGATTGGAATTCATTCACCCGAATCTATTCTACTCCTTTGTCAGGCTTCCAATATTCTCTTGTCATTACCCGATCCCTTCTCAAAATGCTCTAGGTCTCTGCAACAAAACAATTTTCTGGTTCGAGGGGTCTTGACCTAGGGTCAGAGTTCAAGGTTTGCCAACAAACCCCTATACTACTGGCCCTTTTGGCAGTGACCTGCTTGTGCAGGTCAAAGTCTCACCCAAAGCAGTATGGGTGGATGCTGGAACCAGGTGTCCGCACCCTGAGAAAGGATAGGTAGGGCAAGTAGAGCTACGTCCGACCCTGTTATACCCAGATCGCTTCTTCCTGTGCAGGGTCGATAGGTGTATTTTCGCATCCACGTGCGCTATATCTATAATTATATACTTCTATGATAGTAGAACAATATTTCATAAAACAGAACAGGACAAATCCAGATACAAAAATCACACTTACACATATCTTTCGCAACTTAAATATAGAATGCGTATAAAGAAGTAATTACCAATGATTCGCATAAACAGTACACATAGATTCAGTTCTCAAGCAACCTTTCTCATTCATCAATTCCTTCATACAATAGCCATCCGAGCCTGTGCACATAGCATCAGGCTCCGCACACAGCTGGACTCTGGATCTCTGTGCACACAGCTAACAGGAGTCCTTTCCCAAAAACCCAAACAGATATCTTAAACCACAGTTCACATCAATAGCTCTTTGTTCTCTACCTTACAATACAAAATGTTCCTCTATTTATAATAATCTAGCTTAAACTTTCCTATGGTCCACAACCCATGGTTTTTGGACCCCTGGTTTATGCTTTTTCCCATTACAATTATTTTTAGGCTTTGACCCACCCCAAAACCCCTGCACTAGACTAAATATAATCAAAATTATTCAAAATTGGACTAGTTTCGCAGCTCGTAGGAGACCCTGTTCCAACAAGAAGCCAACGCAGCAAGGCTTGTTGTTGCCATCACACATAATTATCATGCAAGGAATGGGAGAATGTCAATCCATATTAGCCCAAGAGTAACAAGAGGAGCAATGAATCTTGTTGCCACCCCACATCATCATAATGAAAGTCATAAAGCAATGATATATGGATTGACATGTAGAATGCCACACCAAACCAACATAACCAAGCTTCCTGCTGCCACATCATAAGATTGTCATGCAAATTCCCAAGAAATAATACACGCATTGACATGTGATATGTCATGTGATGGCCAAACTCTCCGAAAAGTAACCAGTGCAACCATGCCTCCTGCTACTGCATCACACCATTACTATGGAAGGCATGGATCATACAAATGTGAAATGTCTAGTTGTAACCATACTCACCCAACTTTAGCTAGCACGGCCATGCTTCCTGTTGCCTTGTCTCATAGATATGCAAGTAGCTTTTAAACCACTTTCTCATCATCCCCATCCATCCATCCAATTGTGGGTGATGATTCATATCATGCACCAGCTCGGTATCCACCCAATGGAGAAGCTCCCACCAAAAACTTCTCATACCATAACTATCCCCATTACTCTTTATGGCCTTAGGAAGACCCTGAAGTCTAAAAACATCCCAGAAAGATAATACAGTCACGGGTGAAGAGATGTATTGTGTGAAAATGTCAAAGAAATGTGCATACATCGACAACGGATCAATGTCGACAATACCATCCTCCACTGTTAGTATGAATCTTAATTCCAAGCGTTCGAAAAAATACCACTTTAGTTGTGCATAAAAAATAGCCCTAACAACAGAAATGACTATTATTATCTTCAAATATGTAGTTAGGTGATCAAGATAAATGCTGAAAAAATCTAGATCTATGCATTAGAAGAAATTAAAAAGTAGAAAAAACAATATTTACTCCATGGATCCAATAGACAAGACAAGAATATATCAAATGAATTTTGTATTAATGGCACCTAGGAGGAAAACAAAAAAGGGTGTTCCTGGTTCTCCTCAATGGGATGGGTTCTTGTAAGTCCTCAGCACTTTATATTTAGAATTCCCTTCTCTTGATGGTGTAGAAAACCTAAACAAAAATGGAAAAATATGGCTATGATGGTGGATCAATAGCCAGAGCAAGAGTTGAGATCCAGAGTGATCTTTAGGCAACAAAAGGTGAAAAATGAATGGGGAAACCCTTCTATTTATAACAAAATATTGAGTTAGTCTAGATATGTGTGCATAATTAAAATATTATTAACCAAATCAAGATCCAACTTTTATGGAATATTTTATTATATTTGTTGGAGGGAAAAAGAATTTGACTTGGGTCAAATCCCTTTATTTGTAAATAATAAATAAATAAATGATTTATTTATCATTTTAAGGATACGATTAAGTAATAATAAATAAATAAATGATTTATTTATCATTTAAGAGATGTGGTTAAGTAATAATCAAATAAATAATGATTTATTTAATTATTTAAGGGATATTTAGTCATATTTAACAAAGAATATTATTTAAGTAATGTTTAAATAATTATTCTTAGAAAATAATAAGATAAATAATGATTTATCTAATTAATTTCCTTGTTTTGGGTTAAATATAACTAGGAATATTAATTAAACTACTGTTTAACTAATTATTCCTTGACGAAAATCAAACAAATATGGAATTATTTAATGTTTCCCCATGGGGTTTCCTATTTAGACCATAAAAAACTTAATAAAGGTGGTTTTACTAAGTTAGTTTCATAGTGAATGAAATTATACTTGGGGTAAAATTGGTCTTACATGGTCTACTTGGGTCCATCTAATACCAATGGGTTAGATGACCAAAAAATGGTGTAACAGATTTCCCCCCATCGTGTGAGCGTTAGGAGCTAATCATATGACCGAAGTACATTGTAAGAACTCAATCACTAGACATCGAAGGGGAAGTCAAAGAGAGAGGAGTATAAGGCAGACCAAAGTGCTGAAAGAACTAGACCCCGAGGAGGCGAGACTTACAGGTGCAACAAGTCTCTTTGATGAGTGAGTACCTGCTATAGGCAGCGAGCGAGGAATACCTATGCCTGTCGAGTCAATAGTACAAACAATAAGGCGTCTGGAAAACCACGTGACGAAATAAAAAAGCATATTTTGGCATAAACATGAGCCAGATAAACAACACGATAATGAATCCCACATACATATTGTTCCTAGGATAACAGTCAGGACTTGTATAATGATATCTGAGTACATGAGATATAAATTCAACCCATATGCCCCTAAAAACAGGAAAGGGCTCTGAAAATCTGATTGATACATGTGAAATAAAAAAGGAGCTACAAGTGGCTGAGGCCGACATCATCAAATGTATGGAATTGCATCAAAGGCTGTAGTGAAGAGGTCATCCGAGTGTGTGGGGGGCTACCTGTAGGGCCACCCCTTCATGAGGGCTGAGACATGTCACACACACATGGGAATCACCGATGTCAGCTACTGCATCACTAAACCATTGAGTATACGGATCTCGATCATGCTGAAAGGAGCTAGAGCTGAGAAACAATCAAGTCAAAGGGTAATGAGGAGTCCCTTTGCCTGATCTGAGGCATTGAATAAGAGTGGAAGTTGGAACCAAGGTACATTGCTCTCTAGACCTGTCTTCTGGAATGATGAGATGATGTCGACAAAAGGAGGTCAGCCATAGGTGAGGAAATAAGGGATCCTCAACTAAGGCAGGAGAGAAAATAGTAGAGTGACTGACAGACTGACACCAATGATGATGATGAAATGGGGGGTACTAAGTAGCAACGAACGACTTCCCTTGTTAGAGCATAAATGGCATGGATGACCTGGCAGTGACTGACACAATATCATGAGGGATAGGGGACAGTGGGGTTGAAGTTCATAGTGTGCAACATGAGAGAGGGACCAAGAAATGAAGGATGGAGGACTATAGAGGGATGCAAAGGGACTTGGGATAGATTCTATGAATGCAATGATGACTCAACTCAGAGGCTCTAAACAAGGGTGACTCAATGGTGCTGCCACACAGAAAGGTATAATGGGGACCATACAAACATGAGTACAAGATGGTAACTCATGATGAAAGTTGACACAAGCATGGACTAGCATGGAGGAAAAGTGGTGCCCCCAATATGAGTGTTGCAAGTGAAGAAATTTGATTTTTAGGAGGGGCAAAGTGATGCTTCATCAAGTTACTAAAAACTAACAGATACCCATTTGAGGGCTTGGTGAGATCTTTCCAATGGTATAGACGGTTCATCAAATTGAGCTATGGTTTGGTCGTAGTAGGCGAAAGAAAAAAAAAATCAGGGGTTTTCTTTTAATAAGGCATATTCCTTCCAAAATCACTCATTTTCGGGTGGAGCTGTGGTGAATATAGTGAGGAGAGAAGGTCCTAAATCTTGCGACGATCATAGCAGACAAACTGAACATTGGAATTTGAGATCCGTTAGTTGTAGGTAAGAGGCCTAATCGTACTCTTGCATTTCAGTGGATTGAAAGTTCAGTTTAGGTACCCAGATCTCATGAATAGGCCAGGTCGCACTTGTTTTTAGGGTCTGTTCTGCAACCTAGGTAGCAGGTACTGGGCAGAAAGTTGCGACCTATCCCAGGAAATGACCTGAAAAGTGTGACCTATCAGAGAAAGGGGGTTTCAGTGTTGTTTTTGGTTGAGATATGGGAGTTTTATGGTTGAGGGGAATAGGTGCCCCTAAGTATTTTTTGGACATGCCAAAATGTATTTAGAAAAAGGGAAATATAAACATATTTTAATGATGTGGTGTGCTATTTTTTTTCGGTATGGTTATTTAGTTTAAGAAAGAAAATAGACGATCACCAATATCTTTTGGTACTGCATATATGATTCAAATGGACTTTAAGTTTCCGAGTTGGCTTACATGGTGTTGCTATCCCAAAGAGAGGATTTGGAGATAATGATCTAATGTTCTCCCAGAAAACCCATAGGTTGGTCAACCACAATGTTTATGAGACTGGGTTGCTGATGTAATATGAAGGAATGATGAGGGGTATCATCCCTAGAGTGATATGAAGTGATATGGGACTCTAGAGGTTCTTTTAAATGTGGAAGAATAATGAGACTAGAGTCGACATGACTAGATTCACTAGGATAGTTGTGGATAATTGCTTCTCCTGGTCTCTCAAATATGGGTACCCCCTTACCCAAACATTGGGTGTCAATGTAATGGCCAAAAGGTGCATGTGGTTCGAATGCATGAGTTCGATGTAAGGGGGGATAGATAAAGTCAGGGGTGGTGACTGCTTCCACAATGTCGTCATCGTAATAGAGGATGGGGTGACTGGTGAAAGAAATACCATTTGACGTGGCAAGGATACCTGACTCATCATCATGAGAAGAGAGGTTCACATGCACATCGTCACAAGTGGCGACAAACGAATAATCAGATAAAGGATCTACCGATGTTGAGCCTAGGGTGATCGCTGAAGGGAGTTCAAGCGAAACATCGGGGGAAGTCTCCAAGGGGACTTCTATTGAGGGTCTCATGGATGATGATAGGTATAAAATGGTGGGTGAAGGCTCTGTCATCTCAACGTTAGGAGGGGGAATGTCAATGGGAGCATTCGTATCCTCTGGTTTTGCCGAAGCAAAACGTGCAAATAAGGGAGTGGTGGACTCGTTGCGCTTAGCCTCGAATTGGTGAACCGCTTCCAAAGAGGAGTGGTACTCTTCAAGGTGGGGACAAAGGTGAGTATAGTGGCCATGGCAATCACACAAAGCACAAGAGTTATTTTTTCACAAAGACTTGAATTTCGGGACTGAATCTGATATAGTGACATATATTTCTAGGATATCAGACTCTGGAAATGTCTCATTGACCATGGACTTAAGGTGAGGAAACTCTGGACAAGTATGGGTGGCGTGGCCAGCGACATCACACAAAGCACACTAGATGGTACGTTTTGGAGGCGGAAAAGCGGCAGTGTTTGTCGGGGAAAACTTTTCCTTTGATGCCCCCTTGCGAGCTTTTCCCTTCTTACATGAAGTAGTTGCAATGGGAGGTGGTTCCTATTGAGGTGAGTGAGGCACTATTGCAGTGGGAGAAGTCATAGGGACTGGTTGAACCGGGGTTAAAGAAAAATAAGGTTTAGGTTGACCAGGTGGGGTAGCGGCTGGAGGATCGAGGTACCAGATGGGAATCCCAAGGGTCAGGTTAAGAAGAGAGAGAGTGGCTATAACAGGTATCATGTACACTCCTAGTGGGGGAGCTAGGAACAGTATCTGACTAGAGGGTTAATGACTAGGCGGGACGACTCCAAGATGTTAAGGCCTGGAGGAATCGTTCTAGGAGGATAAAGGTGCTCATGAGTCCCAGTTGAAAGTAAAGGGCCAGGAGAATAAGGTTCAGAAGGCTGATTAGAGGACATCATGAAATTTTGGTAATTAGGGGAACCATATGGAAGAGGTTGAGTGGCCACCTAACTTTTATGTGGTTGGGTAGCCACAAATCCCTGTTGAGGGAAAGGATCACTAAGCACAACTGGTTGACTATATTGATCAGCGATTGTCATTGATGTCAACCCAAGAAGCACTAGGGGCTAACCCAATATTTCATGGGCATTTTGACCTACCAAATTAATATATTCTGGGTAAATAATACTTTTTTATGGTTTCTATTTGTTGAGATGTTTCCATTGATATATGGCACGCCATGTAATTCTTCACGGTTTGAGAGATATTATTGTTTGAAGTTTTAACCCCAAGTTAGTGGGCTAAAATCCCATGGGGTTGGGGCATGGGTCATTGAAAATTCATAATTAATATTTTTTATGCTTCTAAAATCCCTCCCACATTCACTTGTTGAAGCCCCTCTCAACCTAATAATTTATATAAATTGTGATCCTCATTTCCTCCTTATGCAAGGGATTTCGCCATCTGAAATAGGTCATCGTGGAATTTTCGCTCTAACATTTTTTATACGAAGGTTAAGAAGCTGAAATTTTTATGAGGCAAAGCCAAAATCCTGAGGAAGCTTCTGTAAAAAATTTAGATGAAGGTGCACAATATTTTTGGAGATATGATCTGTGGAAGTCAGGGTTTTTGTAGGCTCCTGAAATGCATCTCAAAGAAGTGACCTTGGTAAAGTCATCATAAATCTCTCTATGAGTATCAGATTGGAATTCCATAAAAATTTATGGATAGTGAACATTCTTTACCTTTCTCTCTATAAATTTCAGAGCCAAATGAAGAAATAGTGACACATGGCACGTCGTACAAGTGCACTCTTCTGAAACAGTCCATAATTAGGGCATTGTGAGAGATTAAGTATAACTCTCTCTTAAAGAATCCAAATTGGGTCAGAACTATGGCAATGGAAAGATGACTCAGGTGAATATTGCAAAACCGAGAATCAGATATTGAGGATCTGAAATAACAGAGATACACCAGATTCAATATCGAGCTCCTAGAAGGCAAGAAAAAGCTAGATCATGTGTTTTCAAGGGTTGTAAAGGACCAGACTTTCTATGGAAGCAAAGAAAATCAAGGTGCAGCAGAAGGTAGCATGACAATAGCAGCAACCAAGGTGCATAATAGAAGCAAGAAGTTCATCATATGAAGTCTTCAAGTGGACAGTACTGCATACAATCATTGTAAAGGTATCATTGTACTTAGTCATTGTATATACATTATTGTACAAATTGTACTAGTGTCTATCTGCCAAGGGTTGAAGAGGTAGTGTTGGGAGGTCTAGGATCATCATTAGGTGGTTGTGTCAAAGTTGGGGTTATGGTGTAGTATATCTTCTTCTTCTGCATAATTCTATATCATTGTAAAGTGGACCATTTTCCCTGGAACGAGAGTCCATTATTATTTTATTCTTCTATAGGGTGGTAGGGTGGTGCTAGGGTGAGTTGTAGCTCATTGGGTGTTGGGGCATCCATTCAGTTGACTACTGAAGAATATCAGGCATTGGAGCGTCCATCCAATGGGATCCAAAGAAGAATTATTTTCTAGATTCTAGGAAGTTGGAGCTTTATTTTCAAATGGATTTGAATATTAAAGAATTATTAGAAAATCATTAGGTGGTTTTTGTCCCGGAGTGGGTTTCCACCTTAAAAACTATGTGGATTTGTGTTCCTCTTGTTTGCTACTATCATTGTACAAACACTGATAATAATTGAAGATTAAATAATGCTCTAATTGAAAGGAATCTTGGTTCTTCCCCCCCCTCTCAGTATTTCCAACAATTGGTATCAGAGTTTGGTTCCTTCAATAGTAGTTTAACAGCTGGAAGGAGGTCATGGAGCATAAAAGAATGGTGTACCTATATTCAGTGAAAATAATTATGCACTCTAGAAAGGAAGAATGGAGGTCTATCTCTTGGTGCAAGGTTACGAAGTATGGGACACTGTTCAAAATGGATTTACATCAACCATGGATGAACAAGGTAAGAAGAATTTGGTAAATGATGAAATAGCAAAGAATATTATTATCAGTGGACTTATTGAATCTTCTTATCATATGGTGTTGGGTTGTAAAAATACCAAAAATGTATGGGACAAGCTTGAGAATATATATGCAGGTGACTCAAATGTCATAGAAGCAAAGCTTCAAATCTATAGAGAAAAATTTGAGCAACTCAGAATGAAAGAAGATTGCAACATTACTGCATACTTCCAATACGTTGATGAAATAACCAATACTATGGAAGGATTGGGAGAGACAGTTGATGAGAAGACTATTATACAAAAGATTCTTAGAACGTTACCAGGGAGATTCAACCCAAAGATATCGGTCTTAGAATACAGTGCAAATTTGGACAAACTCAGCAAGGAATAATTACATGGAGTTCGCATAGCATATGAAATGAGACTTGATGAAGAAAATGGTACTTCAAATCTAGAAACTGCGTTCGTTGCATCTAAGAAAACCAATAAGGACAAAAAACCTTCAATTGAAATGACATGCACCTGTAAGTGTGAAGAAAAGGGAGATGATGGAGAAGGTCTTTCAGATGAATAATATGCTTACTTTAAGAGAAAACTAAAACCTGGTAAGGGAAAATTCAAAGGTAAACTTCCATTGATATGTTTCGGTTGTGGTGAGGTTGGGAATTTCATAGCAAAATGTATGAACAAAAGTGATGGCAACTTAAAATAAAAGAAAGCCTTTAAGAAATTCAACAAGCAAGGCAAAAAGAAAGGGTCCAAAAGGAACTTTCTCTCTAAAGAAGATATCTCATCATCCGATGAAGAAAGTGACAGCAAAGAAGAAGTGAATGAGAAAGTATTGTTTATGGCCAAGCACAATAAACAAGAAGTATAAAACAATGAAGAAGAAGGGTTTACCATAGAAGAATTTTATGAGGAGGAAATCAAGCTTATAAAAGAGCTCAATGCTGAGCAGATCTGTTCCAATACTCTTGAAGAACAAGTTCAAGGTCTCAAAATTGAGGTTGAAGAACACAAATTTATTGAAGAGTCACTTCAAAAGAAGTTGGAATAAAGGAACTGAGAAAGGGAAGCATTAGAAGCTGAAGTAGTATCGCTACGTAAGGAAGTGAAGAAGGGAAAAATTGTCCAAAACTATGCCAATAGCTCAAGGGCATTGGAAGAACTCATCAACAATCAACGATCTTACGATGACAGAACTAGCCTCGGTTATAAAGAAGAAGAAGCAGGACCTTCTACAACAAAATAAAATGAACCTATGAGATCTGACATACATGTAGACTTCATTAGACAAGATTCGTAAGCACATCCTTGGAAGACGATTCCTCGACGAATATTTTCATCCAGCTACGAACATATTTTTCATGGCTATTGTTATTCATATGGAAAATTTGGTCATAAAGTTGTAGAATGTCGCATGTACCCTAGGAACCAATACAATTCCAAGAGATTATTCAAATATGAACCTCCTAGGGCTCAACGAAACATCAATAGATTTTAACATTTAATAAATAATATGGAATGTTACAAATGTCAGAACTTTGGACACATAGCTAGAGACTGCACACTTGAAAATCCTCAAGAAGAATCTTCGAAGCCACAAAGTGAACGAACATGGAAGAAGAATAAGACTGATATATGTTCTCACGCTCTCAAGGCTCAAAAAAATAAAGATGTGTGGTATGTTGACAGCGGTTGCTCAACGCATATGATTGGAGATAGAAGGAAATTTGTATCTATGAAAGAGAAGAAGGATGGAACCATATCCTTTGGAAATGATGGATCTTCAAATGTTATAGGATCAGGTACCGTCACTCTCGGAAGCAAAGATGTTATAGCCAAGAATGTTCTATTGGTCGAAAACATGAATCACAATCTACTCAGTGTTGGAAAAATTTGTGATCAAGGACACACAATGCTATTCAACTCCACAAAATGTGAAATCAGGAAAGGCAGGTACGGTAAAATTTTGGCTACAACAAGTCGAGCTCCAAACGACATATATGTTCTGGATGAAGCAACTAAATCATGTCTACTAGCTAAAAAGGATGAAAGCTATTTATGGCACAAAAGAATGGGTCACATAAACTTTGAAAATCTTGCCAGGATAAGAAAAAAGGAAGCAGTATGAGAAATTCCAAAAATCTCAAAACCTTCCAACACACTATGTGAGGCATGTCAGCATGGAAAGCAGACAAAATTCCAATTTAAAACAAAAGAACACTTTGCATCACATCCATTGGAATTGATACATACTTATCTATGTGGTCCCGTGAGAACAAAAGGCTTAGACGAAGAATTATATTTCATGTTAATGATAGATGACTAGATCAGGATGACACCTGTCAGTTTCCTAAAGAAAAAATCTGAAGCATTTGAGTGCTTTAATATCTGCAAGGAGTTGGTTGAAAATGAAACTGATTTAAAAATAAAGTGTTTAAGATCAGATAATGGTGGAGAATTCACTTCCAAATTATTTCAGCAATAGTGTGACGAAAATGGAATTAAAAGGAAATTTTCAACAGCACGAACACCTCAGAAAAATGGAGTTGCTGAAAGAAAGAATAGAACCGTATAGGAAATGGGTAGAACAATGTTGAAGGACTCAAAATTGGATTAAAAATTTTGGGTTCAAGCAATTGATATGGAATTCTTCATTATCAACCAAAGTCTTCTCAGAAATAATTGCAACAAGACTCCGTATGAATTATGGAAAGGAAAACTAGCTAATGTAAAATATTTCAGAATCTTCAAAAGAAAATGTTATATCAAAAGAGCAGATCAAAATTTGGGTAAGTTTCAATCACGTGTTGATGAAGGTATCTTTGTTGGTTACTCACGCAAAAGAAAGGCCTATAAATGCTATAATCTAAGATGAAAATAGATAGTGGAGAGCATAAATGTTACATTTGATGAATATAGTGTTCTAGCGAGTAATGATGAGGATCTAGAATCTTTGAAACTTGAGATAGAGGCTGAAAAAGGCACAGATAAAATTGTAGAACAATAAGCAACTATCAACAAGAAGAAGTAAACAATGATCATCAAGATATACTAGAAAAACTACAAGAAGCTTCTCCAAGGAGAACAAAGGAGTGGATTCAAAAGAACCATCCATCAAATCAAATCATTGGTGACATAAATGAAGGTCGATAGCTTCGTTCATCACAACAAGCTCACGTTGCTTTTCTAGCAACCTTTGAGCCTAGTAGTTTTGAGGAAGCTAGCCAGAATGAACATTGGGTAGCAGCTATGAATGAAGAATTAGATCAAATTGAGAAGAATAACACCTAGGAATTATTTCCACGACTAGAAGATAAAAATGTCATTGGGACTAAATGGGTGTTCAGGAACAAATTGAATGAAGATGGGAAGGTTACCAGAAACAAAGAAATATTGGTTTGCAAAGGTTATGCACAAGTGGAAGGAATTGATTTTGATGAAACATTTGCACCAGTTTCCAAAATGGAAGCCATCCAAATGTTTCTCGCCTATGAATATTAAAAAAAAATAAAAGTCTACCAAATGGATGTTAAGTCAACATTTTTGAATGGAGAATTAGAAGAAGAAGTTTACATCGAACAACCTGAAGGTTTTCTACTATCAGAAAAAGAATATTGTGTCTACAGGTTAAAGAAGGCTCTATATGGTCTCAAGCAGGCTCCTAGAGCATGATATGCTCATCTCGATGGATATCTACGCCAACAAGGGTTCAAGAAAGGTATTATTGATAGCAATCTTTATGTACAAATAGATAAAGATAATTTAACAATCATTGAGGTATATGTGGATGATATAATATTTGGTAGCAATGATGATCAACTAAGTAAGAAATTTTCTACAAAGATTCAAAGTGAGTTTGAGATGTCTTTACTTGGTGAGCTGACATACTTCTTAGGGCTTCAAATATCTTATCAAGAGAAAGGAATATTTATATGTCAAGCCAAGTACATCAAGTAAATTCTCAAGAAATTCAAAATGGAAGATTGCAAACCCGTCCTTACTCCGATGGTAACAGGTTGCAAATTAAGAATAGACGATTTATCTAAGGATGTGGATCAGAGGTTGTACAAATCTATGATTGGTAGTCTTCTATATGTGACAGCCTCTCAGCCAGATGTTATGTAAGCAGTTGGACAAGTAGCAAGATTTCAAGCAGCACCAAAAGAATCACATATTATTACCGTCAAAATAATTATTCGATATCTAAAGGGAACAAAAGAATACGGCTTGTGGTATCCCAAGGGTAACAATCTCATTATTCAAGCCTTTACAAATGCAGATTGGGCAGGAAGCGTTGATGATCATAGGAGTACTAGTGGAGCATCATTCTATCTAGGTGGTTGTCTCGTATCATGGTTGAGCACAAATAAAACTTCAATCTCGTTATCTACAGTGGAAGTAGAATACATTGCAGTAGCATCATGTTGTACTCAAGTCCTTTGGATGAAAAAAACTTTGCAAGATCTTCAAGTACAATTCAGTGAGCCTATTCCCATATTCTGTGACAACACTAGTGCCATCAGCATCTCCAAGAATCCTATTATGCATTCAAAAACAAAACACGTTCCGATCAAATATCATTTTGTTAGAGAACAAGTCGCTGAAAAGAATATCAAACTTGAGTATGTTTGTAAAAAAGAACAAATTTTTGATATCTTCACTAAACCTTTACCTCGTGAAGCATTTGAATATCTTCGTCAAAAGCTTGGGATTCTCCCAAGTTCTCATTATATTACAGGTCTGTAGGACGGTTGTGTGTCAGCGGGAGTGGACATGTGTACAGGCCCGCAATATGGTTGTGTTCTAGTGGGAGTTACCCATTGCCATTGATGTCAAAGGGGGAGAGAATGTTGTTGGAAGAGGTGTCATGATCGCAGGGGGAGTACTTGTGTTGCCATCAATGCTAAAGGGGGAGATTGTTGATCAACAGTTGTCATTGATGTCAACCCAAGCAGCACCAGGGGCTAACACAATATCGCATGGGAATTTTGACCTACCAAATTAATATATTCTAGGTCAATAATGATTTTTATGGTTTCTACTTATCGATATGTTTCCATTGATATATGGCACACCATGTAATTCTTCACGATCTGAGAGATATTCATGTTTGAAATTTGTACCCCCAGTTAGTGGGTTAAAATCTCATGGGGTTGGGGCATGGGTCATTGAAAAGTCATAATTAATATTTTTTAAGCTCCTAAAATCCCTCCCACGTTCACTTATTGAAGCCCCTCTCAACCTAAGCATTTATATAAATTGTGATCCTCATTTCCTCCTTATGCAAGGGATTTCGCCATATGAAACAGGTCATCATGGAATTTTCGCTCTAAATTTTTTTCTACGAAGGTTCAGAAGCTAAAATTTTTATGAGGAAAAGCTGAAGTCTGGATAAAGATTCTTTCAAAATTTTAGATCAAGGTGTGCAATATTTTTGGAGATATGATCTGTGGAGTGCAGGGCTTTTGCAGGCTCCTGAAATTAATCTCAAAGAAGTGACCTTGGTAAATTTGTCATAAATCTCTCTCTGAGTATCAGATTGGAATTCTGTAAAAAGTGGCAGATAGTGAACAATTTTTACTTTTCTCTCTATCCATTTTAGAGCCAAATGAAGAAACAATGACACGTGGAATGTCATACAACTGCATTCTACTAAAACAGTCCATAATTGGGGAATTGTGAGAGATTGGGTATAAATCTCTCTTGAAGAATCCAAATTGAGTCAGACCTATGGCATTGGAAAGACAAATCAGAGGAATACTAAAGAACCAAAAATCAGATATTGAGGATCTAAAATAACAGAGATACACCAGATTCAATATCGAGCTCCTAAAAGGCAAGAAAAAGCTAGATCATGTGTTTTCAAGGGTTGCAAAGGACCAGACTTTCTATGGCAGCAAAGAAAAGCAAAGTGTAGTAGAAGGTAGCATGAAAAGAGCAGCAACCAATGTGCATAACAGCAGCAAGAATTTCATCATATGAAGTCTTCAAGTGGGCAGCACTACATACAATCATTGTAAAGGTATCATTGTACTTAGTCATTATAAATACATTATTGTACAAATTGTA
Source organism: Pinus albicaulis (assembly GCA_034641835.2). Classification (NCBI taxonomy): domain Eukaryota; kingdom Viridiplantae; phylum Streptophyta; class Pinopsida; order Pinales; family Pinaceae; genus Pinus; species Pinus albicaulis. The sequence continues at coordinate 503,131,852 of CM076572.1, read as the reverse complement.
CTTGTGTCTATCTGCCAAGGGTTGAAGAGGCAGTGTTAGGAGGTCTAGGATCATCATTAGGTGTTTGTGTCAAATTTGGGGTTATGGTCTAGTTTATCTTCTTCTTCTGCATCATTCTATATCATTGTAAAGTGGACCATTTTCCCTGGTACGGGAGTCCATTCTTCTTTTATTCTTCTATAGAGTGGTAGGGTGGTGCTAGGGTGAGTTGTAGCTCATTGGGTGTTGGGGAATCCGTTTACTTGAAAATTGAAGAATATTAGGCATTGGAGAATCCATCCAGTGGGAGCTGTAGGAGAATGCTTTTCTAGATTCTAGGAAGTTGGAGCTTTATTTTCAATTGGAGTTGAATATTAAAGAATTATTATAAAAGAATTAGGTGGTTTTTGTCTCGGAGTGGGTTTCCACCTTAAAAACTGTGTGCATTTGTGTTCCTCTTGTTTGCTGCTATCATTGTACAAACACTAATAATAATTGAAGATTAACTAATTATCTAATTGAAAGGAATATTGATTCACCCCCTCCTCTCAGTATTTCCAACAGACTAGGTGCAGGACTGGGAGGAATGGAAGGGATGGCTTGTTGTCCTCTTAATGTTTCTTGAGACTCCCATAGCTATCTCATCTATGGCAGAAGAGGACAATCATGTGTATAATGACCATAAAAACCACAACAAGAAGAGGGCTTGTTCGTACGAAGAGGCCTATCCTGCTTGGGCTGAGTGCCTTGTTGCTAGTTTGTAGTGTCAGGAGGATTACCTTGATTAGGTCCAGGATTACCAGGGGAAACTTGATTTTGAGTGCCTTTCCTCTTTCGGTTTGAGGGAGGAGGATTAGTCGAGCCCTGCTATGCATACACTTGTCCCTGAGGGGGTGGTAGTTGTTGTTGCGGGGGTTGAGAAGGCAAGGGAGGAGGAGGTGCTAATGCTGGAGGAGCTGGAGCACCAAGTTGTGGATGCGGATAAAAAGGAGGTTGGGTAGAAGTGTGGTAAACAGGAAGTTGGGAAAAAAGAGGAGGCATGCCGTATCCTGGATACGTGCTACAGGGAGGGGGAAAAGTGTCGGAGGTGTTGGCCCCGCCTTGAGAGAAACTATAGCCCATGGGAGGTTGAGCATACAGATTAAAGAGAGATCCAAAGATACCATCGGTGGCGTGAGATGCCCTCTATGCATTGGCTCCACTAGGTTTGGGAAGATTTGGTAGAACGGTATAAACACAACCCGACTGAGCGTAGATTAGGTCATATTTTAATGCAATTTGGAGAGAAACTTCTTCGGTTTGAAGAAAGTGCGATGCGACGTCTTTCCCGATAAGCGGCAAGAGAGTCCTAAGCAACCAGTCCATGTAGACATGGTCTTCGAAGGTAGGGGCTCGACAGAGGCTCCTTCTTCTCCACCATTCCTTAACATGGTTGGATAGGCGGGTCGCAGATGATTGACAGAAAGAGGTCAAGAGCTCGGTACCAGTGTCATAATGAACGAGAAGCTGGAAATAAGGCAAAAAGGCCCAGGCAAGAGTCACTAAGGTGGTATGAGAGGAAGGGGCCTGATCAACATACCACTTAGAAGCTTCACCAGTAAGCATTTGTTGGAACAACCGAAGACGGACAAAGTCATCGGTAATGGAATTAGATGAACACCACATGTGGAAAGATCAAACATGATTTGAAGGATCTTGTCCAGCAAGACCTTCAAACTTTGGGATGTCTGAAGGGAGATTTTTTGTCATAGTAGGCCAACTAACATCATGGTGTATAGGGTATTTTATCAATTGGTTGAAGTCGGGGAGGCTGAGGCCTACCATGAAAGGGAGCAAGGGTGCAGCTCGAGTAGTGTCCGTTGTGGTCCCACTAGTGGTATTTCCAGCAGGAGGTCCGGGGTTACCACCAGTATTAGGTCCTACACCATAAATAGCAAAGGTGTCAAGGGGAGAACCAAAGGTAGTTTGAGAAGGAGAACCCAAATGACCAGAAGAAGAGTCGGTGTGCAGACTCGGTGAAGGATTAACTCAAACCCTATGCAGAGGAGTGAGATTTCCTACCGGAAACTAAGGATGAAGGCCAAGAAGTCTCTGGGATAAATGCCTTGGTGGCGCAATGGTGTCGACACAAACATGTCACAAAGGAAAAAGAGACTGACAAGGGTAGGGAGGTGTAGGATCAACTAATTACAATGTTGAAACAAGGGCAGAGAGGTGTAGGATCAATTGATTTCAATGTTTTAGAGTCTTTGCTTGGCGGTGTTAACCAAGCCCTTTTTTGCTTAGGGTGTGTGTGTAAAAGTGTGTAAATTTTAATTTTTAAACCTAAACACTTGTAGATAAAAATAAAAATTGTTGTTGTATAGCTGTAAATAAACCTACAAATGACAGTATTTAGGCCTGCAAAAACAGAAAATAAACAGCTAATAATGTAATAATATAAACCCAAGGAGGCGGGTATCTCAACAAATAGTCTATAGGTGAATAAAAAAAACTAATCAAAACACACTAAAAAGGCTAATAGATCTAAGGTCAAGAGGGACAGGGATCTGGAAGACACAATCTGCTGGAAAGAGGTGCAGAAAACAACAACAAATAAGAGGAAAAATTGTTGTAAAAAAGGTGGCGAAAGGCTATCTCCTGGAGGGAAACGGAGTGAAACCTAGAGGAAAACCCAAAAAAGCTAGATGAGGTGATTTGGATGGATAACAGGCCAATCTGAAGCGGATCTGAAGGTGAGGTATCAGATCTAAAAAAAAGGCTGAAGACTATGAAATTTCATACAACCTGTAATAGTAAAAACTCTTCCACAAAAAGTGTGTTATCACTTAGGCCTTCCTTGAAGTTGTAAGAAAAGGAAAGAAACCCGAGGTAACCACTAACCAACCTTCAGATACAGAATCTAGACAATCTGTATCCAGAGAGGGCTCTCTCTTTAAAATTTAGCTTTGTTCTTAGAAAGTTTTAGGCTAGTTATAAGTCCAAGAATTTTGGTTTGATTTTGAATGGTGGAATCCGCCAAATGAGGGAAATATTGAGTATTTTTAGGCCATTGGGTTATGGAGTCGAAAGGATGGATTTACTGGATTAATATTCTACACACAGGATGGCTTTGCAGGGCAAGATAGCCAAACAGAGAACAATTTTAGAAATTAAAGTGAATGGAATGGATTTTGAAGGGATGAAAGGAAATTAAGAATCTTTCAACATGTTCAAAGAAATAAAGTAAATGATTACAAATAAAGAGTAGTTAATAATTCTTTACTATAGTAATAAAAATGTTTAAACCAGCGAAACAAGAGCAATTAAGAATTCGTTGCTTATAACCAGTTTAGAAGAAAACATTTAGAATAATCACAATTGAAATCAGAGTACACTTAAGTAAATTCTGATTTATTCTTTTATGTCAATTATTCGGAAATGGAACACAGTGATATTATAAACAGATATAAAACTTAAAACATAGGATAGAAAGGACTTATTGAACTGTAGTCGGACACATGAATCCTGCAAAAAGTCTTGAGCTTCAAATCATCATCCAGCAAGCCACGAATAAATTTCTCCAAAGCACTTTTATTCCAAAAAATCAATGTCACAGAAAAGTAGTAGAATCCACCCAAAATACTTCCAAGAGTGAAGTATTTATACAAATTCTAAACTAAAATATCTTGAAAAAATATCAAGATTAGTTCACAAATCTCTCCAACTATTTTACACAAATAGAACTTAAGTAAAGGACACTCAAACTAATTCATCTATTTGGCACTATTTTGTATGTATAGGTGATGACAAAGAGGAGAATTCGAATTTGATCCAACTCTTAGTTGATGATGAGGCATCCAAGTCACTAACTGCTTCCTTTCTTTGTGCAATTCTGCTCCAACAATTCTGCAAATTTGGGGTCCAATGATACCTTTATATTTCTCAATACGTAATAGATATGTAAAAAGTGAAAAAAGGTGATTGTAGATAAAGATGTTGGTGAGATAAACCTCTTTAATTTTCCTAATTCCTCTCAGTACATGTACAATAGGCTATAACATAAGAAATATGTGTCGGCAATTTCTGAGTACGAAAACAACTTATGTAACGATGTGCATAAAAAGCTCATTATGGAAATCACTTTGTAGAGAAAAAGTGAAGTAGACTTTTGTAGATGGGTCTCTTAGGAACAAAAACCTCCTTTCGTTTTGTATGATGTATTTTTGATTTACCACAATCGTCTCTGCAAAATGATGACTTAACTGGTATTTTCTGCAAAAAGTGCTTTCCATCATTGTTTAATATTTCCAAAACCATAATAGCTGTTAGAAAAGTGAGAGAGGTTTTTGTAGATGGTCCTCTTAAGAACATAAAAATCCTTCAGTTTTTCAAAATTCATCTTGGATTGATCACAATAGTTTCTGCAAAACAATGACTAAAACATGAAATTTCTGCAAAAATGTTCCTTCTTGTTGTGTTTTTCATCTTTTCACTTTTTTGTTCTTTTGACTATTTTACTTTCACTTTAGACAAACTTCAATGTTGGTGAAATTATTTTCATTTCCTCTTTTTACCATTTTACTGCATCTGTAATTACTTTTACTGTTTACCTTTGACTGCTTTGTAACTTCATTTTAACTTTCATTCTGACTTTTACCTGATACACTTTAACCACTGATACTCTTTAGCTATTATGCTTTCTAACCTCTGTTTGAATAGATTTGATAACACTCTTGGATTAAACAAGTCTTATGACTAGTATTAAGATTGTTTATCCAAGGATGTGGTCTTCTGATCACCTGTAAAACAAAACAAATTGTTAAGAAAGCATTGGTTTGCAGGGGAGGTCGAAAAGGTTTCATTTGATTTTGAGAGGTCTGTGGAGTGAATCTAGAATGATTTTTGGGAGGTAAACCATGCTCGAATTGGTTAATAGAGGTTTCAGGTGGTGCAGCTGGGTTACAAAGGGTTTTACTACAAAATCAAGTGAGAGCAACACTAGGGTGTTTGAACAGTGATTAAACAAGTGCTGGTTATAGCAGATGAATTCTTGAACACTGGATTGCGATTTTCTTCAGCAAAGTAACGGTCAGCAGTCCACAATGGTTGATTTTTGAATTTTTCATGGGATACTGTCTTGCGCATGGAACAATGAAAAATACGCATACACAATGTGTTTTATTTACAAAGTCAAAAGGGTGGCGGGTTTTAATTAACGACGTTAGCATGTACGATGGACGCGTCACCGAGGATAGGCGGTAAGCGGTTTTTTCCGCACCACTTTTGAGGGAAGGCGGTTTTGGGAGGAGAGGTAGCGAATCCACAAAACAAACGATGCATGACCAGGGTACTATTTGAAAACCGCTGCGATTACGCGCGTTAACACTCGAACCGGGGATGGCCAGCGGAATTGACGAGAGCCGTCGATCTTGGAGCGGGTGATCTGACAGTTGACGGAACAGGGAGATGGCGGGGAGTTAATGGTGTGGGTCTGACGCGTTTAACGGTTAATTAATCATTTCGGGAGTGATTTGATTGGCTGGGGAGGTTATTAATTAACCTAGAGGGTTAATTAATCCCTTGGATTAAAAATGTGGGAAAATGATCGGGCGCGGAGAAATATACACGGAGAATGGATTTGTTTCGAAGTTTATTTTGAATTAAACTTCGAAATTATTTCGTTTTAAACACATATTCCATATGTTCAAAGTTTTTTCATATTCTTATTGTACGATAATTAAATTAAATTAATTCAATTACCATAGGGGGCGGGATTTATTTATAATGATATTTTTTAGCCAAAGGGCATATAATGTGGGTTCTTTATTTGAATATATGGGGGTTAAATACTTTGGCTAAAAACTATAATATATGGGTTTTTGGGATATTTATAAAATTATTTATATATAATAGGAAAAGGTGATTTTCATAGGGAGTTAATATATAAATTAGAGTTAATATGACAAAGGGACAATGTAAACTCAAAATACTTAAATATAACCAAGAAAGTGAAGATTCAAAAGTAAATGGCATTATTATACTTTCATCACTTAGAATAAAAGTGATTTTGAGGGCTTTTCATGAAATATTGAAGGATTTTCCTAAGTAAAATGAGATTTTACTTAGGAAAAGATTTTTGAAAGATGAATGAATGTGATAATGGATGATTTCAAGTACTTAGGTCTTTTCAATTATTGGGTCGAGGGTCCAGTCCCTCCAAAAGTCAAGGAAATGCCTTGAGCCCCTTATATCTTCAAATACCTTAGTGCTTAGGGAAATTAGTAAAATCTTTGGGGAAAATGAGAGGGGAAATTAATGATTTTGACCTTGCTTTGCTTTGAAATTTTGCCAATGTAGTGTTCTGCCTTTGCACTTGTGATGAAAGTAAATTCTTAACACGTTTTAACACCATCATACATCATATGAAAATTTGCAACATCATCTACCTACCCTATCTACTTTACTCTACCATTTTCCTCCTTTATTAGGGTGCACTTAGACTGGCAAACCCTTATCACACTTTTCTTTTTCTTTTACATGGCAAGCCTACCTAAGTCTACACTTATTACATCCAAGGGCTCAGATTAAACTGTTGAGCTCCTTTTATTAACTCTAACTACCTACTTATCTGCCAAGATTAAACTGTTTGGCCAGATATTTATTCTCTATTTCTAAAACAGGAAATTGAAAGATGAATGAGTCAAGTTTAAACAGTTTGACTCTTCATAAATTGTGGCAAAAGTTTGACAAGCTGCACACAATTTTTCTTATTACAAAAGAGCAAAAAGTAGTGGCATTTAGATTTGCACACTTTCCTTGGCCTTTCTTTTGGTGGGGTTCATTTTCTTTTACTTTTTTGGCCATTTTATTTTTTCACCCCTTGATTTTTCTTTTAGGGTATACCCTCTTTACATTTTTTAAATTTTTTGATTTTTTGATTTTTTTTTTAGAATATGGAACACCTTTGCAACAAGAAAAAGGTTTGAACATATTACATAATTTATCAAGACAATCATGAAATATGACTCCTATTGGTATAGGAGACTAACACTGGCTCCACTTGGGGATGACTTTTCTTGGTGAAAAGTCAAGAACAGCAGGTCAGTTGTCCTCATACATTGACCTTGGTGAACCTGTAAATGTCTTCTATCTTCTGCAAACTGATATCTGATCTAAAACTAAAACAACACACAAAAGTTTTGAAACCAACTTAATGAAAAACTAGCTAAAAATTGAAAACTAAAAAAAATGCTCAAAATTCTAAGCTTATTGGCACTCATCTACCTACTCAATCTACTAAAAATCTTATTGAATCAGGCAATACAAAAATGCCAATGAAGCCAATCAAGTAGCTGTAAAAATAAATGGATAACTTGATTGCTTGTGATCAAAATTGGAAGTATGTTATGATCATGTGCCTTTATAATAAATGATATGATGTGTAAAGGCCACTTTTGATGTATTTGATCCTTATAAAGAAAACATGTTTGCATATTTGGGCTCAAAAGATTCTCCATATAATCTGATATAGGATCAATAAAAGCATAATGTATGATTTGTGTTTCTAGGCCTTCAATGACTAGTTGCTTAGTTGTATTTTGAATATTAATCCTTGAAACTATTTCCTCAGTCTTGTGTTTGAAAGAATAATCATCCTTAATATGCAAGTCAAAAGATAGTACAATTTCCTCTTGCTTAGGATGTTACACCATTTTTTGGTCATCTAACCTATTATCATTAGATGGACCCAAGTACACCATGTAAGACCAGTTTTACCCTAAGTAAAACTGCTTTCACTATGTTAAAATAGGAAACCCCAAAAGGAAATATTAAACAAACCCATATTTGTTTGATTTTCCTCATGGAATAATTAATTAAACCATAGTTTAATTATTATTCCCAGTCATGTTTAACCCAAAATCAAAGAAATTAATTAGATAAACCTTTATTTATCTTATTATTTTCTAGGAATAATTATTTAAACCTTATTTAGATAATATTCCTTGTTAAATATGACCAAATCACCCACAAATAATTAAATAAATCACTATTTATTTAATTGTCTTTCAACCACTTCCTTAAATAATTAAATAAATCATTATTTATTTGATTATCTTCTAACCGCTTCCTTAAAAAGATAAATAAATCATTTATTTATTTATTTTTGACAAATTAAGGGATTTGACCCAAGTCAAATACCTTTTCCCTCCAACAAATATATTAAAATATTCCATAAAAAGTGGATCTAGATCTGGTTAACCCATGCACCAAGATCTAGAATGACCCAATATTTTGTTATAAATAGGAGGGTTTTTCCTACCATTCTTCACCTTTTGTTGCCTATTAGATCACTGTGGATCTATACACTTGGTCACCATTTTCTGCCATTTGCTGTGTGAGCTCCCTTTGAGTTCCATTCTTTGTGTGGGTTTTCTACACCAACAAGAGAGAGAAATCTTAGATCTGAAGCGCTGAGGACTTCCAAGAACCCATCCCATTGAGGAGAATTGGATACGCCTTCTTTTTTTCCTCCCAGGTGCCCCATTAATATAAAAATTATTTCAAAAATTGTTCTTGTCTTGTCTATTGGTATATGGAGCAAACCCTTATTTTTTCTGCTTAATGTCTTTCCATGCATAGATCTGGTTTTTGCAGCTCTTTTATGTCTAACTAACCGCAGATATGAAGATATTGGCAGCCACTTTTGTTGTTAGGGCTATTAGTTATGCGTAGCTAAAGTGGTCCTTTTTCGTACACTTCGACAAAGGATTCATACTAACATAGGAGAAGCAAGATTTTCAAAGAATTCTTTAGGATTTCGGAAATTGTATGACTGAATTTGAGAATGCAAAAGTTTGATTTCATTTTCATAATTTTCAGAAATGATCTTTAGAACACATATTTTTAGTTTAGGAGAATATTTTCTTGATTTCAAAATAAGAAAGAAAGCTTTTAGAAAATCCTCATCAAAGTGAAGTTCTAATATCTCATCCCTCAAAATAGCTAGTGATTGTTCTGGGAAATTATCTTGAATTGGGAGAACATAATTATCATCATATTGATCATATTTAGGCAAATTTTCAGAAGAAGGAATGTCATCAATTATAAACAATGGATCAGTAGATTTATCTTCCAACAATCCCAATATATCTTGATTAGATTGGTTTCATTTTGTTTGAAAATCATTGTTTTGTTCAATAGGTGTGATATCAAGCAATGGGCCTTTTGGGGAAGGTAGAATAACATGAGCATCAACTTGTTCTTCTGTTCCTTCATGGATAAAAATTTTTGTACATTCATCAACATTAGAAGAAGTTGAAACAATCTCCTCATTATGCAAATATTTTGAGGATGGTTGCATGTTTAGAAGTAAATTGATTTCTTCTTCGGTGAGGGGGGGTGCGGATCTCTGAATTCTTAGATTGGAATGACAGTTGTTTTTTCTCTTATCTAAAAATTGATCATGAGGTTGATTATTTTCTTTAACTCCATTCAAAACATTAAATGAAACATCATTTGTTAATACAGAGGGGTTTTGTGGATCTTGATTTGTCTCCTGATTTATTTCATCTTTGTTTAACTCCTCTTGATTATTATGACATTTAACTTGAGAATGAAATTTTTGGACTTCTTCTAATAAATCTTCAGGAAACCAATTTCCAAAATATTCATCAATATTTTTAAGGTAATGTATAAGATCTTCAGCTTCATCACAACAATTTTCAGCTAATGATAAAGATGGAAAATCTTCTTTGTAATGCTCATAAAATACCTTATGAAAATATTTTAGAGAAAACAAACTTGCAGGTTTGAGAGCTTCATACCATTCCCTTGCTTTTCCTTCTAAGGTTCCCATGAATATTTTCATGAGGCAATCCTCATGCCAATCACCCTTCAATCTTGATGAGTGTATATGAAATTTAATGAGATGTAGTAAAGGATCATCAATATTCTCATCTTGAAATCTAGGCAAATTGCTACCCCAATCTACCTTTGGTAATTTGTGTGGAAATCCAAGTATGTGATTTCTGCTCATGGGAGCATATCTTCGTTTTATTCTTGGATCATCTTGAAAATCAGCCATAATGAAAAGCCACTTTATCTGTACAACCAAGTTAGATCTTTATATAAAATACAATACATATTGAATCTTAACGAAAAATAACATAATGTCTTGGATTAAGATCCAATTTGAAAGTCTGATCTTTCCATATATTTCTTCCAGGTTCATTCCTCCAGTGGAGTCTTGATTGTGAAATGGATTTGGAGTCGTCAGGTGGATGATTTTAACCTTTGTGCGCCTGATCCCTATCTACCATCATAGATCAGATCTAAACCTGTAAAACAATTCTGGAGAAAAAGTTAGTTCTTCAGGAAACCAAATTTTGAGTATTTTATGATTATTTTGTTTTTTTACGAATTTTCAAAACAACTTCTATGATTTCTTTAAGAGGCTTTAGATATGAGATTTAAACTTTCTTAAAGACTTATTAAACTAGAGAAATTGATGAAATGTTTGAAACCAAAGTTTAGTTTATAAGCTAAACCAGAGATAGACTGAAGCAGCATTTATTTACTATGCAATTGCAGAGCAAAAGCAGTTCAAAGGCTACCTGGTTGATCTTCAGGCTCTGTTTGTAGCTTATAAGCAAACAATAATAACAATTAAAATGATTTAGTTCCCCAGCGGAGTCGCCACTATGTTATCACTCAGATTTTCCTTGAAGTTGTAAGAAAAGGAAAGAAACCCGAGGTAACCACTAACCAACCTTCAGATACAGACTCTAGCCAATCTGTATCCAGAGAGGGCTCTCTCTTTAAAATTTAGCTTTGTTCTTAGAAAGTTTTAGGCTAGTTATAAGTCCAAGAAATTTGGTTTGAATTTGAATGGTGGAATCCGCCAACTGAGGGCAAGATTGAGTATTTTTAGGCCATTGGGCTATGGAGTCGAAAGGATGACTTTACTGGATTAATTTTCTACACACAAGATGGCTTTGCAGGGCAAGATAGCCAAACAGAGAACAATTTTAGATATTAAACTGAATGGAATGGATTTTGAAGGGATGAAAGGCAATTAAGAATCTTTCAACATGTTCAAAGAAAGAAAGTGAATGATTACAAATAAAGAGCAGTTAAGAATTCTTTACTATAGTAATCAAAATGTTTAAACCAACGAAACAAGAGCAATTAAGAATTCATTGTTTATAACTAGTTTAGAAGAAAACATTGAGAATAATCACAATTGAAATCAGAATACACTTAAGAAATTTCTGATTTATTCTTTTTTTTCAATTATTCAGACATGGAACACAGTGATATTATAAACAGATATAAAACTTAAAACATAGGATAGAAATGACTTATTGAACTGTAGTTTGACACATAAATCCTGCAAAAAGTCTTGAGCTTCAATTCATCATCCAGCAAGCCACAAAGAAATTTCTCCAAAGCACTTTTATTCCAAAAATTCAATGTTACAGCAAAGTAGAAGAATCCACCCAAAATACTTCCAAGAGTGAAGTATTTATACAAATTCTAAACTAAAATATCTTGAAAAAATATCAATATTAGTTCACAAATCTCTCCAACTATTTTACATAAATAAAACTTAAGTAAAGGACACTCAAACTAATACATCTATTTGGCACTATTTTGTATGGATAGATGATGAAAAAAAGGATAATTCAAATTTGATCCAACTCTTAGTTGATGATGAGGCATCCAAGTCACTAACTGCTTCCTTTTCCTGTGAATTCTTCTCCAACAATTCTGCAAACTTGGGGTCCAATGATATCTTTTTATTTCTCAATCCGTAACAGATATGTAAAAATTTAAAGATTTTATTTTAGATAAATATGTTGGTGAGATAAACCTCTTTCATTTTCCTAAAATTCCTCTCCAGCTATGCACAATAGGCTCTGCAAAAATATGTTTAAAATAGAGTTTTAAGAGTCTGAAAAATAGCCTGTAAAGATGTGAATGTATATCTCATTATGAAATCACTGTGAAAAACGTGAGATAGGTTTTTGTATATGGGTATCTTAGGAACAAAAACCTCCTTCAATTTTGTCTGATGTATTTTTGATTTACCACAATCTTCTCTGCAAAATGATGACTTAACTGGTATTTTCTGCAAAAAGTGCTTTCCAACATTGTTTAATATTTCCAAAACCATAATAGCTGTTAGAAAAGTGAGAGAGTTTTTTGTAGATGGTCCTCTTAAGAACATAAACCTCCTTCAGTTTCACAAAATTCATCTTGGATTGATCACAATAGTTTCTGCAAAACAATGACTAAAACATGCAATTTCTGCAAAAATATTACTTCTTGTTGTGTTTTTCATCTTTTCACTTTTTTGTTCTTTTGACTGTTTTACTTTCACTTTAGACAAACTGAAATGTTGGTGAAAGTATTTTTATTTCCTGTTTTTACCATTTTACTGCCTCTGTAATTACTTTTACTGTTCACCTTTGACTTCTTTGTAACTTCATTTTAACTTTCATTCTGACTTTTACCTGATACACTTTAACCACTGATACTCTTTAGCTGTTATGCTTTCTAACCTCTGTTTGAATAGATTTGATAACACTCTTGGAGTAAAAAAGTCTTATGAATAGTATTAAGACTGTTTATCTAAGGATGTGGTCTTCTGATTACCTGTAAAACAAAAAAAATTGTTAAGAAAGCATTGGTTTGCAGGGGAGGTTGAAAAGGTTTCATTTGATTTTGAGAGGTCTGTGGAGTGAATCTAGAATGATTTTTGGGAGGTAGACCATGCTAGAATTGGTTAATAGAGGTTTTAGGTGGCGCAGCTAGGTTACAAAGTGTTTTACTGCACAATCAAGTGAGAGCAACACGAGGGTGTTTGAACAGTGATTAAACAGGTATTGGTTATAGCAGATGAATTCTTGAACACTGGATTACGATTTTCTTCAGCAAAGTAACGGTCAGTAGTCCACAATGGTTGATTTTTGAATTTTGCATGGGAGACTGTCTTGCACACGGAACAATGAAAAAGATGCATACGCAATGTGTTTTATTTACAAAGTCGAAAGGGTGGCGGGTTTTAATTAACGACGTTAGCATGTACGATGGATGTGTCGCTGAGGATAGGCGATAAGCGGTTTTTTCCGCACCACTTTTGAGGGAAGGTAGTTTTGGGAGGAGAGGTAGCGAATCCACAAAACAAACGACGTGTGGCTAGGGTACTATTCGAAAACCGTTGTGATTTCGCACGTTAACACTCAGACCGGGGATGGCCAGCGGAATTGACGAGAGCTATCGATCTTGGACCGGGTGATCTGACGGTTGACGGAACAGGGAGATGGCGGGGAGTTGATGGTGTGGGTCCGACGCGTTTAACAGTTAATTAATCATTTCGAGAGTGATTTGATTGGCTGGGGAGGTTATTAATTAACTTGGAGGGTTAATTAATCCCTTGGTTTAAAAATGTGGGAAAATGATCGGGCGCAGAGAAAATATACACGGAGAATGGATTTGTTTCGAAGTTTATTTTGAATTAAACTTTGAAATTATTTTGTTTTAAACACATATTCCATATGTTCAAAGTTTTTTCATATTCTTATTATACAATAATTAAATTTAATTAATTCAATTACCATAGGGGGAGAGATTTATTTATAATGATATTTTTTAGCCAAAGGGCATATAATGTGGGTTCTTTATTTGAATATATGGGGGTTAAATACTTTGGCTAAAAACTATAATATATGGGTTTTTGGGATATTTATAAAAAAGGAATTATATACATAGGAAAAGGTGATTTTTATGGAATTTAATACATAAGTTAGAGTTAATATGACAAAGGGACAATGTAAACTCAAAATACTTAAATATAATAAAGAAAGTGAAGATTCAAAAGTAAATGGCATTATTATACTTTCATCACTTAGACTTAGAATAAAAGTAATTTTGAGGGCTTTTCATGAAATATTGAAGGATTTTCCTAAGTAAAATGGGATTTTACTTAGGAAAATATTTTTGAAAGATGAATGAATGTGATAATGGATGATTTCAAGTACTTAGGTCTTTTCAATTATTGAGCCGAGGGTCTGGTCCCTCCAAAAGTCAAGGAAATGCCTTGAGCCCCTTTAATCTCCAAATACCTTAGTGCTTAGGGAAATTAGTAAAATATTTGGGGAAAATGAGAGGGGAAATTAATGATTTTGACCTTGCTTTGCTTTGAAATTCTGCCAATGTAGTGTTCTGCCTTTGCACTTGTGATGAAAGTAAATTCTTAACACATTTTAACACCATCATTCATCAAATGAAAATTTGCAACATCATCTACCTACCCTATCTACTTTACTCTACCATTTTTTCTCTTTTATTAGGGTGCACTTAGACTGGAAAACCCTTATCACACTTTTCTTTTTCTTTTACATGGCAAGCCTACCTAAGCCTACACTTATTACATCCAAGCGCTCAGATTAAACTGTTGAGCTCATTTTATTAACTCTACCTACCTACTTATCTTCCAAGATTAAACTGTTTGGCCAGATATTTATTCTCTATTTCTAAAACAGGAAATTGAAAGATGAATGAGTCAAGTTTAAACAGTTTGACTCTTCATAAATTGTGGCAAAATTTTGACAAGCTGCACACAATTTTTCTTATTACAAAAGAGAAAAAAGTAGTGGCATTTAGATTTGCACACTTTCCTTGGCCTTTCTTTTGGTGGGGTTCATTTTCTTTTACTTTTTTGGCCATTTTATTTTTTCACCCTTTGATTTTTCTTTTAGAGTATACCCTCTTTACATTTTTTAAATTTTTTGATTTTTTGATTTTTTTTCGAGAATATGAAACACCTTTGCAACAAGAAAAAGGTTTGAACATATTACATAATTTATCAAGACAATCATGAAATATCACTCCTATTGGTATAGGATACTAACAAAGTGGAGGCTACTAAAGCCCTAGGGGGCTAGGTTTCCACTTATTTGAGTAAAAAAAAAAGTACAGGTCCAAAATGGGTGGACACGGAGGTCAGAGAACCCTAAACAGAGGCTCAGACAAACCCAGAAAACTTTTAGAAAAATCCCTGCAAAAAGTCCAGGTTGCAATTTCTGACCTGTTTTTAGCAGAGGTCACAATTTTTGGGCTGTAAAGTGTGCCCTAGAGGTCCAAGCCATAGGTTTTGGGATGAAAAGTGCGACCTGCACTTCCGGCACTCTCGGTGGCAGATTTCAGAAAAAATTTCCATCTCAGCTGCGGCTAATGTCTGTCACCTGTGCAATAGGTCTGAAAACACACGGAAGTCATATTTTTTATCATTTTAGGGTTTTATAGGTTAAAAAAAACATCAAGAAAAGAAAAAACAAGGGGATGAAGAGAAATCCTAGGGTTTGAAGGAGCTGGATATGCAAGGATCAGAAAAACAATTGCGGTCATAATCGTAAACCCATGTGGAGTCGCCAGTTGTTAGTATGAATATTAATTCTATGCGTACGAAAAAAGACCACTTTAGCTGCGCATAAAAAACAACCCTAACAGCAAAAATTACTGCTAACATATTCATATCTGCAGTTAGGTGATCAAGATAAATGCTGCAAAAATCTAGATCTATGCATTAGAAGACATTAAACAGTAGAAAAAATGAGATTTACTCCATGCATCCAATAAACAATACAAGAATATATCAAATGAATTTCGTATTAATGGCACCTGGGAGGTAAACACAAGAGGGTGTTCCCGGTTCTCCTCAATGGGATGGGTTCTTGTAAGTCCTCAGCACTTTAGATTTAGAATTCCTTTCTCTTGATGGTGTAGAAAACCCAGACAAAAATGGAAAAAATATGGCTATGATGGTGGATCAATAGCCAGACCAAGAGTTGAGATCCAGAGTGATCTTTAGGCAACAAAAGGTGAAAAATGAATGGGGAAACCCTTCTATTTATAACAAAATATTGAGTCAGTATAGATATTGGTGTATAATTAAAGTATTATTAACCAAATCAAGATCCAAATTTTATGGAATATTTTATTATATTTGTTGGAGGGAAAAGGAATTTGACTTGAGTCAAATCCCCTTATTTGTAAATAATAAATAAATAAATGATTTATCTATCATTTTAAGGATGTGATTAAGTAATAATAAATAAATAAATGATTTATTTATCATTTTAAGGATATGGTTGAGTAATAATCAAATAAATAATGATTTATTTAATTATTTAAGGGAGATTTAGTCATATTTAACAAAGAATATTATTTAAGTAATGTTTAAATAATTATTCTTAGAAAAATAATAAGATAAATAATGATTTATCTAATTAATTTCCATGTTTTGGGTTAAATATAACCAGGAATATTAATTAAACTATTGTTTAACTAATTATTCCTTGAGGAAAATCAAACAAATATGGATTTATTTAATGTTTCCCCATGGGGTTTCCTGTTTAGACCATAAACAACTTAATAAAGGTGGTTTTACTAAGTTATTTTCATAGTGAATGCAATTATACTTGGGGTAAAATTGGTCTTACATGGTGTACTTGGGTCCATCTAATACCAATGGGTTAGATGACCAAAAAATGGTGTAACATCCACAATATGATGACAATATTTTCACTCCATGATATGTCGAAGTGCATCCTCCTTGAGGTCTCTCCATGAGAACCTCTCACTGATGGCCCGATAGAACCTATGAGGTTATGAATATGCTGTATGCAGAAACTTATCTTTGAGCTATGACATGATCACCAAGAAGTCTGTATCTTGATAATGGAATATGTTATCCACCACATGATGTATACCACCTACCATATGCCCATCCAATGCTTCATAAGTGAAGCAGTCATCAGAATGATCAAAGAATAATTGGGCCCCAACATCATCATTTCTCCTCAGTGATAGTGCTATTGATCTCCATGATAGTGCGTCTGCTGCCACATGACCCTCTCCATACACAATACTGAAATCATATTCATGCATTGTACTAATCCACCATTGCTACCTCTTCTGCAGCTGTTGCTCCTTCTTACAAAGATGCCGAAGAGTATGGTGGTAGGTCTTCACCCGAAATCTACTACCAATCAAAATCTGTTGGAATTTGATCAATGCATGCATAATGGACAATATATCTTTGTTGTAAATAAAATACGACAAATCATGCAAAAGCAACCTCTTGTTATCGAAATCTATTGTATAGATTCTAGGGAACTATGCTAATCCCACCCTCTGAAACTCCACACTCCAACACAAAGTGTTGTGTGTAGTTGAACAATGTAAAACTAGGATAACTATACATATCCTCCTTGACCAAGTTAAGGGTCCTCTATGCAGTGATAATCTGCTGCTCCAAATAAGCAAGGTTCTCGAACCCTTAGTCATGCAATTTCCCTGATGGCACGACCCCACAAATCTCAATCTCAGGTGCTGAAATAATATGGGGTGGAAAATTTTGCATACCTTGGATTAGATGATACTTGGGAAAATCCTGCGAAGCTACAAGAGTTCCTCCAACTGGTACAATTTCTTCTCCAACTACTCGTGATGGTGGTGGCTACTCCTCTAATTCTTCACTGGTGCAAGTCTCTGCTTCCTCTTAATTATGCACCTCCTGAATCATGCCTGACGCTCTCAACATCAATTTCTCAGGACCATCTTCTAAAGATGCAAATGCTCCTCCCACTGATGCAAGTAATTATACTGTAGCTGGTGGTGGTGGTAGTTCTCTTATCCTAGAGTAATAGTGCTAACATCTTCCTTTTTCTCCTCATCTACTTCCTCATCAATGTCAAAAAATGTCTAAATGGGAAGTACCTCCATTTTTCTTCTATCAAATATCTCTACCAACCTTTGAGTGAAGACTACATACGAAATCACTCTTGCATGCTCCATATTTCTGAACCACCAATAATTTTCTTCATCCTTAGGGTGCAGCGCTGCAATCTCAACTGCCTCCTCTTCCGCTACTAGGTGTAGCTAGAAGAAATCATCTAACTTCTGCATCCAATATTTTTTCGTGTTTGTGAATGGCCCATCAAATCTAAGCAAGAAGAATCTATTTTGTATGTTCCCTATTCTTCTATAACTGTTGTGGGGTCCATTAGTGTCAGTATTTGCAGCCTTCCTCTAGTGATCAAACATGCTCTTACAAAGTTATTTTAAGGTTTCAAGATCAAATTTTGTCATTTTAGTGAGTCTTCAAGAAAATTTTGGTCACTAAGTATTAGGTCTAGGGTTTGTTTTCACTCTTTTCAAAGTTATCCAAATGTCATTCCATGTCACCATTCAGCTGATTTTACTGTCATTCAAAGGGTTTCCATCATCATGTCAAGTTCCAATGGGTCATTTTACACCTTGTTCATGCTTCAGTTGTGCCTAGGTAAGGTTCATTTCCCTCTCCTAGGGTTTTGAAGGTAATTTCTCTTGGATGGTCAAATAATTAGCAAAAATTGTATCCTAATGTTCATACACCTTTCCCTATCCTTAATGTACCTTATTAAACACTTCCCATCATTGAGATCCCCCAAATTCCTCATTTTCGCACAAACCCTAGTTTCTTGCTACAACTTGGCAATTTTCTAGGCTAGGCCTGTCTTTTGCCCTTTTGGACCCCTTCCCCTCACTCAATTTATAAAATTACACTTTCCCCTACTTCCTAACATCCCTCCCTACTTCCAAAAATTTTCTCAAGAATTTATAAGCCCCTTATCCCCTTCATTTCGCTTCATTTCGACAAATCCCTTGTTCCACATATCGGGATAAGTTTTACTACAATGATGTTTCTGAGCAATAAAAGATTTATTTTGGAAAAATGAGAGGGGATTTTGTCAAAAATAGGCCAAGGAAAAAAAATATCCTTCACTTTTTACACAGGTGTCATGGTTCTAGAGAAATGTCAAAAATACAGTTGCCTTAGGAGAATTGATGCACCTCTGAAGTGACCTTGGGAAAATCAATATTTCTCCTAGCTTGGTTGGCCAAATTACTTTCTTGATGAGTCAAATGATAACTATAAAACCCAATATTTCCAGTGAACTATCATGATCTCAATTTGGAGTTGAGGAAGACCTTCAAAAGTTGATTTCAACAGCACTCTGCCTTGAGGCAGCCTCATTTTGAACATTTTGACCAGTCTTGGGAGATTTGATTTTTGATAGGGTAAATGAACTCTCAATTGAAAAATTCCAGTTGGTTTGGAAATTAGACTCAATATTATTTCCAACGAGCTATACTGCACCCAATTTGGACACCGGGAAGGCCTCCAAAAGCCTCCTGGAAAAGGGCGCTACACATTGGGTTTGTGGCTCGGCGCATAGAGCTACAAGCCCAATTTCACCATAAAATTCTCCAAATTTTTGAAATGTGCTAAAATATGTGGTGTGAAAGTAAGTTAAGAGTTTTTTCCATTGCAAGTGAAGATTTTTTCTTATAATTTATGGTGGTTTAGTGTGCGAAAGCTCATCAATCAGTCCAAAAGCACAAAGGAAACAAAACAGAGCTTTAAAGTGAAATGTCAAGTTTGCAACATTACAAAGTGGGTTTGCCCAAATGAAAAATAATTTTTTTTGATATATATAAGATATTTTCATATTAAAACCCCATTTACATGCCAAGAGACAAGAGTGAATTCAAAGAAATCGTGGAGGGCGAAACAATGTTTGGAGAGCAAATTGTGTGTGAAATTGACTAGCGCGACGCACTGGGCAGTGGTCGCGGTGCACTGGTTGAGCGCAGCGCATAGGGCCACTCTACACTGTGAAAATTTGAGGCACATAAGGAGAGCACAACACACTGGGAAATCGTCGCGGCGCACAGTATAGATAACCAAAATTTTTTCTTTGCTTCACAAAAATCCAAATTGACTCGGTCCTTCTTGTTCCAAGTAAGTTCATGCGATATTTCATGGCCCATAACTCGTCCTTGCTGTTGGTTATGTGATTGGTTTTTATAATTTGAATGACAAAGCTATAAACCCTATCATCTTGTTGAAGTGCCTCCTTAGGGTTTTGAAATTGGAGTTTTAAAGTTAATTTTGGTGCCAAATACTTCGTTCCTCATTGTTTATTCCTCCCTCTCACTGTTATACTATCAATACAAGTCCATCTCATATCCCCTTACATCCCTAAAGTCAATAAAACCTATCCCATTCCCATTTTCCCCATACCATTTTTGAATTTCCCTCAAATCCCAAGTTATCCCAAAAAAGTTAAGTGGCTGTCCCAACACACAGATTTCAAGTGGTAAATTTCTAATTTCACTTGACAAAAGCCCATTATTCCCATTACCCTATTCATACAAGACAACATAGACATTGGACATCATGGAGACAGATACCGACACATCTTATGATCGAGACAATGATTCCACCACTGAATTGCACGCACCAAGAAGGCATTAAAGCGTCGAAAAAGGAATGATAGACTCCAAATTTTGGCCGAATATGATTTGTCTTAGCATAGCGCTTGATGGTGGAAATTTAGCTCAAATTTCAAGAAATTTGGGAAACGTTTTGTCAATTTTGAATTTTTTGGCCTAAACATAGATTTTCCTGCCCGACGCGTAGCGCCACTTGGCGCGCGCTTATAATTGGCAGCTACTTTGGAGGAAAACTTTGCATTTCTGGATTTTCATCAAAATTTATGCATTCCTACCCATTACCTAAGAATTTTGACAATTTTTGGGTTGCCTAAAGGGTCAAAAACACCTAAAAAATGGCCTTTCTACCACTTTTTGGACACACAGGAAGAAGTGTTGGGAGATTTGCTTTTTGGAGGAGAAAATGGAAACCAAATTCATACATTCTACATCGGTTGGAAAGTAGACAGACATATATTTCTAACGAGCTATCCTGCACCCAATTTGGACTCTGGGAAGGCCTTCAAAATCAGCCTCAAAGTGGCGTGACGCATTGGGAATTTTGGCTCCTTTTTCACTCAGCAGCTCAGATTTTCACCTAGTTTTGGCTAGTTTGACTTTTTTATCTCCAAATGTGAAAATCTTGATGTAACTTGATGTAATTTCATGACTTTGATGTAATTTTGGCACATTTTTACTCATCCAAGTAGATTCATTCACCAAAAATTGAAATGTGACTGAATGAATCAGTTTCCTATCTTATAGAGGCAAGCTGTTTCATTGCCTATTTTAAAGTTCTTAGTTTAGATCTTGTTGAAAAAAATCCTAAAGTAGTGATCTCGACCACTAGAGGCATGGTAATGAGTTATTCTTGTCTATATATTGTATTTTCTCAGTCATTTTAAGAGGTTGGACACTTGGCATTGCTTGGCACTTCATTGTACATTTCATCTCTACAATTTTGGCAAAGGAATAGACCAGGGTTTGCAGCACTCTTTGGGATCCATGTGGCTCTATGTTTTTATGGTGTGTTTCTATCCATGGTTTTAAGTTCACTGATGTTTTATGTGTGTCATTTCCATTCTCCTTTGTTCTTAAATTAAACAAACAAGTTATAAAGGTGGAATTCATTAGATTTCTTTGCTCTGCCTTCAGTTTTGTTTAATTTTCCATGTTTTCATCTGTTTGAAGAGGATTATTGAAAGCCTCTTGCCCTCTTCAAATCCTCACCGGTTTTAGCTATTCATTCATTCAATCCAAAGCATCAAAAAAATTTCCTTCCTTGCCCCATTCAGAACTCTGCAAAAACTAGGCCTCATCCTCATACCCAAAACTGCCTTTCCCTTTGATTCCAACAAAACCCCCAAAATAAAATAAAATTCTTTTATATGTATACCTAGCCTAAAATTAGCCTTTATTTCAAGTCATCTCAAGCCTTATTGATTATCTTTGCTGATATCGACCCGGAGAGAGCACTCTCCTGATCTGGTAGGGCTAGCTACCAGACTAAGCGTGGTTTGATGTTACCCTGAACTCTGCCTTCCTTCAGCCTCAGGTAGGTTTAGGTAATAAAATAGTGGCAACTCCATTAGGGAATCTAAAATGGTTTTCTTGTTAGTGTTATTCGTTAAATAAACTACAGACAGAGCCTGAAGTTAGCCAGGTAGCCTTCGAACTGCACATTGCATTGCAAGTGCATAAGTAGATAAACGTTGCTTTAGTCAATCTCCGGTCTAGTTTTATAAATGTAACATCTAACTTGCAAATTTCCCCAGTACATGTAATCAAGTTCAGATCTGATTTTTTATGGTGGACAACGATCTGAAACCACAAAGGTGGGTGATCAGACATAACGACGACTCCGCTGGGGAATCTAAAATGGTTTGCTTGTTAGTGTTATTCGTTTTGTAAACTACAGATGGAGCCTGAAGTTAGCTAGGTAGCCTTCGAACTGCACATTGCTTTGCAAGTGCATAAGTATCTAAACATTGCTTCAGTCAATCTCTAGTCTAGTTTTATAAACGTAACATCTAACTTGCAAATTACGCTAGTACATGTAATCAAGTTCAGATCTGATTGTTGATGGTGGACAACGATCAGACACTGCAAGGCTAAAATCATTCACCTGGTGACTCTAAATCAGTTTCGAGATAAGATCCAAGGAATCCACTGGAGGATGAGCCTGACCAACAGAAACATGAAAGGACAATATGGAAAGATCAGGTATTCAAGTTGGAATTTCATCCAAGACATTTTTTTCTTTGTCATAAATTATTTCTTCTCTTTTCCTGAGAATGTCAAGAAGGATTTGCAAAGTATATTGTATTTGAGAAAATATCCTCGGCCTGCATTTGATTCCTTCCCTTTAAAGATTATGAATACCAAAGATTTGCATGCTTTTGAGGTTGATTAAGTCCTTTCTTCTGAATCTTATGATGACCATCTTCAAACTGATGAACCTCAACAGACCAAGACTGAACATAACCCTATACCTTGTAAAATTCTAGATCGATACAAGCCTCTAATTTTACCTCTGATATCCCATGCTTTCCCTAAAATTCATGACCTATGTCTACCAAGATTTGATGGTGAACACGACAACGTCACTGCTGAGAGACATGTTCTGAATTTTGAGTCTTTTCTTGACCTTTTTGAAGTTGATGAAGAGGATGTTAGTATTAGGATTTTTTCTCTTTCTTTTCAAGGCCGAGTGAAGAGTTGGTTCAAAACCTTGCTTGATGCGAGGATCTCAGATTTCCAGCAGTTCATCAAATTTTTCCACGACAGGTGGGTGATCAGACAGAACCCTTTCTTGATTATAGAAGAGTATAACCAGCTGAAAATATTACCAAGGGAGATAGTACAACAGTTTTCTGCCATATTTAACCAAGTTTATTATTCAATGCCAATTGATATAAGGCTTCCTCCTGGATCTGCTCTCTTTCACTACCCGGGTGCCTTTGATCCGGAAATGGAGTTTTAGTTGAGAGAAAGAAATCTTTCAATACTTGAAGAGATGCAGAACAATGCAGTAAATGTAGAGGCTCATTTGATGATCTGAAGGGAAAGGTTTAAGGAAGAAGAGATGAAAAACATGGATCCATAGAAATCGACATCTCTAGAGGTAAAGCTTGACATGTTGGTAAGTTCAGTAAAAGAGATGACGCAAAAGATCACCACAAGGAATGAATATAATGCTCAAGCCCATGGCTCACTGATTGAAGAAGAACAAGTTGCTCATCCAAAAAGAAGCTAATCTTGCAAACAAATCAGTAGCTAGTTTGTGGAAGGAGGAAGATCACTTTTAGCAGCTTGAGTACAGTGATCAACCGATGCATATCAGCTATGACAATGACGAGGAAAGTGCAGCAAATTTTGAAGTAAGTGAAGGATCTTTTCCTTTTATTTTTACTCATTTCAATTCATCAGAGACAACTTCCATGCA
The DNA here is from genome assembly GCA_034641835.2 of Pinus albicaulis. NCBI lineage: Eukaryota > Viridiplantae > Streptophyta > Pinopsida > Pinales > Pinaceae > Pinus > Pinus albicaulis. Next base: position 503,108,121 of record CM076572.1, on the reverse strand, counting down.
ATTAGAAATCAACTGTCAACAAGTCTTGATTTAGACCATCTTGAGGGCAATGAAAACCTTGTTCAAGACTTCTCATATCCAAATTTGCAGCCCCCGAATGCCATTGATTGTCAAGTTGTAGATGAAGCCATGGAAGCTGGCACATATGATCAAATAATGCAAGATGATTTTGTACCATTTTGTTTTGAATCATTTCAGTTTTTGAAGGGTAAATTGCATAGTAAATCTTCAAATGAGCAGCTTGTAGAAAATCATGTAATCTCATCAGAAACAATAGAAAATGGGTTGCAGCAGTCTTTTCAAGTTTTTCATGATCCAATAGCTGATGTGTTGGATGATGTTTGCAGTCAAAGTCTTTCTCCATTGACTATATGTAAGCTTGAAACCTGTGCTGATATAAACTTGATCCGATAGCTAGTTTCTTTGTCAATTTTAGCAGGAGTCTCATCACAAAGCTCAAAAAAAAGTTTGCATTCATGGTATGAGGAGAAGAAAAGTAATCCATTGGATGAGCTAAGTCCCAATGTGCATGAACTTCAAGATCCTTATGTAGTGTTTTTGGAGGCGGATAGAGAATCCATAGTATTCAACAGATCTGTTCACAAGTTTTCATGGGAGTTGCCTTTTAGTATTTCTCTCTTGTTGTTCATAAGCGAGCACTTGCGGAGAATTCAAACAACAGCCGGAATACTTACTTGGTTGCATTCGTTGTTTCATTTCACTTGATCAGGTGATGAATGAAACTGTTAGAGTAGGTTTTGATGAATAAGCTCTACTTTGAGCATCATTTCTAGTTTGTCGGTTTTGTTTAAGTATCGAGTTAGTTTTTAGTTGAGTGAGAGTCAATTTGTCTCATCAAGTCATCAGTTTTCAGTCATGCATTTCAGCTTGAGTTTTTGACTCCATTGCCCAATGGATGAAGGCACTCTCTACTTTCCAAAGATATGTAGTTCTTGGCACCTCCAAGGAGGTACCATCCCCATTGGAGCCAATGTTAGTGTCAGTATTTGTAGCCTTCGTTCAGTGATAAAAAATTCTCTTAAAAAGTGATTTTAAGGTTTCAAGGTCAAATTTTGTCATTTCAGTGAGTCTTCAAGCAAAATTTGGTCCCTAAGTATTAGGTTTAGGGTTCGTTTTCACTATTTTCAAAGTTTTCCAAATGTCGGTCCATGTCACCATTCAGCTGAGTGTACTTTCATTTAGAGGGTATTCATCATCATGTCAAGTTCCAATGGCTCATTTTACACCTTTTTCATGCTTCAGTTGTGCCTAGGTAAGGTTCATTTCCCTCTCCTAGGGTTTTGAAGGTAATTTCTCTTGGATGGTCAAATCATCAGCAAAACTTGTATCCTGATGTTCATAAACCTCTCCCTATCCTTAATGTACCTTATTAAACACTTCCCATCACTGAGATCCCCCAAATTCCTCATTTTCGCACAAACCCTAGTTTCTTGCTACGACTTGGCAATTTTCTAGGCTAGGCCTGTCTTTTTCCCTTTTGGACCCCTTACCCTCATTCAATATCTGAAATTATAGTTTCTCCTACTTCCTAACATCCCTCCCTACTTCCAAAAATTTTCTCAACAATTTATAATCCCCTTATCCCCTTCATTTCGCTTCATTTCGACAAATCCCTTGTTCCACATATCTGGATAGGTTTTACTCCAATGATGTTTCTGAGCAATAAAAGATGAATTTTGGAAACTTGAGAGAGGTTTTTATCAAAAATTGGCCAAGGAAGAAAAAAATCCTTCAATTTTTACACAGGTGTCATGGTTTTAGAGAAATTTCAAAAATATAGTTGCCTTAGGAGAATTGATGCACCTCTGAAGTGACCTTGGGAAAATCACGATTTCTCTTAGCTTGGTTGGCCAAATGACTTGATTGATGAGTCAAATGATAAATAGACACAACGGGCTCTCCAATGAACTATCATGAGCTCAATTTTGAGTTAAGGAAGACCTTAAAAGGTTGATTTCAACATCACTCTGCCTTGAGGCAGCCTCATTTTGCACATTTTGACCAGTCTTGGGAGATTTGATTTTTGACAGGGTAAATGAACTCCCAATTGAAAAATTCCAGTTGGGTTTGAAATTAGACTCCATAATATTTCCAATGAGCTATCCCACACCCAATTTGGACACAGGGAAGGCCTCCAAAAGCCTCCTCAAAAATGGCGCTACGCATTGGGTTTGTGGCGCGGCGCATAGAGCTGCAAGCCCAATTTCACAATAAACTTCTCCAAATTTTCCAAATGTGCTCAAATATGTGGTGTGCAAGTAAATTAAGAGTTTTTTCCATTGCAAGTGAATATTTTTTCTCAGAATTTATGGTGGTTTAGTGTGCGAAATCTCACCAATCAGTCCAAAAGCACAAAGGAAACATAACGAAGTTTGAAATTGAAATGTCAAGTTTGCAACATTACAAAGTGGGTTTGCCCAAATGAAAAGTCAAATTATTTGATATATATAAGATATTTTCATATTCAAACCCCATTTACATGCCAATAGACAAGAGTTAAGTCAAAGAAATCGTGGAGGGAAAAACAGTGTTTGGAGACCAGATTGTGTGTGAAATTGACTAGCGCGACGCACTGGGCAGTGGTCGCGATGCACTGGTTGAGCGCGGTGCATAGGGCCGCTCTACACTGTGAAAATTTGAATAGTCATGGTGCATAAGGAGAGCGTGATGCACTGGGTAGTGGTTCCATCACACAGGACAAATAACCAAAATTTTGTCTTTGCTTCACAAAAATCCAAATTGACTCAGTCCTTCTTGCTCCAAGTAGGTTCATGCGATCTTTCATGGCCCATAACTCATGCTTGTTGTTGGTTATGTGATTTGTTTTGAGAATTTGAATGCCAAATCTATAAACCCTATCATCTTGTTGAAGTGCCTCCTTAGGGTTTTGAAATTGGAGTTTTAAAATTAATTTTGGTGCCAAATACTTCGTTCCTCACTGTTTATTCCTCCCTCTCACTGTTATACTATCAATAAAAGTCCATCTCCTATCCCCTTACATACCTAAATTAAATAAACCCTATACCATTCCCATTTTCCCTATACCATTTTTGAATTTCCCTGAAATCCCAATTTATCCCAAAAAAATTAAGTGGCTGTCCCAACACACAGATTTCAAGTGGTAAATTTCTAATTTCACTTGAAAAAAGCCCATTATTCCCATTACCCTATTCCTACATATTCCCTCCCATTTGACACATATTTGGAAATCCAATCAAAAACACCAAAATTATCATACAAGACAACATAGACCTTCGACATCATGGAGACAGATACTAATACATCTTATGACTGAGACAATGATTCCACCACTAAATTGCACGCACCAGGAAGGCATTAAAGCATCAGAAAAGGGATGATAGAATCAAAATTTTGGTTGAAGCTTATTTGGCTCAGCATATTTCTTGATGGTGGAAATTTAGCCCAAATTTCAAGAAATTTGGGAAACTTTTTGTCAATTTTGAATTTTTTGGCCTAAACACAGATTTTCCTGCCCGACACATAGCCCCACTTGGCGCGCGCTTATAATTTCAGCTCCTCTGGAGGAAAAAATTTCATTTCTAGATTTTTCATTAAAATGTATGCATGCCTACCCATTACCTAAGAATTTTGACAAGTTTTGGGTTGCCTAAAGGGTCAAAAACACCTAAAAAATGGCCTTTCTGCCACTTTTTGGACACACAGGAAGAAGTGTTAGGAGATTTGATTTTTGGAGGGGAAAATGGAAACCAAATTTATAAATTCTACTTGGGTTGTAATTTAGCTAGATAGAGATTTCCAACGATATATCCTGCACTCAAATTTGACTTTGGGAAGGCCCTCAAAATCAGCCTCAAAGTGGCGCGACGCATAGGGATTTCAGGCGTGGCGCATTGGGAATTTTGGCTCCTTTTTCACTTAGTAACTCAGATTTTCGCCTATTTTTGGCCAGTTTGACTTTTTTATCTCCAAATGTGAAAATATTGATGTAAATTGATGTAATTTCATGAATTTTATGTAACTTTGGCACATTTTTACTCATCCAAGTAGATGCATTCACCAAAAAGTGAAATGTAACTGAATGAATCGGTTTCCTATCTTATAGAGGCAAGCTGTTTCATTGCCTATTTTCTAGTTCTTAGTTTAGATCTTGTTGAAACAAATCCTAGAATATGATATCGACCCCTAGAGGCATGGGAATTAGTTAGGCTTGTCTATATATTGTATTTTCAAAGTCATTTTCAGAGGTTGGACACTTGGGATTGCTTGGCACTTCATTGTACATTTCATCTCTGCAATTTTGGCAAAGGAATAGACCAGGGTTTGCAGCAGTCTTTGAGATCCATGTGGCTCTATGTTTTGATGGTGTGTTTCTCTTTTCGGTTATAATTTCACTGATTTTTTATGTGTTTCATTTCTCTTCTCCTTTCTTCTTAAATTAAACAAACAAGTTATAAAGGTGGAATTCATTAGATTTCTTTGCTCTGCCTTAAGTTTTGTTTAATTTTCCATGTTTTCATCTGTTTGAAGAGGATTATTGAAGGCCTCTTTCCCTCTTCAACTCCTCACCAGTCTGATCTATTCATTCATTCAATCCAAAGCATAAAAAAAAATTCCTTCCTTGCCCCATTCAGAACTCTGCAAAAACTAGGCCTCATCCCCGGACCCAAAATTGCCTTTCCCTTTGATTCCAAAAAAACCCCCAAAATAAAATCAAACTCTTTTATATGTATACCTAGCCTAAAATTAGCCTTTATTTCAATTCATATCAAGCCTTATTGATTATCTTTGCTGAGATCGACCCGGAGAGAGCATTATCCTGATCTGGTAGGGCTAGCTACCAGACTGAGCGTGGTTTGATGTTACCCTGAACTCTGCCTTCCTTCAGCCTCAGGTAGATTTAGGTAATAACATATTGGTGACTTCACTGGGGAATCTAAAATGGTTTGCTTGTTAGTGTTATTCGTTTTATAAACTACAGATGGAGCCTGAATTTAGCCAGGTAGCCTTCGAACTACACATTGCTTTGCAATTGCATAAGTAGATAAACGCTGCTTCAGTCAATCTCCGGTCTAGTTTTATAAACGTAACATCTGACTTGAAAATTTCCCCAGTACATGTAATCAAGTTCATATCTAATTTTTGATGGTGGACTACGATCAAACACTGCAAAGGTGGGTGATCAGACATAGTGGTGACTCTGCTGGGGAATCTAAAATGGTTTGTTTGTTAGTGTTATTCGTTTTATAAACTACAGACGGAGCCTAAAGTTAGCCAGGTAGCCTTTGAACTGCACATTTCTTTGTAAGTGAATAAGTAGATAAACACTACTTCAGTCAATCTCCGGTCTAGTTTTATAAACGTAGCATCTGACTTGCAAACTGCCCCAGTACATGTAGTCAAGTTCAGATCTGATTGTTGATGGTGGACAACGATCAGACACTGCAAGGGTGAAATCATTCACCTAGTGACTCTAAATCAGTTTTGAGATCAGATCCAAGGACTCCACTGGACGACGAACCTGACCAGCAGAGACATGAAAGGACAATATGGAAAGATAAGGTATTTAGGTTGGAATTTCATCCAAGACATTTTGTTCTTTGTCATAAATTATTTCTTCTCTTTTCTTGAGAATGTCAAGAAGGCTTTGCAAAGTATATTTTATTTTAGAAAAGATCCTCATCCTGCATTTGATTCCTTCCCTTTGAAGATTGTGAATACCAAATATTTTCATGCTTTCGAGGTTGATAAAGTCCTTTCTTCCGAATCTTGTGATGACCATCTTCAAACTGATGAACCTCAAGAGACTAAGACTGAACATAGCCCTATACCTTGTAAAATTCTAGATCAATACAAGCCTCTGATTTACCTCCGATATCCCATGCTTTCCCTAAAAATCATGACCTATATCTACCAAGATTTGATGGTGAACACGAAAACGTCACTGCTGAGAGACATGTTCTGAATTTTGAGTCTTTTCCTGACCTTTTTGAAGTTGATGAAGAGGATGTTAGTATTAGGCTTTTTGCTCTTTCTTTTCAAGGCCAAGTGAAGAGTTGGTTCAAAACCCTTCCTGATGCGAGCATCTCAGATTTCCAGCAGTTCGTCAAAGTTTTCCTTGACAGGTGGGTGATCAGACAAAACCCTTTCTTGATTATAGAAGAGTATAAGAAGCTGAAAATATTGCCAGGGGAGACAGTACAACAATTTTCTTCCATATTTAACCAATTTTATTATTCGATGCCAATTGATATAAGGCCTCCTCCTGTATCTTCTCTCTTGCACTACCTAGGTGCCTTTGATCCGGAAATGGAGTTTCAGCTGAGAGAAAGGAATCTTGCAACACTTGAAGAGATGCAGGACAGTGCAGTAAATGTAGAGGCTCATTTGTTGATCCGAAGGGCAAGGTTGAAGGAAGAAGAGATGAAAAACATGGATCCAGAGAAATCGACATCTCTAGAGGTAAAGCTTGACATGTTGGTAAGTGCAGTAGAAGAGATGATGCAAAAGATCACCACAAGGAATGAGTATAATGCTCAAGCCCATGGCTCGCTGATTGAAGAAGAACAAGTTGTTGATCCAAAACATTTTGTTTCTTATCCCAGTTGTCATAGATATGATAATGATTGTTTTTTAGATCATCTTGGAGAAGAGAGATCTGTTGATATGACATGTATGCTTGATGATGTGTTTTATACTGATGATTTTCCTCAGTTTGATCAGTATGATGATGATTATGTTCTCCAAACAGAAACTAATCTTGCAAACAAATCAGCAGCTAGTTTGTGGAAGGAGGAAGTTCACTTTCAGCAGCTTTAGTACAGTGATCAACCGATGCATATCAGCTATGAAAGTGAAGGATCTTTGCATTTTTGTTTTGACTTGTTTCAGTTCATCAGAGACAACTTCCATGCAATCAGAAATCAACTGTCAACAAGTCTTGATTTGGACCATCTTGAGGGCAATGAAAACCCACTACAAGAAAAAAGCACATTGGTGAGGGGTGAAAATGGTCACCATAAGCTCATTGGTGAGGGGCGAAAATGGTCACCATAAGCTCATTGGTGAGGGTCAAAAGAGCCTTCATCACCAAAAACTGAACGTCACCAAAGGTGGCGTCGCTAAAAGTATAGTTGTTGTGGTGACATTCAAGGTCCATCACCAATAATGATTTATAGTGATGAATAGTGACCGTCACCATTTCATATGAGCAATGGTGATGGATAATAGCTTCCGTCACCAAAAAACTGAACGTCACCAAAGGTGGCGTCACCGAAAGTATAGGTGTTGTGGTGAGATTCAAGGTTTGTCACCAATAATGATTTATAGTGACGGATAGTGACCATCACCATTTCATATGAGAAATGGTGATGGGAAATAGCCTCCGTCACCAAAAAACTGAACATCACCAAAGGTGGCATCATCGAAAGTATGTGTTATGGTGACATTCAAGGTCCATCACGAATATTGATTATAATGACAGATAATGACCGTCACCATTTCATATGAACAACAATGATTTTTTGTGATGGACCTTTCATGGTCATCACTATTGGTGCATATATATGGTGACGTTCATTGACCATCACCATAAACGCATTGGTGACATCAAGGTCCGTCACGAATAATGACTATAATGACAAAAAGTGACCCTCACCGTTTCATATAAACAACAACGATTTATGGTGACAGACCTTTAATGGTCTTCACTATTGATGCGTATATATGGTGACATTCGTTGACCGTCACCATTTAATATTTTGGTGAGGGTCGAAAAATGTCACCATAAGTTCATTGGTGATGGTCAAAAGATCATCCGTCACCAAAAACTGATCTTCGTCATTACCTATATATGAATATCAGGGCACGATGGAATTGAACCACCAACCTCCTACTTGTAAAGCAGGTGCTCTTCCATTGAGCTAGCACCCTTTAAAGAATTAGACTTTAAACTAGCAATTTCCCTAAAGGTGCAAAGATACACGAAAGGAATAAGAACTAGGAAAACCGAAAGAACTCAGTGTCCTTGCTCCTATTTTTATTCTACGACACTCTACAAAGTATGATCTTGATCTATGACGTATTTGGGCTGAGTGGTTCTAATTTAATACTAAATGTTATATTAGATAAAATAAATGAATAAATGAGAGGCCTTACGGCCTAATTTTTTATCCTTACACAAAAATATCTTAATATTGAAGTCTATGGAACAACTCGTTCAAAGTTCAAACTGAAGTAGATTTTAAATGGAAAGCCCAAAACTAGCTAAGTAGTTTATAAATTTAACATTTTGGATATAAATTTTGTTCAATTTATATGACAAGTTATGCCATAACCTTGAAACTAGTTTCTTAGCTAAAAGACTTTCTTAAGTCAACAATGACAAAGACAGATAGTCATGGCAAGCAAAATTCTCTTGTTTTTTCTAATGAGGGTGCATGTAACTTGATAAAGTTTGTATGAAAGTATCAAACCATAAAGAGTTTCACTAAAAAATGGAAATGACAAAGTCCTATTAAGCAACAAAGGTTTAGTTAAATATATGAAAAGCATCGAGCTAAATGATATAATTAAACTAAAAGTAACTGTAAAAAAATGAAATTGCCATCATATACCATCTGTTTTGGTTAGTTCTTCAGAAAGAGAAAGTGCAATTGCATGATCTAGCTCCTCATCTTGATTATGTAATGGACCATCCTGAACAAAAGTTTCCACATACAACAATCAATGTTATTGTATTGGTAAGACTTATGATATAATATATCAAAGCATGTACTATGTAGGAGAATAACTAGTAGTTGAATTACTTCTCTACTCGCATGTACTACCTTTGGTAGTTGAATTACTTGGAAATAAAAATCCTTATTAGAAGATAACGCAAAGAAAAGCATAAGCCTTTGAATATGGATGGCCATCTTGATTTTATAGAGTTATAATTGAATACTAAAGGACTAGCAATGCTGCAACAAAATAGATGGATGGAGTATAATAAAAAGAAATTGGATAATTTAGGTTGCACATATCTTTAAATGGAACCACTTTTTCCTTTTGGATTCCCAGTCTTTAATATGCAAATAAAATTTTCGATTCAACCAAAGAGCACAATATTTTGAAGTCTTAGTTTCTTGAAACAGGGTAAGGACAACAATTGGAAATGGGGATGACTTTTGAAATGACCACTTTCAAAACCTTTGGAAACAGAGCAACGAGCACTTCCACACACAGGTCAAAAAGTCATGACTTAGGAGCATGAGCACACCTAATTCAGGGATGATCAAATATGAAACGAATTGGGCTGAAATTATACTCAATTAAACGTAAAGCAATGATTAAAACATATATAAATGACTTAGAAGTCAAACATGACAACTTTGGAATATGGTAGAATGTTGGCATAAAAAATTTGTTCATTATACATTCTCTTTCGTTCAGTTTTGATGCTTTACTTCCAAATTAGGTTTTTTCTTTGTTATAGATAGAAATCCGTACATCTAGGTCAAACCATTAATGATGCCCACAATGAAGGGGCATGTAGCTCAGTAGTACAACAACACACTAGCCAAGGGAAAATCTGGGGTAAATCTTAGTATGTATAATTTTCAAGACGGGGATAGAGCTAGTTTTGCTTGAGGTTAGGCAGGGGACCTTAGCCAAAGTGTGGCCTGACGAGGGTGTTGGAAATAGGAATACACACATATATTTTGAACCCTTAAGGGCATCCCTCATGAAGGGGCAAGTGGCTCAGTGTTAGAGAAATCCAACCAGCCAAGGACTTTAAAGTTTCGGAAATGTTTCAAGTAACAAACATTGTTAATTAGCCTATTGTGCTAGACCAAATAGTGGACGACCTGGATTGGAAAGTGTTTGCATGGGGCAAGTGGCTCAGTTTTTGAGTAATCCAACTAACCAAGGACTTAAAAGTTTTAGAAATGTTTCAAGTAACAAACAATTGTTAATTAGCCTATGTGCTAGGCCAAACGGTGGACGACCTGCATTGGAAAGTGTTTCCTGACCAATATTGAGGCCCCACCCAGCTTCGAAACTTAGTTAACCCACCTCATGAAAGGGTAAGTAGCTTATTGTTAGAGAAATCCAATCCGCCAGGGACTTTAAAGTTTTAGAAATGTTTCAAGTAATAGAGAACAGTTAATTATACAGTGATATGTGGTTTAACGGGAAGTTTCACTGGGTGAAACTAATGAGACCGTTGTTCAAATCCCATTAAGTATATGGAATCACTGGGTGAAACTAACGAGACCACAGTTAAAATCCCATTGATTATATGGCCTGCTATGATCTCGCCTCAAGGAGTAGACTCCCCATTTCCTAGAGTCTCTGCTCTTGCTAAATCATAAGATCTGGTATATCTGGCTTATATATGGCTTGCAGGTTGCTGGATATACTCTTGGTGTTATAAGGCTCTTGCTAAATCATAAGATCTGGTATATATGGCTTATATCTGGCTTACAGGTTGCTGGATATACTCTTGGTGTTATAAGGCAGCCACAAAGGTTGATCCTGGACCTCCCCCAGATTAGTCCAAGTAAGAAAGTTTGTGCTGAGCAATATTGAGGCCCCACCCAAGTTTGAAACTCAGTTAACACACCTAGCATGTATGTGGGCAGTTGCATAATGCATTAGGTTCAGGAGTATAGGGTCAGTCCCTCAGACATGACCCTGGGCCTCCTCAGAGACAGACAATAAATTTAGGAATTCTCCTAATACCCAAAAAAATAAAAAATAAAGGAAAAAGAAAGAAATTCTCCTAATACCCAAAAAATAAAAAATAAAGGAAAAAGAAAGAAAATCTCCTAATACTAAAAAAAAAAAAGGAAAAAGAAAGAAATTCTCCTAATACTGAAATTTAAAAAAAAAAAAAAAAAGCATGAAAGAAAGAAAGAAAAATAACAGTAGTTAATTATCGATTCTCGTGATAAAAAAATAAACAAAAAGAAAACAAACAATAGTTAATTAGTAGTTTCCAACTTTTCACTAGCATGTCCTAACATTTTTTGATGTATATGCAGAAAGAATTTGACTTCAGGATGACTCAGGGGTTTCTTTCTCAAAGCTTACTTGCATGCCAAAAATTGTTTTGATGTTAACTGACATGGATAAAACATGATCATAAAGAGATAAAATCTGATAAAACTTCAACAAAAAGCAAGGATGAAGTTCACACTCGACAACAAGACTGACATGGGAAGAAACATCTAAAGCAAACTTTTTAAGGTTCCATATTTCCACTCCTTAATGATAGGTTTAATAAAATAATCAGTTCTTAATGAAGGTGCTACCTCACCGCTAAGTTATAATCTTCTATTCCCACATTTTAAGAGTAAAAGATAGCATCTTAAGGCACTGGGGCTGTTATAAGTGAAATTGTAAGTAGATAGATTGTGATGTTCAGAATTTGTAAGTGATTGGTGTGGACTTCTTAAGCCATGGATGGTTATTAAGCATGGAGTTAAGCTTGAACCCTGGGGTTTGCCAGTTCATAATTAAGATAAAATATATTCAATGGTCAGAAATTGAAAATTAAGAAGTTGCATGAAGAGAAACACAGAAGAAGCACCTGGCAAATAGTCTTGGAGAAGAAAGTGTACCCACAATAGAATGAGCATCGACTCATGCTCAATTTCCAAAGGCCAAAATTATAACTAGTATGTATGGTAGAATCTGGGAGAACCTGATAAGACTAACCATCCTGGGCAGAAGATGGTTTAGGAGACACCTTGGAGAAGCCAATTGAAGAACCAGTAGGATAATAGGACATCTTTATCTTATACAGATTTGCAACAGGATATGTATTCCCTGATCTTTTCTCTGAATCATGGCTCTTCACCTAAGAACAACTTGTGGGTATTGACCTAGAGGTAGAATGAAATCGGTTTGTTAAGCTTCTGGGAATAAATATATTGAGAAGAAACGGTTTAGTATTTTCTCTCTTACTCTTACTTGACCCATTTATATAGCTTCCACTTGTCTTCGTCTTGTCCTGCTTTCCTGAACTCCTCTCCTCTGCTTTATGTTTTTTTGTTTGCACTTCCTCATTTTATCTCTTATGTATGGAAACCTTCTGCTCCACCAAATCACTCAGGGACAATTCATAAGCTAATTCAGGCATTCCTTCAAACATTTTCATGAGCTCCTGTCTGCCTTTGGCAATATCCTCTGCCCTGGCTGACATGGGGTATGGATATGAACATGTCGTGTCTGTAGATATGTGATAAGAACTTGATACAGGACTCCATAGTGGAGGATAGGTACATGAGTGTTCATCTTCTTTATGTTGAATAGCCCATGAGAACAAACCTGAAGAACCCAATTCAAAATCCATCATGGATCAACCCAACTCATCTCTTCAAGCAATTTTTTTCTTATAGCTTGCCCTCAAACATTTGTTCTAAATAACTTGTATTGGGTTTGATCTACCAAATAATCCCCTCCAAATTAGTGCCAGCATATATCATGGGCTGATGGGAAATCAATTAGCCACACAAAGTTAATGCCAATCCTCCCTGTCTTGCTTAGAAAGCAGAGTGGGTCCATAGCACAATTGTGATCTGACTGATTGTCTCTTGCTCCATTATTTTTGCACCTTAATGTCCCTGTCAATGTTGCTGGTACTTTACCTCTGTGAATTTACTCCAAATTTGACATGTTAAGCCCCCGATCATCTCTAGTCGCCCTTAGTGATTTGATCACCTGCATTGACATAAACTAGAAAGAATGCATAGAACATCAAGAAAAACCTATTCCACTACAGAAATGAGACATCTTACAAGAAAATCAAAACTGATGAATATGACAGCTCGTCAACCTTGTAACGAAACGTCTCTGCGCCTAGTGAAAATAAGGATGGCTTTACATATGTTTAAGGTTAACCTGCCCGCTGCTCCTTCCTTTGACTAGTTTTCATGAGAATCCTGGATCTTAAGCTTATAATGGTGGGTGCGAGTGTCCTATCCTCCTATTAAACCATCATATATCATTCAAAAACTAAATCCATGCATTTGCAGCATTGTATCAGCGTATGAATTTGCATCAATGTACTGAATTAATATGACTTCAAATTTTGAAATTTTCCTGCAAGATAACATTTATCATTAAAAAAATCTGATCAAACATGAAGTAATCTCATGAATCCTTCAGATTTATATTGCAATATCCATCTCATATTGATAGATCCAGAATCTTAAATATTCTTCTAACTAGCAATTGCACCAAGAGGTGCAAAGGAATGTTGGAACATGGATAAGAGAAGTGGGGAGATTGTATAAAGAAATAATCAAGCGAAATATACTAAAAATGAAATACAACCCATGTGAGGCTAATTTAGATTTAATTGTTGTGAATTTTCAAGTGAAAGAAAGCTTGTAACTGGTGTCTGGCAAGAAGGACTCACAAAAATTGTTATAGAGAAAAACTTGGAAGTGCAATTGAGGTTTTAGGTTTGATGATGTTGATGAAGCACATATTATACTTGGTGAAAGTGGCCACTGCGAGGATTATTGGGGTTTAGGCTTCTATAGGCAGGATAATACTTTTGATCTTGAAACAACTTTTCACAATATAAATTTCAGTTCAAATGGTGCAAATACATATAAATCAAGCAATTTGAGACCTTTAAATGTATGGTCAGAAGCAACAACTCCAGAATCTGTTAAAATTCTTCTAAACTCCATTTGAAAAGAGGAAATTAATTTGATCATTGAAGGAAACTTGTTTGGACTAGACATTGGTGAGTTGATAAGCAGCTGAAACAATTGGGAAGAGATTATTATGTGGTGTATTTTCAAAGGGCTCAAAGAGTCATTACCTTCTAGATGGTTATATATTTTGGGAGATGGGTTTGAAAGTACAGGAAGAATCAGCCAGCGTTTGAACAGTTAGGGATGAATTTGAGAAAAAACACCAAAGATCTGCGAATTGTTTTGAATGCCTCTGAGCAATGTGGTTTATTGTTTGCTGTCAATTCCTCCTCAGTCATGGATTGCAGGCCTGCACAAAATAATAATATTCTTATGATTTGTCTCTATTCTGAAGTGAATAATTTAAAACAATATGCTCATAACCTAGCACAAAATACAGATTCAATAGAAGTAAATACAGAAAACAAGAATAGTGGAAATGATGATTTTGGATTTCAAACTGAAGGAGCATATAAGGGTGAGGATGAAGTGCTTTTGAAATTTCAGTGGGTAGAGGAGACAGAAAGGATGGGTTGCAACAAGTTTTTGGAGTCTCGGGATAGAAGAGAAGGGAAAAGAGGCAAACTTCAAGTTCAAAGCACAGAGTAATGCCCCCTGGAAGGAGAGATTTTGATTCTCTTGTTCAATCTCAGCAGGAAGTAAGCAATGCCTTTGGTCAAGTCGACATTCAATTGTCAGATTCTCTATGGGATGAAGGTGATGGCATTAGCCAAGAGAAGCAGTTGGATAGGGTTTCACATGAATATATCCTTTCTTCATAAATGCAATTATTATCAGAATTATGCTCAAATGAAAGAGATGAGAACAGTGTGCAAGAGGCTTTATAATGTTTGATATGCAAAGAATAGAAAATTCAAAATAGTACATCATATGAGGAGGAAGGAAAAAGAAATGTATAGGCAACAAGAACTGGATGGAGGCAGGGAATGAACAAGGAGAATATTCATCTCCATTTATAAGGATTGAAAAAATTTTGGACAATGCCACCCTAGATGTATCTTCTCATCCGGTGAGAATTGATTTTAAACACAAATAGATTCAAGGGATGTTGGGTTCTTTACTAGATGAAAATAAGAAAGAAAATGTGGAGGAACAATTCATTGAGTCTAATGGGGATTGTGATGTCGTGGAGGAATTAAGTGGAGTCTTAGTAAAAGGTGCCAAGTGGCAAGGAGGCTATTCCAAGAGTGACAATGAAAGGGATCCCCGATTCTTTGTTATATGAGAGAAATCAGACATGTTCGATTGTTCCACTGGAAGACGCTCTTCTGGAATACATCGAGGAAATATCAAATTTGATATTTGATGTAAGCAAGGAAGATCATACAGCAATGCATGCCAAGGATCTTTCTCAGTAGGATCATTTACCTACCAAATTGGAAGGAGTTCCAGACCAAGAAGTGGATGGCATTGCACCTTTGTAGGTTATGTTAATAATCTAGATGCAAGTGATAATGCAGAAGGTGAAATGTGTGAGTTTTCAAGAAAGAGGGATAGATCAATTGAGGAGGCATGACAGATTAACACTGTGAATGGATCCTATTATGAAGTTATGGATGCTTTGGGATATAGAGAAAGCCATTGGATGTCAGGCTCTGTAGTAAAGCATCTCAAAGAGGAGTCCCTCAAGAATGTTCATATGACAAATGACAGGAGATTTAAATTCCTTTATAGATCAAAGAAGTTATTGTGCTAGAGTAACTACACATGAAGATATTTCATTTGTAAATGGTGTACGATAGGTTGGAGTTGGTGATTTATGTAAATGATGAAAGTGATGTAGAGATGCATGCAACACAGGTTGACTGCAAGAATGCAGTAACTGAGGCAGCTTGTTAAATTTATGTTGTTTTTGGATGTGAAAAAATCCAGTGGAATTTAAATTCATTAGTTGGAGCAATTCACATAGATAATGCAGGGAAGCATAACACAGGGCCGTTATAGGAAAATGTTACTTTGGTGGAAAAACAAGGAGTTTTATATTTCTTACCCTGCAAAGGCATTGTGAAAAGCAGTGTGTTGGTGCAAAAGAGAATAGTTTTGGATTTTTCACTAGAGGAAACCAGTGAGAACGATGTAAGAATGCATGCTACATGTGCCCTAGATGAAGGTGCCGCAACAGTGCATTTGCAAAGATTTTCGTTGTATGCTTGTAAAGAATAAAATTTAGTGAAATATTGAGAAGTTTCTATGGAGGAAATGGAAAAAATGCTTATTCGATTATCGGAGAAATATAAACCAGGGGAGAATTTTGTAGGTGCTTGTCAGGATGCTTTTTTAAAGAATCAAATGCAAGGAATGTTCAGTTCATTTTTGGATGAAAGTAGTCAAGCTATTCCACAGAAGCATGCCATGGAGACTGCTGAAGTAGACATCGCAGTGTTTGGATTGCAAGAGGTTCCAAAACCTTTGGTTCACATTAATGAGAATCCTCATAAGCATGAATTCAATCAAGGGTTTAAAAGAGTCATCTGGATGGATTGCAATTGTTAGGAAATGACGATGAATAGATAGTAGTCAATTCTTTATGGATTTTATTAAAAAATTAGACTGCTCATGTGCTTACCAAATTAAAATCTCTGACCAAAATTCTAGTTAATAGGCACAATGAAAATAATTAGTTGTTAAAAGATTCAGGATCTGTTTATAAAAATGTCATGGAAGAGGAGTTTTCAGTTAGAGATGTGGAAATGGTGAACGATAATGAGTGTTTGGAAAAAAAAACTCCTAAGTATGCCCAGGCAAGTGTTACAAAGTTGTCATCAACAACCTTGAGTCAGAGAGAAGAGGAGTCTTCTATGTTACCATGGACTAGTGAAAATATGGCACATACATGTAACCATAAACTAGCTTCTTATATGGAGAAAGCTGAGATAATTTACATGGGCAGTGTAACAACTCAATTTATGGCCTCTGAAGTTCAAGAACCAGAGGATATTTCAAGGCTACATTGTTTCCCTCAGGACAACTTTAGTGAGTATTGTATTATACAATAAAGACATTACTGAGCCAAGTAAAGCTAATTGTGCACAAAGAAAAGCGTTATCTGCAATACAAGCACATGAATTAAAAGAAGATGGCCATTCTTCTCCACACAAATGAAAAACATCACTTGAAAAACATTTGTCTGTTGGAAGTGCATTATGTGTAATAACATGTACTTCTAATTACCCAGGTTATGAGGAAGTGGCAACACAGACACTGCATGTTTTTCTTCTTGCCAACTTACAAGTTGAAAAGGCATGTGAACAAGCCATTCACTATCATAATAGTGGATCACAAATTAGGAAATCAATTGGCACTGATATTTTTACTCTTGAAAATGTCCAGGATCTGAATGTTTCATTATTGACAGATTCTAAGAAGTTTGACAAATCTGTCATTGCTAATTTGAGTGAAAGTGATGCACTGAAAAAATAAGAGACTAAAAAAGTTTCTACTTCAATAGAACCTTTACCTTTCCACAAGGTGAGCTATTACAAGTCTTAGTTATTTGATCCCTAAATATCTAACACCCAAGCATAGTAGAACTCTGTTGGAACATGAATTTTAGCTCTACAATGTCTTTAGTTTCGTAATCTTTCATTGCTAATTTGAGTGAATGTGATGCAGTGAAAAACTCAGAGACTAAAAATATATCTACTTCAATAGGACCTTTCCCTTTCCAAAAGGTGAGATATTACAAGTCTTCATAATTTTATCAGTAAATAGCTAATGTGTATTGTAGAACTCTGTTGGGAAATGAATTTTAGTTCTGCAATGTCTTTAGTCTAATAATGAAGTCTAAATGTAAAATGAGGGAAAGCATTTCTCATTCTTCTTTTATTGGGCACTTCACAGATCGACACAGATTAGAAGCCTCATCTTAAACAACAATCTAATGAATTAATATTGAATGTGTGGGAAAGTGAATTGATGATTGTAGACACATTATGAAGATAGCCAAAACAGGCATGGCAGTAGAGAATGGAGATATTGACAAGACTTATCCATTGGTAGAGGAACCTGAAAATATTGAGAAATCAGTGCAGCTTGCACCAGAAGCCACCTATCCTCATAAACTTAATGCCTTAACATTTCCTATGGAAAAAATTGTGACTGATGGTTATCAGCAAGCAATGCAAAATGTTTAGTTTAGCATGAAGATAGTGGATAGGTGTGCAAAGAAAACTGAACAATCAAACCTAGAATTTCAAAAGAGTGGTGAAGTTGTTGTCATTAGCATAGAAATGTATTATGGAGAGTGATCATAGTAAGTAGACTAGTCTTATGAATGGGGAATTTGAAGAAAGGGGTAAAGCAGTGGGGCCTACCACAAAAATAGAGGATGATCCCAACCAACAAAGTGCTCATATGAAGCCAGAATTTGGAGAGTGTTTTGAGGTAACCAGAACTAGCATAGAAATAAAGAATAGTCTTACTAATATGATCTTTTGAACTTGGAATTTGAACATAGTTTTAGAATATTCAGAACCAACATGATTGGAAAGATTTTCATATCAACTTGGAATCTGAAATTGGTGTTAATGTAGGTTGCAGATCATTTGAAACAACAACATGAGATGGAAGGCAATCGAAGTCGTGTACTGAGCAATTCATCGAGCAATGAATTGTGACTTCAGATTCAGGTAATTGTAAAATTGGTTCTCATTGTCACTTAAAGTTGCATAGTTAATAGGAATTAGATTTCAGGTTTGATAATATGTTTTCATGGCCGGAAAGGCAAGTTCTATAGCTGATGATTTGTATATCCCACCTACAATGGATTAAAACAACAAATATATTAGGCCCACTCTACACAAATCTGCAATCTGAGAATTCAGGATAAAAAGAGCATGCTCCAACAACAATTGCATAGAGGTCTTTATTACTCAAATAGAAGAATGTCACAGCAAGTTGTCATCTCACAAAAGCTCCTACTACAACCTACAAGCTAACAGTACTCACTCTTATTATCTATTTCTACAAATGTCTAACTAGTGTGCCCATCCTTTTCATTTATAAGTTAAGAGAAGGTGCTGTTAGAAAACAGACTAATGATAGCATTAGTGGTGCATCTCCCTTGAGCATGAGCAACTCCCTCATAAATTTTCCTTGTATGCAAGGATTTTCTTTTAGAGTAGTGCATTATCATTCTCCTAATGGCATCCATGTATTCAATTATCAAGGTAAAACAGTAGTACTTTTTTTCAGTCTTAGAATTAGGTTGCAATGCAATGTTTTTCTGCTTATGCCTATAGTTTGTGATAGGCTTGATTACTATCTTCTAATCTATTCACCTAGGAGTCTATAATTTTGAAATTTGAATATTTTTTTGGTAACTGCTGGAGGAAATATCATTTCTAGAGAGAATAAAATCAATTTAGAAGTTTTGGCAAACTTAGAAAATTGAAGGCACCTTGACATGCACATTAATCGTCTCAAGATTCTACTTTTCTTCAAGCAGGAGAAGGATTTGCCATGATATCAGGGACAAGCATGGTGACACCACATCATAGTTGTCATTGCAGCTTTGGTGAAGCATAAACATCCTGATTGGAGCCCTACTGCCATGAAATCAGCATTACAAACAACATCAGCAGTTGTTGACCACATGGGGAAGCCCTTGCAAGCACAAAATCAATCTAGAGAAGATATTCCAATAACTCTTATTTCTGCCACACCTTTCGATTGTGGAAGTGGTCCAGTGAACCCTAAGGCTGTGCTTGATCCAGGCCTCATTTTTAATGTAGGCATGGTTGTTTTTCGGGTTATCCAAACATTTTAATATTTGATTCCTCTCTATAGAGATATGTATATTTTTATATCTAACCATATTATAATTACTCCACAAATTGATTTGAAAGCTATGAAGATTATGTAAGCTTCCTCTGTTTAGTTTCAGGTTTTGATAGGAATGTTGTTGCACATATTACCAGTTCAACATGTGCCCCCAAAATCGGGCGTCCAAAAAATATTAAAACTCCATCCATAACTGTATAAAATCTTATTGGATCAATGACCATATTGAGAAGGGTTACCAATGTAGCACAAACAGAAAAATATACAATTTCCAGCTCAATGCCACTGGACGTGTCACTAACTATAAAACCTTCAGTTCTAATGTTGGAAGAAGGGCAGTCCAAACCAATTTTGGGTGACATTATTTTCCAAATCTCCCACTGGAACTTATAGCTTTGGTGAAATAATACTGATATAAGTATTAGAAGTGACAACAAGCTTGTTCTCCAGTGAAGCAGTGTTGACCTGTAAAGAGATCAATTTCTAAAATTTCTGTTAATAAAATTCCACATCAAGACAAAGGCTTTCTTATGTTGGGTTCCCTAGAAAAATATTGTGTTATTGTATGTGACTTAACTCTTTATCTCTATTTCTATTATGTTGCTTATTCAATAGAGAAATGTGTTTTAGTGAATAGAAGTTGTATTAGATTGTTCATCATAGTAGCTGCAGAATTTTCAAGGAAATTCTACATAGTTGATCGATTACATTCACTACTGGAGTTTTATGAACTCAAAACAAGTGTTAGAATAAGATGAACTACATTAAATACTGGATTTTTCTGAACTCAAAACAAGTGTTAGAATAAGATGTACGCCAATTGCTTGAAACTATGCCCAAAGACTTCAATAACAAAATTTCAGCAACCATAAAATACAATGCAGTTGAATTATTTATTATTGGTTTTCGTTCCATTGGAAACATAAGCTCCAACAAAGGAAGGATTTGATTATAGATTTATATGAATATATACCTTTGAATTGAAGATGTGTCTTTATATTCACTTAGATATGATGTAACTTCTCTGTAATAATAAACCTATATTTTTTACTCCTTCATAGTTTTTCTCCAATTTCATGATTCTATCCCTATATCTCTTGATGTGTGTTGTGTTTTATAGTTTTTTTATAATGATAGAATAAATGAAATTATTTGGTTTTATATAGAGATGATTGCATTCTATATGGAAAAAATAGGAATCAACATCAACAATCAAGCAGGAATGAGGGATCTTAAGTGGAGTTAAATTTTTCCTAAGCCTAGCCTGGAAAGAGTGGCAATGGAATGGACTGGAATTCTCAGATTATAATCAATGTTCTAATGACAGAATGCATTTCTTCTCAAATTTGGAAGTTTGAACCCCCAATGTCAATGGATTAAAAGGAGGTTTCAGCAGAAAGGTTAGAAATAAAATTCATTATGCTATAAGAGCAACAAACAAGGTTGTTGATTGGCTTTATAGCATGCCATTGAGTGGCAAGTATATGACATCGAGATTTTCAAAACCCGAGGTTTAAAGGAAGAATAATGAATTATTGAAATTAACAGTAAGTAAAAATGTTGAGACTTCGAAAAAACACTAGGCCTTGGGGAGATGACATAAACGTCCCAGTTTTTTCAATTAGAAAGATTAAGGTAGGACGCCTTAAGTTGCAAGACATCAAATTTATGGACTGATTTGAAAATCCCTCCATAATTTGCGACAATGGTGGCAGCCATTAGTGAGTAGTATAAATCATAGTTTAATTCGTATGAAGTTTGTGTTTGTTCTCACACCTGGAGAAGAACTGGGCTTGTTATTTCACTTTCTCTCTGCATTATCTCAGTCTCTATTAGCCATTAGCAATCATAAGAAGGCTAGAAAGGAGAGGAGCAAAGCCCAAATGCTCCCTCAAGGAACTGTGAGGAAAGAGGGTTATGCTTGTCAATTGCATAATTAAAAACGATGGGATTTGATGGGACTCCTTTGAGGAGACAGTCCAGATTGAAAAGAAATACGTTCATAGGTAGGAAGAGTTATCCACGTGGAATGATACTAAGCAACCCTGTGGGAAGTGAAAATTTTCCATGAAGTGGATGCCAACAACGTGCTACTTAGGCACTGGGAGAGGTGCTTGGAGAAGCTGCCTCACTTAATCATTCTGCCTGTGATAAGCTCAAACAATGATGATGACAACCCAAGCCAAAAAAACAAGGCAATCCATAAAATGTGTAATAAGTCCCCATTATGCTTATTAGTTGTTAAAGGAGGGACAAACAGTCTTTGTATTGTTACTGCTCTTAATAATGCTGAAAAAAAAATTGATGCAAACAACAGAAATACCCTGAAATCCTCTTATACATGTAGCTGATAACAATGTTGCCAGAAGCAAGAATGCGGATGGAAGAAAAATTAGGAACTGGGAAGTGAGAATCCAAAAAAATAGAAATTAAAAAAAAATGAAAACTTGAAAGATAAAGAAGATATAAAACAGTATAAATGCAAATATATTTCAATATTTTACTTCTTAAACGATAAAGCATGAGAAATTACATCATGATTCATGGTTCATATTAAAACGATCAATAACGTTTTTTGCATATTCGTGTTTTCTAGGGAATGTTGAACACTCCCCAAAGAGCAGGGCTAGTCCCAAGACAATTGGAAAAGCTATTTTTACATTTTTTTTAAACGAGTTGCCAACAGGTCTCATGCACTCAATGAAGGGGGTTTAGAGCTTTATAAATTCCTAATCCCTCTTCATTTCTCCTTGCATTTTTCTTTCCAAAAAATAAAGGTTTTGACTGTTAAAGGTCAATGATTTTGGTAGAATATCTACCATTCAAACCCAAGAACTAAGCTAATGGAAGTCCCTCATGGGAAAATTTCTTGTTGTAATTCTTATAATTAAACAAGAAAAAAAATGCAGTTAGCTACCTCTTGAGTGGGTTTAGTAGCCTCTGGAAACTTCTCCTTTAGCATAGAGGCTTAATCCTACTTGTCTGAGTCCACGTCATTTATTCGGGATCCAATTTCTTTACTTTGAGACTCTTGGGAGGATGGGTCCAAGCAAATCTGAGGCCATTTTTCTATTATGATTCGGTATGTGTGGTTCAATGCTACCACAGCAAGAGATTGTAGTACACCATGGAGTCTCACCAATCTCATCAAAGGTCTCAGTATTGTGTTAATAAGAATAGTACTCTATTCTACGGTGTTGATCAGTGTCAGGTGTTATATCATAATGTATAACCTTGGCACTTTGAGGTACTGTGCTCACTGATGTTACGATGCAAAGATGCTCGAAGCTACTTGGTGCTACTCGGTGTTGTAGTGATAACATGAAGTTCAGTGATGAATCACTATGTTTGGATGTTGCTATAGGGATCATGATTTGAAGAACAAAGGATCAAGGAAGATGACTATGTCTTGGTCTTGGAGCGGTGAAATAGGTCAAGGGTCTTGGTATTGGTATTTGTCAATTGGAATCTCTATAAGAAGAATTTGTGTGGTTTTTCCTCTCAAAGAGTGAGAGGTTTTGGCCCTAGCTCATAGCCTACATGTTGTTTGTCCTATCTATTTATGTTTATGCATTGGTTACTATTTGATGAAGAAAGAACACTAATAATCGAAAAATAAGAAGACATTAATCTAAACAAGTTAAAAGGCATTCACAAACATTCACTAATGAAGAGAAATATCTTAACACTAAATCCCCTAGATTTCTCAACATTGTAGTGGTCAAGGGCCTTCTTTTAAAAGGCTTGGTGCAGGCCCACCCTCTCTCCAGTCATCATGTGAATTTATGTAGATGTTCTATGCTTGATGCAACTTTACTTTTATAACAACAACCACATAAACAATTAAGTAAAATGTTGATAGAACATACCAGTGGATCTATAGAAGACAAACCAGAAACAGGAGAATGTGTTGGTGCGTTACGACAGTTAGCAAGATGCTTCAACCAGCAAAGTCTTCTTGGACAACCAACCCAAAATGTGTCACAACAGTCCTCAAAATTTTCACCCAGTCAACCCCAAAAAAGTCAAAGCAGTCCAGAAAAGTCAACGGAGGGCAGCAGCAATAAAGTCAACGCAGCTCCAACTTTTGTCAACCTTTTGACCTTGATTTTTGTGCCAATGAGTACGGCCTTCAAAAATCGAACCCTCCACCAAATTTCAGCCAATTCAGACCATGCATCGACCAAAGTCAACACTGGCCAAACTTCCCCATAAACCCTAACTGCAGATTTCTCGCTGCAGTAAATTTTGTCCTCCTTGCTGCAGTAAAATTCGTCCTTCTTGCTCCTTAGATGCTCGTATAAGAGGAGGAGATGTGTGTTGAGATGAGTGGAAAAATACTCCAATGTTGACCCTATAAATAACAATCATGAGAGGTGTGTAACACATCTGCTGGGGGTAAAAACCTTAAGGCCGACCTGCACTTAAATTTATTATAGATAATAAATTCAAAATAAATGTTCTGCTCATCAAATTAAAATCAATTTTAGATCAATTTTACACCTCTCTAAAAGAGGAGTCCAATACAAATATTGGAATCTTCATCTGAGCATCACAAGATGGATTTTGGACCTAGTTGTCCAAATTTAACACTCCCTCTCAACTAAGGAGAACCCCATCCACCAGTGCAATCAAACACCGTGGGTCATCCCACTGTAACTTGCTTTGCTGGCCTCTTTATTTCAGAACAAAAGTGGGTCAGTCACAAAGACATTATTCTCGGCTGACAGATTCAGCCCAGAGGTCAAAACCTCTATCAGACTCACAAAGAGTCTCCAACCAACCTGAAGTTGGTGCATCTGATCTGAAGTCAGGCGAAGGTCCGAGACCTCACTAGACTTGATCCCAGATCAAGTGGTTAGACCGTGCCATCCTAGACAGAGAGTAGGAAAATCTCTGATGTGTCCATCAGTCTTTACTACTAGTCTTTAGCTTTTCCCACCTCATTGGCCAAATGAGAGGTACTTCCCATGAGCCCTAAACTCAATGGATAGGATGGATACGGAGCACAGATAATGAGAGGTGAAACAAATCAATAATCACAGCGGTGGGGTCCAAGCACACCAACAAGGTTTTGCAAGCCTAGGCTTGTGGTTTCTCATAGCTCCGAGAAGCTGTCCCCAAAGCCCCCCATATCTCCTCGAGCTCATCATCCAACAGGACCCACATCATAGGGTCGTTCCATGATGCCAAGTCTATCATAGAAGGTTAGTAACTTGACCTTCCCCAGAGGCTTAGTGAGAATATTTGAGACCTGCTCATCAATTCCTATATGATAGAGCCTTATGGCACCTCATTGTACCATATCCCGGATGAAATGATACCTGATATCAATATGCTTGGATCGGTCGTGGAACACAGGATTCTCGGTCAAGCAAATCCCACTCTAGATATCACAAAGTATCACGGTGGTATCTAGCACATGTTCAAACAACTCACTAAAGAGATTTCGCAACCAAACTACTTCACAACAGGCCATACTTGCTACAATGTATTAAATGTTTTCAGTACTCAAAGCCATCGACTTCTGCTTCCTGCTCATCCATGAAATTGAAGCAGAACCAAGATTGAAGCAGCATCCCAATGTGCTCTTACAATCCACCACACTGCTAGCCCAATCGGCATCAGTATATCCAAGGAGTGTCATGCTCCCAGAAGTGTATCTCAGCCCATGGTTTATCATGCCCCGAAGGTATCTTAGAAGATTCCTGGCACCAACCCAGTGAAAGTGATGAGGCTCAACCATCTGTTGACTCAAAGTGTTCACTGCAAAACATATATCTTGATAGGTGTTCACTAAGAACATTAGGGCCCGTACGAGTTGACGATACTCAGTAGGATTTTCCAATACGGGCCCAGCAGCGCTGCCACTCAACTTCTTAAAGTTGAGTTCCATTGGTGTTGACATGGACTTGTAGTCCACCATACCAAATATTTCCAAAAGTTTCACAATGTATTTTCCTTGAGGAAGGAAAATCTCACCAGGTCTCTGTCAGACCTCTAGGCCTAGGAAGTAGTGCATCAGTCCTAGGTCCTTCATCTCAAACTCAGCAGCAAGCTCCCTCTTGCATTGATGAATAAGAGGGTCAGCACCTATCAGGAAGAGGTCATCCACATACAGAACCAGAATGAGAGGCTTTCCCTGGACAACCTTGAAGTAAAGGTTCAGATGAGCATTACTTCGAGTGAAGCCCAGCTTCATCAAGTAGCTATCTATCCTCTCGTACCAAGCTCTAGGTGCTTATTTCAAGCCATAGAGGGCTTTCTTCAACCTGCAGACATGGGTGTCCCGATCCTAGACTTCAAACCCCAAAGGTTGTTCTACATACACCTCTTCCTTTATTGCACCATGCAGAAAAGCGGTCTTGACATCATTCTGATGAAGACTCCATCCTTGCGTAGTAGCAAGGGCTATGATTGATTGAATGGTGGTATATCATGCCACATGTGAAAATATGTCATCATATTCTATTCCTTCCTTTTGAGAGAAACCACGGGCAACAAATATTGCCTTGAACTTTTCAGCACTTCCATCAAATCCATGCTTGATCTTGTAGAGCCATTTTGCGGTGACAACTGATTTGTCCTTTGGTCTTGGAACCACATCCCAGACATCATTCTTCATTATGGACTCATATTCTTCATGCATAGCATCCTTCCATACTTGATGCTTTACGGATTCCTCAAAAGATCCAGGTTCATATTGTACAATAGTACTCATGGCAGCCAGATACCCTTGGTATCTACACGGCTTCTTGCTTTCTCGGAATGTCCCCCTCGGGGCAACATGTCCCTCAACATATTCGAGAGTGTCCCTGAGCCATGATGGTCTCTTTCTCAGTGAATGAGATGGATCGATTGGGTCCATTGGTCCTTCAACATTAGGCATTGTCTCATCCTGCGGTTCTTCTTGATTTCCAGGCCTTGCTTCATGATTTTCCTCAGATCTCGGAATATCTACTACTTTCTTTAGGGAAGCATCTTCGTCAAATGTGACATCATGGCATATATATACTTCCCTTTGACTAGGTACATAGACTCTATAGGCCTTAGAAGTTTTGCTGTAGCCCACAAATATTCCTTTCTTCCCAGAAGCATCCAGCTTATTTCTCTTTTCTTTTGGCACATGAAAATAAACAGGACATCCAAAAATTCTAAAATGTAACACGTCAGGTTTCTTACCAATGAAAACCTCTTCGGGAGTTTTGGAGTCCAGTGAGGAATGAGGGCATCAGTTTTGAATGTATACAATAGTATTCGCAGCTTCTCCCCACAGAAACTTCGGTAGACCTAGGTCACATAGCATGGCACGGGCAGCTTCCACAATGGTCCTATTATTTCGTTTAGCAACACCATTCTGCTTAGGAGTATAGGCAGTAGTGGTCTCCCTCTTAATTCCAGCTTCTTTGCAAAAGTCCTTGAACTCATTTGACTCATATTCAGTGCCATTGTCGGTCCTCAAAATCTTGATCTTCTTCCCTGTCATATTTTCCATGAAGGCTTTGAAGGTACGGAACCACATGAAAGCCTCATCCTTCTTCAAGAATTATATCCAGGTTTTGCAGGAGAAGTCATCAGTGAATGTCATATAGTAAGAACATCCTGCCAAGTATGTTACGGGTAGCATACCAGATAGATCAGAATGGACTAGTTGCAAACTATCATATGTCTTTGTGACACTTGAGGGGAAAGGTCCCCTTGTATGTTTTCCTTTAGCACAACCCTTACATACACCTTCATGATTATTTCCAAATTTGGGCATCCCTGTCACCACTTTCCTTGCTTCGGGAAGCGCCTTGTAATGAAGGTGTCCAAACCTCCAGTGCCACAGTTCAATTTGTCGGATAGTATTACATGTCATAGCTCCCAGTGGAATTCCTTCAACCTAGTAGAGTGTTCCAACTCTAAAACCAATCAAGATAGCTTCCTTGAGATTATTTTTCCACATGCACACCTTTCCATCAGTGAATGCCACATTGAAACCTTTGTCTTCCTTGGCTGATATAGACACAAGGTTCTTCTTCAATTTTGGTACATAGAGTACATCCTGTAAATGTAGGACTTGTCCTTGAGACAAGTGGAGGGTCATAGTCCTTGTCCCTTTCACAGGATATGTGGCATTATCTCCAAGGATAATTTCCAGATTAGTATCCTTCTCAACCAGGTCAGAGAGTGCTTCCTTGAACCTAGTGATGTGTCTTGAGGCACCACTATCTATCAACCAGACATCCATAGTGTCAAGCAGGGATTCAGCGGAGAGTGCAAATACAATAATGTATTCATTTCTTTTATCAACAAAATTTGACTCCTCATACCCAGAGTTTCTAGACCTTTTGAAAGGTTGATTGTTTCCACCAGAGGGAGCCTTCCTCTTTCCTTTGGACCCCTCATAGGGGGATGCTATGTTTTAAAGTATGAGTTACGAATCTAGTTTCCTCCTTTGCAGCCAAGATTTATGAATGGAATGAGATCCTCTCTGCCTTATGCATTTCCTTTATGAGGGCGGACAACTTTAGGATATGAATATACTAAGTGAACATGACATAGTAAATAACACGGTAATAAATCTAGTTTCTAGATTGAGAGGCGAGGCTCCAGGAAGGGGTGGACCCTCTTCATCTCAGCCCAAATATTTTAAAAGAAGCCTTAAAGCTAGGGATTGTGAACTAGCCTCCTAAGGAGCTCTCAGTGCCAGCCTTTCTTGTGGATCAGATCAACAAAATCCCATCCATTGGTGTGCCAAAAAATTAATCCGACTCTCTCAGTGTTGACTACATGGAGCATGCTCTAATTTGTCGATTTAATGGATCTTGGCCTTCAACATATGTACTTTGATATTGGGTGGCTAAGACCTAGTCTAAGTACACTGATCTATTGTTCTCCTGAAAGGGATACTTTATAGAATATTTCAAGAACCAGAGGGATTGACAGGGGGTCCTTGAGCTTGGAACATGGTTTTGGGCTGATTAGGGCTCTCTATTCAACCATGGTTTGTATATTTTAACCCCTAATAATGCTAACTTTGGCCATTCTTGTTTGGGTTCAACTCCCTAATTTACCTCCTAACTTAATGTACCCTGAAGGGTATTGTAACTTTTGCATGGATATGCATGGAAGTTGATTTCAACAAGGGATTACCTGATAAAATCCTCCTAAATTGGAGGGGACCTATTTACTCACAACCACTAGATTATGAGAACAAAACCTTCAGTTAGAAGTCTGCCAATAGCGAGGTCACCTCCAAAATGTATATCCTTCTTCTCAAGGGCCCTCTCCACCTCACCAAGAATTTATTTCCAATGTTCAGTGAAAAAGACAAAAATGTAGAACAATAACACTTCACCCTCTCCTTCTTTTGATTCATACAGATGGTCTATTCAGACACACATTTATTTGAGAAATCTAAAACCTATACCAACTTTTCTACATATCCATTGGAACAAATTGTTGTTTCATTCACTGCTTCGTATCCCTAAAATGTTGATGATATGTATTTGACAAAACATCAAGTAGTAGGTCTGGAAGGTCTCTGACTTATCCTTCCAATTTAATAAATTTATTGAATTTCTTTCAACTTTGAATTTTTGATTGTTATATTTGAATTTGGGTCAATCTTTCCAAGTTTTACAATCACTGGGTAGTTCAATTTAAGTTTTCTATATGACAAGTTTCTTGAACTAGATTTGTGATGTTGTTTGTTTCTTGAACAAAAGCTTTTATTTTGAATTAGACTTTTCTAATACTTGTAGGATAATAGTAACTTTCATAGCTAGGTTAAGTGTTGCCCTGACAAATTGGGAATCTTTGCAGACTAGCTTTTCAATGTGGAAGATCTATTTAGGAGGGTGTTTCTCCATCATTGTTTTCCAAAATATTCCTTTACCTAATAACACAGACTTTCTAAAATGGTCTTAAATTTTTCACCATTACACTTATAACAAATTGTATTCTATAAGAGCTGCACTCTAAAGTCTAAACCCATATTTTCTTGAACAAACCTTGCAATTGTAGCAAAGCGCAGCTAAATATGTAGCTCCAATGTGTTTGGAAGAAAGTCGGTGCATGCTTCTAAGAAGACTCAGAGAACATCGTGGCAGAGAATTAACTGTTATTCAAGAAGCTCTAAAATTTGCTAGTGACAGAGATGAGGAAGAGGATATACATTCAAACCATTGTGCTCACCAAAAATCTTCAATCAGAGAAGAAACTAAAACAGTCTGTTGTAATTAAAATGACAAAATTGATGAAAATAGTAAAAAATTACAAAACAATTGCTAGAATGGCCTTAATTTTTTTCTTAATTGCAGTATCCAATTCTTGAATAATTCAAAGCTGAAGCATAGAATGGCTGGTGTAGTAGTATCCAAGGTTGCACTAATAGTTGTGAGCATGCTCATAGTGCTTCAATTACAGCATACGACACTATGATCCCTAAAAGGAAGTGGTAGCAACAAAAGTTTAAGGGTTGGAAAGAACACTAGACATTCAAAAAGGAAAGAAGGACATACCAACATTGAATATCCTTTTCCAAAACATTCAATAGGTGAAAATAAAAAGCTTCTTGGACAATACAATTTCAAAAATTTAGATGTGTTAATTGGTAGGAGTTGGCATGCATTACATGTCCCCTTATTTGATGTGACTAATCAATCAATAACTGCAATCATGGCCTTAGTACATGCCAAGGGGTTCTGTACTCTATTTATCCCTGTCACTTGGTAGAATGGCTTTCATTCACATTGTAGCTGGGAGCCTTTTGAAGGAAAGGGAGATTCATATTTAGTGTGGTTTCTATTTTTTCAAAAACAAAAGTTTTGCAGAAATCTAGCATAGATTGTGAAATGTGTGATATATGAATTAAGTATATAGTGCTTCTTAATAGGGAAAATTTCTAATATGGTGTAGTGTGGTATTTGCATATGCCTCATATAGTTTGTCGAAGGAGGTTTTCAATGACTATGGCCTTTTACTGGCTGATTGACTACGCGTGTACATCCAAAAGGACACTGTTATCTCTTTGCATCACATTAGGAGGCCTCCGATATTTAGGTGGATTTCTGATAGGTTGATTTTGAGCCTGGGGGCTGGTCCTACAAAGGAGTTAGAAGCCTGCCCTTGTTTCACCTTGGTCAGGTTATTCACAATAGATTTGAACCGCTTGGTCACTTCCTCCATGGTCATAGGCTCTTGACTGGAAGATGAAACTTAAGGTTCCTTCCTTATTATTTTGTCTGGGTATTCTCTCCTCTCGGGAGGATCGTATCTTGTCTTGAGCTAGATACCCGATGCCCTCATATTACTCTCCAAATATTCAACATCATGAAACATGGCCTTAAGGTTAGTCGACTTTATTTCACTCAAATGCAGAGCAAACTCAGCTTAGTTTTGGAGAATCATTCTAGGTTTGATTTTCTATTTTATTCACTCAGTTATTACCCCTTTACATCCAAAAGGCGAGTGGAATTGCTTCAGGTTTGTGGAATTGGGCCTCGCAGTTTGTGAGAAAGAGTAAAATGATCACAGAGTATTGGCTTATTTCACTCTTTGCAGAATATCTAAAAAATAATAATATTAAGTAATTTCTACTTATGAATATTTTTTTTTAAAATAAACTCTACTTATTTTCATAATTTAAGAGGTTTCACAGATCTAGAAATAGAGAATAAATAAATGAAATAGAATCTTACTGATGTGCAATTTTCGTTGGGGGCTCTGAAGCATCTTTTCTATTCCCTTGAGGCTAAGTGAGGTGCAAAGGATTCTCGTAGCAACCCTATTGGTTGCAATGCTAGCCTTCATCTAAACCTCTCATTTAAGTCTTCTCTTCTTGCTCCTTTATTATGAAAAATGGCATCCCGAACTCATCAAAAGCCAATGCCATTTGTGCATATAGTAAAAAAATGCAGCACAAAGATTAAAGCTGAAACATACAAGCATGGATGCGAAAACAAAGTAGTAGAACCAGATACCTGAGGTGTGTGTACTCCTCTCTGTGTGGACTGAAGATCCGATGGTGGGGTTCGAGATCGGATATCGGGTCTGCCACTGGTAAAACCCCCAGTCCCAACTCTCTAGTTTTCGCTCCTGCACTGTGCAAGCCCACAATATTATACTGAGATGCTGTGAGAGTAAACGTTTTCGTTCCCGCCTTGTAAAAAATGAAAAAGATATGCTAACGAATATTTGGGTTGCCACGGGTTTTGTAAATCATCAGAAAAACAAAAATCCTATAACTTTATTTCCAAAGTTTTTGAAAAAATAACGCTTTATTGTATGTTTTTGGTTGTCATGGCAAGCATTTTTTTTTCATATTTTGGTATATTTATTATAATAATAATCTATTTTTAAGATTATTTATTTTTATGTAATGATTTTATTATTAAAATTTGTTGAGATAGGAATGTTGTATTTTTTGAATTTTTATGTGAAAGTATTTCTAACTTGTTTGCATTGAATTTTTTTTTTTTTTTATCTTGGGTGAGTGTCAACAAAAGAGAGTATATGGTAAGTGGGTTTAATAGGAAAAAAGTATTAGTCTTTTAAATTTCATATGATAAATTTGGAAGGAGTAGGGTGTGTACCCTTCTTTAGGTTAAATATATTCAAATTGTTGTGAGAATGGGGTTGTAAGAGCTTATGTTTTCATCTTGAGAAAATAGAGTCATTTTGAAGTCACTCTCATAGTTTAGATTGTCATAAGTAAAATATGTGTTTTGTCTTAAGATGTGAACATTTCATTTTAGGCAGTGTGATAATGTGATTTCAGCAAGGCATTAAAAGATGGAATGAGCATGCATATTTGGTATGCAAGTGTTATGTTCTCCTTGAGGCACGAGTGCACGTCTAAGAAGACTCTAACAAGGGTTGAAGAGGTGGAATACTTAGAGAGGTTTTGGGGGGTTGTAGTCTCACTTAGAGGTGTAGCAAAGAAATTTAAGCACCATGAGAAGTTTTGAAGCAAAATTAAGATATTTGACAAGCTGCACGAAGGCAACTTAGCAGTGGTACTAATTGAACATTCTTTGATTGAAGTTGATACCCTCTCCTTGGCACTACCACTTTGCAAGACAAAGAAAAAATGTGAAATATATGTGGAACCCACTAAAGAAGTTGGCAAGGTTGTTGCAACATATATAGGTGGTTTTTTCGTGTTGCAAAAGGAGTTATCAGAACTTACAAGGTGACCATTGGAGTAGAATTTTCATGGAGTGTCAGGGAGATGCAAGGGTGTAGGCCACATCTTATGGGTATCTTGTACGTTTGGTGTGTGTTAGCGATGTTAGTGCATTGCTTTTGATGAGCACAAGCTATATTATGTTTCATGAAGGAAAAAGCCCACGAGTTTGAGATGTCTTAACCATTTGGCATTGTAAGATGTGTTATGCCCCAGTTTTGAGGAAATAATTACAACCATCTCAGAGTATGATGGGTTGTACAATGGACTTAGGTCCACTTGCATGGGTTGAGGTGTAAAGGTGCCCTGTGAGTTGAGGAAAATAATTTCAATGCTTACCTATATAAAGTGTTTATGATATAATATTAATGATTTTTTTTGGATAATGGAAGAGGAAGATGAGAAAGGAGAGGCACTAAGATTTGTTGTAAATCAAACAAAAGGAAGGAAAAATGTATCCTATTAGAGATATTTTTCAAGTTGCCTCTTCAATAGTACTAAATCTCGTTGGAGCTAGGAATTTGGCCTCAAAAACATTGATTGGGTACTCAAGAAATCCAAGACCTAATATATCCAAGCTAGTCCATTAGATAGATTCTTCTTGGGCAAAGGTTGCAAATTCTGAGGTGCAAATTTCCCATTTTTAATGTGGGTTTGAAACCTTCCATTTGAAAATTCTAAAAATAAGGTCATGATCTTGAAAGGAGGTCCTTCATTTTACCAAAACTCAATGCCAATGTTTAATCCATGGTGTGATTCTTTCTATTTGGGTTTTGTCTTTAACATTGAGATCTATCTTTAGGTCTAGTTATTAGTCTGTCGTTTCATTTATGTGTTGAGAAGGTCGTAAGGGTTGTAGGAGATATGATGGTTATTTTCCAACACCCCTCCCTTGAAATCTTGTAAAGAGATAGTGTGCCTCATTTTGTTGTTGTAATATTTCAACCATGAGCTCTTCTTATGAGTATGCCCTTAAAGGGAGGTTATGTAAAGGAAGTAGAAAAAAACAAAATTTCATGTTGAGTCGAAGGAGGGTTATATATTGTAGGTGTCTCTAGAGGTCTTGAAAAAGGTGAGTTCTCACAAAGATCTTAAAAATATGAAGGTAGGTTTGATTTAGCATAGGATTTATTCTTCAACGGTTGACTTTTAGGGTGATATTTCCTAGTAAATGGAAAAATTGAAGTCCCACCATCCATAGATTAAGTAGAGTATGAGAAAAAATTTCCTAAGTTTCAAAAATTCTCACCGTATATTGTCCATGAGATCCATGAAAATTATGTTCAATTGTCGATAACTCATGTTATGATATCATCTTTGATTCTGGGCACATATACTTCTTCAACTAGTGGTGGAGAGTCCAACCAATGAGTAGGTAAAGTTTTTCATTTACAAGGTTGGCATAAATGAAGTATTATCCCTCTTTGCCCAACTCTAAGAGGAGAAGTATGCATAATGGACTTATTATTGTAAACAATTGTAAATATTGGGTTATATTGAAGTTCAAGGACTTGAAGTTCTGTGTCAGTGAGTTCTAGGTGTGTTAGGTGTCAAGGAGTGGTATGATGCGCTAGGGAGTGCCAAAGCATGCCAAGGAATGAAGGGGATGCTAACAGGTGCCACATAGTGCCAAGGGATTGTTAAACGTGTTAGGTGTTATGGCATGTCAAGATGTAAAATATGTTGCTTAGTTGTTTTACGACTAGGGTTGAATGTGAGCCTTGTCTTCGTAACTTATTAAGTTGTATGATTTGATATTCGACGTGAGTATCCTAAGATGTGTTATAGGAAGTTCTTAAGTGAACAAGGAATAGTCTAGTTTTGGTAACTATAACTTGGTCAAGCTATTATAGTCGAATTAGGGTTTGGTTGGGTTATTTGAATACTATATTTGCTGACAAGATGATTATGTACAAATTTAATCAATGAGTGAGAAAACATGGTTAAGGCTAACTAATTGTATAAGGGTTCTGCATTTCTGAGAAGATGTCTGACTCAATGCCTCAGATTTGGATCTGAGGCTGATTACATTCTGAAAAACAGTACTCTCAAAGCTATACGCAGGTTGGTGTGAAGGAGAGCGTGTATACACGCGGGTTCAATGAAGTGAAGTAGCATATGCATTTTAAGTTGATGAATGTTTGGGGTTGAGTTTGTATTTGAATATTTATTCTAAAGTTTGGGTTATTTATAATTTTCTGATTAGAGTGATCTCATTGTTCTGTTTGAAATATTGGGTAAAATACAAGGTTGTTGATGTTTATGAAGAGTTGTGTTGATGCTGTTTGATCCAGTATGAAAATTGATGAGACATGGTTTGCAGTGGTTTTGAGGGTTGAAGCCTTCAGTATGATGAACCTTTATAATTACATTGATACAAGGAGTATAACTAGGGCTTGGTGTTAGTCCTTTGACAACCAATATACCTTGAGCAAGACAACACTTGACCCAATTTTTGATGGTGGACACACATAGCCCTTTCAATCCACATGTCTTGAACACATATGGCAGGTCCTCTTTCCTCCCATTATGCAACTCTTCAATCTGCCTCTATCAATGAAATTGACTCCTTTATGTTACTGAACTCGGATAATAAAAAATTCCCCCTGTCTACCTATTTTTTCCTTTAAGGTCTGCAACACTACAACTCTTTGGTCTGCCCATTTTTGCCATACTACTGCTCCAAGATGACAAGTCTAGAGATATGGAGGTTTCCCTTATTCTTAATGACACAATCCTCTACAATACAATGAACTACGGCTATTTGGCTAGCCCACTTGACTCCTACTTTAGTCCTTCAAATTATTTGACACGTCCTTAGGCCCAAGACACCTACCCTTCTACCAGTCTTGTTTTCCTTCACAAGTACAGGACTTAGAGCTCTTATTTGATAGTCACCTAACAACCCTCCAATTGTACTTGGACTGCCATCAGATTTCCCAACCATAGTAATTTTTTTTACTAGTCTAGTGCCCACAACATTGCCCTCGTCTAGGGCTCTTCAAATATGCCACCTAATAGTGATTTGAGTCCTCTCAAAATCACTATTCTTGTGTATCAATTTCTTTGTTTTCCAATCTATGAAAAAATCTCAACTACTCATCATATCATCCTTCTAACAATTTGTAGATGATTGAACTAGGGTCACAAATCATCCATTAACAATCCATTGACTAACTGTTTATAGGTTGCTTTAGATCTCTGTCCAAAACTCTATGGAAAGTCCAACAAAATCAACTCCTCTTCATGTCAATCCATTCCTCATATGGCACATTTATTTTGTTCCACCTTCCACTGAGGTTCCACCTTCCTTTGGATTTGCTATCTCCACACATACTTCTGCAAACCATCTTCCAAATTTGTGTTATATATTGCAGAGGTAAACCTTTCTCTAAGGGTCACAACCCCGCTTCTTCTATGCATATTTTTCACAGTCTCAATGGAATGCCTTATGGATTGAACATGCTAGGAAACCTCCCTAAATAGGGAACTATACTTCTATTCCAATTGCTTTAGAACAAACCATATCTACCCATAGAAAAAAATACAACTCTTTCCTCCATAAGATACTCAGCCTAGCTCATGTGGATCTATAGATTATGGTCATTTCTTTGACTGAATCTTGAACTGATCTTTATATCTCTATGACCCTCAAACTATGGTTACCTCGGTCAATGTTACACCTGTGAATACTTATGTTTTTTCCCTATATTCTAGTGCATACCCTCCTCCATTTGTGTTGGTCTTTATCACAGACCTTGCAACCTATTAACCACCACAAGGTAGGGTCTCAACCCTCTCTACTATTTCAAAATTTGATGCGGACTTCACACAAAAACACCTTTGAAATCACATGCCCAAATTCTCATGAGTCGTCTCTCTTGAGCTTTATCTGCCCTAAGAGAACCAAAAATATGCCATCCTACTTCCTATCTCGAACCCATCAAGATATGTGACATTATTGTGAACCCTCACATGATGATATTACTCTTGATGGATAATCATGGCCTCCCTTTAGCAATGCTACTTCAGCCCTCTAACTTGACCTACATTATGGCTACATCTCTCCTATCCTCCTTGATAAAATGAGCTCCCTATCACTTGATGTTCTTTCCTTCATACTAAGGCCTCCTTAAATAGCTTTTCCTAGCTAAGCCTTTTAATAACGATCTAGAACTTATGAAATTTATCTACTTATACCTTAGTAAATGTTATTTTTTTGTCTAATTTTGTTTTAGATTTTAAACCTCATCTCGGGTCCAAAGCCCCTTCACTTGGGTTATTTTCCCACAAAACCTTTTGTGGTCAAACTCACACAAACCCATCTCACTAAGATTGTGGAGTACCTCCCAAGCTACATAATTCAACAACATAGTCTAGTTGTAGTAATCGTAACTTGGTCAAGCTCCTGTAGTCAAGCTAGGACTTGGTTGGGTTCCCAGGTTGAAAACTAAGGGTAGTTGTGAGGGCATGATAACTAGGAAGGGTTAGGGCATGCCAAGGAATTAAAAGGCATGCTAACACATGTTGGACAATGTCAATCCATGTTGAAGAGTGTTAAGGAGTGTCGAGGCATCACAAGGGAGAACTAGGTAAAAATGCATGGAAATGAACAAATAAGAGCGTGTTCCAAGGAGTGTCAGTGAATTCAAGTGTGACAAGGATGGAGTTTGTTAGAAAAAGTTCATAATAGAATTTGTAAGAGGCTAGCCTATGATTGCAATAAGGGGCTCAACAAAGAAATTTTAAACAAAGGGATACTTTGTGTTGGGCACAACACTATTTTTCCTTTATCTGTTATTTTTATATGACATGTGGCACACTTTGGACGAATGCTCATGTTTTAAACTATTTTAGACAAATCCATATTGTACATTGTTGTGTGTAAGTTTTGGGGAACTTATCTTATGCGAGCTATATCTTGTGTGTCTTGTGTATCTTGTGGTTCTTCCAAACTCTCAGTTAATGCTCTACTGTTTATATGAACTGGACATACATGTGAAATATTTCCTATGTAAGCTATGTTTCTTAGTTGTTTAATGGCCATGGCTAGATGTGATCCTTGTCTTGGTAAGTTCTTAAGTGGGAAAAGTTCAGCTTGGACATGACTGGCCTAAGATGAGGTATAGGAAGTTCGTAGATGAGCAAGGCACAATCTACTTGTAGTAGGTGCCATTGATCAAGTTGTTACGGCTGAAGCAGTCCAATGTCACATAAAATAGAGTAGTTAAGGACTCGATTGGGTTCTCAAGTTGTGAAAAAATGTAAGGCTATTTGTGAGGGCATGAGAGCAAGGGCATGCTAAGGAATGCTAACATGTGCCAGATAGTTCGAAGGCATTCCAAATATGCTAATATGTGTCAAGTGCTAAGGCATGCCAAGATTTGCAATGGTGTGACAATACATGTCGGGGACTATCAAGGCGACAAAAAGGAGAAAAAAGTTAAAATACAAGGAAATGAACACATCATAGGGTTAATAAGTCATAAATTCACATTTTCCAAGAGGGGCATGATATGCACACCAACACTAGGTGGAAATGAGTGTCAAGTGCCTAGTGTTAGTGCATTCTATGTGCCAAATCATCCTCTGTTACTTCTCCTATACTTTTTAGTAACTGATCTCAAATAAATTTAATATTAAACCATGCCAAAGCATATTGAGGCATCTTAATGAATGCTAGACATGATAATGATCATGTCCTCTTTGGGACTACATATCTCTTCGCCCCCTTGATCAAATGAGTTCCTTCTCACTTGATGTTATTTCCTTCATCGTAAGGACTCCTTAAATATTTTTTCCTAAACCTCTTAGGAACCCTCTAGAACTTATGAGTTTTATCGACTTAGACCTTATGAAACATTAATTTTCCTTTTTATTTTTCTTTTAGATTTTAAACCCCGTCTTGGGTCCAAAATCCCTTTTCTTGGCTTATATTCCCACAAAGCCTTTTGTCACCAAAATCACGCAAATCCATCTCACTAGGCTTGTGGAGTACCTCCCAAGCTACAAAATTCAACAACATAGTCTAGTTGTAGTAACTATAACTTGGTCAAGCTCTTGTAGCCCAGCAAGGGCTTGGTTTGGTTCCCAAGTTGAAAATTAAGTAAGGGTAGTTTTGAGGGCAAGATAGCTAGGGAGGTTTAGGGCATGCAAAGGAATGAAAAGGCATGCTAACACATGTTGGACAATGTCAATGCAAGTTGAACTGTAGTGTTAGGGAGTGTCGAGGCATATCAAGGGATAACTAGGTCAAAATGCATGGAAAGGAACAAATAAGAGTGTGTTCTAGGGAGTGTTAGCAACTTCAAGTGTGCTAAGGAGGAAGTGTGTTAGGAGAAGTTTAGAATAGGATTTATAGAAGGCAAGCCTACGGTTTTTATAAGGGGCTTGGCATAGGGAGAACTTTTAGACAAAGGGAGATCACTTTGTGCTAGGCACAACATTGTTTTACCTTTAGTTATTTTTTTTATATGAGATGTGGCACACTTTGGCTACATGTTCATGTTTAAACTATATTTCTAGATAATTGCATATTCTACATTTTTGTGTATAAGTTTTGGGGCACTCAGCTTGTTTCAGCTTATATCTTGTGTGCCTTGTGAATCTTGTGGTTCTTGTAAACTCTCAGTTAATGTTCTATTGTTTATTTGAACTAATTGAACATACATCTCAAATATTTCCTGTGTAAGCTATGTTGCTTAGTTGTTTTATGGCCATTGCTAGATCATGTGATCCTTGTCTTGGTAAATAGTTAAGTAGGAAAATTTGATATTGGACACAAGTGGCATAAGATGAGTTATAGGCAGTTCTTAGGTGAACAAGGCACAATATACTTGTAGTGATTGCAATTGGTCAGGTTGTTGTGGTTGAAGCAGGTCGATGTTTTCACATGAACTGCAGTAGCCAATGACTTGATTGGGTTCCCAAGTCGTGAAAAAATGTAAAGAATAGCTGTGAGGACATGAGATCCAAGACATGCTAGGGAATGCTAAGATGTGCCAGATAGTGCGAAGGCATTTCAAACATGATAAGATGTGCCAAGTGACAAGGCATGCCAAAATGTGCAAGGGTGTGTCAATGCGTGCCAGGGACTGTCAAGGAAACAAAAGGGAGAAACAAGTTAAACTACAAGGAAATGAACACATAAGAGGGTTAATGAGTCATCAATTTACCTTTTATAAGTGGGGCATGCTAGGCACACCAACACTAGGTGCCAGTAGGTGCCAAGTGCAAAGCTTTGTGAATTCTAGGTGCCAAGTCTTCCTTTGTTGCTTCTCATCTACTTTCCAAAAATTGGTCTCAAATAAATTTAATATTAAACCATGCCAAAACATACCAAGGCATCTCAATGTGTTCCTTACATGCTAAGACTTTCCAAGCGCAAACATGTGCCAAGCGCCAATATGTGTCAGGGAGTGTTATGCATGCTATGAAGTGGAATGGCATGTTGAAGAGTGCTAAGGTGTGTTAGAGAGTACTAATGCATGTTGAGGAGTGTTAAGGAGTACTAGGAAAAAAAATTAAGGGAGCACAAGGTCAAAATTCATGGAAGTTAATGAATATGAGGAACGTGTGCCAGGGACTAGTATTAATGAGTGTTAGCTGTCATGCCAAGGAGGGAGTGACAAGGTATGAAAAGAATTGGTAAGGCATGCTAGGGAATATCAAGGCATGTAATGAAGTGCCAAAGTTTTCTAGGGAGTTCCAAGGTGTGTCAATTATATGTGACAAATAGTTCCAAGGTATGCGAATACATGCCAGGTGCTAAGGATGTGCGGGGTGGCAGGGTATGTCAATATGTGTCAAGAAGTGTCAAGGAAACAAAATGAATAACCAAGCTAAGATGTAAGTAAATGAAGACATAAGAGGGTTAATAAGTCATGAATTTATCTTTTTCAAAAGGGGCATGCTAGTCACACTAATAATAGGTCCCAATTCATGCAAAGTGCTAATGTATGTCAATGCATTCAACCAAGGTGTTCCATGGCATGCTAGGGACTACATGCATGCCAAGACATGTTAGGAGAGTTCCATGTTGTGCTAGCGTATGCCACCATGTTCTTTGGCGTCAGTTTCATGACAAGATGTTCTAGGTACAAATATGTTCCAAGACATGCAAGGTGCTAAGAAATGTTAGTGTGTGACAAAGCATTAATTTAAGTTGTGCTCAGATTATCGAGGAGTGTTAGGTCTTTCTCATTAATATAATTTTCATAGCTTGATTATGTATTAAATAATATATTTGCTACACACACTAGTGGAAATTTATCTAAAGGGAATTTGATAGATAATAAACTTAATAGATATGAATCATGTGTTGACTCATAGGAAAACTCTATTCGACTAGTGATTACTTGAGGGAAATGATAAACACTAATTACTTCTTAAAAAATTGACTTATTCTAACCAATATGGCCTTGGAAATATCATAAAAAATACTCCGCAATAATTGCCTTAAATCGTTACCTTTTGAAAAAATAATATTAACATGCATATAGCATCATAAAAAACTCATTGGAATGATCAATGGTGACAAACATTTTTTGACCGTCACCAAAAGTAACAAAAAGAGCATTGGTGAGGGTCATTAAAAGTTTGTCACTAGAAGTGTCACTAAAGAGAGAATTAGTGATGGGAATTTAATGACCCTCACCAAAAGTGTCATTGAAAATTTCTTTGGTGACGGACCATAACCGACCATCACTATATACACTTACAGTGTCGGTTTTTTAATGATCAATGATGACAAACATTTTTTGACCGTCACCAAAAGTAACAAAAAGAGCATTGGTGAGGGTCATTAAAGGTTCTTCACTAGAAGTGTCACCAAAGAGATAATTAGTGATGGGCCTTTAACAACCCTCACCAAAAGTGTCATTGAAAATGTCTTTGGTGACGGACCATAAAGGACCATCACTATATACACTTACAGTGATGGATTTTTAAGGACCGTCACCATATGTGACATTGGTGATGGACCTTAAAGGTCCGTCACAAGCATTACCCTCACCAATGTGTTTTTTTCTTGTAGTGACCTTGTTCAAGACTTCTCATATCCAGATTTGCAGCCCCCGAATGCCATTGATTGTCAAGTTGCAGATGAAGCCATGGAAGCTGCCACATATGATCAAATGATGCAAGATGACTCCGTACCATTTTGTTTTGAATCATTTCAGTTTTCGAAGGGTAAATTGCATAGTAAATATGAAAATGAGCATCTTGTAGAAAATCATGTAATCTCATCAGAAACAATAGAAAATGGGTTGCAGCAGTCTTTTCAAGTTTTTCACGATCCAATAGCTGATGTGTTGGATGATGATTGTAGTCAAAGTCTTTCTCCATTGACTATATGTAAGCTTGAAACCTGTGCTGATAAATTGATCCGACAGCTGGTTTCTTTGTCATTTTTAGCAGGATTCTCATCACAAAGCTCAAAACAAAGTTTACATTTTTGGTATGAGGAGAAGAAAAGTAATCCATTGGATGAGCTAAGTCCCAGTGTGCATGAACTTCAAGATCCTTATGCAGTGTTTTTGGAGGCGGATAGAGAATCCATAGTATTCAACAGATCTGTTCACAAGTTTTCATGGGAGTTTCCTTTTAGTAATTATCTCTTGTTGTTCATAAGAGAGCACTTGCGGAGAATTCAAACAACAACCAGAATACTTACTTGGTTGCATTGGTTGTTTCATTTCACTTGATCAGGTGATGAATGAAATTTTTGGAGTAGTTTTTGATGAATAAGCTCTACTTTGAGCATGATTTCCAGTTTTTCGGTTGTGTTTAAGTATCAAGTTAGTTTTTAGTTAAGTGAGAGTCAATTTTTGTCACCAAGTCATCAGTTTTCAGTCATGCATTTCATCTTGAGTTTTTGACTCCATTGCCCAATGGATGAAGGCACTGTCTGCTTTCCAAAGATCTGTAGCTCTTGGCACCTCCAAGGAGCTACCATCCCCATTGGAGCCAATGTTAGTGTCAGTCTTTGCAGCCTTCCTCCAGTGATCAAACATGCTCATAAAAATTGATTTTAAGGTTTCAAGGTCAAATTTTGTCATTTCAATGAGTCTTCAAGCAAAATTTGGTCACTAAGTATTAGGTCTAGGGTTTGTTTTCACTCTTTTCAAAGTTGTCAAAATTTCAGTACATGTCACCATTCAGCTGAGTGTACTGTCATTCAGAGGTTTTTCATTATCATTTCAAGTTCCAATGGGTCATTTTACACCTTTTTCATGCTTCAGTTGTGCCTAGGTAAGGTTCATTTCCCTCTCCTAGGGTTTTGAAGGTAATTTCTCTTGGATGGTGAAATCATCAGAAAAACTTGTATCCTGATGTTCATACACCTTTCCCTATCCTTAATTTACTTTATTAAACACTTCCCATCACTGAGCTCCCCCAAATTCCTCATTTTCGCACAAACCCTAGTTTCTTGCTACAACTTGGCAATTTTCTAGGTTAGGCCTGTCTTTTGCCCTTTTGGACCCCTTCCCCTCACTCAATCACTGAAATTACACTTTCCCCTACTTCCTAACATCCCTACATACTTCCCAAATTTTTCTCAAGAATTTAGAAGCCCCTTATCCCCTTCATTTCGCTTCATTTCGACAAATCCCTTGTTCGACATATCGGGATAAGTTTTACTCCAATGATGTTTCTGAGCAATAAAAGATGAATTTTGGAAAATTGAGAGATTTTTTTGTCAAAAATAGGCCAAGGAATAAAAACCTCCTTCACGTTTTACACAGGTGTCATGGTTTTAGAGAAATGTCAAAAATACAGTTTCTCAGGAGAATTGATGCACCTCTGAAGTGACCTTGGGAAAATCAAGATTTATCCTAGCTTGTTTGGCCCAATGACTTGCTTGATGAGTCAAATTATAACTAGAAACAACGCACTTTCCAATTAACTACCATGATCTCAATTTTTAGTTGAGAAAGACCTTCAAAAGTTGATTGCAACAACACTCTACCTTAAAGAAGCCTCATTTCGCACATTTTGACCACTCTTGGGAGATTTGATATCTGACAGGTTAAATGAACTCTCAATTGAAAAATTCTAGTTGGTTTGGAAATTAGACTCAATAATATTTCCAAAGAGCTATTCTACATCCAATTTTGACACTGGGAAGGCCTTCAAAATCCTCCTGCAAAAGGGCACTACGCATTGGGTTTATGGCGCGACGCATAGAGCTGCAAGCCCAATTTCACCATAAAATTCTCCAAATTTTCCAAATGTGCTCAAATCTGTGGTGTGCAACTAAGTTAAGAGTTTTTTCCATTTCAAGTGAATATTTTTTCTCAGAATTTATCGTGGTTTAGTGTGCAAAATCTCATCAATTAGTCCAAAAGAACAAAGGAAACAAAACATAGTTTTAAAGTGAAATGTCAAGTTTGAAACATTACAAAGTGGGTTTTCCCAAATGAAAAATCAAATTCTTTGATATATATAAG
Organism: Pinus albicaulis; assembly: GCA_034641835.2. Lineage (NCBI taxonomy): Eukaryota > Viridiplantae > Streptophyta > Pinopsida > Pinales > Pinaceae > Pinus > Pinus albicaulis. Next base: position 503,064,001 of record CM076572.1, on the reverse strand, counting down.
ATATTTTCATATTCAAATCCCATTTACATGCCAAGAGACAAGAATGAAGTCAAAGAAATCGTGGAGGGCAAAACAGTGTTTGGAGAGCAGATTGTGTGTGAAATTGACTGGCACGACGCACTGGGCAGTGGTCGCGGTGCACTGGTTGAGCGCGACGCATAGGGCCGCTCTAAACTGTGAAAATTTGAATGGTAATGGTGCATAAGGAGAGTGAAACACACTAGGCAATGGTCACGATGCACAGGACAGATAACCAAAATTTTGTCTTTGCTTCACAAAAATCCAAATTGACTCGGTCCTTCTCGCTCCAAGTAAGTTCATGCGATCTTTCATGGCCCATAACTCATGCTTGTTGTTGGTTATGTGATTGGTTTTGAGAATTTTAATGCCAAAGCTATAAACCCTATCATCTTTTTGAAGTGCCTCCTTAGGGCTTTGAAATTGGAGTTTTAAAATTAATTTTGGTGCCAAATACTTCGTTCCTCACTGTTTATTCCTCCCTCTCACTGTTATACTATCAATACAAGTGCATATCCTATACCCTTACATCCCCAAATTCAATAAAACCTATCCCATTCCCATTTTCCCCATACCATTTGTGAATTTCTGTCAAATCCCATGTTATCCCAAAAAATTTAAGTGGTTGTCCCAACACACAGATTTCAAGTGGTAAATTTCTAATTTCACTTGACAAAAGCCCATTATTCCCATTACCCTGTTCCTCCATATTCCCTCCCATTTGACACATATTTGGAAATCCAATCAAAAACACCAGAATTCTCATACAATACAACATCGACCTTGGACATCATGGAGACAGATACCGATACATCTTATGATCGAGACAGTGATTCCACCACTGAATTGCATGCACCAAGAAGGAATTAAGGTGTCGGAAAAGGCATGATAGACTCCAAATTTTGGCCGAAGCTTATTTGGCTCAGAATAGCGCTTGATGGTGGACATTCATCCCAAATTTTAAGAAATTTGGGAAAATTTTTGTCAATTTTGAATTTTTTGGCCTAAACACAGATTTTCCTACCCGACGCGTAGCGCCACTTGGCGCACGCTTATAATTGGCAGCTCCTTTGGAGGAAAAATTTGCATTTTTGGATTTTTCATCAAAATTTATGCATGCCTACCCATTACCTAAGAATTTTGACAGGTTTTGGGTTGCCTAAAGGGTCAAAAACACCTAAAAAATGGCCTTTCTGCCACTTTTTGGACACACAGGAAGCAGTGTTGGGAGATTTGTTTTTTTGGGTGCAAATGGAAACCAAATTCAGAAATTCCACTTGGGTTGGAAAGTATACAAATAGATATTTCCAACGAGATATCCTACTCTTAATTTTGACTTTGGGAAGGCCCCCAAAATAAGCCTCAAATTCGCGCGACACATAGGGATTTTAGGCGCGACACATTGGGAATTTTGGCTCCTTTTTCACTAAGCAGCTCAGATTTTCATCTAGTTTTGGCCAGTTTGATTTTTTTATCTCCAAATGTGAAAATATTGATGTAAATTTATGTAATTTCATGACTTTGATATAATTTTGGCACATTTTTACTCATCCAAGTAGACTCATTCACCAAAAAGTGAAATGTAACTGAATGAATCAGTTTCCTATCTTATAGAGGCAAGCTGTTTCATTGCCTATTTTCCAGTTCTTAGTTTAAATCTTCTTGAAAAAACTCCTAAAATAGTTAGCTAGACCCCTAGAGGCATGGGAATGAGTTAGGATTGTCTATATATTGTATTTTCTCAGTCATTTTCATAGGTTGGACACTTGGGATTGCTTGGCACTTCATTGTACATTTCATCTCTGCAATTTTGGCAAAGGAATAGACCAGGGTTTGCAGCACTCTTTGGGATCCATGTGGCTCTATGTTTTGATGGTATGTTTCTCTCTGTGGTTTTAATTTCACTTATGTTTTATTTGTGTCATTTCCCTTCTCCTTTCTTCTTAAATTAAACAAACAAGTTATAAAGGTGGAATTCATTAGATTTCTTTGCTCTGCCTTCAGTTTTGTTTAATTTTCCATGTTTTCATCTGTTTGAAGAGGATTATTGAAAGCATATTGCCCTCTTCAGCTCCTCACTGGTCTGATCTATTCATTCATTCAATCCATAGCATCAAAAAAATTTCCTCCCTTTCCCCATTCAGAACTCTGCAAAAACTAGGCCTCATCCCCGGACCCAAAACTGCCTTTCCATTTGATTCCAACAAAACCCCCAAAATAAAATCAAACTCTTTTATATGTATACCTAGCCTAAAATTAGCCTTTATTTCAAGTAATCTAAAGACTTATTGATTATCTTTGCTGAGATCGACCTGGAGAGAGCACTCTCCTGATCTGGTAGGGCTAGCTACCAGACTAAACGTGGTTTGATGTTACCCTGAACTCTGCCTTCCTTCAGCTTGAGGTAGATTTAGGTAATAACATAGTGGCGACTCCACTGGGGAATCTAAAATGGTTTTCTTGTTAGTGTTATTCATTTTATAAACTACAGACGGAGCCTGAAGTTAGTCAGGTATCCTTCAAAATGCACATTGCTTTGCAAGTGCATAAGTAGATAAATGCTGCTTCAGTCAATCTTCGGTCTAGTTTTATAAACATAACATCTGACTTGAAAATTTCCCTAGTACATGTAATCAAGTTCAAATCTTATTGTTGATGGTGGACAACGATCAGACACCACAAAGGTGGGTGATCAAACATAGTGGAGACTCTGCTGGGGAATCTAAAATGGTTTTCTTGTTAGTGTTATTCATTTTATAAACTACAGATGGAGCCTGAAGTTATCCAGGTTGCCTTCGAACTGCACATTTCTTTGCAAGTGCATAAGTAGATAAACGATGCTTCAATCAATCTCCGGTCTAGTTTTATAAACATAACATCTGACTTACAAGTTGCCCCAGTACATGTAATCAAGTTCAAATCTGATTGTTGGTGGTGGACAACGATGAGACACTGCAAGGCTGAAATCATTCACCTGGTGACTCTAAATCAGTTTCAAGATCAGATCCAAGGACTCCATTGGAGGATGAACCTGACCAGCAGATACATGAAAGGACAATATGGAAAGATCAGGTATTCAAGTTGGAATTTCATCCAAGACATTTTGTTCTTTGTCATTAATTATTTCTTCTCTTTTCCTAAGAATGTCAAGAAGGATTTTCAAAGTATATTTTATTTGAGAAAACATCCTCAGCCTGCATTTGATTCCTTCCCTTTGAAGATTGTGAATACCAAATATTTTCATGCTTTTGAGGTTGATCAAGTCCTTTTTTCCAAATCTTGTGATGAACATCTTCAAACTGATGAACCTCAAGAGACCAAGACTGAACATAACCCTATACCTTGTAAAATTCTAGATCAATACAAGCCTCTGATTTTACCTCCGATATCCCATGCTTTCCCTAAAAATCATGACCTATATCTACCAATATTTGATGGTGAACACGACAATGTCACTGCTGAGAGACATGTTTTGAATTTTGAGTCTTTTCTTGACCTTTTTTAAGTTGATAAAGAGGATGTTAGTATTAGGGATTTTTCTCTTTCTTTTCAAGGCCAAGTGAAGAGTTGGTTCAAAACCCTACCTGATGCAAGCATCTTAGATTTCCAGCAGTTCATCAAATTTTTCCTCGACAGGTGGGTGATCAGATAAAACCCTTTCTTGATTATAGAAGAGTATAACTAGCTGAAAAGACTGCCAAAGGAGACAATACAATAGTTTTCTGCTAGATTTAAAAAAGTTTATTATTCGATGCCAATTGATATAAGGCCTCGTCCTAGATTTTCTCTCTTGCACTACTCGGGTGACTTTGATCCGAAAATGGAGTTTCAGCCGAGAGAAAGGAATCTTGCAACACTTTTAGAGATGCAGAACAGTGTAGTAAATGTAGAGGCTCATTTTCTGATCCGAAGGGAAAGGTTGAAAGAAGAAGAGATGAAAAATAGGTATCCAGAGAAATCGACATCTCTAGAGGTAAATATTGACATGTTGGTAAGTGTAGTAGAAGAGATGATGCAAAATATCACCACAAGGAATGAGTATAATGCTCAAGCCCATGGCTCGCTGATTGAAGAAGAACAAGTTGCTGATCCAAAACATTTTGTTTCTTATCCTAGTTGTCATAGATCCGATAATGATTGTTTTATAGATCATCTTGGAGAAGAGATATCTGTTGATATGACATGTATGCTTGATGATGTGTTTTATACTGATGATTTTCCTTAGTTTGATTAGTATGATGATGATTATGTTCTCCAAACATAAGCTAATATTGCAAAAAAATCAGCAGCTAGTTTGTGGAAGGAGGAAGTTCACTTTTAGCAACTTGAGTACAGTGATCAACCGATGCATATCAGCTATGACAGTGATGAGGAAAGTGTAGCAAATTTTGAAGTAAGTGAAGGATCTTTTCCTTTTTGTTTTGACTCGTTTCAGTTCATCAGAGACAACTTCCATGCAATCAGAAATCAACTGTCAACAAGTCTTGATTTGTACCATCTCGAGGGCAATGAAAACCTTGTTCAAGACTTCTCATATCCAGATTTGCAGCCCTCGAATGCCATTGATTTTCAAGTTGTAGATGAAGCCATGGAAGTTGGCACATATGATCAAATGATGCAAGATGATTCTGTACCATTTTGTTTTGAATCATTTTAGTTTTTGAAGGGCAAGTTGCATAGTAAATATTTAAATGAGCAGCTTGTAGAAAATCATGTAATCTCATCAGAAACAATAGAAAATGGGTTGCAGTAGTCTTTTCAAGTTTTTCACGATCCAATAGCTGATGTGTTGGATGATGTTTGCAGTCAAAGTCTTTCTCCATTGACTATATGTAAGCTTGAAACCTGTGATGATATAAACTTGATCCGACAGCTGGTTTCTTTATCATTTTTAGCAGGAGTCTCGTCACAAAGCTCAAAACAAAGTTTTCATTCATGGTATGAGGAGAAGAAAAGTAATCCATTGGATGAGCTAAGTCCCAGTGTGCATGAACTTCAATATTCTTATGCAGTGTTTTTGGAGGCGGATAGAGAATCCATAGTATTCAACGGATCTGTTCACAAGTTTTCATGGGAGTTTCCTTTTAGTAATTCTCTCTTGTTGTTGATAAGTGAGCACTTGCGGAGAATTCAAACAACAGTCGGAATACTTACTTGGTTGCATTTGTTGTTTCATTTCACTTGATCAGGTGATGAATGAAACTGTTAGAGTAGGTTTTGATGAATAAGCTCTACTTTGAGAATCATTTCCAGTTTTTCGGTTGTGTTTAAGTATCGAGTCAGTTTTTAGTTGAGTGAGAGTCAATTTGTGTTGTCAATTCATCAGTTTTCAGTCATGCATTTAAGCTTGCGTTTTGGACTCCATTTCCCAATGGATGAAGGCACTGTCTTCTTTCCAAAGATCTGTAGTTCTTGGCACCTCCAAGGAGCTACCATCCCCATTGGAGCCAATGTTAGTGTCAGTCTTTGCAGCCTTCCTCCAGTGATCAAACATGCTCTTAAAAATTGATTTCAAGGTTTCAAGGTCAAATTTTGTCATTTCGGTGAGTCTTCAAGCAAAATTTGGTCACTAAGTATTAGGTCTAGGGTTTGTTTTCACTCTTTTCAAAGTTGTCCAAATTTCGATCCATGTCACCATTCAGCTGAGTGTACTTTCATTCAGAGGGTTTTCATCATCATTTCAAGTTCCAATGGGTCATTTTACACCTTGTTCATGCTTCAATTGTGCCTAGGTAAGGTTCATTTCCCTCTCCTAGGGTTTTGAAGGTAATTTCTCTTGGATGGTCTAATCATCAGGAAAACTTGTATCCTGATGTTCATACACCTTTCCCTATCCTTAATTTACCTTATTAAACACTTCCGATCACTGAGATCCCCCAAATTCCTCATTTTCGCAGAAACCCTAGTTTCTTGCTACAACTTGGCAATTTTCTAGGTTAGGCCTGTCTTTTTCCCTTTTCAACCCCTTCCCCTCACTCAATATCTGAAATTATAGTTTCCCCTACTTCCTAACATCCCTCCCTACTTCCCAAAATTTTCTCAAGAATTTAGAAGCCCCTGATCTCCTTCATTTCGCTTCATTTCGACAAATCCCTTATTCCACATATCGAGATAAGTTTTACTCCAATGATGTTTCTGAGCAATAAAATATTAATTTTGGAAAATTGAGAAACGTTTTTGTCAAAAATATGCCAAGGAAGAAAACACTCCTTCAATTTTTACACAGGTATCATGGTTTTAGAGAAATGTCAAAAATACAGTTGCCTCAAGAGAATTGATGCACCTCTGAAGTGACCTTGGGAAAATCAATATTTATCCTAGCTTGGTTGGCCACATGACTTTCTTAATGAGTAAAATGATAACTAGACACAACTATATTTCCAATGGACTATCATGAGCTCAATTTGGAGTTTAGGAAGACCTTCAAAATTTGATTGGAACAGCACTCTGCCTTGAGGCAGCCTCATTTTGGACATTTTGACCAGTCTTGGGAGATTTGATTTCTGACAGGGTAAATGAACTCAAAATTGACAAATTAAAGTTGGGTTGGAAATTAGACTCAATAATATTTCCAACGAGCTATCCTACGCTCAATTTGGACACCGGGAAGGCCTCCAAAAGCCTCCCACAAGAGGGCGCTACACATTGGGTTTGTGGCGCGGTGCATAGAGATGCAAGCCCAATTTCACCATAAACTTCTCCAAATTTTCCAAATGTGCTCAAATATGTGGTGTGCAAGTAATTTAAGAATTTTTTCCATTGGAAGTGAAGAGTTTTTCTTATAATTTATGGTGTTTTAGTGTGTGAAATCTCATCAATCAGTCCAAAAGCAAAAAGAAAACAAAACAGAGTTTTAAAGTGAAATGTCAAGTTTGCAACATTACAAAGTGGGTTTGCCCAAATGAAAAATCAAATTCTTTCATATATATAAGATATTTTCATATTCAAACCCCATTTACATGCCAATAGACAAGAGTGAAGTCAAATAAATCGTGGAGGGCGAGACAATGTTTGGAGAGCAGATTGTGTGTGAAATTGACTGGCGCGACGCATTGGGCAGTGGTCGCGGGGCACTGGTTGAGCACGGCGCATAGGGCCGCTCTACATTGTGCAAATTTGAATGGTCACATCGCATAAGGAGAGGATGATGCACTGGTCAGTGGTCACGGTGCACAGGACAGATAACCAAAATTTTGTCTTTGCTTCACAAAAATCCAAATTGACTAGGTCCTTCTCGCTCCAAGTAAGTTCATGCGATCTTTCATGGCCCATAACTTGTGCTTTCTGTTGGTTATGTGATTGGTTTTGAAAATTTTAATTCCAAAGCTATAAAACCTATCATATTTTTGAATTTCCTCCTTAGGGTTTTGAAATTGGATTTTTAAAATTAATTTTGGTGCCAAATACTTTGTTCCTCACTGTTTATTCCTCCCTCTCACTGTTATACTATCAATACAAGTCCATCTCCTATCCCCTTACATCCCTAAAGTCAATAAAACCTATCCCATTCCCATTTTCCCCATACCATTTTTGAATTTCCCTCAAATCCCAAGTTATCCCAAAAAAGTTAAGTGGTTGTCCCAACACACAAATTTCAAGTGGTAAATTTCTAATTTCACTTGACAAAAACCCATTATTCCCATTACCCTATTCCTCCATATTCCCTCCCATTTGACACATATTTTGAAATCAAATAAAAGACACCAAAATTATCATACAAGACAACATAGGCCTTGGACATCATTCAGACAGATACCAATACATCTTATGACCGAGACAGTGATTCCACCACTGAATTGCATGCACCAAGAAGGAATTAAAGCGTCGGAAAATGAATGATAGACTCCAAATTTTGGCCTAAGCTTCTTTGGCTCATCATAGCGCTTTATGGTAGAAATTCAGCCCAAATTTCAAGAAATTTGGGAAATTTTTTGACAATTTTGAATTTTTTGGCCTAAACATAGATTTTCCTGCCCGACGCGTAGAGCCACTTGGCGCACGCTTATAATTGGCAGCTCCTTTGGAGGAAAAATTTACATTTCTGGATTTTTCATCAAAATTTATACATGCCTACCAATTACCTAAGAATTTTGACAAGTTTTGGGTTTCCTAAAGGGTCAAAAACACCTAAAAAATGGCCTTTCTGCCACTTTTTGGACACACAAGAAGCAGTGTTGGGAGATTTGATTTTTGGAGGGGAAAATGGCAACAAAATTCAGATATTCAACTTGGGTTGGAAATCATACAGACAGGGCTTTCCAACAAGCTATCCTGTGCTCAATTTTGACTCTGTGAAGTCCCTCAAAATCAGCCTCAAAGTGGCACGACGCATAGGGATTTCAGGCGCGGCGCATTGGGAATTTTGGCTCCTTTTTCACTCAGCAGCTCAGATTTTCACCTAGTTTTGGCCAGTTTGACTTTTTTATCTCCAAATGTGAAAATATTGATGTAAATTGATGTAATTTCATGACTTTGATGTAATTTTGGCACATTTTTACTCATCCAAGTAGATTCATTCACCAAAAAGTGAAATGTAATTGAATGAATTAGTTTCCTATCTTATAGAGGAAAGTTGTTTCATTGCCTATTTTCTAGTTCTTAGTTTATATATTGTTGAAAAAACTCCTAAAATAGTGAGCTAGACCCCTAGAGGCATGGGAATGAGTTAGGATTGTCTATATATTTTACTTTCTCTGTCATTTTCAGAGGTTGGACACTTCAGATTGCTTGCACTTCATTGTACATTTCATCTCTGCAATTTTGGCAAAGGAATAGACCAAGGTTTGCAGCACTCTTTGGGATCCATGTGGCTCTATGTTTTGATGGTGTGTTTCTCTCTGTGGTTGTAAGTTCACTGATGTTTTATGTGTGTCATTTCCCTTCTCCTTTCTTCTTAAATTAAACAAACAATTTATAAAGGTGGAATTCATTAGATTGCTTTGCTCTACCTTCAGTTTTGTTTAATTTTCCATGTTTTCATCTGTTTGAAGAGGATTATTGAAAGCCTCTTTCCCTCTTCAGCTCTCACTGGTCTGAGCTATTCATTCATTCAATCCAAAGCATCAAAACAATTTCCTTCCTTACCCCATTCAGAACTCTGCAAAAACTAGGCCTCATCCCCGGACCCAAAACTACCTTTCCCTTTGATTCCAACAAAACCCCCAAAATAAAATAAAACTCTTTTATATGTATAACTAGCCTAAAATTAGCCTTTATGTCAAGTCATCTCAAGCCTTATTGATTATCTTTGCTGAGATCGACCCAGAGAGAGCCCTCTCCTGATCTAGTATGTCTAGCTACCAGACTGAGTGTGGTTTGATGTTACCCTGAACTCTACCTTCCTTCAGCCTGAGGTAGATTTAGGTAATAACAGGGTCTTCGATTCTCTTTAATCTAGAAAAAATGTTAGAAATTCATATTATCTTTGAATTCTCTAGATTGAGATCTGTACTCTGCAAGATAATCACTCAAAGTCTCATGCTCCAAATATCCTCCATATCCATGCCATTCGTTTCCTTCTGCAAGGAAAGTGGACATAGTAAGGTGTTTTGGAGTTTTCTGCACTACAGGTTTCTTATTCTATGGATAAAAAGTGCTTGGACCTTCCCCATTCTAAAACCCTCTCAAGGTTTCTCGTTGCCTTTCCCTTCTCATTTATTTAATCTCTATGGTGATATCCTGCATAGATCTCAAGATAAGTGTGGCAAAAATCAATCCCTCCACCATTGTAGACTTCTTCTTTTTCTTCTTCTTCTTCTGATGTTATGAAATGCCCACAATTTGAGCCAAAGATCATACTCTGATACCACTATAATATCACAAAATAGAAAAAGACAATAATACAAGCAAATAAAAACAACAATGTTGGAACATCAAAAAACCAGGAATAAAACTAGAAATAGTTGAGCCATTTTATTAATCATGAGATGGAATACAAGTAAAACAGTGCTAAAAAATACAGATATGGCTAGACTCACACTCAAGTCCTCTCATTGAGAACATTGTGTACCTGTTGCTCTATTGGAGACCCTACTACACTGCCCTTGCTGGAAATGCTAGAAATGTAACTCCTAGCTTAAAAGGGGTGCATAAATAAGGCTAGTTTAGAGCTCAGAAACTGTCGGGATTTGCAATCCAGACTCTGTGATGAAAACCCAGAATAACCCAGAAATAATTTATGGATTGGCTCACCTAGGAAAATCACCCTCCTAGGGCTTGCAATGCATAACTGCTCGGTATGCAGATATATGGCATGAACTAAAAAATAAAATAGCTCCAGTAACACCCAATCAACTCAATGCATGAGGGGTTGGCCCCATCTCCTGATTCCCAATATGGAAGCTTGAGTTCTAGCTCGTCCTCTCTAGTTGAAACTATTGAACTGCACAACTGTTGGAAGTGACTGCACTGTCAAGAGGGCTGATGCTGTAGCCCATTTCTAGTTGATACAATACTGCTCAAAACTGATGGAAATGATCTCACTAAAGTGAGGGGATGATCCCTCACAATATTCCAAGCTGATGCACTTGGAACTTCCTTCCTCCTATGAAACTACACTACTGGAATGCATAGTTCCTACAAGAACTCTTGCTACATAGAGGACGGGAATGATGGGCTGATGTCGAATGTAGTAATGATTCTCTCAGAAGACTGCAATGGATGCACAAGGTGAAGGGATGATCCTTGCATAGGTTTCTCAGTTTAAATGCTAAGAACTACCTTCCTCTTCTCAAACCCTAAAGGAGGAATGCATAATTCCATATGCTGTAAGTGTTGAAGAGAGAGGTTGAATGTGGCACTATTGCCGGCTGATGAATGGTTTCTCAAAGAAACCTTTCCAGAGTACACACTTGAAGGCCCCCATGGATAAGGGTGGGATCTCCACTCGAATAGACCCATGTGATAAAAATCATAGTAGGCTTAGCTAAACAGCTGAAGCGTACAAATAAATGTTGTAAACGATAATACAATATCAATATCCAGAATGTATTTCTTTGTTGCCCTCATCTCCCTTTTATGGGTGTGAGCCTTCCCTAGCCTTGGCCCACCTCATAACTGCGTTGCACATGTGGCCACTAGCCTCCATAAATATTGTGTTGTCCTCCATGATCTCCGTCATCTCCACTTCCTCCATCATTTGTGCATTTAATGCACCACTTCGTCCATCACTTCATCATAATTTCTCCATTGTCTCCATCACCTTCCTCGTTATTGCTCCATGACCTCCACTCTTCATTCATTATTATGCTACTCCACTACTCCATAATACTACTCCACTAGTCAACCAATCCCCATTCACACTATAGAAGTGGGTTTTATTCATCTATTGGGTTTATGAGTCCCTCCACCCATTTATTTACTTAACTAAATAAGAAAAGTAAGAACTATAATATTCCAATTAGCTGATGAAAAATTTTGAATATTAAAAAAATCAATAAAAATTATCATATCAAGGGTAAATAGAGGCATTTATTTGCCTTATAAAATCCAATGAAGATCCTCCCACACAGAGAAGAGTCTAAAAAGTTGCTGAAGGCGGTGTTACAAAGATGCTACGAAAATTACACTAGGAAACTGGCTAAATGCTATGTTTTTCTAGCGTTCTAAATTTTCGTTTTTTTTGAGCCATTCAATGCATTTGAGGAAGGATATGAATCATCAAAATGGATTATTAAATTTCATTGGACATCTGTTGCTGAAGAAAACTCAGAAATACACTTCACACGATTGACATGGCTAACAACACATCACTTTTACCACCTCAGCAATGGAAAACTCATCATCAAATTCAGTATATCATGACCCGAAATCCAATATGAAAGTTTTCCACCTAAACATGGTTGTTTGGTTTGATATCCATCATTATCATGGGTTATTAAAAAGAAAATTTGATGTAGTTAATAGTTATAGAGTCCTTTTTTACTACAAACACGCTCAAACATAATATCTTATTTTTTTCTAAATGTAATGGAATCCTTTTTGGATTAGATCTCTAGATCAAGTTCGAGATTCTAGCTCAGGTGGAAGACCTATGTAAAAGATATATCACTCTACAAATGATAGGTTTTTATAATTATAGGGGGTTGATGGATGTAAATTACCGAGCTACTATGTAATTTTCTTTGACTCGGTTAATACACAGTTGCAAAAGTGTTTTTTCAGACCTAAGATTCATTGAGCTTTTATGTGTTTGTTTCAATTTATATTTTGAATATTGATTCACCTTGCTTATACATTATTACTTGGAATTCATAAAATATTATGCTCTAACTTCCTTTACGTATTATGTTAGCTATCTAAGTCATTGTAAATGCTCGTGTGCCTTTTTTTCCATGAATAATACTCATTTGTAATTGAATTTCCATGCTGACTCCATGCCCAGTGGTAGCCCTCACTCATATTCCACCTGAAAAAAAACATATAAAAACATATAAGAGTTGTCCATCTTCATTATAATATTGTTTATTGAATATATTACTTTTTTCTTGAGAGATCCCTTTTTGGTTGGAAAGGCTAACTTCTAACCCCAAGTGGTTTTAAATAGTTACATAAAATTGACTATTGAACAATCCAATTAGTCCCAGTTTGAAGATAGCATTTTGGTACATCTATCAGGAGTCTAAAATTCATATCATCCTGGGTGATTCTTGTCAAAGGAACTGAGATCTTGAAGGTAGCAGGAGATCAGAAAATTCAAAGGTTGTACTTCTACCTTTTCGACTCTATTCTTGAAGAATTTAGAAATTCATAGCCTCATGGTAACACTACTAGGAAATTAGAGACTTGAATGAAACTACAATTTCTTCAAGGTATGCATGTGTGGACTTTTTAAAAATTTATGGATTTCCAAATATTTTTCCCAGGGATGCATATCTTTTAAGTATTGGTCCTTAATTTGATGGAGAATATTTAAGCTTGACTTTAAAGCATGTATCAAATATATTTACTTTTGTGAGCTACTTAGAGTCAAACAAGAAGATGTATTCATTAGTCCTTTATATGATTCATTTCAATGAAAGTGTAAAAGCTGGATGGAAAGGTTACGTGTTAGATCTATTAAATAATTTTTTGTTTTCTGGCTTATTTTCTTGGAAAGATGGATGGAGAAGAAAAACTTTGTGGCAATATCTCTTTCCATTCATGAGTTCACAGGATGTAATAATATGTGCTCTTATGTAGAAGTTGGTGAGAACTTTTCTTCATCATTGTCTTTTTATTTAAAGTCATCTAGAAGAAATCCTGAAAATAAGATCAGATTTTTAGATGAATTTCCTTGTGATATTGAAAAAGATATTGAATATGTTGAAGCTCAAATTCGGTCTTATCATTTTCAAGATCATGTGAAGCCCGTTGAAAGTGTTTTCCATCCAAAAAAAGCAGAGAATTTATTGTCTTTTGACATCAAGATGGAGAAATGTTTTGTTTCAAAAAATAGATCTGATGACACACAGTTGAAAATATATGATGACATGGAAAATAAGTGTGAAGTTTTCAACTATGAGGATTGATTTTCTCAATATTTTGAAAATATTCATAAAAAATATCATATCTTTATTGATCCAATAGCAGACTATAGGGAGAGTTTTTTTAGCTTGAGTTTTCAGCCATGTCTTCATTATGAGAAATAGATCCATTTTTAGTTGCCATTAAATTTTCTATTTTCCATTTTGTTGGTGCATAGTTAAGCAGTCCTTTTATTTTAGCAGCTACTTGACTAGCTTCACTGGCATTTTTGAGTCATTTTATTCAATATTTTCTGAGCAGTATAGGGTAGGTAGGTGTGTGTGTGTGAATAAGATAAAGTATTATGAACATCTTATCAGCATGTATAAATTTAGTTTTCAACTTGGATTGCAATTTGGTTTGGTTGCAAACAGCTCAAAGTTATAGGTGTGGATGATCTCTTCAAGAAGTTTGAGGCCGAGGTGAAGGCCTTAAACACTTGGAGAGGACATCATCAAATTTGTAATTTTTAGTTTTAAATAAGGCACTGGAGCTATAGGTTCTTTACTGCGCCACATGGGCACAACATCCCTAGTGGAGCCACTATTATCTATGATAACAACTAGGTTTGTCTAGGTTGGTATTAGGTAAGTTAGGTTGGGTCATTTGGATAAAAATAAGGTCATGAAGTTCATTAATTTTCAAAACAATTGTACATAGATTAAGAGGTTTTAATAGTCAGTAGTCATGCAATAAAGGTCATGTTAAGGTAAATTAAAAAAAAATTGATTGCATGGGTAATATAGGGTCATTTTGTGACACTTGGCATTTTTTTTTGGAATTCTGAAGCATGGTCAATGTAAAACAGTCTAATTTATCTACAGAAGTGCCTGACAGTTCCGTAGCGAATTTTCCTTCGCAAGTATTGGAAATGCTATGAAATCTATTTTTTCTGTTAACAATGGGAAAGACTATGCTTTGTCATGATTTCATTGGTCAGCACACACTTGGTCATCATGGCCCCATTCTGCTATTTGTCATCATATGTCATATGCATGAGTGATTATCATTACTCCTCACATCATTTCATTTTTCCCACTCATTTCCTCTTTTCTAATTTAGTGTGATTCGTAATTCAAAAATTAACACCTCACTTTCATCCTTGTAAGTTGTTTGAACGCTTTTGCTAGGAGTATAGCATCTTCAATTATGTCCTATAGTTGTTTCAGGCTAAGTGCTACATGTGTCAGGGGATTTTCTTGATGTCTCAAAATAATTATGCATGTGTAAAAGAAGGATTTGATCAACAATGTGTTTGAAATTATGGCCTTATGTAAAAATCCAAAAAAGGGTGGCACTATGGTCAGATATGAGCCGATGGATATGATGCTAATTGCAGAAGACACCAACTTCTAACAAATTTTTACTAATGCAGGTTGCATGCATTTCTGCAAGAAGCTGCAAGGGTATCATGCACACATGTCTAAATAATTTTCTATAAATTTCATTGGTATACATTTGAAGGTGGGCATCCTCAATTTTGTTGTGTATCCTGACACAATTGCACATGAAATCAAGATCCCAAGGTATGGAGAGGAGTGGTTTAAAGATATAAAGTTTAAGCTGAAAAACTATGATGATTTTTTGAAGGAGGAGCATATAGGCATAAACATGACCTCAGGCATATTTAGGACTTGCCTCAAGGAAAATTATTCAAAACTGTTGATGGTGATTCAGAAATACTTCACTTGTAAAGGTATATTTCACATGATCTATCGATACCACTTCATATTGCTGTTGCACTTCACTTTTAAAAAACCATTAGATTTACCATTTTTTATGTTTAAGAGTTTAGGAAAAATGGTAGATAATTTTCAAGCTGAGTCGGGAAGAAATGACACTTCTATTTTCCACCAGGGTTTGAGAAAATTGCTATTTGTGGAGGAGTTACAAAAGCTAAATAGGGATTGGTTGAATTTTCTATTCTTGAGTGGGTATGAGGTTTTTGTACTCACTCCTCAAAAGAAACCTAGATCAAAGGAAAATAATCGAAACAAAGATAAAGACTCTAGGGTTCAAACATAGGTTGAGCATGAGGTGGAAGTGCAAACAGAGGTGCAGCCCATGGTGGAGCTTATGGAGGTATAAATTGAGTAGTTGTAGGGGAAAATGGTGCCTAAACAAACCTGTACCAATATTAAAGTCAAAAATAACATAAGAAACCATAGAAGGATCAATAGAATTTAGACAGAAGGGAAAGACAAGCTAAAAGATATCTTGCACGCAATTGACATTGAGGAATCTCCTGTTGTGAAGCCTTTGGAAGTTGAGGGAGAAAAACTGAGAAAAAATAGTCTTAAAGCTAAGAAATTAGACTTTTCCAAAGAAGACTTGGGGTTTATTTTTAAACATAGGAATCCACTCACGAGGTCACAGTTATGAAGGGGAGAAAAATCTGAGAAGCTTCATAAGGAACCAAAAAGGGAGAAATAGCTAGCAAGGGAAGAAATAATTGAACTATGTCCAACAAAGGTAGAGGTCATCAAGGGAAGAAAGGGAAAGGAAAAATTTCAAGAAAAATATGAACTGGAGCTCTTAAAAGAGAATCTTAAGGAAGCTAGAGAAGATATTTTGAAAACTAAGCTAGAGTTAGTAGACTTCAAACAAGAGAGGTGGGAAATGACAAAATTTAAAAAATAAATGAACAAACAGATAGATTTTTATAATGAGGTTGTAAAGGGCTCAAGGAAGATGTTAAAGATGACATTGAATCTGCAAAAAATGATGAAACATCTCTTCAGGAGGAATATTCGTTGAAATAAGAAAGAATGAAGTTGCAAATCCAAGTCAGAGAACTAGAAATACAAATGGAGATGGTGCAAGTAGAGTTAAAGAAAAAAGATCTAAATATGATTGTGATGAAGATGAGCCTGATGCTCCATGAAGAATGGTAAGTCACACCATTTTTACTAATTTTTGTCTTAATATATCATAGCAAGGAATATATCGGGCTGCAAAGATGTTTTTGGGGTTAGGAAGAAAAAATTGCAATTTTTTTTGAAACTGTAATATTCCAAATTTCCCATCAGTTAATTGGAATATTAGAGTTCTTAATTTTATTATTTAGTTAAGTAAATAAAAGGGTGGAGGGACCCATAAACCCAATACATGAACTAAATCCACTTCTATTGTCTGAAGGTGGGTTAGTTAGGTGGCGGATCAACTTTATGGAGTAGTGAAGTAGCTTATTGATGAATGAAGATGATGGAGATAGTGGAGGAATAAAAGTGAGGTCATGGATAAATACTGATGAAGTGATGGAGGAAGTGGTGCATTAAATGCACACATGATGGAGGGAGTGGAGAGTAAATGTAGAGATGATGGAGATCATGGAGGATAGCACACACTTTTATGAAAGCTAGTGGCCACATGTGTAGCACAGTAATTAGGTGGGTCAAAGCTAGAGAAGGCTCACAACCATAAAAGGAAGGTTAGGGAATCCATAGAAGGCATTCTGGATTTTGATATTGTAATTTCGTTTACAACATTTATTTGCACGCTTTAGCTGTTTAGCTAAGTCTGTTGTGTTTTTTAGCACACGTGTGTCTCTGAGCAGAGATGCCACCCTTATCCACGAGGGACTTTGAGTGCCTACTATGGAAAGGTTTCTTTGAGAATCCATTAATCATCTAGAAATTATGCCACATCCAGCCCCTTTCTTCAGCACTTACAGCTTCAGGAATTATGCATTCCTGCCTTAGGGTTTGAGATGAGGAAGCTATTTCTCAGTATTTCAGTTGGGAAACTTGTGGAGGGATCAACCCTTCACCTTGTGGATCCATTTAAGTCTTCCGAGAGCAGCATTGCTACATATGGAATTAGGCCATCATTCTAATTCTCTATGCAGCAGCAGTTCCTGCGGGAATTATGCATTCCAACAGTGTAGTTTTAGAGGAGGAAGGAAGTTCCAAGTATCTCAGCTTGGAATCCAATGAGGGATCATCCCCTCACTTTTGTGAGATCATTTACATATGATGTGAGAAGTATTGCATCATCTAGCAGTAGACTATAGCTTCATCCCTCTTGATAGCATAGTCACTTCCATCAGTTGTGCAATTCAACAGCTCCAACTTGAGAGGATGAGCTAGAACTCAAGCTTCCAGCTTGGGAATTAGGAGAAGGGGCCAACCATTCAGGCATTGAGTTGATTGAGTGTTACTCTAGTTGTTTTATCTTTCAGTTCATTCCATATATCTACATACCCAAAAATTATATATTCCAATCACTAGGAGGTTGATTTTCCAAGGTGAGGCAATCTGAAAATCATTTCTGTGTTATTTTGGGTTTTCACCATAAAGTCTGAATTCCAAATCCAGACATTTTCTGAGCTCCAAAATAGCCTTAGCTACACACTCCTTTTCATCTAGCAGATACATTTCCAACATTTCTAGTAGGGGCAGTGCACCAGGGTCTCCAGTAGAGCAACAGTTACACAATGTTCTCAGTGAGAGGAATTTAGGGTCACTCTAGCCATCTCTGTTGGCTTGAGTGTTGCTATTTTTGAGTGTTGTTGTACTTGTATTCCACCTCTTAATTAATAAAATGACTCAGTTGTTCTTTCTATTTTTATGGTGTTTACAGTTTATTTCGATATTGTTGTATTTTCTAGTTATTATGTTTTGTATTATTGTCTTTTCATATTTTGGGATATTAAAGTGGTATAAGAGCATGATCTTTGGCTCAGCTTGTAGGCACTACATTTCATGACATTAGAAGGATAAGTAGAAAAATAAGAGGTCTACAATGGTGGAGGGATTGATTTTTTCCACACTTCTCTTCATATATATGCAGGATATCTCCATAAAGATTAAAGAAATGATAAGGAAAAGGTAACAAGAAAACTCAAGAGGGTTTCAGCATGGGGAAGGTCCGAGCACTTCCTATCAGTAGCATAAGCAACTGACGGTGCAAAAGGTTCCACAACACTCTACTATGTCCACTTTCCTTGAATAGGGAAATGAATGGCATGGACATGGAGGATATTTGGATCATGAGATTCTGAGTGATTATCTTGCAGAGTACAAATCTCAATCTATAGAATTCAAAGAGAATCTGACTCTCCAACAATTTTTCTAGATTAAAGAGAACTGGAGACCCTACAACAATAATAGAATAAGAGGGCACATACAAAATAGATTCTTCATGCCTACATTTGATGGGTCATCCACAAGCACGGAAAAATCTTGGATGAAGGAGTTAGATGATTTATTCCAGCTACACCCATTAGTGAAAATGCAGGCCATTGAGATTGGAGGGTTGCACCTTAAGGGTGAAGCAAATGATTGGTGGTTCAACCATATGGAGCATGCAAGAGTGACTGTGTATGCGTACTTCACTAAAATATTGGTAGAGAGGTTTGACAGAAGGAAACTGGAGGCACTTCCCATGGAGAGATTTTCCAACATTGATGAGGAAGTATATGAGGAGCAAAAGGAAGATATCAACATTTTTACTCCAGGAGAAGAGAAACTACCACCACCACCAGCTGCAGTAGAAGTACTTGCGTCAGTGGGAGGATAACTTTCATCTGTGCAATATGGTCCTGAGCATTTGACATCGAGAGTCCCAGGCATGATTCATGAGGTGCATGAGGAAGAGGAAATAGAGACCAGCACTAGTGCAGTAATAGAGGAGCAACCATCAGGATCACCAGTAGTTGGAGAAGAAATTGCACTAGTTGGAGGAACTCTACAACATGTCCCAAGTATCAGCTGATCCAAGGTTTGTAAACATTTTCACCCCATATTATTTCAGCACCTCAGATTGAGATTTGTGGGGTCATTCTATTAGGGAAACTGCATGAACAAGGATTAGAGCACCTTGCTGATTTGGTGCAGCAGACTATCACTGTGCAAAGGACCCTTGACTTGTTCAAGGAGGAGATGTATAGCCATCCCAATTTAAAATTATTGAGCTTCACACAACACTTTGTGTTGGAGTGTGGAGTTTCAGAGGATGGGATGAGCATAGTCCTAATGCGGGGAAGCTATACAATAGCTTTCGAGAACCAGAGGTTACAGTCACATGAACTGTCGTATTATATTTAAGACAACGGGATATTGGCCATTATGCATGCATTGGTAAAATTCTGACAGTTTTTTATTGACAGTAGATTTTGGATAACCACCACATTCTCTAGCATCCTTTTGAGAAGGATCAACAACTGCAAAAGAGGCAGCAATGGTGGATCAGTACAATGCAGGACTATGAGCTCAGCATTGTGTATGGGGAGGGCCATGTGGCAGAAAATGCACAATCATGGAGATTAGCAGCATTGTCGCTGAGGAACAATGATGATTTGGGGGAAAAATTATTCTTTGAGCATTTTTATGTCCTCTTCACTTAAGGAGCATTGGATGGGAAGATGGTAGATGATAGACATCTTATGATGGAGAACACCTTCCATTATTAAGATAGAGCGTTCTTGATGAGCATCTCACATCTCAAGGAGAATCTTATACATACAACATATTCAAAACCTCATAGGTTCTACTGGGCCATCGGTGAGAGGTTCTCATGGAGAGACCTCAAGGAGGATGCACCTTGACATATCATGGAGTGAAAATATTGTCATCCGATTGTGGAGGATCGTATTCTCCATTGGGTGGATACCAAGCAAGAGCATGATATGAGTCATAAACATAGTTGGATGGATGGATGGGGATGATGAGCATGTGGTTAAAAAGCTACTTGTAGTTCTATGACACAAGGTATAAGGAAGCATGGATGCACTGGCTACACTTGGGTTAGTATGGCTACCACCTAGGATTTCACATTTGTATGATCCATTCCTTGCATAGTACTAGTGTGATGCAGAAATAGGAGGCATGGTTGCACTGGTTACTTTTCAAAGAGTTTGGCCATTACATGACATATCACATGTTAATGGGTGTCTAATTTTTTGGGACATTTCATGGCACTCATATGATGTGGAAGTAGGAAACCTGGTTATGTCAGTCTGGTGTGACATTCTACATGTCAATCAGTATATCATTGCTTCGTGCTTTACATTATGATGATGTGGAGTGGAAGGAAGAGTCATTATTTCTTTGGTTACTCTTGGGAGAATATGGGCTAACATTCTCCCATGCCTTGCATGATGATGATGTAGTATGGAAACAAGAGGCCTTTCTGCATTGGCTTCTATTAGGAGAGTATGGCCACCATGCTTGGTATGATGATGAGGTGGAATGGCAGCAAGATGCATTGTTGTTGTGGTTTCTATTGGGAAATTATGGTTCGACATTTCACATGTCAACCCATATGTATCTATTTCCTAATTTTCATAGTATTGAGATGATGCTTAGAGCAAGCAGGGCCATCAGGGCGAAGGATTAGAACATGGAGAGACACAACCTACTCCATGTAGCATGGGTTGGAGAGATAGTTTATGAGTTGGGACCTTCTTTTAGAGGAAGGAAACACTTCACTTCATATATCTCATGCAGAGAAGAGACCCTTGGACAACATATGGTTTCCACTTGGGGACTCATTGATCAGGAGAGGCATCTAGCTACACAGATGGAGGCCATTCTAGAGAGGCAGCTATGGGGTTGGGCATTCATAACACATTGGAGTAGATGGGGATAGCTTCCATATGATGATGACACTTGGGAGGGAGATTGAATTATGCAACATATTATTTTTCAATTTCTTCAGGAAAAGAAACATTTTGGCGAGGAGGACTGTAATATTCCAAATTTTCCATAAGTTAATCGAAATATTAGAGTACTTAATTTTATTATTTAGTTAAGAAAATAAAAGGGTGGATGGACCCATAAACCCAATAGATGAATAAAATCCACTTATGTTGTGTGAAGGTGGGTTAGTTAGATAGTGGATCAACATTATGGAGTAGTGGAGCAGCTTATTGATGAAGGAATACTTGAGATCGTAGAGAAATAATGAGGAAGATGATGGAGATAATGGAGGAATAAAAGTAATATCATGGAGAAATAATGATGAAGTGATGGAGGAAGTGGTGCATTAAATGCAGACACGATGGATGGAGTACAGAGTAAATGCAGAGATGATGTATATCATGGAGGATAGTGCAGTCTTTATGGAGGGTAGTTGCCACATGTGCAGCACAGTATTGAGGTGGGCCAAGGCTAGAGAAGGCTCACAACCATAAAAGGAAGGTGAGGGTAGCCATAGAAGGAATTTTGGATTTTGATATTGCAATGTCGTTTACGACATTTATTTGCATGCTTCAGTTCTTTAGCTAGGTCTATTGTGTTTTTTAGAACATGAGTGTCTCCGAGCGAAGATCCCACGCTTATCCACGAGGGACTTCAAGTGCCTACTTTGGCAAGGTTTCTTTCAACATCCATTCATCATTAGGAAATTGTGCCACATTGAACCCCTCTCTCCAACACTTACGACTTCAAGGATTATGCATTCCTACATTAGGGTTTGAGAGGAGGAAGGTAGTTCTCAATATTTCAGCTAGGAAACCCTTGGATTGATCAACCCTTCACCTTGTGCATCCATTTCAGTATTCCGACAGTAGAATTTCTACATCTAGCATCAAGCCATCATTATAATCCTCTATGGAGCAATAGTTCCTGCAGGAATTACACATTCCAACAATTTAGTTTCAGAGGAGGAAGGAAGTTCCAAGTATCTCAGCTTGGAATCCTATGAGGGATCATCCCGTAACTTTTTTGAGATCATTTCCATCAGCTGTGAGACATATTGCATCATCTAGCAGCAGTCTATAACTTTAACCCTCTTGACAGCGCAATCACTTCCAGTAGTTGTTCAGTTCAACAGTTGCAACTTGAGAGGAGGAGCTAGAACTCAAGCTTCCATCTTGGGAATCAGGAGAAGGCGCCAACCCTTAAATAATTGAGCTGATTGAGTGTTATTGTAGTTATTTTGTCTTTCAATTCATGCCATAGGTCTACCTACCTAGCAATTATGTATTGCAAGCCCTATGAGGGTGATTTTCTCAGGTGAGCCAATCCGGAAATCCTTTCTTGGTTATTCTGGGTTTTCATCATAGAGTCTGGATTCTAAATCCCTCCATTTTCCGAGCTCCAATAAACCTTATCTACGCACCCCTTTTCATCCAGCATTCATATTTCCAGCATTTCCAGTAGCATCTGTTATCTCCCCGCAATTTTCTAGATTGATTGAGATACAAATGGATAGGGGTAACTTCAAACCAAGCTTTGGAATCCAAGGACCTAGCCTTCATGGATTCGGAGAGGGATCTCTCCAGTAGGTGCAAAGATGTGAACTTGTTTGCTGATTAGGGTTGATTTTAGGCTAGATGTTAAGTGCAGGGTATTCCGATTGTTTTGGGTTGGGTATGATGCTCAGACAGGTTTAGATAGAAAACAAGGAAGTTTTTTAAGTCATTGGGCAATGGAGTCTAACAAGGTCATGATAAGTTCATCAATGGTTTTAAGAGTATTTGCAGGGCAATTTTAACTTGGTTGGTGGGTCTTTGAGGTTTTGCTGGATGATGAGATGAACATTAAGCTTCATAATAAAAGCTAGTGAAGGGAAGAACTGAATCCTTAATAAATTTTAGACTAAGGGAGTTAGAAAAATCATAAGCATAGAAAGAGAATCAAAGGAATAAGTGAAACCTAATCCATTTGATTTCAAATTGAACACAAATGATTATCTAAGACAAACATTCAAATGAAATTATAGAAAGGTAAGAAACTTATTTAACTTTCATAGATTTCATTATCAAGAGCAGAAAACATTTAATATGCACAAATAACTATGATCATAGAAGGAGATACAACCCTGAACATCTAGGATTACATCTATGAAAGGTTCCTCGAAACAACCAGCTAAGTAAATGCAAAGAGCATGATTTAAATAGACTTCTTTGACAAACCTAGGCAAAGCTGCTTTAAAGAGATGATTCCAAGAACAAAGTATTTCATTGGCAAAAATATGCAGGGCTAACCATAAATCATATCTGACACTAAATAATCTAAACCATTCAAGAAATGGACAAGCTAAGAACTTCTTAGAGAGCAAGAGATGGATTCCCTAAAATATCTCAGCAGAAGAAAAAATTGAGGTAGTGAAGGAAAAATAGATTTAAGGTGCCATTAGAAAATTTTCTTAATCTAAATTCTTTGTCCCACTGCAACAGAGAAAGATGGAAAAAATAATGGAAAACTAGAAAACATAAACAAGAGAAAAATTCACCATCAACCAAGCCTATGGATCCTGCAAACAGTCCTCCACCATCAGTAAACAAATCAAGGCATGAATGAGCTCCAAGACATCAAATTCTCATCAAAGGCTCCAAGAGACTATGTATTTCTTCAGCATAAGTCATCAAAATCCAACTAATACATGAGAGCTTCAGGCTCTATTTATGGAGTAGCTGAGGAGGTGGAAAGCCCTAAGAGGCTTCCAGAAACCCTAATCTAATCATAAATGCCATAAATGTGCTTAATGACCATGCAAGGCCCAAGACACATAGTTGATAAGAAAATAAATGAAAAACACCAAAACATAACTCCCCAATCAAATCAGGAGTGATTTTTCCAAGAAAATATTAAAAATCTCCTTTGCCATCAATCCACGTGTTTTGCTGAATTTTTTGGCAAAAGGTTGCTCTTGTGCGTAACACCTTTTCAGCAGAAAATAGGGTCTATTGTAGCTGAGTTTTGGACTTGTTCCCGACATCGGATTTTTCCCTATGATGGATCGTTGGAAAGCTTGATGAGTATAATTTCCAAAAATACTTGATTTTTTCTGAATTGATTCCATTTACCTGCTCAAAAATTAAATCTCCCAACACTGATCTGTGCGTAACACCTGCTCTGAAAAAGAGGCAGAAAGGTCAAATTTGTTGTGTGTTTTGACCTTTTGAGGGGGGGGAATTCTCCAATTGAACTAAAATTTTTTGGGTAGACTTTTGGTGATGTGAAAAATTGAAAAATGTAAACTTCAGTAGCTGAGGATTCCCTACTTTTGAGCGTAACACCTAGGGTGTTGCGCCCCTAGGGGTCAAAATTTGGAAAAAAACAAAAAGTTTCCCAATTTGTCTCAAATTTGGTAGGTAGGTACCTCATGGGTCATTGGAGACCTGTAGAAAATATTGGGCCAAAATAATAAGCCTAGCTTGGTCCTTTTCATCATTTGGTGTCGGGCACTCATTTTTGACAGTTTTGAGTTTCTTCCTTGCAAAATGTTTTCTTCATTCATAGTGACCACTCATTCTCCTTTGTAATGTAAGAGGTGCCTTGATCATTGCTTGACACATTTTTGTCTTCATGAATGCTGTCTTCTTCATATTTTGAACCACTGTATTCACCCTCAATTTCATCTTTTGTATCACTGCTTGCAATATTTGTAGGGCCACTGTCTTGGGTAATGTCTTCACCCTCAACTCTGTCTCACCCTTATTATTTGTTTGCTCTTTGTCTTCAGTTTCTTCACCTTCTTCCCCTATCTCTTAATCTTTATTTTCTTCATTTATTTCAGCACCTTTGTCACTATGATTGGGCTTACGTTTATGCTCAAAATCATCTCCTTCTTGGTTGTCTTGGGAACTTTCCCGTTGACTTTCATTTTCATTATTCTTTTCATAATCCCTTTGGCTGTCATATTTCTCATCATCAACACTATTTTCTGCCCTACTGTCCTTACCATTCTCATCACTTTTATCCATGCTGTCATCACTCTCTTGCATTTTCCTAAATGTTTTCAACCTTTGTCTTATTTGCATCTATCTCTTGATTTTTTGTTGTGGCTCGCTAGGTATTTGACTTTCATCACTGCTTGTGTGGTTATCTACATCAGACATGGTGGTTGGTTCTTTAGCACATAAGGCTTTTTTGAAAACTGTTTGAGGGCCTTTGGGTCAAAAGGTTGCAATGAGTGAAGAGAGGGAAAGGTTATGCAAATGAAGGCAAGATGAAACTCTTCAAGAGTGCACTCAATATTTTGAGGTTTGTTTGATGTAACCCAGCCTCCTCTTGTGTCTTGACTTGTGTAGAAGCTTTGAAGGTGAAAAACCGAATTTTTTTCTTCTTTTAGCAATTTTTAGAGAAATTCTGCCTGTGTGTAACATAGGAGCATAACAGGCAGGAGCGTAACAGGCAGGAGTGTAACAAATAGGAGTGTAACACAAGTGCATAACAAATTTTACAGACGTCATTTGGAGGCCTTCCCGGTGTCGGAATGAGATTTTTGATAGCTCATTGGAAATCTTGTTGAATCTACTTTCAAAATATGCAATTTTTGTCTTGTTTGGAGTTGATTTTCCTTGTCAAAAGGTGATTCTCCCAAGACTGGTCAAAACATTGCTGAGTGATGGTGCTGAAATGCAGAGTGCTATTGCAGAAAACTTTTGGAGGCATTTCTTAACTCCAAATTGAGTTCATGATAGCTCATTAGAAATATATTCAAGTCTAGTTTTACTTTTCTCCATCAAGAAATTCATTTGGACACTCCAGCTATGAGAAAAACTTATTTTCCAAAGGTTACTTTAGTAGTGTAGAAACTCTACCATGATACATGTATTTTTCACATTTCTCCGAAACTATGATACCTATGTAAGAAATGAAGGAGTTTTTTCTTCTCGGACCTATTGTGGACAAAAAAATCTCTCACATTTTCCAAATGCATCTCTGTTTGGCCAGAAACACATTTTTGAGCAAACCTGGCCCTAGGTGTGACACATGGCTTGTCTCTTGGAATGAATTCTTTGTAAAATGATGGAGGCATGATGCTTATGAGATGGTACGGAGGTATGCTTGCTGAAATGGTCTCTCAAATGAATCCTTTTCTCTTTTTCCTCCTTTTCATAGCCAACCCTAGCTTAGTTGGAAGAGGAAATTAGGGTTTGTCGTGGGGATTTAGGACCGCCTTACAGAGGGAGTGGAATGAAGGGGTTAAGGGTTGTATAAATTCCTGGAGAAATTTTGGGGGATAGGGACAGATGTTAGGGAGTAGGAGAAAGTGGAATTTCAAGAATTTAGTGAGGATAAGGGGTCCAAAAGGTCAAAACACAGGCCTAGTCTCAAAAAGGTGTCAAATTGGGGCAATAGACTAGGTTTTGTTGAAAAATGATGATTTTGAGGGATAGGAGTGATGGGGTGTGTTTGTGAAGGTATATTAAGGATAGGAGGTGTAAGAGAATAAATATACAAGCCTTGTTGATGTTTAACCATGGAGGTCATGAAGCCTAGAAAAATTCCCTTGAAAACCCTAGATGGACAATGGAGGAGTTTAGGAAAAACAAAAATAGAGGGCTGAGGCCAAAGGTGACGAAACATTGTGATAACGAGTGACATGAGACCATGATGGGTCTTTTGGAATGGGTGATATAAGCTTGACACTACAGAATGATGAAATAGTGGAAATTTATCCTAATGGTAATGAAGGCCCTGAGATTTCTAGAACTCACAATGTTCATGAACTTTGTTTCTAGAAATCTAGAACTGATACTTAGTCATCTTTAGATAGTAAAAATTATGGATGACTAACAGTGGCTCCACTTGGGGAGGGCAGCTCCTTTTTAGGAGGTGTCTAGATCTTTCAAATATCTTGTTTTATGAAGACTAGTGCCTCCTCCATTGGGAAGATTTTTACCTCTTTCACTTGCTGATGCTTTCTTGAAGTTGTGATCTTTAGTAATCTGAAAAAAAAAAAACATGATTAACATCAACATCATCTCTACCTACCCAACCTACTTGCCTAACATTTTTTCTTCCTTTGGGTGTACTTTGATTTTCAAACCCTTGACATTTTTATTTTTGAAAACACAAATCAAACTATCTAATTGTACCCTCTTCCAAGAGTTCAGATTAGGCTAATGAACTCTCTTATTCTCTACCTAGTCTACTCATTTGTCAAGATTAAGTTGTTTGAGAAACTTTATTCTCTATCCTACTAACATGAAATTGAAAGCATGGTAAATCAAGATTAGGCAATCTGACTTACCATGAGTTTGGGCATAAGAACAAGCTACACACAAACATTATTTTTCATAAAAGTAAAATAGAAAGATAAGGGTTGTGATCAATCATTTGGTATGCATCCTCATCTTCCTTTTTGGTTCTATTTTGAGCATGTGGAACCATTATCCTTTCATTCCCTAATCTGTCCCTTTTTACAAGTCAAGTTTGAATGATTTAACAAGCTCTCTTTCACTAACTTGTCAACAATAAATTGACAACATGTTCAGACATGATTAGGCTAGATGACTGAACAAGACTTCTTTATGAACAAGTAGTGGCGTTTAGGCTTGCAAAATTTCAGTAAGACAATATTTTTTGGGTATGGGGCTGTACCTCTTCTTTTCATCTGCCCTCTTTTTCATTTTTCTTTGTTTTTTACTTTTTCTCTCTTCTTGGTAAAAACAATCTAAAACTAAAGGTAGAAAGATTCTCAATAGTGCTAAGCTTATTTTCTTGCCTATCTATCCTAATCTAAACTATACATGATATACATTTAGCTGGTGAACTCTATTTTCCAATACATCCAATCAAGTAGATGATTCCATGAGGGATATTAGTTTATCTCTTTAGGTGTGGTGAAAAAATCAAAAGGCCACTCCCACCTCACTTGTGTTTGAACAGTAGTGCCTAAAATGTTCTTGAAATTCTGCATCAAACTTATCTTGACATGTTTTACTCCCTCTTCAAGTGCCTATAACAAATCAGCAAAGGGATCTTGAAACAATACCTGGTTTAGAGGATTTGGGAGATAGGCTTGATCCAAGTCTGCTTCTTCCTTATCTTGGCTGAGCTTAGGACTCCTTTGGGAAAGAAACTCATCCTCTTCCTTATGATCATCTGAAATGGTATACTCATCATATATTTCAATGTATGATCTGATTTAGTGGATTTAATTCTATGTGAAGACCATCATGTTGATGAGCAGGAGAACTTTTAGGTAATAAATATTCTTGAGAAAGAGGTGCAAAAACTCTTATGTTATTGTAAATTTCCAAGCCTTCATCTACAATTTGAATTTCAATGGGACTTGGTCACTGCAAATCTGAAGCTGAAGAAGATTTCTTGTCCCAAATGATTTCATCAACCATTTCAGGAAAAGGTTTTTCACTTACAACTTGCTCACGAAGTTCTTTTTCTTTTCCAATTTCAACATCAAAACTGAAAAACTCTTGATTCCCAATCACATGAAAGTTATTGCTGATGGGGTGATATGAAGTGTGTTGTGTAACCAGCTCCAAAAATAGAAGAAAAGAGATATTAATGCCTTAGAAATAAGCCACTTCGAGGGGGCAACCTCCAATACATTACATAAATGAACAATTCTTGGATGATACAAATGAACAAAACCTCCTTTCTATATATAGGAGTCCATGGGGCCATAATGTAATCCTAGTGGGCCACAATGTAATCCTAGCCGACCTAACAATAATAATTTAAGGGCACAATAATAACAAAATGGCGGTTACAAGGGTACAATAATAACAATAAGGGGGTTACACTAATAACAATAAGGGACTATACTAGTAATATAGGGACCTAACATGCCCCTCTCCTTCAAAAAAGTGTTGTCCTCAACGCTTGAGTAGCTCTGGGTGCTTCTGTATAAAATTCTCATCCTCCCATGTAGAATATTCGGTGGGTAAGTTCTTCCACTTGATGAGATACTCTGAAATTGATCGATTCCGTAGCTGTCGAGTTCTTGTTTCCATGACTGCTTCAGGTTCCAATATTATTTTTCCTTCCTCATCAAGTTCTGGAAATATTGTTTGAACTGGAAGATTTTCACCTATAACCTTCTTTAAGCATGAAACATGGAAAACTGGATGTACTCACGAAGAAGCAGGAAGCTCCAATTTGTATGCCATAGAACCAATATTTTGCAACACCTTGTAAGGACCATAGTACTTTGGTGATAATTTATTATCCTTCTTAGCTTGCTTGAGGGACATTTGTTTGTATGGTTGTAGCCGTAAAAATACCCAGTCTCCTACATCAAAACTTCTCTCATTGCGATGTTGATCTGCCTGTTGTTTCATTCGATTTTGTGCCAAATTCAGGTTATCCTTTAAGAGTTGGAGAACTTCTTGTTGATGCTCGATGTGATCTTCCTCTGCTTGAACCTTCGAATTTTCTCTTAAAGATGATGTGATGGATGGTGGATGATATCCATAAAGTGCCATAAATGGGGTCATTTTTGCTGCAGTATGGAAGGAAATGTTATACCACCATTCAGCGAGAGGTAACCACTTGACCCATTGTGTTTGTTTATCAGATACAAAACAACGAAGATATCCTTCAAAACATTTATTTACTATCTCTGTTTGACCATCAGATTGAGGATGATAAGATGAGCTATGAGCTAATTGAGTACCCAAACAAGAAAATAACTCCATCCAAAAATTTCCCGTAAAAATGGGATCTCTGTCGCTCACAATAACCCTTGGGCTTCCATGTAGCTTTTGAATTCTGTCCATAAATGTAGTAGCAACTGTACTTGCTTTAAATGGATGAGATAATGCACAAATGTGTGCATACTTGGTAATTCTATCAACTACCACCATGATGACACTCTTTCCTTCGGACTTAGGTAAACCTGTGATAAAATCCATTGAAATCTCCTCCCAACGTTGACTTGGAATGGATAAAGGTTGTAGAAGTCCCGGGGTCTTAATTGTCTCAACTTTATTCTGCTGGAAAACCAAACATTCCGTCACAAACTTTTTAATATCAGATTTAAGGCCATCCCAAAAAAATTCTTTCTTCACCCTCTGGTAAGTTTTTAAAAATCCTGAGTGTCCTCCTAAAGGAGAAGTGTACAATTCCAGAAGAATATGTATTGATATTCAATGGATATGAGGAATATCAAATGTATTAAGCTAACCATGGGGGAATATGTATTGACTAGTCCAATTCTTTCCATTCCTATGGGAGGTGCTGATGTTGTACTAGGAGTACAATGGTTACAATCTTTGGGGACGGTAGCTTTTAACTTTCAAGAACTTTTCTTGAAATTTTTTTTCGAAGGAAAGGAAGTCGAGATTACGGGGTATTGAAGGAAGCCGGGAAGGAAGAAGGATAGCTCTAATGTCATGAAAAGGCTACGTGCAAATGTTGTGTAACCAGCTTCAAAAATAGAAGAAAAGAGATATTAACGCCTTATAAATAAGCCACTTCGAGGGGGCAACCTCCAATACATTACATAAATGAACAATTCTTGGATGATACAATTTACAAAACCTCCTTTCTATATATAGGAGTCCATGGGGCCATAATGTAATCCTAGTGGGCCACGATGTAATCCTAGCCGACCTAACAATACTAATTTAAGGGCACAATAATAACAAAATGGGGGTTACAAGGGTTCAATAATAACAATAAGGGGGTTACACTAACAATAATAAGGGACTATACTAGTGGTATAGGGACCTAACAAAGTGGAACAAAAGGGCAGAGATCCTTTACTTACTTCTGAACTTTCAAGGATTTCCTCATTAGTGTCATAGATGGTATGTATTGGCTGACTATTGTTTCCAAGTTGATGAAGTAGATATTCCTCCCACAAACCAATTGTTGATGGCTCTACAAGGTGAGCTTCTGTTTGGAGAACATCATCATCATCAGATTTATAAAAATTTGGAGAATCATAAACATAGATAATCTCACCAATCAAACATATCGGATTATCAGTTTGTTCTTCTTTGAATTGATCTACAAGTTCACTTTCAGATTTATGGTGAATGGCATTAGTAGGAAAATGAACAGAAATGTCTTATTTACATGAAGGTTTAGAGGGTGTCTGTATGTTTAATATCTGATTTATTTCCTTTTCAGTCAAAAGAGGAGGCATTTTTCTCTTTCTTTGGATAGAAGTACAACATTTCTCTTTTTCTTGTGAAGGCTCATTTTGAGGCTGAATTTTTTCTTGAGCCTCACCTAGAAGAGATGGTGAATCATCACTTGTGCCTTCAGATAGATTTTTTGTGTTTTCTTCTATCCCTTGATTGATTTATTCCTCGACGAAATCTTCTTGGCTATCATGATAGATATTTTGAGAATGAAAATCATGAATTGCTGCTAAGAGATCTTCAGGATACAAATTATCTAAATCATCATTGTCTATAAGGTGTTGTATGATATTCTGAAATTGATCACAACAATTTTCAGCTAATGATAGGGATGGACAATACCCTATATAGTGTTTATAAAATATCTTGTGGAAATTCTTTAGAGAAAACAAGATGCCAGGTTCTAGCCATTAATACCAATTTCTTGCCTTACCTTCTAATGTTACCATAAAAATTTTCATGAAGCAGTCCTCGTGCCATTCAACCTTTAACCTCCATATGTGTATATGCAATTTGATGAGATGTAACAACGGTTCATCAACATTTTCATCTTGAAAGATAGGTAGTTTTTTAACCAATTTATTTCAAGCATTTTGTGGGGGAACCCAGGGATGTGATCTCTATTCATTGGGGCATATCTCCTTTGTATCCTTGGATCCATGTTTGTAAATCAGAAAGGGTCACGGAATCTTTTCAACCAGTCTTAGAGTTCTCTACCAGTGGAGTCTTTAGTTCTATTGAGATTTGTGGAGTCGCCAGGTAGAAGGTTTCAACTCTTCTATCCACTATCAACATGATTTGGATTGCTTAATTCATTCCCAGGGGAGTTTATGAGAACTAGTGGGGTCAACAAGGCTACTAAAGAGCACTGGAGTCACCAGGTGGATGATGTTTATTGTTTTAAGGATGTTCTTATTTTCCATAATCAACAACTAAATACCAATCTAAGGATGTTTGTGAGTTTTCTGAGATCTAAGGAATACTTAGTTTGTCACTAACTCAGAAGGTCCCACAGTGATCACCATTATGTTGGTGTGAGTGGTGGGATAAATCCACAAGATAGTACTCTTAAGGGTTTTTTGAAAGATTTAGGGAAGTATAAGTTTGTTTATCACTTAGAGTCCCACCGTGATCGCCATTATGTTAGCTCCGTGTAATCTGCTAGATTGATTGAGATACAAATGGACAGGGGTAACATCAAACCAAGCTTTGGAATCCAAGGACCTAGCCTTCCTGGATTCGGAGAGGGATCTCTCTAGTAGATGCAAATATGTGAACTTGTTTGCTGATTAGGGTTGATTTTAGGCTAGATGTTAAGTGCAGGGTATTTTGATTGTTTTTGGTTGGGTATGATGCTCAGACAGGTTTAGATAGAAAACAAGGAAGTTTTTTAAGTCATTGGGAAATGGAGTCTAACAAGGTCATGATAATTTCATCAATGGTTTTAAGAGTATTTACAGGGAGATTTTAACTTGGTTGGTGGGTCTTTGAGGTTGTGGTGGATGATGAGATGAACATTAAGCTTGAGAATAAAAGCTAGTGAAGGGCAGAATTGAATCCTTAATAACTTTTAGATTAAGGGAGTTAGAAAAATCATAAGCATGGAAAGAGAATCATAGGCATTAGTGAAACCTAATCCATTTGATTTCAAACTGAACACAGATGATTATCCAAGACAAACATTTAAATGAAATTATAGAAAGGAAAGAAACTTATTTAACTTTCATAAATTTCATTATCAAGAGCATAAAACATTTAAGATGCACAAATAACTATAATCATAAAAGGAGAGACAACCATGAACATCTAGGATCACAGCTATGAAAGGTTCTTTGAAACAACCAGCTAAGTAAATGCAAAGAGCATGATTTAAACATAATTCTTTGACAAACCTAGGCAAAGCTGCTTTAAAGAGATGATTCCAAGAACAGAGTATTTCAGTGGAAACAATATGCAGGGCTAACCATAAATCATATTTGACACTAAATAATCTAAACCATTCAAGAAATGGATAAGCTAAGAACTTCTTAGAGAGCGAGAGATGGATTCCCTAACATATCTCAACAGAAGAAAACACTGAGGCAGTGAAGGACAAACAGATTTAAGGTGCCATTAGAAAACATTTCTTAATCTAAATTCTTTGTCCTACTGCAACAGAGCAAGATGGAAAAAATAACGGAAAAATAGAAAAAATAAACAAGATAAAACTTCACCATCAACCAGGCTTATGGATCCTGCAAACAATCCTCCACCATCAGTAAACAAATCAAGGCATGCATGATCTCGAAGACATCAAATTCTCATCAAAGGCTCCAAGAGACTATGTATTGCTTCAGCATAAGTCATCAAAATCCAACTAATACATGAGAGCCTCAGGCTCTATTTATGGAGTAGTTGAGGAGGTGGGAAGCCCTAAGAGGCTTCCAGAAACCCTAATCTAATCATAAATGCCATAAATGTGCTTAATGACCATGCAAGGCCAAAGACACGTAGTTGATAAGAAAATAAATGAAAAACACCAAAAAATAACTCCCCAATCAAATTAGGAGTGATTTGTCCAAGAAAATATTAAAAAAACCTTTTCCATCAATCCGTGTCTTTTTTTGACTTTTTTGGCAAAAGGTTGCTCCTGTGCGTAACACCTTTTTAGCAGAAAATAGGGTCTATTGTAGCTGAATTTTGGACCCCTTCCCGACATCAAATTTGGCCCCGTGATGACTCGTTGGAAATTGTGATGAGTCTAATTTCCAAAAATACTTGATTCGTGCTGAATGGATGCCATTTAACTCCTCAAACATTAGATCTCCCAACAGTGCTCTGTGTGCAACACCTGCTCTGAAAAAGAGGCAGAAAGGTCAAATTTGAGGTGTTTTTTCACCTTTTGAGGGGGAAAAATGCTCCAATTGACCAAAACTTTTGTGGGTAGATTGTTGGTGATGTGAGAAATCCAAAAATATAAACTACAGCAGCTGAGGATTCCCTAATGTTGAACATAACACCTAGGGTGCTGCTCTCCTAGGGGTCAAAATTTGGAAAAAACAAAAGGTTTCCCAATTTGCCTCAAATTTGGTAGGTAGGTGCCTCATGGGTCATTGGAGACCTGTAGAAAATATTGGGCCAAAATACTAAGCCTATCTTTGTCCTTTTCATCATTTGGTGCCGGGCCCTCACTTTGGGCAGTTTTGAGTTTTTTCCTTGCAAAGTTTTTTCTTCGTTCATAGTGCCCAGTTATTCTCCTTTGCAATGTAAGAGGTGCCTCGATCATTGCTTGATACATTTTTGTCTTCATGAATTTCCTCTTCTTCATCTTTTGAACCACTGTATTCACCCTCAATTTCATCTTTTGCATCATTGTTCACAATCTTTGTAGGGTCACTGTGTTGGGCAATGTCTTCACCCTCAACTCTGTCTCACCCTTATTATTTGTTTGCTCTTGGTCTTTAGTTTCTTCCCCCTCTTCCCCTATCTCTTCATCTTTATTTTCTTCATTTATTTCAGAACCTTTGTCATTGTGATTGGGCTCATTGTTATGCTCAAAATCATCTCCTTCTTGGTTGTCTTGGGAACTTTCCTGTTGACAATAATTTTCATTGTTCTTTTCATAATCCCCTTGGCTGTCATCTTGCTCATCATCAACACTCTTTTATGCCCTACTGTCCTTACCATTTTCATCACTTTTATCCGTGATATAATCACTCTCTTGCATTTTTTTCAATGTTTTGAACCTTTGTCTTACTTGCATCTGTCTCTTGATTTTTTGCTATGGCTCGATAGGTCTTTGACATTCATCACTTGTGTGGATCTCTGCTTCAAACATGGTGGCTAGTTCTTTAGCACATAAGGCTTTTTTGAGAACTATTTGAGGGCCTTTGGGTCAAAAGTTTGCAATGAGTGAAGTGAGGGCAAAGTTGTGCAAATGAAGGCAAGATGAAACTCTTCAGGACTGCACTCAATATTTTGAGGTTTGTTTGATGTCACCCAACCTCCTCTTATGTCTTGACTTGTGTAGAAGCTTTGAAGGTGAAAAACCAAAATTTTGGCTTCTTTTAGAAATTTTTAGAGAAATTATACCTGTCCGTAAAATAGGAGAGTAACATATAGGAGTGTAACATGCAGGAGCGTAATAGCCGAGAGCATAACAGGCATGAGCGTAACAGAAAAGAGTGTAACACAGGTGCGTAACAGATTTTGCAGAAGTCATTTGGAGGCCTTCCCGGTCTCAGAATGAGTTCTGTGATAGCTCTTTGGAAAGCTTGTTGAATCGAATTTCCAAATATGTAATTTTTTTCCTGTTTGGAGTTGATTTACCTCATCAGAAGTTGATTCTTCCAGGACTGGTCAAAAAAGTGTTGAATGATAGTGTTGAAATTCAGAGTACTGTTGCAGACAACTTTTGGAGGCCTTCCTTAGCTCCACATTGAGTTCATGATAGCTCCTTGGAAATATATTCAAGTCTAGTTGTCCTATGATCCATCAAGAAAGTAATTTGCACACTCCAAATATGAGAAAATTTGATTTTCCCAAGGTTACTCCAGCAGTGCAGAAATTCTCCCATGATACTTGTATTTTTGACATTGCTCCCAAACTATGATACCTGTGAAAAAAATGAAGGAGGTTTTTTTTAATGGAACTATTATGGAAAAAAATGTCTCTTACGTTTGCCAAATTCATCTCTGTTTGACCAAAAACACATTTTTGAGCAAAACTGGCCCTAGGTGTGACACATGCCTTGTTTCTTGGAATGAATTCTTTGTAAAATGATGGAGACATGATTCTTATGAGCTGATACAGAAGTATGCTTGCTGACATGGTCTATCAAATTAATAATTTTCTCTTGTGCCTCCTTTTCATATCCAACCCTAGCTTAGTTGGAAGAGGAAATTAGGGTTTGTCGTGGGGATTTAGGACCACCTTGCAGACGGAGTGGAATGAAGGGGTTAATGGTTCTCTAAATTCTTGGGGAAATTTTGGGGTATAGGGATAGATGTTAGGGAGTAGGGGAAAGTGGAATTTCAAGAATTGAGTGAGGGGAAGGGGTCAAAAAGGTCAAAAAATAGGCCTAGTCTCAAAAAGGTGTCAAAATGGGGTAATAGACTAGGTTTTGTTGAAAAATGATGATTTTGAGGGATAGGAGTGATGGGGTGTGTTTTTGAAGGTATATTAAGGATAGGAGGAGGTGTAAGAGCATCAAGATACAAGCCTTGTTGATGTTTAACCATGGAGGTCATGAAGCCAAGAAAAATGCCCTTGAAAACCCTAGATGGACAATGGAGGAGTTTAGGCAAAACAAAAATAGAGGGCTGAGGCCAAAGGTGACGAAACATTGTGATAATGAGTGACATGAGACCATTATGGGTCTTCTGGGATGGGTGATCTAAGCTTGACACTACAGAATGATGAAATAGTGGAAATTTATCCTAATGGTAATGAAGGCCCTGAGATTTCTAGAACTCACAATGTTCATGAGCTTTGTTTCTAGAAATCTAGAACTGATACTTAGTCAACTTTAGAAAGTGAAAATTATGGATGACTAATAGTGTCAGTGTAATAGGGTTTCTAGTAGAGCAGCAATTATGTAGTGTTCTTAGTGAGACGACTTGACAGTCACTCTAGCCATGTCTGTTGACTTGAGTGTTGTTATTTTTTAGCACTGTTGTACTTGTATTCCACCTCTTGATTAATAAAATGGCTCAGTTGTTCTGTCTATTTTTATGGTGTTTACAGTTTATTTCCATATTTATGTAGTTTCAAGTTATTTTGTTTTGTATTACTATTTTTATCACCAAATTGATCCTGATAGGCTACTCATCAATCAAATTAATGTAACTCTTTCAAACCACTTTTAACTGAAGATTAACCTCTTCAGTTTGAGAGGGCTCTCTCAAAGGAGACTTATGATTTTCAATGTAAATACTATTATATGGCTAACTCTATGAACTGTGGCTTTATTTTGATTGATTGCAGGTTGAAAAATGACTGGGCTATGGGTTCAATATCAGTAAACTCAATGATAGTAATTCTTCTAATGGAAGCTGAGGCAAATAGAGGTTTCAATAACAGATGGAGCATACATACAACATAGGAAAAACACAACAATTTAACCTCTAAAGTAAGTCAGAGCATGTCACCATGAGTTTTGAGTAATTAGAGATAAAATTCACTACAGATGATTAAACATGAAATATATGGAGTAGAAAAAACATTGAACATCTGATTCGAATCCCAGGTCTGGAAGTAAAATGTCATTGTATATTACTGAAACTGAAAAAAATTACAGAGTAGCAATTTGGTGCAATAATCTCCAACCCTTTGGTATTCAATGTTCTGTATATATGTAGAATTATTTACATTGCAAATGATCTGCCTAGCTAGCTAGATCTTCGAGCTATAACTTTGACACCTAACATAACTCAAAACTACTTTCTTGGAATAGAAAAGACAGTTAACCTTTAAAGACTTACATTCCTAATAGGACTCTACTTCATATTTATTACATTCAATTTTTTCAATAGTGAGACAGTTATATGATAAGGCTCACATGCTCGAGAAACATTCACCATCACTAACATATGTAATGTACCTCCTAAATTTAAGAAACGTAGTCCTACTTTTGAGGAAAAGATAAAATCCACTTTAATCTTGGTCTTCATGCTGAGCTGGATGAGTGACACTCATGTCGAGTTGTGAGTCTATGCTGGGATGGCCCATTGACAGGTTGGATGTATGCATATGGCTGACTCATCCTCTATGTGTTGTTTGAACCTCCAAAAATTCTCCAAAAACCTTTCTCTACAAAACGTTGCAGTTTAGGCAGTTTCGTAGCGTGGTTTTGTAGCGAATAGATTTTTGTCTTTTCACCCATATCTTTGCCACCTTTGCTGGTCAAAAACCTTTGTTATGAAAAAATTTCTAAAAAAAAACCAACCTACCTCCTTAATCCTTCATAAAATTTGTTTTAAAGGAAAAATAACATCTTCAGAAATTTCGTAGCATTTTTCGGCCTTCAAGCCTGGAGCACGCTACGAAACTGCCTAATAAACCAGAATTTGCAGATTTTGTGATTTTCTTCAAAATTTGATCTTCTTAGCCAAGATTTAGGTTCTTTGCAAGCTATTAACCTCATAAAAAATATTTCAACTCAATTCTTCCGTCTTTAGGAGTTTCATCTTCATTCACGATAGGTTGACCTATAGGTTCTTCAACCACTTTTATTCTCAGCCCTTTCTTTTCTAGCTCATGTTGAATCATGTCCAGTTGCTCTTGAAGGCCTTCCACTTGATATTTTAATGATCTATTTTCAGCTTGCAAGTGTAAGTTCATCTTCTAGGTATGTTTTACCACAAGTCTTAAGGGTTGAGTCCTTTTTAGCAGTCTTTTGGCATTATCCATATATTTTAAAACACTTGAGATTTGACTGTCCCATATTTTTGTCATCTGGTCAAATTAAACCTTTTCATACCTATGCTTCTCTACCTCTATCTTCAACTCAAATATTTATTCACCTGCTGTCTTCAGTTGTTCTTTGAGGAGTTATGTTTCTGATTTTTCAATTATATTATATTTTCCCTTTCTCTGTCTAATGACAACTTCTTCTTTTGTTGCTAGAGATAAATCTATGATGCTCACTGGCTGCATAGCTTCACTGAATTTTATCTATCCCTTTCCTCTCCATGGCCTTCTTTGCAAACTTGTTCATTGGCTTCCTTCACTGAAATATAAAACCAACATCTTCTCCCGCAAAATCCAATTTCTTGATAGTCTTACCTTTCTTCAATTTCCTTACATCATCTTCAATGTGTTCTGCTTGCACTATTGGAGACTCCTCAATATCTATTGCATGACGTATATCTTATATATTTCCTTTGGCCAATTTCTAACTTCTGATTATCCTCTTATTGCCTTGTTTGCTACTCTTATATTTCTGTTTTTCAAGTGTTGGCTAAGGGATATCAATTTCTTGCAGAGGTTCTGCTCCTATGTCCATTGGTTCTACATGGGACTGTCTTCTTTCTTTTTCAACCTCTTCTATTGCAGCTGGTGATGTAGTAGTTCTATGTTTTAATATTTCCTTTTTCTATTTCATAGCCACTCATAAACAAAAATGAATTCCAATATCTGTTTAACCTCTTCAACTCTTCCAACACTTACAATTTTATCAGACCATAGTGAAATAATGATGTCTCATAGCCTTCTGATTTGACTTGAACTCTATCTAACATCTTTCCCAAACTCCTGTACAAGAAGAAAGGTAAGTTGAGTGATTTCTTACCTACAAAGTGTAGAAGGAGTCTGATATGGTAAGAGTAAACCATGTGGAATCTTCCCTCGCAGGTGAAATATTTTTGGATCACCAGCAACATATTTTCATAATTTTCCTTGATATAACTCTTGGGGATGTCATTGGTCAAATCAACTCCTCTGTGATCCTGCTTGAGAAACTCCTCACAACCCTGCATTGTAAACTTTGTGCCTTTAAACCATTATTCACCACCTCTATGGATTTTTGTAGCTTGTGATATGCTCTTTGGTGATACCATGAGATTCAGAATCCCAACTTTTGACTTTTTCCCTGTAAAATTGGTGTCAAAGTCCTTTGAAACCTGTCCATGGAAACCCTTCAACTTATGGCAGAATGTAGGCAACCCGTCCTCCTGAAAACTTCCATAGCAGTAGGGTCTTCATTAAACAATTTCAAACCCATGGGTTCATACCTTAGACAATGGCCACCCTTGTTTGTTTTATTTTTTGAAGCCATGGATGCTTTATAGTCTTTGTTGCCTCGTTTGTTGGTGATACCTGCAGAACTAGATTTGACAAAAACCTACTAGGTGGATGAAGAAGCTCTCCAAGAATTGATTCACATGCAAGGATTACTCATTAATATGACAAAGGGTAGCTTGGGACAAATTTTGAAAGGTTATTTGACAGCTCTGTTTTGGAAATATCACATGCAACCATAAAAGAACATGATTACAGCCAATAAAACTATGCACATTTGAAAATCATCATAACGACCTTTAAAGACCTTAACATGTCCTTGTCTTATCCTAGGCTGACACCTCACACCTCTCTAACACCTTTTCTTGAAAAAGCCCAATTTTGTAGCGACGATAGTTTGGTTGCTGAAAAATTTGTTATGGAACTGTTAGACAGTCTCATAGTGAAATTTATTGATTTCATTTGTAATTCACTATGAAATTCTGAAAAACTAACAGGTGTAAAATTTTTAAATTAAATTCATGGGAATGGAAACTAATATGATGTGAGGTTGATTTGACTGAAGTGACATGGCTAGAGGTTGGATTTAAACTTAAGGTGTTTGGACGCTAATATGTTATTATTATTATCACTTTTTAACACCTATTTCATCCATTTCTACTCTTATTTATCATGTCATTTATCATAATTTATCATATAATTCCATTTTATAATTATTTATGCTCTTATGGATAAATATTGTTTCCTCTCCTTTATTTTTAATAAATTGATGATTATTATGAATGATTTTATCAATGATGGTTTATTAATATATTTTGTAACATCACTCACCATTTTAGCCTCCAAGACATTTTCCATATTGTAGATTTGATCTCCAATTCATCATCAAATATTCCAACTCATAAATTCACTGGAATAAGAAGTGTTAGTTTTGCGTTGGACATTCTGGGAAAATGAAGAAGAAACTCAAAAATCCGAAACGTGGGTTTTGTCCAGAATGGACCGAATTAAATTAATGAAAGAATGGTTTTCCCAAATTCAGCCTGTGTTAAGAGAAACGGAAAGTTATCTCACGATAATTTTCTCAGATTCACTGTTGCAGCCATTTTCCAAATGATGTCAATTGTAATACCAAATTTGACTTGTTCCTATTGAATGATTGATGGAAATATATTTTCTTACTGATCAAGTTGTTGGGAAAAATCCAATTTTGTTATGAAGGATCACATTTACTATTTAATTTCTCCTCTTTCTGATTATAAAAGGAGATCACGTATTGCCATTAGGGAGAGATTTCCTGTTGTAATTTTCAGAATTGTTCATCGAATCTTGTTAATTAAAATAGAGTACGATTTCTTGTAAACTCTGCTACATATGATCAATAAATAATTTGTGTTGTTGCTCATTCAATTATTCTGAAGTAACTTAGCAGTGCTCACTTGCGGCTAAGGGCCTAACCTCTGGTGGAGTTCACTGTGTCTTTGTATTATATTTCTGATTATTGCAGTGTGAGAGTGATTTGATTTAATATTTATTTCTTTTAATCACATTTCTTTACAGTTTCCTGTTTTATAGCTTGTTTTTTCAATATTCCATGAATTCATTTTATTACATAAGCTGTGACTGAACCGCATTGTTGTTCCTTTCCACCATAACAAGATTACTATTCTTTACAACTTACATTGTTATGCTATTCAGTTCTATTCAATATCCTTGTTGTTCATTCCAGATTTTGTTGTTCATCTCTATCAAACAACTTTTTTGTTCATTTCCATTAGATAGAATTTGTTGTTCATTTTCGATTGTTGTTCATTTCCATTTGTTGTTATTTTCTAGTAAATAGATTTGTTGTTCATTTATGTTAACTAGTTTACTGTTTATTTCTTTTTGTAAGAGTTTGGTTTTGCTTTTGAATTTTTTACAAAGAGCTTGCTTAGTTTATTTTCGTTAGCAACATTATTAATTTAGCTTAGTTATCATTTCCATTTAATTGCTTTGGTGTGGAGTGTAAGATCAACAACTGTAAAGGACATTGGCTATTACTGTCTAAGTTCTCAGATTGAGGATCTTGTTTATGTTTGATTTCATTTACATCAGTTGCCAGAGGAAAGAGTTATTACTACTGCATCCTTAACTGATGATTGTTGAGTGAGTGATTGGATTTTAGAGCATTTAGTTTCATGTAATTGTAATTATATTTCATTTTCAAGCATCTGTTTACTTTTTTATTTGAAAGATCTATACTAAATTTTAAGAAACACTACTCTCTAGGATTATAACATGCACATACTCTGTACACTCTTGAAATAAGAGGACTCTCCCGAGTTGATAATTAATGTGAGATAAATAGGAGTTTTGAAAGGCACCTTTTAGCACCCAACATTTTGGCGCGGTTTCCAGGGAGAGTGTTTCCATTTCACAGAGAGTGATGTATGTTTGATGTTTATCTACTGTGAAAGAATTGGGTATTAAAAATGGAAGGTAAGAACCTTCATAACGAGCAAGTAAAATTCTTTCTCCTCCACCTGCTTTTCAGCAGAATTCCTAGGAATTTAAGGTAGAGATGAACATTTGTATTTTAGAGGTAGATATTTTGAAAAAAATCTTGTAATTCCACTCGAGTGGTGATGTAAGCACCACCCATTTCACTAACCAATTGATGGGAACATTGGAAGGAGGATCCTTAAATAAACACATGAAAAACATCTTCTATTATGGTAAGAAATGGCTCACATTGCAACTTTTGAATTCCCTATCAAAGATCTAGAAGGAGTGACACAAAAGCATATAATTCCCCCATTGTCTCTACCAAATTTTCATGGTTTGAAAAATGAAGATCCAGATACATTCTTATTTGAGTTTGAATTATTTTGTAGAGGATATGATTATTGTACTAATGATCAAAGGTTGAATGTGTTTCCTCTTACTCTAAAAGGAACAACTCTTTGATGGTTCATGAGCCTAGGTGGGAACTGCATCGAAACATGGGAGGACATGAAGAACATATTCTTGAAGAAGTACCAAGAATACTGCAAATCTAATGAAGATATTTTCGGTATGATACAAGGGGAAGATGAAAGCTTGGAGGACTATGTAGAGCGATTTCAATATAACCTTCAAAAATCAAAGCATAAGCATTTGGAAAAAGAGATCTTGAAAACACTCCTTCTTAAAGGAATCAAAGATAATTTTTTAGAACTCTTAAATCTGATAGGAAAAGGTGATGTTTTTTAGTTATCATATGATGATGTTTGTGATTTGTGCATAAGGTATTCAAGAGGAATTTCCAAGGCTGGTAATAATTCTAGAGAATTTTCTTCTTTCTTTTCCAAATTTACTACAAGAACAAGAGACATAAGAGCTTAAATCAATGTTTTATTTGAAAATTTTAGATATGATTTTATTATCTCTCTAAATTCACAATTGGATGTTTTACAGGTTTAGAAAAATCAAGAATTTGATGAAGTTTTTTGTCCTCATTACCGAAAGGAGCATCCCATAGATAGTTGTCTTCCTTATCTAGGATGGAAGTAGCATATCAAAGATATGGGGAAGCTACAAAAAGGTCAAAACCATAGAAATCATGGCCTACAGGTATGGTTCAAAACACTTCCTCTCCATTCTCTTACTTGCATAATCCATTATGGAATACTCATATGTTAGGGCAGCCATGCCAATCTCAATATAACTACCACCAATCTTGTCTACAAGTTTGGCATGGTTCATCTTATGATTGCATGAATACTCTCCCTCATCTTATAACACAAACACATCTTCCAGCACTTCCACAACATCTTGCTTACCCATCAAAATCATCCATTCAAACTAATCAACTACATCATCAAAATTCTCCATTCCCTACACAATTTCCTGTTCAACTCATTACACACCCTCACCATAATAAATCAGTACAACATGCTTACAGTTTTGAACTGAAAAATTTACCCACCCTTCCCACCCATTCTATCTCATATGCACCACTGGAGAAAACTTATACTGAGATTC
Organism: Pinus albicaulis; assembly: GCA_034641835.2. NCBI lineage: Eukaryota > Viridiplantae > Streptophyta > Pinopsida > Pinales > Pinaceae > Pinus > Pinus albicaulis. The sequence goes on along the minus strand of CM076572.1, from coordinate 503,019,966 downwards.
AGAATGTATCAAATCCAAAAATTGTAGAAGTTATGAAAGAAAATTAGGTTTCTCCTAGCCTGCATCAACAAGCCGTTTTAAACACTCGAGAACTTCATGATATGAAAGCTATGGGAAATCAAGAAAGTAAGGGATACATTGAATATTGGTTTCACTCCATTTTTTGCAGTATCACTCCATGCTCCAACAATTTTTGGCACCATCTTTTCAAGGGAAGTTAGCTTCTCATACCCTAATTTTTATTAAGATGCATTTTTCAAATTTGGGTATGTACATACTTGAAGCCTTATTTCGAAAATGGTTACACTGGAAATAATCTTATACGTAATCATATTCATTTTCCAAATCAGAGTAGGCTAGTGAAAAAATAAAATAAATAAGGAAATAAAATAAACACATTTTATTTTATTTTATTTTTGTAACAATAGTTGTTTTTGTTGCAACATGTTGTGGAAATCAACATTGATGACAAATATTTTAATTTATTTGTGTATGTAGATGAATTATATTGAAAATAAAAATTCTACAAACACTTATATTAATTTTTTTCACCAATATGGAAAATTTTCTTGAATATCATATTTTTTTTGCTTGCAGGCTTGATGAAATTTCTGAAAACAGAGTTGGGACAGTCATGTTTTGAGGGACAAAAAGTGAATATTTTTAAAATATTTTTTCATAATTAGTATCCCTTGATGTATAATTTGCAACCCAATTTGAATCACTCAATTTGGATTTGAACGAAAAACTTATAACCAAAACATTGACAGGGCGTTTGGTAGGCAGCTTAGGAACATAATTGGGATAGTCAGTTTTTGGAGGCCTCAATAACTATATTTTTAAAACTTGTTTCTATGGTATATTAATCCATGAATTTATTTTACAACGAAATTTGAATAACTCAATTTCGATATCATATGAGGAATTTATGATCAAAATACTGACTGCTTATCATAAATCAGCACTCTTCAAACTCTGTCTTCTCGGCTGTTCACTAGCATATTTGACCCATCAATTCTTATTGTCTTCAAAATATGTTTATATTGGAGATAAATAAATCAATATAATTTCATTTCCAATTTTAATCATCTTAATCCGTCATCAAATGAATAATTTATGCTTGAAATATCAACTGTTGGTCTAAGCTGGAAAATCGAAAATGACTCTATTATGCAGGTTGTTCTAAGCAAATTTAACATAACATTACATGAAATTTTTAAAACCCATTTCTATTAAAGACATATCTCTGAATTCACTTTCATTTGGATTTGAAATAACTCAAATCAGATGAAAAACAAAGAATTTATAATTGAAACACTGCTGGTTAGTATGATTGGCCATTACTCTCCCGCAAGCAATAAATTAATTTTGTCCGTGGATTTGTTTTACAGAGTAACTACTTGTTAGTTTTTTTACATAATTCTTGGATTAGAGGAGGCCGATCATCTCTCTTTCTCCATGATTTAATTTTTTATTGCAGGTAGACACTCCTTTTTTTGCAGGTTTTAGCAGAACAAAGAAGGTCAATTTATGGACGAGTGATTCTTGAAAGAAATTTTAGTGAAACAAAGGCATTTCATCCTGTTCATTACCTAATAGATTCATAATAGAAGAAATAAAAAATTGTTTCCATTTGAAGATTCATGTCACTGCTGCTAAAACATTTTTCAAAAAGATCATTTTTTTCTATTAATAGATTGATATTCCCTTAGGAAATAACATCATAGTTGTTGTAACTTAATAAAGTGTTGTTTCTTTTATGATTTCTTTTATGTTTTTATGTTTCAGGAGTTAATCCCTTCAAATTTTAATTTCCACTCCATTGGAAATTGAACAATAAGGACCCCACCATGCAATTTTCAGAAGGAAATTCTTCGGAAGCATCAATTCTATAAAAAAATTGTACATAAATTTTCCTTTCTAATTGATTGGATTTGCTTGACAATAGATTGTACATTATTTTTGTTCTTTCCTCTATTTTTTTCCTTTGCTGTTCCCTACAACAATTTATGCATGCATTTTCTTTGTTGTTCCCTATAGGGAACAACACCTTTTTGTGTGCCTTTATTTTTCATGTTGTTCCTGTCAAGGAACCGCAGTCGTCCCTCTTAAGGAACATCAATCTTGCGTGCTTATATTTTTTTATTGTTCCTTTTAAGGAACGTCAGCCATTCCTCTTAAGAAACATCATGTTTGTGTGTTTCTTTTTGTTGTTCCTTTCAAAAGGAACAACATTTCCGTTGATTATTTTTGTTGTTTCTTTCAAAAGGAACAACAGTTTTGTTGTTCCTTTCAAAAGGAACATCACTTTTTTTGCGTGTTTTTGTTGTTCCTTTCAAAAGGAACAATAGTTTTGTTGTTCCTTTCAAAAGGAACAACACTTTGGTCGCGTGTTTTTGCTGTTCCTTTCCGAAGGAACAACAATTTTTGCCGCTTGTTTTTTCTGTTCCTTTCCAAAGTAACAACAGCTTTTGCCGCCTGTTTTTGCTCTTCCTTTCCAAAGGAATAGCATTTTTCCCACTTGTTTTTGTTGTTCCTTTCAAAGGAACAACAAGTTTTTTTTCCGACTGTTTTTGTTGTCCCTTTTCAAAGGAACAACATTCCTGCAGATTGTTTTTGTTGTTCCTTTCAAAAGGAACAACATTATTTTCCAATTGTTTCTGTTGTTCCTTTCAAAAGGAACATCCTTTTCACAGATTGTTTTTGTTGTTCCTCTTAAGGAACAAAAATTGTTCCATCTAAGGAAGAACACTTTTTGAGTGCATTTTTCTTGTTTTAGAACAACATTTTGAAGATTTTTGTGAATTTTTCATGACTCTTTTAAAGGAAAACATACAATTTATACAAGGACACAAAAATTAAAGGTTACTGGAGTCAACAAATCAAGAGAAATTGTAATTTTTAAGAAATTTTTTTGTAGTGATAAGAAAAGGAAAGGACACAACCATCTATATCACTTTGTTGTCTTTATTTTCACTAAAATTAATATGATCGGTTATCTTTGTCATGTTGGTTCTTCCCTAAATCTTCCTAACTCTCTTTGATTTTTATTTATTGAATAAGAATAATGACATACCTTCTCTATTGAGATGTTAATACTTCTTCCACCATCCCTACTCTTAAAGAGTGTTGATCCATCCTCTATACATAAATAGGGAAGTGCTACATGAAAAAAGAAAAAAAAAATATCTATATGATTACTAACAATTCTATGATATGGCAGATGGAGGATAGGGGGTCTCATAAAGAGCCAACCTACCATGATCATAAGGAAGCAGTGAAGTGGAATTCCCATTATGGTCACCACACCAGGGATATGATCCAATGGAAAACTCATAAAAATAAAAAGTCCTTGGAATAGGAGGTCTCATCACGAGCCAACCTACCCACCTTTCACTCCTTCCTGGTGAATGGCATTGTGATTCATCTTGTTCCCAAGCCATCACAGTGGCCTCCATCATGACATCACACAGCACTTCCTTAGGCATAAATAAAGTATAATGGTTCCAAGGGTGAGAAAGCAACTTTGTCAAGGTTATAGACACCTGATGCTATTGGAGTCATATTTTTCAAAAATCAATAGTAATGATAAACCCTTTTCTTATATCTTTATCTAATATCAAATGAGAGTATACTCCTAAACCCTTTGTTCATAACCTCTTATGCATGAAATTTATTTATAAATTGATCATGAGGGTTTATGTGGATAACGACCACATAAGTACTTTTTTCACATCAACTGTCCTTTTCCATTATTTTCGAATCATTACATAAACATTTCCATATCTACTCATGATTTCAAAATATGCATTGATTTCAGTAATGTGATAATTTGTTGATCATATCATACGTATGTATGCCTTCCATGTTGTACAATTGTTGCGCAATATGCTGCTCTTCTATTTTCCGGTCGAGGGCGACCTATCATCTTTCAGGGGGGGCACAGATGCCTTTTAAATATGCATGCATGTTGGTCGAATCCCATTTTTCATACTACATTTCTACAGAAGTTTTTCTGATTGAAATTTTGGCATACATCTTATCTATTTCTCTTCAAAATTAACACTGTGGATTCAAGAAAATTGCATGCAGAATCATGATTTGTTTACAGGAGAACAACAAGTATGGGGGGTGGGGAATTCTATTCGCAGCAAAACCACACTATTTCAACTAACAGCAAAGGCTCGCACAACTTGCGAACACACACAAGTCTTTAGACATGATGTGCTTGAATGGCTTCCACCTTTTGCATCACTTTTAGTATCTGCTCAGCCTACATCAGCTTCAATAAATGCTAGTCCCTACATGTCATTCCACATTTTTTTTGGAGGTAACACTTGAGGTAAAATAGCATAATTTTCTAATTTATTATGAATTTAGGATAATTTCATGAAAATCCATTGAGCATTATTTATCATCATTCATTCCACATCTTTACCACTTCCCATTTTTCAGAGACATATCATCTTTCTGTTTGGAGGAGTGTTTCTTTCCTTCATTTATTTCTTATGACCATGTTAGTAATATTTTTTATCATCCATTGATATTCTTATTCATTCTCAACACCTCCCTTATTCCATGTTGCTTTACACCAAGCATAGATTTCAACATATTGTAGCAACCACCTCTCTTTGTTTTCTAGCATTGCATAAGGACATGCTAATTCTTCAGTTTGGGGGAGGAATTGCTACACATGATGGATGTTTTCTACTTTATTTCTCATTTAAGGCATACAATTTCATTTTATACTGTGCAGAAATTGATTTCCATATATCTTTAAAACTATGAACTGAATTCTTGTGATTTCTAGATAACAAATAGGTATCATTAAAATACACAAACCTAGATAATTTCATGCTAAATTAATTCATAAAATTTCAAAAATTATGCACTATTACCTACAGCCATTTTGTTTATATCTCATGATCTGTGCATCAAAATGATCTGATTTTTGAGAAAATGGTTAATGAAGTTTGCTATTACTTATATCGGATTTTTCTGCAACTTCATATTAATATAGTTGAACGTCAATTGTAAAAATTGTTACGCCTTCATCAAGATTGTTAAAATTGAATATTCATTTTTTGAGAAAAAAATCATTTGTTCCATCCATTTCATGAGTTGGGATGAACATTCTTTTTTTTTTTTTGCTTGGTTAACACATGGGTTTTGTCTTTGGGTTGCATGAGGACATGCAATATATTCAGTTTTGGGTTGCATGAGGACATGAAATATATTCAGTTTGGGGGTGTGTTGGACCGTTAATATATTTTTATTAATATCACTTTTTAACACCTATTTCATCCATTTCTACTCTTCTTTATTATGTCATTTATCATAACTTATCATATAATTCCATTTTATAATTATTTTTGCTCTTATGGATAAATATTATTTCCTCTCCTTTATTTTTAATAAATTGATGATTATTATGCATGATTTTATCAATGATGGTTTATTAATATATTTTGTAACATTCCTCACCATTTTAGCCTCCAAGAAATTTTCCAGATTGCAGATTTGATCTCTAGCTCATCATCAAATATTCCAACTTAGAAATTCGCTGGAATAAGAAGTGTCAATTTTGCGTTGGACATTCTGGGAAAATGGAGAAGAATATAGAAAATTTGAAACATGGGTTTTGTCTAGAACGGATCGAACTAAATTTTTCAAAGAATGGTTTGCCCAACTTTGGCCCGTATTAAGAGAAACGGAGGGTTCTCTGAGGATAATTATACCAGATTCACTGTTGCGGCCATTTTCCAATTGATGTCAATTGCAATACCAAATTCGACTTGTTCCTGTTGAATGATTGATGGAAATATATTTTCTTGTTGATCAATTTGTTGGGAACAATCCAATCTTGTTATGAAGGATCACATTTACTATTTACTTTCTCCTCTTTTTGATTATAAAAGGAAAGCATGTATTTCCATTAGGGAGAGATTTCTTGTTGTAATTTTCAAAATTGTTCATCGACTCTTGTTAATTAAAACAGAGTACGATTCCTTGTAAAATCTGCTACATATGATAAATAAATAAGTTGCATTGTTGCTCATTCGATTATTCTGAAGTAACTTAGCAGTGCTCATTGGCGGCTAAGGGCCGGCCTCTGGTGGAGTTCACTGCGTCTTTGTATTATATTTCTGATTCTTGCAACGTGAGAGTGATTTGATTTAATATTTATTTCTTTTAATTGCATTGCTTTACAGTTTCCTATTTTATAGCTTGTTGTTTCAATATTCCATGAATTCATTTTTTTACATAAGCTATGATTGAACCGCATTGATGTTCCTTTCCACCATAACAAGATTACTATTCTTTGCAACTTACATTGTTATGATGTTCATTTCTATTCAATAGCCTTGTTGTTCATTCCAAATTTTTTTGTTCATCTCTATCAAATAGCTTTGTTGTTCATTTCCACTAGATAGAATTCATTTTTCATTTCCGATTGCTGTTCATTTCCATTTGTTGTTCTTTTCTAGTAAATATATTTGTTGTTCATTTCTGTTAACTAGTTTACTGTTTATTCCTTTTTGCAAGTATTTCGTTTTGATTTTGAATGTATTACAGAGAGCTTGCTTAGTTTATTTTCATTGGGAGCATCAGTAATTTAGCTCTGTTATCATTTCCATTTAATTGCTTTGGTGTGGAGTGTAAGATCAACAACTGTAAAGGACATTGGCTATTATTGTCTAAGTTCTCAGATTGAGGATCTTGTTTATGTTTGATTTCATTTACATCAGTTGCCAGAGGAAATATTTATTACTACTGCATCCTTGATTGATGATTTCTGAGTGAGTGATTGGATTTTAGAGAATTTAGTTTCATGTCATTGTAATTAGATTTTATTTTCAAGCATCTGTTTACTCTTGTATTTGAAAGATCTATACTACATTTTAAGAAACATTACTCTCTGGGATTATAGCGTGCACATACCATGTACACTCTTGAAATAAGAGGACTTACCCAGGTTCATAATTAATGTGGAATAAATAGGAGTTTTAAAAGGCACCTTTTAGCACCCAACATAAGGTAGACTTCTTCAAATGAAAAAAAAATTCAGACATTTCATAAAAATGACTTAGGCGATCTTATCAATTTTGGTGAATGAAGAGCATGACCCCATCAATGAATTTTTTAAAACTCAATGAGTGATAATAACTATATTTTCTTATTTTGGGATATTATAGAAACTAGGCAATTTCGTAGCGAGATCTAGGCTTGAGGTTGAGTTTTCGCTACGAACTTGTTGTAGAATTATTTAAGGAAAAACTACCTAAAAAATATCACATCAGGGGTAACTGGAGGCATGAATTTACCTTATCAAACCCAATTAAGATCCTCCCATAGGCATAATATTCAAAAAAATTGTGGAAGGTGGTGTTACAAATATGCTATGAAAATTACTCTATGAAACTTCCTACATGCTCTATTTTTCCAGCGTTCTAAATTTTCAGTATTTTTGAGGCATTCAATGAATTTTAGGAAGGATATGATTCATCAAAAGGGATTATGAAATGTCATTGGGACATATTTTGATGAAGAAAATTAAGAAATACACTTCACGTGATTGACATGGCTGACATCACATCACTTTTTCCACCTCAGCAATAGACAACTCATCATCAAATTTGGTATATGAAGACCTAAAATATAGTATAACAGTTTTCCACCTAAACATGGTAGTTTGGTTGTATTCATCATTAGCATGGGTTATTAAAATTTTTTGTTGATGCAGTTAAAAGTTATAGAGTCCTTCTTGACTACAAACTCCCTCAAACATAATATCTCTATTTTTTCTCAATGTAATGGAATCCTTTTTAGATTAGATCTCTAGATTAGGTTTGAGAGTATAGCCCAGGTGGAAGAAATATGTAAAATAGTTCTCACTCTATAAGTGATAGGTTTTTAGAATTATATGGGTTTGATGGATGTAAATGAATAGGCTACTATGTAATTTTATTTGACTTAGTTAATACATAGTTGCAGAAGTGTTTGTTTAGACCTGAGATTCATATTGATATTTTATGTGTTTGACATTTGTATTTTGAATATTGATTCAGTTTTCTTATACATGATTACTTGGAATTCAGAAAATCTTATGCTCCAAATTCCTTTATGTATTATGTTAGTTTTCAGAGTTATTTTAAAAGCTCGTGTGGCATGGTTTCCATGAATAATACTCATTTGTAATAAAATTTCCATGTTGAATCCATGTCCAATGGTAGCCCTCAGTCATCTTCGACCTCCCAAAATAATCTAAAAACATATAAGAGTTAGCCATGTTCATTATAAGCTTGTTCCTTGAATATCTTACTTTTTTCTTGAGAGAGCCCTGTCTGGTTGGAAGGGCTAACTTGCAACCCCATGTGGTTTGAAATAGTTACCTCAAATTGTCTATTGAACATCACTATTAGTTCTAGTTTGGTGATAAAATATTGAACCAAAAATTCCCAAAGTTCGCGACATTGTCAGATAACTGATCGAAAGAGGAATTTCAGATTTCAAAAGAGTTCCACTCAAAATATTTAGCTTTCTCTGGTATTCCAATTCACTATTTCTTAAATTTTCAAAATGAGAAATCTCAAAGGGGAGGTAAAATTGCAAACTGAAAACCCTATGGCTCTTGTGATACCAAATGTAGATGAATTTCCATTAGTTGAATTATAATTTAAAATTGTAGAAACTAAATGTGAGTTCGACCTCTATGAGCTACATAATTGGGCTTTCCAAAATTTTGAAGATTCTAGTGATGAATTTAATTTTTTGGAATCCATGCTACCAAAGTTTATTTTTCCACAAACTCACAATCTTTCTAAATTTGTCACTTGGTGTGAAATTAGATACTTACCCAGTAAAAAAGAAATTGTAGCTTGCAATGGCGAAACCATATTTTACATTACCCCAAAGCCTATCCTCCAAGCTCTAAATATAAGTGCTCCTAGTTCCCTACATGTATTCTCAACTGATTCCTTAATGGAAATTTACCAAAAACTCAATTTCCAACAAAGAGCTTTCATTTTCAGGTCTTTATTACTAAAAGGGTTGGAATTTCCTCAACGGATTCCACCTTAACCCTCATCCATGTTCCCAAAAATGTCCAAGAAAATTATTTCTATGATTTATTGTCTATCACGTTATCAAAGTGATGAATGGGTTGATGAGGTTATTTTAGGGTTCTTATAAAATTTTGCACCTGGAAAGAAACCCTTTGTTCTATTTAACTTTAGCCAGTTTACTGTAGAAATTATGGTGTATATGTTAGAAAATTATCTATTACAGAGAAATAAAACACATAAAATATGAGGAAACACAAACACATAAATAACATATAAAACAAGAGAGACACAAATATATGTGATTCACCCAACCTGGGGTACATCCACGGAAACAACCAGTCCTTCCTTTATATCATCTAATAAAATGAAGAGACACGACCTACAGTAAATCCACTATAATATCATCTACTCTCTCACACAGCCCCCATTTCTATTTCTCGCTCAGAATATACACCCAATACATAGCCGCAAAACAATTCCCTCATATGAACTGAGGGTTTTTCTTCTAGGGAAAAAAACCCTAAGTTAAACATAACTTCTACCGTCAGATCATCTGCCTAATGAACGACCTAGATTGACTACAAAATTAAAATATTTTACAAGGAAATTTTACATCTTTTTTTAACAACAGGGGTGTTTCCCAACAAGGTAAATAAATAAATAATCAGGCTGCACACCCAAAAATCTCCCACTTGGAGACTGATTGTAGCAACTCCACCGGTACTTGATTTGTTAAACAATGACTCCACTTTGGACCTCGTTGTCTCATATACAACATCATACTTGAAGACCAATTGAAACTGATCCTAATATCAATTTCTCCTTGGTTACAAATTTTGTTAACATATCTGCAGGATTTTGGCTAGCGTGTATATTTTCCATCTTAAAATGTCCATCTTCCAACATGTTAGTGTCTAATAGTCACAATGATCAAATTTATTGTTTCCACTATAGTTAGAGTCTTATGGTCAATTTTTTATATTTTCAAATAAAATTTGAAATCTCTCTTGGTTGTAAAATGGTCCTAAGTCATTGTCTAGGTGTAGTGCTACTCTCATGTCATGGTCATAAAGATCAATTCATAATCAGTTTCATGAACCATTAAGTCATTGTTGGCAAAAGAATGACTTATGGGCAAGACCCAGGTCTAGGCTTAGAGGCCAACAAGATCATGATGTAGTCTAAAAGACACTGGCATTTTCACGTTACTCAAAGGAGAACAAGGAGTCTCACCTAAGGGGTGTCATGACCTTATTAATATGGGAGAACCAGAACCAGAACATCAATGCAAAGCTAATCCTCTATCATCTAACATCAATATACTATGATTATGTGCAAAAAAATTCTCATTACATAACATTCAAAGAAGAGATCAACCATATTGGATACCTTAAAGACATTTATTAGAAAAAAATTTATTAATCCCATAAAACACCATGAAAAATAAGACATTCATTCGTTACACAAATCATGACCAAAATAAGCATATATGTATTATATTAACTTCTTTTACTACATATTTCATTCATCATCAAAGTCTTCGCAGATCTCTATTCACAAAACCCACAACATAAAATCCTGACTCCTTCGTTCTCTTTCTTCCTTATCTACCGTCTTCCCTCATCACTGGTGGTCCTTCCTTCTTTCTTTCTTGGTTGCCTTGTTGCGTTCCGTCATTCCTCATTCTATTTCACGCTTAGTTCTGCTTCATAGAGTCTTGCTTCTTGTTTATTGTTAGTTGTTCTTGTCACTTGTGCCACTAGTTTTCTACACTCCACCGCCTGCCTAAAAACCATATGCAACAGCTCTCCATGACTCGCCCCATCTGCAACTAACAGGCCGCAACTTCAAAAATAATTTTATCTTTTGCCCAAAACAAAGGCCCCAATAGGCCCCAAACATAAGCTATTGACTCGTATTGAGTCAATTTTCCCTAGATGGTGCGGTCTCCATGTGGTCTTCTGCCGTGCCCTCCTATTAGTCTGGTTCTGCTATTCTCTTCCCTTGATGTACATGTTTAGTTGTTGCCTCTGTTGTTTCGACTCATGTTCCTCAAATAAAGGCCCCAAATTTGGGACTTTATTTATGGCCTCTATCTTGATCTTGTGGAAATCAGTGATAGCCTCATATCAATCCTTCAATAGTGTATATGTAGTGTGTACCACTTTGTCTACATGAGTGGCATCGACTGGTTGTGGCAAGTATGTGAATGCTCAGCTGTATTGGGGTTCTAAGTCTGAGACCAGTTGTTGAATCAGTTTTGCTTTCTATTTGACTGGAGGCCTCAGGTCATGAAGGAGTTGTTTTTTTTTGGGAGATTTTTCCTCAATAATTTTAATATGCATCTGTAAGGAATCAAATTTATCATATATTTGTTTGCAGGAAGTTGGGTCGGTGGTTCTCTTGATCTATGTAACGAGTTTTTATCGTTGCTCAGATATAGGCTCAGCTTTCATAGCTAGCGAGTTTGAGTGTTCATGGATTTTTTCCAGCAATGTATAGGCTTCAGTGACTGTACTTCCCAATTTATCCTTTAGTTTATTCATCTACTGCTTCCTCTCAGTTACCTTTTTGGTGTAGACTGTAGCTAGATCTTGCATCGCTGGTCTCGTTGACAGGGTCTGTCGGAGTTCTTCATTTGCAATGCTGAGGTTTTTACATGTTATCCGAACATAGAGGGAGAATTCCATAATATCATATTCCCACATATATTTTGGGGCAACCTCCACTACTCCTGCTACTGTTGGCCATAATCCTTGAAATTTTTTGACGAATTGATCGATCTGATGTCTGAGAGTGTCCCTTTCTTGTTGCAATTGGTTGTGCTCTTTAGTTGTTAATTTTCAAAAACTAGGTCCAAAATCCATGTTGTGATGCTCAGATGAAGATGAAAATATCTTTATTGGATTCTTCTTTCAGAGAGGTGCAAGATCAATTTAAGGATTATCTTGATCCGATGAGCAGAACATTTATTTTGAATTTATTCAAAATATGTGTAGGTCGGCCTAAAATGAAATGTAGGCTTGAAGCCCCAACAAATGTGTCACACACCGTATCTGATGGATATAAATAGTTCAATGTTTGGGGTCATTTTCACTCATCCATCACATCGCATTCTCTCTCCTCATCTGATTGGCTCGATCATCTATTGGAGTCTCTTCTTCTCTATGTTAGCCACCTATAAATTTGTGTCAAGCAAATAGGTGGCTCAATATTTTTCTAAGCCTTCAAGAGATGCATTTCCTCTGAAAATATCTCATTCTTGAAGCCTTCGTGTGCCCTATGCCTTTGAAAATATCTTCACTACTCTTTCCATCAAGAAATCCTCACTGTCTATGAAAAAAATATGCTCGGAAAAGCCTCCATTCGCCCCCTTGTATCCCTGCAAATTCCTCCATTTTAACCCGTTTTTCCTTCTCAAAGTTTCCCCTTTAACCCCCAAGAACCCCTTCCTAAGTCTTCTAAACCATCAAATTACCCTTTACAGATCATCTGAACCCCCTTCATTTGATTTTAAAACCCTTTTTCCCCCTACCAGAACCTCATTTTAGCCTTGAAAAATGTTGTTTTAAGGCCTAAAAACCCACTTTATCATATAATAGGCCTAAGCCCCTTTTGGCTAAGCCCTAACCACTTCCCCTCCATGAAACCCAATGCCAAGACCAAGCGCTAAGCCCTTGAGTGCATATCGCATCGAAATATTGGTAAACAACGGTTTTTCTGTGTTATTTGAAAAAGTTCCGATGTGAGAAGTGTTTTGTTTATCAAACACGGGTGCAATATGCACTGTCGATCTGTGAAGATCTAACGGTCGGCGCAAAACTCACTGCACGCCCATAGTTTCCCTGTGCCAACCTCCGATCGTGATCTTTGATCATGATCTCCACCGTTGATCTTTAAACGATCCAATGACCATTGCACCACCACCCCAATCACCAATCGCAAAATTTAAAATGTGCCACTTTCCATCTCCTGATTGGATCCTGGCCATTGAATCCACAAGAACCAATAGCTGGGATTTTATCTCAATATTCCCCTGTATTCCCCGATTGTCCATTCCCGATCCAATCGTGACCGTCGATCTTCTGCTGATCCGACGGTCCACACGCAATCGCTCCACAAACCCATCGAAGTTTCAGCCCCTGCCTTCTCTGATTGCGATTGGATCTCAGCCGTGCATCCCATTCGATCCGACGGTCCACCTTTCTACCGCTCATTCATTTATCCCTTTGGCCTCCGCCTCATCTTCAAATCTCTTCCGTCCATCCCCATGGATCCAATGGCTCATATTCTTCCTGCCCACTCACTGGCCCCTCTGCCTTTGCTTTCCCTCTTCAGATCTCAGCTGTTCATTCCTTAGATCAGAAGGCCCACATGAAAACCACCATTGACCTGTCCCTACATTACCGACCGTGCAACTTTCCATATCGTGCTCCATCTCCCATTGTCAGATCTCATAGTCCCAGATCCAACAGCCAGCATCCATATCGCGTAAATTTGGCTTCCGAGCTTTAACAGTTTAAAATCATGCAATATGGGTGGTTTTATTTCGCCACGTGTCAGGCGGCGGACCATATCGTGTGATTTTGGGAGATTTTCAAAACCGCTCTTTGGTTTCTCGAAATCAGTATTTTTCTCCATAAAACCACTTTCCCCATTTTTACCTCCTAAAGTTCATCAGCAGATCTTGACCATCGATCTATATAGATCTACGGTCCTCATTCCATCGTGTCCCTCATTCATGTTTTTCAATCGGACTTCACAGAGTTTCATTAGGTTATCTCAGCTGTTGATCTCCTCCTGAGATCTAACGGTCCATATTCAATCACCCTCCACCCATGCCAGTCTGACCATTCGGAGCCGATTTCTTTCGTTTTTCATGAATTTCCTTTGTATTGTCCCAAAGGTCAAAACTTTCATGATTTACACTAAAAATCATTTCTTCCGTCCAACATTAGAATTTTGGTGTTATAACATTAAAGTTTATTTCTTCACCCAACCTTCCAAAGAAATCCTACCAGTGAAATTTGACTGTCTATTTCCACCTCCAGATCTAATCAGACGGTTTAGAAGCATTTCTTCACCATACTTCCATCAAACCATTTTCTCACCATTACGCTGCATTTTTCACCATTTTTTGCACTACAACCACTGTTTCCACTGCTTTGCCACCATTCGCACAGGCCTCCACAGTATTCACCTCCGCTCCCATTTTTTTTCATTAACATGTTTATTTCCTTTTTGCAGGGTTACAGGCAGTGGAAACTGCCATTGCTCACAGTCACTGTCATAGTGACACAAAGCGCAGAAAAGACCATTTTCAGAGCTAAATATTGAAGAGAAATTCTTGGTAAGGTTTCTAAATGAAATATTTTCATCAAAGGACCAGTGTTTAACTTCGTGAAACTTCATGCGCCATTAAAAATCCATTTCCATAGACAGAGACAGTCAATGAAGTGGCAAAGAGTATCAGTGAAGAATTAAGGATTTTTAATGCCCATTATTGATGATTTTAAGCCTTAATTCACTGTTTAAAGGGTGAATGTACCATATTGAAGACCTTGTGATTAACACAGAAGGCCTAATGAGGCCTAAAGCACATAAAACAATCTTATTAGTGTCTCACATCGGCAGAATTTTCTTTCCAGTGAAAGGACAAGTTCCCATACTATTTTTTATTCTACATCAAGCTCCTGAGAAGATCTCCACCTTGACAGAAAGTCCTAATGTTTCCAAAGCATTTGTTATGCAGTATGGAAGACCTAAAAATCATTTAACTACCTTACTGTTCCCAGAGTACTACAGAGTACTGCAGCCAGAAATTACATCATAGAACATACCTATGAAGTTACTATCAGCATGTCGAAGACCACTCTTTCATCCAAAGAGTACCGAAAATCAATGCCTAGATATTAAGACAGAATGGGCCTCGAGCCCCTTCCTTATGCTTCTATTTTAATGTTTCATTTAAGGTTTTATCTACCTCCTCTTCCTCTCTTTAGCTATAAAACTCTTGAGGAAACACATTGTAATGGTTGTTGATCACATATCTGTGAATTGTAAGTTGTTTCTCTTGAGATATAGTTCTGTGTGTAAAGTTGTAAAATAGGTCGAGGAAGATGTTTTCAGACTGAATGTCAAGCTATTGTAAAATGTTGTATATGAATTGTGTTGCTCTTTGATACGACAAGCACATTTATTTGGATCCCGATTTAAAGCAGCGGTGATGTGTTCTACCTTTGTCACTATTTTCCTTCTGTAATTCATTACATTTCATTTCTCTGGTAAGAATCAGAAATATGGATTATGATATACCCTTACACGGTTCCCTAATGCTCCTGCTCTTATTATCTTTGATGTTTTCTACTGATTGTGTTGTCTGAGAACTAATTGAAGACAATTTAACCATTGTGGTAGTTGTTATTCACTGCTAACTGATGTATGAATTCATGAATCTGTTCTTAGATGTTCTTTTCTGGTTTTAATTGAAAGAATTGGGATACTGGGAGTTTAGAATCTTGATTCTATCTCACTAGGGTATTTTTCATATCAATTGAACCTTAATAAGTTCCCTTAAGTTGAACGTCGAAGCATTGAAAGTTCAAAGCCTTTCTCTGATCTCAGGCTTCACCTTTGTGTTTAAATCTTAAGTGTTTATTTTTTTCTGAAGAGTTAGCCTTTTAGGAGTTGGATCATAGGTGCTTAAGTCATGCCCTGTCCCTAGATCTGATTTCTAAGTGGTCACCTCAGAGGTTTTCTTGTCATTCACCTTCATTCCTTATCATTTCATACCATACTATCATCTTTAAAGATCCTCTGTTTTAGATGACTAGCCCAATTGAAAGCCTTGGATACTGAATAGCAAGTAAACCATTTTATGACTCCATTGCCCAATGGTCTCGAGTGTTCTTTGAATTATCTCCCTTTTTCCTAGAATCCTTCTTTGCTCACCTTTGTCTTATATTGAACCCTTCTTTCATATTTCCCAACAACCAAAAAAATAAAATAAACAACAACCCCCGTGTCTTATAACTAGCCTAATATCTTTAAACTAAGCTTCAGAGATACATTTATCTTTACCTTTTTAGAGAGATACCTCTCTGGACCCAAGAGGGCTAGAGCTTGAGGTCTCAAAGTGGTTTTGATGTTGTCTTATCTTTTGGTAGAGCCAAACCTGCCAAAACATAGGAACCCCAACATAATGGTGACTCCGCTGGGGAGAATTTGAGTAAAACACACCTTCAAACACTCCTAAAGACTCAAATAAGACCATAGTATCCCAAGGTTGGTGGCTAATCACTGTGGTGGATAGTAACCTTCTTGAAACATTCTAAACCTTCCACCTGGAAACTCCATAGTTCCTTAATGATTAAAGACTCCACTGGTGATCAGTAGGCCTGCTAATTATCTTGGTTTCACAAGACTCTACTGGGAGATCAGACTTCATTACAACATCATCCATATTAGAAGAAACACATAGGATTAAGCTTCTTTTTTAAGAGAGAGACATACTGGATTCAAGAACAGTCTATACAAGAGCTTATCGTAACCCAAACCCACCTGAAATAGTTGACAACCTTGAGAACATTCTTAGGAAATCTCCCATCCCTAGAAAGCCAACTATTTCCAGACACATCCATAGAGCTAACTCTACACCAGAAAACTTTACAGCTCTACCAGACACTCTTTTTGACTTAGACTAACAAAGTAGTTTACCAAGAGCTAAGTCATTCAGTGCTCTAGACGAGTCAGAACTTGAGCTTCCTGGTTCTCCATCTCACAGTGGTCAACACATTAGGGATAGAGAAAACCCTCCATCTACACCTCAGGATATTCATTTCATTCAAAACTTGGGGCTCTATCACCCTAAATCAGCTCAGCGGAGTGTTTCTGGTCCTAATATTCTTGTCATCCACATACCTGCTGCTCAAGCCAATCCTTTACCTCCTCAAAACACCATCATGGCAGCATGGTATGCTCCTTTGGTGTTACCATAGCCTCTAGTTTCTTTACCCAATGATTATTAGTCGAAAATCCCACATTTCACTGCAAAAGAGTCTACCATAGCTGAACACCATGTAGATAGGATGGAAGATTTCTTTGACTATATGGAGATCGATGATGAGACAATCAAGATGATAATCTTTGCCCAGAGTTTAGGAGCAGATGTGAAGAAGTGGTTTAAAGGCCTACCTCCTAATAGTATCCATGATCTTCACTCTTTATATCAATCCTTCATAAAACAATGGGAATTCAAGACCAACCCCCTCCAAATCTTAGCAGAATACAAGAATCTTAAAAGAAATGTAGGAGAGAGTGTCCATGACTATTCTACAAGGTTTAACAGTGTTTACAATGCTCTTCCTCCACACATTAAACCTCCCAAGGAATGGCTTTAGTGAAATATCCTGAAGGATTTGATGCTGACATGGCCTACCATCTTAGGGAGAGAGATTACAACACATTGGAAGATATGAAAAAAGGAGCAGTAAGTGTAGAAGCTAACCTGATTGAAAAAATAGCCAGAATGAGGTCTGAGAGAAAGGTAACATATAGAGATGACACATCAGCTTCCACATCCGATCCCAAGTATGACAGTCTAGCCAAAAACATAGAGAGGCTAGAGAAAATGATGGATAAAATGGTTGTCACAGTCAGTAACCAGAACAGAAACCAAAATCAAAACCAGAACTAGAAATTTAGGAGAAACAATCCCCCAAATAGACAAAGAGACTCTGATCAACAAGTCATATCCCCATTTCAAGAGAACTTCCTTGATGAGGATGATGGAATAATAGAAGAGTCCGAGGGAACCACAATAAACATGGTGGAAATAGACAACTCAATCCACAACTGTTCCACAGAAGACAATTATACCTCACACTCACATTGGGATGAGGAAAGGTTAGAATCTGAGGATTATAGGCTAGGATTTGAAAATTCCATCATGCAGGTCAGAGAAAAATATGAGCTTAGAAGCAAGAAGAGCTTATACACTTCCAAACCAAAAGCTTCTGAGATTACCATTAAGAAGAGGCCTGATAAAACTCCTAAGGTGACTGCTGAAAGAAAAAAATCAGCAGCTGAGAGTTATGGGAAGAACAAAGAAAAAGGCAGCCAAAATACTGATAAACAAGGTAAAAAAACTAGCAGCACTAGAGTTGCATCTAGTGCTCCTGATAAAACAACTACAAACACTGTACATAGTGAGAATTAGCACCCTGATTCTGCCACTAAAGTAGTGGCTAACAAAACAGAGTTGAGTCTTACAAAGAGTCAATCTCCCTTCAATTTGGAGAGTGAGATTGCTAATACCAAAATTTCTATCCCACTCTCTGAGCTAGCCACTCAGGATGTATATAAAGGCCAAATTTTGAAAGCTTTAAATCTAGGTGAAAAAAATGACACTTTCAATCTAAGCGATGATAAACTAGGCCTTCTGTTCGGTCCAAAGATAGAAGGGAAGTTTTAGGAAGGGGTAGTACCTCCTTTTTATATCAACCTCAATATCTATGACAAGATACTTCACAATGCAATGCATGACTCTAGGGCATCACACAACCTAATGCCTAAGGTAATTATGGAGAATTTAGGCCTAGAGATAACCCGACCCTCTAAGGATTTATATTCATTTGACTCTAGCAGAGTGAAGTGCCTTGGCTTAATCAAAGATCTCTGTGTGAACCTGACCTAGATTTTAGCCAAATGTATGGTTATGGATGTGGTGGTGGTAGATGTGCCACCTAAATATGGCATGCTATTTTCGAGGTCATGGGGAGCAAAGCTGCAAGGTACAATGTAGATGGATGGGCCATATGCCACAATCCTTGTCTCTAGCCAGCTTAGGAGACTGTATAGAGAGGCACAAATGAAGTTTATGGTGAGCAACCCTGAAAAACCTGAAAATTCACCTCTGAACTATGTACACATGGATCTGGACTCCTTTATCCTATGCAACGATGAATCCATGGACGAGCCAGAGCTAGAAGACATAGATGCAAACAATGGGGCAGAGCCCATGGATTTTAACATAATGACCACTCTAGACACAAAAGAAAATGAAGAAGAGACATTTGGACAGTGTGCTGAATCAGAAACTCAGAGTTAACAAGAACAAGACTACAAACAACTGACTAGTCGTCTCTCTGAACTCCATACACATCATGAAGAAAAAAACACTCCACATCACGATGTAGACCCCATATTACAACATAACAATGAAACCAACATTAGGGAGGAAAATGACGATAAACCTGAAAACGATCCCTTATGGAGAATGAGTTTCGATGGGTTTTGCAATAGAAATAATGCAGGAGCTGGAGTGTGGTTACATAACACTGAGAGTGACTATGCTGAGAGTCATGCCTTCAAACTGGACTTTAAATGTACAAACAATATTGCAGAGTATGATGCCCTTATCTTAGGCTTGAATCTGTTGAAAAAACTAGGAGCCCAAAGGATAGTTGTACATGGAGACTCTGAGTTAATTGTAAAAGAACTGAATGGAGAGTATATAGGTAAACACCCTAGATTTAGAGAATACATGAATGATGCTATGGATTTACTAAAAACCTTTGTAGAATATGAGCTGGTGTTTGTTCCTAGGAGTCAGAACATAATTGCGAATGGATTAGCCTGCGTTGCTAGTTCATATCATAAATCACCTAGTGACAAAAAAATCATCATTCAAACAAAATATAGACCTGTAGTGCCTGATAATGAGAAATATTGGTAGGTCTTTAAGGGTGACAAACTAATAGAGGATTTCCTGATTGGCAGGAATGGGTTTGAATTCTCTGATTCAGACTCTAAATCCGATGAAAGTTTCCTGAGTGAAGAGCCCCTCGACGAATAAATATCACCACATAACGTAGAAATAAACATGTTAACTAAATAAATTGGGACTCAAACCAAAGAGTAAAAGAATGCAGAAAAATAAGAAATATAGGTGTTGCAATCCAAATATAAGAATATACCCAGAGGACTGATGCCTTTAGAGGACCTTTTTTATTTTAATGACGTAGCAAAAAAACCCACTATTGAAAACTCGGACTCTGATGTTGAGGAGTGCAACATAGGCACTGAGGATAAGCCTAAGATGATTAATTTGGCTAAGTCCTTGCCAGCAGACATGAAAAATAAATATATTGACTTATTTAAAGAGTTCATCGATGTGTTTTCCTGGAGCTACGAGGACTTAAAAGCCTATTATACGAAGATTATCCAACACAAAATCCCTTTGAAAGAAAACCAAAAACCCTTCAGATAGAAACTTTGCAAAATTAACCTGAAACAACTGCCTCTAGTTGAAAAGGAAATCAAGAAGATGTATGAGGCAGGAATTATAGTGCCTGTGAGGTTCTCCGATTGGGTTTCCAACCTTGTAGCTATAAGAAAGAAGAGAGGTGAGATTAGACTGTGCATCAATTTCAGAAACCTTAACAGAGCTTCACTCAAAGACAATTACCCCTTACCAAAGATGGAACACATCCTACAGAGGGTAGTCGGCTCAAAAAGGATCTCCCTGATAGATTGTTTTTCAGGCTATAACCAAGTTTTATTACTCCCATAAGACCAACTCATGATACCTTTCACCACTCCATGGGGAACTTTTATGTACGTAAAAATACCTTTTGGACTGATGAACACTGGTGCAACCTTCCAATGAGCAATGGGCATAGCCTTTTTGGAGGAAATAGGGCACTTCATTGTCATCTATCTGGATGATATAACAGTCTATTCCAAGACTGATGAGGAGCACCTAAAACATATAAGAAGAGTGTTTGAGAAATGTAGAAGGTTTAGTTTGTCTTTAAATCCCAAGAATACTGTATTTGGCCTGCAATAAGGTAAGCTCCTTGGCCATATTATATCAGAAAAGGGAATTAAAATAGGCCCAAAAAGAGTTGAGGGAATCCTACAGATTAGTCACCCGAGAAACATAAAATAATTACAGTCCTTTACTGGGAAAATCAACTTCTTAAGGAGGTTTATTCCCAACTTAGCTGAGCACCTTAGGGATATGATGAACATGCTGAAAAAGGATGTAGGGGTTAAGTGGAATTTAGAGGCCAAAAAATCTTTTGAGTTAGTTAAACTTGCACTTACCCGGGCACCAGTCTTAATTAGCCTCGATTTTTCAAAAGATTTCCTGATATTCTCCTTTGCCTCCAAGCATACAGTGGCTACAGTTCTGCTGTAGAAAAATCTAGAGGGGAAAGAACAACCCATTTATTTCTTCAGCAAAGCTCTGAGGGATGCACCCTTGAAATATAAAATAATGGAAAAGTAGGCCTATGCCTTGGTAAAGGCCTTGAAATACTTTAAGGTGTATATTTTGTATTCTCACATCATTGCCTACGTGCCAAACGTAGTGGTAAAATACATTTTGTCCCAAGATCTGGATGGAAAGAGGGGAAAATGGATTGCTGTAATATTAGAGTATGACCTGGAAATAAAACCCACAAAACTAATCAAAATTCAGGGCTTAGCTCAACTAATGGCTGAATCTAACTTGCAAGCCCTTGACATAAACATGGTGGATGCCTTGGATGAATATGAAGGATTTCCCGATCCTACTGTTGAAGAAAAATTTCAAAACTCTCCTTGGTATTATGATATCCTGTATGTACTCACAAACCTCAATGCCCCTCCTAATTTATCAAAGACTAAAACTAGATTGATAAAGTTAAAGGCCAAAAACTATTGCATACTGAATGAATGTTTATACTGGAAAAATGTAAATGGTTTGCTGCTTAAATTTCTGCCTGAAACTGAAGCAGAGAGGATTAAACAGGAGTTCCATGTAGGGGAGTGTGGAGGCCATTTAAACTGGAAAGCCACTTCTAACAAAATACTCAGAGCTAGCTATTGCTAGCCACAACTTTTCAATGACATCCACAAAATGATAATTTCCTGCCATAAGTGCAAGATTTTTGAGGGAAGAAGGAAGCTCCGGCCTTTACCATTACAACCTATAATTTTTGAGGCTCCCTTTCAATAGTGGGGCCTATATTTCATAGGGGAAATACACCCTGCATCTTCTGCTCAACACAAGTGGATTCTTACAGCCACAGACTATTTCACAAAATGGATAGAGGCCATACCTTCTAGGAATGCCACAGATTCTGTCATCATTAAGTTCCTAGAAGACCACATCCTCTCTAGGTTTGGCTGCCCTAAAAAGATAATCACTGATAATGTTGCTACTTTTGGATCCAAGAAAATGATAGATTTTTGTCACAAGTATCAGATAGCACTCGGTCATTCAACTGTTTATTACCCATAAGGTAATGGGTTAGCTGAATCATCAAACAAGAGCCTGGTGACCATTATCAAAAAACTTCTTGAAGAGAACAAAAAGTCATGGCATAGCAAGTTAGTGCATGCTCTATGGGATGACAAGCTAACACCAAATAAATCCATTGGAATGTAACCATATCAGCTTGTTTATGGAACATAGGCAGTATTTCCCACCATCCTGTAGAAATTTGCTGACTAATGATTAATTATCCACCGAGACTATCCTGATCACATACAATTCGAATTTATATGCAACACATAATCTCTTCCACTCAACTCAGATCATCACACATGCGGAAATAAAATCAAGAAATAACACATCAAATCATCATACACATTAACACAGTATGTATGGGGAAAGCTTATAGCTGAAAACCCCGCAGCTATTGTGTATATTATAATGGAGAAATCATGTAACAAACTCAGTACAATACTCCTCACAAGTACTCAGTACTTTCTCATATAGTTACCCACAATCTAGCTCAGTTTTGAACAGGTTACTGGTTCAAAACTCACCGCCAATTGCCTTGCCTCTATTGCGCAATCCAGGCCTGTCTATATAGAGATCCAAGGTTCGAATCTCCTTGGCTTGACTGTGCAATTTTCATGGAAAAATCCTCCAAGTGTGGTGCAAATCTCATGCACAACTGATGTCGCCACTGATAGCTAACTCCACCCTTCAATCTACCTCTTTCACTGGTCTCCACTGAACTGATCATGCACTGTAGTGAACTGATGTGTTCTTGAGTTGAATAATGAGTTACTAATTAATGAATTAAATAATATTTAATTCACTCCACTCATAACTAATTGATTAGCTAGTTAATCTAATCTCAACTAGTTCAACTAAAATAAACAGAACACAACTCCACTATTTGTCTCATTAACTCCACCAAACTTCTGCCACTGAAGTCCTAACTGAAGTCAACCATGCATGAGCTCAATACCCCATAAGAAAAGCATATTTCCTTCTGGCATTTGCATGTGCCACATCCGTAGCTCAAACTGAAGTGCTCCAAGAGAGTAAACTGCTGTTTAGAGTCCAAATATTATTAAGGGTAAATAATATTTGACTTCCATATTTTTAGGAGAGGTAGTCTAAAAATAGAATTCAACCTCTTTGACCTAAAAAATACAGTCTCATCTATTTTTACCAACATGACCAATGCTCCAAGAATCTCAAACTGGAATTCTCGAATCACGCTCCATATGTCTAAAAATAGACTTTGCGCCAAAATTCGCCTGCGGGCCCACTTGGTGAAGGCGACTTCATTTGACCAAGCTCCATCATCTTGCTGCATTCTCAACACTCCCTCTCAGCAAGATATGGATTATCTGCAATCCCCATCCTGCCTCTGTGGAATTTTAACTTGCTCCTGGTGAGCGCCTTCGTCAGGATGTCGGCATCCTGATCCTCCGTGGGAACATATGAAAGCATCATGATTCTCTGCTGAACACAATCTCTGATATGATGATACCTGATGTCGATGTGTTTGGACCTATCATGAAATACTGGATTAGCCGAGAGTTTAATGCAACTCTGGTTATCACAGTAGATCACTGTAGGCTCCAAATGCAACCTGAACAATCCTGCGAGGATCTTCCTCATCCAAATAGCCTCGCATGCAGCCAAGCTAGCTGCCATGTACTCGGCCTCTGCTGAACTGAGTGCCACGGATCTCTACTTCCTGCTGTACCAGGAAACTGCTGTCGACCCAATGCTGAAAAATCCTCCAGAAGTGCTCTTCCGGTCCGTTGGACTCCCTGCCCAATCTGCATCAGTGAAGCCAGAAAGCTTCGCTCCATCCTCCTGTCTGTACCATAGACCATATCCCGCTGTGCCTCTGATGTAGCGCAATACATGCTTTCCTGCCTTCCAAAAGAGCTTGGTAGGCTTAATTATAGCTTGCGAAAGCTGGTTAACTGCATAGCATATATCGGGTCGTGTATTGACCAGATACATAAGCAACCCCACCAACTGTCGATAGACAGTGGCATCCACTACCTCCGCTGAAGTAGAATACTCCTTCCTCCAACCACCAGGAAGAGGAGTGTCAACAGGCTTGCAGCCTTGCATGTTGAACCTCTCCAGAATCTCCCGAGCATACTTGCCCTGAGAAACAAACAGTCCTCCGCTACGCTGCCAAATCTCCAATCCCAGGAAATAATGAAGGATTCCCAAGTCCTTCATCTCAAACTCCCGTGCAAGATCCTCCTTTCATGAAAGTATCAACTACTCATCGCCAGTCAAAATCAGATCATCTACATACAGTACGATGATCAAAAGCTTCCCCTCCACCACAATCTGGTACAGGTTTGGATCCGCCTCACTCTTGGAGAATCCAAGCCCGGTGAAGTAGCTGTCTATCCGAGTGTACCAAGCACGAGGTGCTTGCTTCAGCCCGTACAGTGCTCTCTTGAGTCGGCACACATGCGACTCACTGCTGAAGATCTCAAAACCTTCAGGCTGATCTATGTACACCTCCTCCTCAATGACTACATTGAGGAGCGCAGTCTTCACATCCATCTGATGAATGTGCCACCCCATCTGCGCTGAGAGAGCAAGGATCATCCATATGGAAGAGTACCTTGCGACAGGTGAAAAATTCTCCTCATAGTCAATCCCCTCTATCTGTGAAAAGCCACAGGCGACAAATCTCGCCTTGTACTTCTCCACACTCCCATCATTCGCCTGCTTCACCTTGTAGATCCATCGCGAACCCACCACTGATTTTCCCACCGGTCTTGGGACAATCTCCCATGCACTGTTCCTGACGATCGAATCATATTCTTCGATCATGGCATCAACCCATGCAGGTTCCTCCACAGCTTCCTCAAAAATGGCTCCGTCACAACACATCGACTCACAAGAGCCATGTATCCAGTGTACCGATCCGGTGACTGCCTCTGTCTGCGCTGTGTTGTAGGTGGTCCTACAACCTTCTCTGCATCTCGAGCTAGTCGCTCAGCTTCTGTAGTGCGCATGCACCCTCTGATGGTTGGCGCTGCATGGGTGGTTTCTTCCACCTCCTGAACCTCCTCTTGTGGCTGATCCACATCCGGAAGCTCCTCCTTAGAAACTAACAGCTCCTCATCTGCATGCAAGTGTAGCTCCCTCTCAAGCGAACACTGCATGGCTTTCTCCTCCTGAAATTTTATATCCCATCGCACAACAGTCTTGCGACTGTCTGGCACATACACCCGATAGTTATGAGGTGTATCAGTGTACCCCACAAATATTCCAACCTCAGCAGTTGGATCCAGCTTCCTTCTTGCATCCTTCGTCACATGCATGTAGACAGGAGAACCAAAAATCCGCAAATGGGAAATATCAGGCCTCTTGCCAGAATAAGCCTCCTCTGGTGTACTCATGCCAAGAACCTTGTGAGGACAACGGTTCTGCACATACACTGCTGTATTGCATGCCTCAGCCCACAAGTGAAGGGGTAGGCCCCGATCATGCAACATCGCCCGTGCAGCACCCACGATCGTTATGTTCTTCCGCTCAGCCACCCCGTTCTGCTGTGGGTTATGGGGTGCGATGAGCTCTCTCCGAATCCCTTCTACGCTGCAGAACTCCTTGAATTCAGCCGAGATGAATTCACCACCGTTATCACTCCTTAGAGCAATCACCTTCTTCCCCGACTCTTTCTCGACCAGTGCTTTAAACTCACAGAACTTCGCGAATGTATCGCTCTTCTTCGACATGAAGAAGATCCAGCACTTTCGAGAGAAATCATCAACAAAGATCACATAATACATGTGCTTTGCTGTCGAAGCAACTGAGAAAGGACCACACACGTCTGTGTGAACTCTCTCAAGGATCGTCGTGGCGCGACTATCCTTCTCATGAAAGGTGGCTTTCACATACTTCCCTAAAGTACACCCCTTGCACTGATCTGACCGCGCAAGAGTGCCCTTAGGAAGCCCAGTAGAAATCTGCTGCAGAATCTTCAAAGCTCCATGGTGAAGGTGGCCCAATCTCCTGTGCCACAGTTCGCCCTCATCATCCCGGCTCACCACTTCTCCCGCCTTGCATGCCATAGCTGTGCAACCATCTACCTGCAAATGATAAAGGTTCTTGGTTCGAACCCCTATCTTCCGGGTCTCTCCAGTAGTCTTACTGCGCAGGAAGGCTTTTCCTTCGCCGAAGACCACATCATACCCCTTATCCTCCAACATCGCCACAGAAATCAGGTTCTTCTTCAATCCAGGTACATGCATGACATCCTTCAGTACAAAGGGTTTACCAGACTCCCTCTGAAAGGATATGGTACCGATACCAGTCGCACTGTATCTACCATCATCGCCCATCTCTATGTGCACACCCAAATCTTTGTCCTCCAGATCTGAGAACAACTCCCGATCTCCCGTCATATGAAATGACGCACCGCTGTCCAAGAACCACACCGATCCCATCACACTTGAAACCAAGCATGCAATCAGTGAAAAGTCAAGCTCGAACTGTGAAGCCAAAGCTTCTCCATCTGCAGATCTTCCCGCTTGCTTTTTCTTCTTCTTCTTTGGAAAATTGGTAGCATAATGTCCGTGATCATGGCAGTGAAAACACTTCACTTTCGCCATATCCTGCTTCTTGCCCTTTGCACCAGAATGAGAGGTTTTCTTACCCTTCCCCTTCTTTGCTTTGGCAACCAAAGCACATTTTTCTTCATCAGCTCCCTTTGATGAAGATCCATCTCGAGTAGTCCTCCTTATCTCCTCCTGCATGAGATCCGCCCAAAGGCGCTCCCATCCCGGCAGCTTCTCCTGACCATTGACACTATCTTGATATGAGTGCTAAGCCTTCGGAAGACCAAGGAGAGCCAGGTCGACCATGTCCTCGTCTTCGACAGTCACCCCCACACTTCCCAGCTCATCTCTGCACTGAGTGAACTTCGTGAGGTATTTGGCGATACTGTCGCCCTTCTCCATCTTGATGTTCATGAGCTTATCTTTGAGCGCCAGCTTCCTTTGGTCACTCTTACTCTGGAATAGATCCGTCAAAGCTTTCCACATTAAATATGGAGTAGCCTTTCCATGCAAGCTGGATACAATATGATCCTTGACGCCCTCCAATAGGATCCTTCGACATTTCGCCATCTTCTTTTGCCATGCTTCGACTTCAGCTGCATCAGTGGGCTTTTGGACATCCGTATCTATGAACTCCTTCAGACCATTATCTTCTAATACTGCTTCCATGCGATCCTTCCATGCAACATAATTCAAACTGCCTTCAAGAGCATATTCGAGTCGCAAACCGTTGAAAGACATTTTCAACACTGGCACCAAGAAAACAAAATTGTTGCAAAATTTCGAATTCCACCTCAAAGCTCAACCGCTCTAGATCTATGAGAAAAAATTATTTCTAGCACAGAGATTGACTGCAAGGGGCATTTACCAGACCTTTCACTTTCCGAAGAAAGATGAATCCGGAGGCTACCTGGCCCGCATGCAGACTCTGTCTACCGAAATAAGTTTGTAATCATTGTGATGATCAATCTCCGCTTCAATAGCTCTGATACCATGTAGAAATTTGTTGAATAATGATTAATTATCCACCGAGACTATCCCGATCACATACAATTCGAATTTATATGCAACACATAATCTCTTCCACTCAGATCATCAAACATGCGGAAATAAAATCAAGCGATAACACATCAAATCATCATACACATTAACACAGTATGTATGGGGAAAGCTTATAGCTGAAAACCCCGCATCTATTGTGTATATTATAATGGAGAAATCAAGTAACAAACTCAGTACAATACTCCTCACAAGTACTCAGTACTTTCTCATACAGTTACCCACAATCTAGCTCAGTTTTGAACAGGTTACTGGTTCAAAACTCACCGCCAATTGCCTTGCCTCTATTGCGCAATCCAGGCTTGTCTATATAGAGATCCCAAGGTTCGAATCTCCTTGGCTTGACTGTGCAATTGTCATGGAAAAATCCTCCAAGTGTGGTGCAAATCTCATGCACAACTGATGTCGCCACTGATAGCTAACTCCACCCTTTCATCTACCTCTTTCACTGGTCTCCACTGAATTGATCATGCACTGTAGTGAACTGATGTGTTCTTGAGTTGAATAATGAGTTACTAATTAATTAATTAAATAATAATTAATTCAATCCACTCATAACTAATTGATTAGCTAGTTAAACTAATCTCAACTAGTTCAACTAAAATAAACAGAACACAACTCCACTATCTGTCTCATTAACTCCACCAAACTTCTGCCACTGAAGTCCTAACTGAAGTCAACCATGCATGAGCTCAATAACCCATAAGAAAAGCATATTTCCTTCTGGTAGTTGCATTTGCCACATCCGTAGCTCAAACTGAAGTGCTCCAAGAGAGTAAACTGTTGTTTAGAGTCCAAATATTATTAAGGGTAAATAATATTTGACTTCCATATTTTTAGGAGAGGCAGTCTAAAAATAGCCTTCGACCTCTTTGACCTAAAAAATAGAGTCTCATCTATTTTTACCAATATGACCAATGCTCCAAGAATCTCAAACTGGAATTCCCGAACCATGTTCCATATTTCTAAAAATAGACATAGTCTAAAAATAGACTTTGCGCCAGAATTCGCCTGCGGGCCCACTTGGTGAAGGCGACTTCATTTCACCAAGCTCCATCATCTTGCTGCATTATCAACACATCCTAGGGGTACCAATGATTAATTTGGTACAAGAGATACAGACAGAAGAGGACAGTATGGTAAGGAGGATTAATCAAACAATACATCTCCAGTAGAAAAGAGAAGAGGTCTACAACGAAGCTCTGAAAGTAAAAGAAAATATAGAAAATATACGAAAGCTTGTGACTTCAAAATTGGAGATAAGGTTCTAAAGTGGGACTCTAGGAGAGAAGGAAAAGGAAAGCATGGAAAAATTGATAGTTTGTGGTAGGGTCCTTACATCATCGAATCCATCGTTGGTCCAAGTGCCTTTTTTCTGCAAGAGATAGATGGTACATATCTGTCTGGGGGTCCTGTCAATGACATGATGCTCAAGCATTAATACTGCTGATTTCCAGTTTACAGTTTCCATTTCCATTTTAAATACCATTGCAGTGTTTTGTTTTCAATAAAAGGAGAAAATGTTTCAAACAAGAGAGAAAGAGAGGTTCAGAAGTGCTCAAAACTTGAACCTCTAGAGTGAAAAATATTGGCTCTAACATGATCAAAACCTTAGCTAAAGGAAGTAAAGAAGCTGGCTCTAATATGCTCAAAATATAAACTAGCAAAGAATAAAGAAGAATAAGCTCTAACAAGCCCAAAACCAGAGTTGAAGTGAAGAAGAAAGTGACTCTAACAAGCTCGAAACTTGAGTCACAAAGAAAAGAAGGATGCTTCAAAGTTTCAAAATTTCAAGCCTTCAAATTTTGTTTTCAAGTTTCTGCAATTTCAGTTCATGTGCAGCTATCTTTATGCCATGGATCCATAGCAAACCAGACTGTCTAACCCTAATTTGACTGTTTTTAAATTTCTGTTGTATAATGTAGAGAAAAAGATCTGCTAGACAGTTTAATCCTAGCAGATATTAGATTAGGTAGAGAAGCTAAGAGACCAACTGTTTAATCTGGCCTCATGGAGGAATAAGGGTAGAATTAGATTTTTTTTTTCTGCTTTCAATAAAAAAAATTGATGATGAAGAAGGTCTGCAAATTCAAATGCAGCTTGAAGAAAAAATGTTAGGACTGTAGGATGGGCAGGTAGATTGTTTGGGGAATGTTTTCTGCTATTTAATATCCATCATGTTTGTAACAGCTGAATCAAAGAAGAAAGGATGGTTCATAGATTAGGCATCTAGCCTACTTCCCAAAGAATATTTCTGAAGTTCTTGACATCTTTAAGAAGATTCCATCCCCATGTGGAGCCACTGTTAGCCACCTATAAATTTGTGTCAAGCGAACAGGTGGCTAAAGATTTTTCTGAGCCTTCAAGAGATAAATTTCCTCTAAAAATATCTCATTCTTGAAGCCTCTGTGTTCCCTATGCCTTTGAAAATATCTTCACTATTGTTTCCATCAAGAAATCCTCACTTTCTATGAAAAAATATGCTCAGAAAAGCCTCCATTTGCCCCCTTGTATCCTTGCAAATTCACCCATTTAAACCCTTTTTTCCTTCTCAAATTTTCCCCTCTAACCCCCAAAACCCCTTCCTAAGTCCTCTAAACCATAAAATTACCATTTAAAGATCATGTGAACCCCCTTCATTTGATTTTAAAACCCTTTTTACCCCTACCGGAACCTCATTTTAACCTTGAAAAACGTTTTTTTAAGGCCTAAAAACCCACTTTATCATATAATAGGCCTAAGCCCCTTTCGGATAAGAACTAACCACTTCCCCTCCATGAAACCCAGTTCCAAGACCAGGCGCTAAGCCCTTGAGCACTTATGGCATCGGAAGATTGGTCGGGAATTGTTTTTCTGTGTTAAATGAAAAAGTTCCGATGCGAGAAGTGTTTTGTTTATCAAACGCGAGTGCAATATCCACCATCGATCTGTGAAGATATAACGATCCACGTAAAACTAAATACGCGCCCATAGCGTCCCTGTGCCAACCTCTGATCATGATCTCCACCATTGATCTTTGAATGATCCAACGGCCATCGCATCACTGCCCCAATCGCCAATCACAAATTTTAAAATGTGCCACTTTCCGTCTCCCAGATTGGCCGATCCCCAATTAGATCATGGCCGTTTGAATCCACAAGAACCAACGGCCAGGATTTTATCTCACTCCGCCCCCATATTCCCCGATTGCCCATTCCTGATCCAATCATGACCATCAATATTCTACCGATCCGACGGTCCACATGCAATCACTGCACAAACCCATCAGAGTTTCGGCCCCTTCCTTCTCCGATTGCGATTGGATCTCAGCTGTCCATCCCATTTGATCCAACGGTTCACCTTTCTCCCACTCATTCATTTGGCCCTTTGGCCTCTGCCTCATCTTCAAATCTTCACCGTCTATCCCCATCGATCCAACGGCTCATATTCTTCTATCCCACTCACCGGCTCCTCTGCCTTTGCTTTCCCTCTTCAAATCTCAGTCGTTCATTCCTTAGATTGGACGGCCCACATGAAAACCACCATTGACCTGTCCCCACATTACCAACTGTGCAACTGTCCATATTTCACTCCATCTCCCACCGTCAGATCTCACAGTCCCAGATCCAACGGCCATTCATCCATATCGCGTAACTTTGGCGTCCGAGCTTTAACAGTTTAAAATCATGTGGTATGGGTGGTTTTATTTTGCCATGTGTCAAGCGGCAGACCATATCACATGATTTTGGGAAATTTTCAAAACTGCGCTTTGGCTGCGTGAAATCAGTAGTTTTCTCCATAAAACCACTTTTCCCCTTTTTACTTCCGAAAGTCCATCAAAATATCTCGACCATCGATCTATATAGATCTACGGTCCTCATTCCATTGCATCCCTCATTCATGTTTTTCCATCGAACTTCACAGACTTTCATCGGGTGATCTCAGCTGTTGATCTCCTCCTAAGATCTAACGGTCCATATTCAATCACCCTCCACCCATGACAGTCCCACCATTCGAGCCGATTTCATTCGTTTTTCATACATTTCCTTTGTATTGCACCAAAGGTCAGAATTTTCATGATTTACATTAAAAATCATTTATTCTGCCCAACATTAGAACTTTGGTGTTATAAAATTAAAGTTTATTTCTTCGCCCAACCTTCCAAAGCAATCCTATCGGTGAAATTTGACCATCTATTTCCACCTCCAGATCTAATCGGACGGTTCATAATCATTTCTTCACCAGACTTCCATCAGGCCATTTTCTCACCATTACACTGCATTTATCACCATTTTCTCCACTACAGCCACTATTTCCACTACTGCGCCAACATTCCCATAGGCCTCTACATCATTCACCTCTGCTCCCACTATTTTTAATTAACATGCTTATTTCCTTTTTGCAGGGTTACAGGCAGTGGAAACTGCCATTTCTCACAGTCACTGTCATAGTGACACAGAGCGCAAAGAAGACCATTTTCACAGCCAGATATTGCAGAGAAATGCTTGGGAAGATTTCTAAGTGAAATATTTTCATCAAAGGACCAGTGTTTAACTCCGTGAAACTTCATGCACCATTAAAAATCCTTTTCCACAGACAGAGACAGTCAATGAAGCGGCAAAGAGTATCAGTGAAGAATTAAGGAGGTTTAATGCCCATTATTGAAGATTTTAAGCCTTAATTCATTGTTTAAAGGGCGAATGTACGATATTGAAGACCTTGTGATTAGCACAGAAGGCCTAATGAGGCCTAAAGCATAGAAAAAAATCTTATCAGTGTCTCACATCAACAGAAGGTTCTTTCCCATGAAAGGAAAAGTTCCCATACTATTTTGTATTCTACATAGAACTCCTGAGAAGATCTCCACCTTGACAGAAAGTCCTAATGTTGACAGAGCATTTGTTATGTAGTATGGAATACCTAAAAATCATTTAACTGCCTTACTGGTCCCAGAGTACTAAAGAGTACTGCAGTCGAAAAGTACATCATAGAACATACCTATGAAGTTACTATTAGCCTGTCGAAGACCACTCTTTCATCCAAAGAGTATCGAAAATCA
This sequence comes from Pinus albicaulis, assembly GCA_034641835.2. NCBI lineage: Eukaryota > Viridiplantae > Streptophyta > Pinopsida > Pinales > Pinaceae > Pinus > Pinus albicaulis. Next base: position 502,986,972 of record CM076572.1, on the reverse strand, counting down.
ATGCCTAGATATTAAGATAGAATAGGCCTCAAGCCCCTTCCTTATACTTTTGTTTTAATGTTTCATTTAAGGTTCTATCTACCTCCTCTGCCTCTCTTTAGCTATAAAACACATGAGGAAACACATTGTAATGGTTGTTGATTGGATATCTGTGAATTGTAAGTTGTTTCTCTTGAGATATAGTTATGTGTGTAAAGTTGTAAAATAGGCTGAGGAAGATGTTTTCAGACTGACTGTCAAGATATTGGACAATGTTGTATATGACTTGTGTTGCTCTTTAATATGAGAAGCACATTTCTATGGATCTTGATTTAAAGCAGCAGTGATGTGTTCTACCTTCGTCTCTGCTTTCCTTCTATAATTCATTACATTTCATTTCTATGGTAAGAATCAGAAATATGGCTTAGGATATACCCTTTCACGGTACCCTAATCCTCTTGCTCTTCTTATATTTGATTTTTTCTACTAATTGTGCTATCTGAGAACTAATTCAAGACAATTTAACTAGTGTATTAGTTGTTATTCACTGCTAACTAGTGTATGAATTCATGAATATGTTCTTAGATGCTCTTGTCTGGTTTTAATTGAAAGAATTGGGATACTGGGAGTTTATAATGGTGATTTTGTCTCACTAGGGTCTTTTTCATATCAATTGAACCTTTCTAAGTTCCCTTAAGTTGAATGTCTAAGCATTGAAAGTTCAAAGCCTTTCTCTGATCTTAGGCTTCACCTTTGTGTTTAAATCTTAAGTGTTTCTTGTTGTATAAAGATTTAGCCTTTTAGGGGTTGGATCATAGGTGCTTAAGGTATGCCCTGTCCCTATATATTATTTCTAATTGGTCACTTCAGAGGTTTTCTTGTCATTCACCTTCATTCCTTATCATTTCATACCATACTATCATCTTTAAAGATCCTTTGTTTTAGATGACTAGCCCAATTGAAAGCCTTGGATACTGAACAACAAGTAAACCCTTTTATGAATTCATTGCCCAATGGTCTCAAGTGTTCTTTGAATTATCTCCCTTTTTCCTAGAATCCTTGTTTTCTCACCTTTGTCTTATATTGAACCCTTCTTTCATGTTTCCCAACAACCAAAAAAACAAAACAAACAACAACCTCCGTGCCTTATAACTAGCCTAATATCTTTAAACTAAGCTTTAGAGATACAACTATCTTTGCATTTTTAGAGAGATCCCTCTCTGCACCCAGGAGGGCTAGATCTTGAGGTCTCAAAGTGGTTTTGATGTTGTCTTATCTTTTGGTAGAGCCAAATTCGCCAGAACATAGGAACCCCAACACTCTACATGTGGGAAACACAACAAAAGGAATTTATGTTTTTGACCTAGGGTTTTCAACGCAGAGTTGACCAGCGTAGAATTTGGTCAATGCATGGTCAAAATGACCCAAATATTGGTAAAAATTATGATTTCTACAGTCCACATGTTCTGGCACAGAACTCGAGGTTGATCATTAACTTTCACTGGGCTGTGTTGACTTTTTGTTGTTGTTGTTTTCCATTGACCATTGACTGTGACAGCGTTGACTTTATTTGACTTTAGGTTGAATTATTTTGTTGTTCGAGAGGGTTGTGTGACACTTATGGTTGGTTTACCGTATTGAAACTTTGTTGGTTGAAACATCATGTTGATCATCGTAACACATCAACACACATATATATTTTTGGCTTGTCTTCTATCAATCTACTGGTATGTTCAATCAACATTTTACTTTCTTGTTTATGTGATTGTTGTTTGATACTGGGGATAAAAATTAAATTTGCATCAAACATAGAACATCTATGAAAATTTACATGGTATTAGAGCTAAGGTGAAGACAAAGCCCAGGTTTGTAGCAATCACTGAAGAAGAGCATGGGTACCTCAAACTATAATGGCTTTCAAGCTGATAAAAAATTAACTAGGAAGAAATAATTCCATGCCTGGAAGATGACATTGGATATTATGTTGGAATACCAAGATGTTATGGACTATGTACACGGTAAAATCCAAGATCCTCCATCCACTGCACCTGCTGCCACCAAGTAAAATTATAAGAAGGGGAAAATAAAAGCAAAGATAATGATCAGGGACTAAATTAATAAGAGTTTGGTTACCTACATCTCTGAGCTGGGCACATCCAAGGAGATGTATGATAAGTTGGTCAACATGTTCAAAGAAATTAGAAATCAGAAATAATATTTTGGCTATTAGGGAGACAATAGCTGATCGAGAAATGGTTCTAACTGCACTTGGAGGTATCTCATCCAAATGACATGTATTCAATACTACCATTATCAATAACAATGTGATACTCGATTTTGATGAAGTACTATCGAGATGCATACAAGAAGATACAAGGATGAAGGAATATGAAAATGAAGGAAACATTGCCTTCACTGCTCGTGCTAAGAAGGAACTTTGGTGGTCTAAGGAACAAAGGAAGAGCAGGGGCCCAAAGGAAGAAATGCAAATGTTACCAATTTCACAAGACCAACCACTATGCTAAAGAATTCCATTTCAAGAAGGATTATCCTAATGATGATGATTCTTAATGTCAGTATTTGCATACTTCCACTAGGGATCAAAACACATTTTTCATGTGCATCTTAGGTGTCCCACTCTAAAGAATTTTCAATCATTCCATTAGGTCATGACATAAAATTGTTCCACTGGTGGTGGTCCTTGTCAAGTGTCCCATTTTCCTTCACAAGTATATGCCTCCTGACCCTCTTCCATGTCTTCCTCATGATAAAAACAAGTATTCTCTCATTCCACTTTTAGTCAAAGTCACTTATTCAGTCATTTTCTTTCATTTCTCATAGGGTCATTAGGGTTTCATTAGGTCAAATCATTGCATTGTCTCATTTTCGATAAAGGGCAACAAAAGGTGTGAAGGTGACCCATAATAAACTCATGATTTTCTTCAGTCAGTTAAAATGTAATAGGTATTTAGTCTCCCAAAGGTTTCCAACTCAGAAATTCACATGCCAACACATCAAATTTCAAAGCGAGTTTCCTTTTCCCAAGGTTGCCCAAGTCATCATTATCCACAAGCACTAAACCCTAATTTCCCCTCCCACTGAACTAGGGTTTGTTATGGAAACGAAAAATTTGAGTAGAGGAGCCATAATATAGGCCATATCAGTAAGTATGGGGTCATTTCAGCTCATAAAAATCATATCTCCATCATTTTCCAGGAAATAATTCCAAGAATCAAGCCATTTACCACTCATAGGGCCAATTTCGCTTCAAATTATTTTTATGACAAAAAAAAGATGAATTTGACAAAAGTGAGAGAAGTTATTTTCCATCATATGTCCAAGAAGTCAAAAATCCTTCATATTTTACACAGGTGTCATGGTTTTAGATAAATTTCAAAAACATAGGTGCCACAGGAGAGTTGCTACACTTCTGGAGTGACCTCGGGAAAATCAAGTTTTCTCATAGTTGGATTGTCCAAATGACTTGCTTGATGATTCAAATGATAACTATACAGTGAGTGATTTCTAATTAACTATCATGATCTCAATTTGGAGTTGAGGAAGGCCTCCAAACGTTTCTTGCACCAGCACTCTGCATTCCTGCACCCTCATTCAGCACTTTTTGACCAGTCTTGGGAAAATCAACTTTTTACAAGGTAACTCAACTCCAATAAGAAAAATAAATGTATATTTGGAGATTATACTTCAAGATATTTCCAACGAGCTATCTGAGGCCCAATTTGGACACCAGGAAGACTTCCAAAAGTGGTCTTCAAAACAATGTTGCGGTGGCGCTGTGCCAAAGTTTGGGCATTGTGCTAATACCCATCTGCGTTGCGCTAATGCCCAAAAATCAGAGTGAAATTTACAATGGTGCTGCACTAATACCCAGGGGCACTGCGCTAATGTTTGAGCACTATGCTAATGTCCAGTTTTCTCCCTAAGCCTCTAAACTTAGTCAAATTTCCCCAAATCTTCAGCAAACATTCTCAAAACCTTTGACAAGTAAGTAAAATGAAAATTTCACCTCCTTGCAGTCTTGAAGAGGAGTTTCATGGTGTTTTTGGTTTCTATGTGAAATTTGGAAGTTGGTTAGGCTAAAAACCCTAGATTCATTATTTTGTCCCATTGTTCCCAAATTTGGCATCCATAAACTTCACCATTCTCTTCCTACATCACTATAAACCCTACTCCTTGTATACAACACCATATCACTTTCCCTAAATCCCTTTTCCCCTAAACCCTAAGCCCTAGGAATATCAATTTCCTAAGAGGACCTATCAACCCTGTAATAAAATTCTAATTCCCAATCCCCTAAACATTTTGATCCCCTTTCACGTCCATAAGTTTAGTAACCCTTGCCCCCATCTCCCAAGTTGTTCCAAGACCTATCCCCAGATCCTAAACCTAGGTTTCCATTTACAATCATTTTGTCCATTTGCCTAAGCTAGCCATTTCATCTCTCATTCCCCTAATATCATTCCATTTCATCCTAGGGTTTTTTGAGCCTTCAAGTTCAAGATGTAAGAAGAGGAGGATAGAGAGGTGTCATTGAGGAACAAAATTGCAAGGGCCAAGCTCAAATAAGCCCATGCAAAAATTCAAGCTTTGACCAAGAAAAAGGAGAACTAGAGGTTAAAAATACTTGTTGAGGTGTCTCTTCATGCCTCAAGCCCTTGATCAGCAAGTTACCTCACAATTTTGGAAAAATTTGGCACATTTGGCACTTTGCTGCAATTTTGGCTTTTTAGGCAATTTTCACACACATAAAATTTTCCAAAAACGCAATGCCCTTGGCGTTGCACTTTTACGTGGAGCCTCCAATGGAAAAATGGTCACCACGATCATGTTCAGAATGATGAGGACATCAACCCTAGCAAGTCTCAGAAAATTTGAAGGAGAACTGGTCCCTCAAAGGTGCAAAACACCGCTAGTTTTTCATGTTTCTGCCTCCTTTTTTACCTTGGCGCTATGCTAATACCAGTCTAGGGAGAAGTGATTTTTGACAAGGTATATGGGCACCATTTTAGAACCTGAAGGAATATTTGGAAACTAGACTCAGATATATTTCCAATGAGCTATCTTGAAGCTGATTTGGACATCGGAAAGGCCTCCAAAAATTTCTTGCAAGACAGGCTATTTTTGCTGTCATGGTGCTGCGCTTTTGCCAGGAAAATGTAATTTTCATCATCTTCAGAAAATTTTTATTTTTTGACTTTTTATCTTCAGAAATGAGAAATTATTGATGTAAAATGTTAAGATAAATTTAAATTTCATGTTTTTATTTTTATCTAGGGTAGATACATTAGATAAGTCCTCTATAGGTCAAATGAATCAATTTCCTCTCTTTTAGAGGCAAATTGTTGAGCTCTCCTAGTCTTCAGATTCTTGTTTGGGAGTAGGTGAAATTGATCCCTATCTCATGAATTCGACTCCCTGAGGCTAGGAAGAGTGGTTTTGAGGTATATATGATATATTTCTTAGTCATTTGTAGGGGTTGGACTCACTTGGAGCTTTGGCATCTCAAGGACACATTTTGTATCAGTTTGGCTTAGACATTAATGATAAATTTGCAGCTATTTCTTTGGGATCCATGTGGTATGATTCATTTGACATAGTTTCTTCTTTGTGATAATTTTTATGAATGTATTGTAAGCTCATAAACCATTTTCATGTCTATGATATGATTAATTTCAATTTGAAAGGAAAAATTCATGTTTCATTCTCTGTCTTGGGGAATTTTGCATATTTTGTTTACTTTCTTCATTTTAGGGATAAATCATCTCATATGCTCTCCCTAACTCCTCACCAGTCTATTCCCCTCACCATAATAATATTTTAAATGTAAAACCTTATACCTACCTTTCCCCTTTGAACACTCTACAAATTTTGACCTAATTTCCTTTCCCTAGTTGTTTGACTCCTCCTGATCCAGCAAAACCCTACACAAATCAAAAAATCAAAACCCTAAGCTACTATACCTAGCCTAATATCTTCTTTTCTTAGTTAGCTTGACCTTGATCTTACGGAGAGAGCCCTCTCCTGGCCTAGTAGGGCTAGCTACTTGGCTAAGCGTGGTTTGAGGTTACCTCAGAATTTCCTTTCTCAGCGTGAGGTTCAATCTGAATGATAACATTTTGGCGACCATACCGAGGAAAAAAATATCATATATTCCCTGGGAAAGAACGACAAAGTTTAGATCTGATTTTTGATGGTGGACAACCATCAGATTCATATGAAGGCTAAACACTTCCCCTGGTGACTCCAACTTGATGTAAAGACTCCACTGGAGGATTGAACTTGTGAGCAGGAAAATGGAAGGATCTTACACAAAGGTCAGGTATTCAAAGTGGAATTGTATTCAAGATTTAACCTGATTTCCTGTAAATTACTTCTTTTATTTTCCTAAAATTATCCTGAAAGTTTTCCAGAGTTTGTTGTATGATAAAGATGATCAAACTCTTGATTAGTCCTTTTCGAAAAGTGTAAATACTGAGTTTTCCTTTGATCTTGGTCCTCATCCTTTTGATGAATCTTGTGATGACCATCTTCAAATTTATGAGCCTAAAGAGATCAAGATTGATCCTACATATTTTGTACATACTCCTACACCTTTTAAAATTCTAGATCGATACAAACCACTCATCTTACCTCCTATACTCCATGCTTTCCCTGAAAATAATTACCTATATTTGTAGAGGTTTGATGGTGAATATGACAACATCACTGCTGAGAGACATATGCAGAATTTTGAGACTTTCCTTGAACTTTTTGAAGTTGAGGAAGAGGATGTCAATATCAGGCTATTTTCTCTTGCTTTGTAAGGCAGGGACAAGATTTGGTTCAAAAACATGCCTGTCGTGAGCATCTCAGATTTCCTCAAATTTTTCCTCAAGAGGTGTGTGGTCAAACAAAACCCTTTCCTGATTCTAGAAGAGTATGCCTAGCTGAAAATACAACTAGGGGAGATAATACAACAATTTTCTGCCATATTCAATCAAGTATATTATTCGATACCTACTAATATAAGACCCCCTCGTCGCTCATCTCTCTTACATCACCTAGATGCCTATTATCTAGAAATGGATTTTTAGCTAAGATAAAGGAACCTTGAAACACTTGAAGAGATGCAAAACAATGTAGTAGATGTAGAGGATAATCTGTTGATCAGAAGGGAAAATCTTAAGGAAGAAGAGAAGAAGAACATTGCAAAGAACTTGACATATTCAGAGGTAAAGCTCGACATTTTGGTAATTAAAATAGAGAAAATGATGCAAAGGATCACCATGAGAGATGTATTTTTCGTTTCAGATCACCATGACCCACTTATCCCATAAAAAGAACAGACTGTAGACCCTAAAAATTTCCCTGCTAATCCCAGCTGCCATAGATCAGAAAATGGATTTATAAATCAATTCTAGGAGAAACAATATAATAATATAATGTGTATTATTGGTGACATTACTTATATTGATGATTTTATAAAGTTTGATTAGTATGATGATGATTATATTCTCCAAACATAAGCTAATCTTGCAAAGCAATCAACAGTTGGTTTGTGGGAGGACATTCAGTTTCAGTAGCTCAAAAACAGTGATCAACCAATTCATATCAGCTATGACAATGATTAGGAAAGTCTAGAAATTTTTGAAATAAGCGAAGGATATTTTCCTTTATATTTTTCTTCATTTCAATTTCTAAAAGAAAATTTTTCCAAGATTAGAAATCAACAGTATTTTAGTTTTGATGTTAAGGTTGAGGAAGATGATGAATTTCTTGAGCAATTTGTTAATGAGAAACCTTCTCCTGAAATGGCTGAGGAAATAATTTGTGACATAGAATCCTCCTTAGCTCTAGATTTATAGCCACTGAATTCCATTGAATGTGAGGTTGCAGATGAAGGCTTGTAAGTTGAAAAAAATGATCAAATGATGCAAGAAGATTCTATACCATTGTGTTTTGAAGAACTTTAGTTTTTAAAGGAAAATTTTCATAATATATCTAAATAAAAGGATGAGAAACCTATAGAAATTCATGTAGTCTCATTAGAACCAATGGAAAATAGGTTGCAACAGTCTTTTCAAGTTTTTCATGACCCTATAGCTGTTGTGTTGGATGACATCTACAATAAAATTCCTTCTCCATTAGCTAACTATGAGCCTAAAAAGAGTGTTGATATAAACTTGATCCGATAGCTGACTTCATTGTCTTTTCCAAGAGGTGTTTCATTACAAAGCTCATACCAAGATTTTAAATCACATTGTTAGCCACCTATAAAAATTTGTCATATCAAATGGTGGCTAAATCAGTTTTGAAAGCCTTCAAGAAACAATTTTATTTCCAGAATTGTTAGTTTTTTGAAGTCTTATGAAGATAACTTATCCTTGAGTTAATCTTCACTATTGTTTCCCTCTCAATTCTGAAAATCTATTGTTTTCCTGAAGAAAAGACTATTGTAAAAACTCCATTTTCCCCCTCATTTTACCCCTCTTTCCACTCATAATTAACCTCCATTTTATTCCCTTTTTCCCCATGAAATTCTTCTATTTTCCCTCATTTCCCTTCTTCCCTTTATAAAAATCCATTTGATAAGGTTAAAACTCCTTTTTTACCTTATCGGAAGCTTTCAAACCCTTTGAAAGTCCTTGAAAAACCATAAAAAACAATCTTTTTAACTAAGGCCTTAAGCCCTTTTGGCCCTAGCCCTAAACCACTTCCTAGCCATACAACCAAGCGCTGAGACCAGGCACTAAGCCTGTAGGTGCTTATCCCAATCGGGGCATTCATGTGAAACACATTTCTTTTGTTGCGTTAATTCTCCGATTGCGATTGTCTCCTCTTTTATAACCCCTGATCCCTTCATATTTTCACATAACCCGAAGCCCGCAATCGGGTGCTAAACACTATATAAAACCCGTCGTCGATACAATTTTCCTTTGTATTTCATAAAAGATCCATTTTTCCTATGTTAAAAGAAAACCTGCCGGTTCACGGTCTAAACCATTCCCAACCGTTGATCTAAACCAACCAAACGGTCTTCGGGATCTCGCATCGGAGATTTTTCATCGAGTATATTTTAATAGTGATTCCCCCCTCCGATTGGCCACCTTTCGAAGGCTTCTCAGTCGTTGATCTCCCTCGTCAGGCTAAGATCCGACGGTCCACATTGCTCTTTTTCATAAGCCCATCCCTCCGCCTTTGGACCTCCAATTCATTCCTAACCGTTGATGTCTCCAAAGATCTGACAGTCCACATATAATCACAATGGAGCTTGTTACCCCTTGCCCCCGCCGATCGTGATCTTCCGATTGCATCTGGGCCGTCCATAAACTAAGATCTGACGGTCCAGATCAATCCTTACCACCCTTTGTTAATTTCATGAAACCCCGCTTTATAAAGTTTTTCGGGGAAATCTCCACCATTCATCTCTACAGATAAACAACCCGCATTGATCCATTCTCTGCCCAGCCCCTGCCTCATATTTTATTGCATTGATCCCAATATTGGATCTAGGCCGTTCATTCCAATCATCCAACGGTCCAGATTCAACCCAATAAGGCCAACTTTTTTGGGTCCTACCTTTTCCCAGATCAAATCTCCATCGTTCATTCCTATGATCTGACAGTCTAGATCAATATTTCCTAGGCTCTGCCCCACATGCTTCCCCTCGTGCAACTTGTTTTATTGAACTCTCACCTCTTGTTTGTGCTCAACCTAGTCTCCTAAATTGATTTCATTTAATTGTCAACTAGGGTTGGTAAACTGCTGAAGTGTGGTGCACTATATGTGCCTAGGTGTTTGTTTCTTATTGCATTGTGTCTAGTTTTTTATGATGTTTTTGGGTTTTTTATGGTTTTATGTTCACAAGGGAAAGAAATAAATGCTGGTGGAAAGAAGCTACTGGTTAAAAACAGAGTGAAGCCTAAATTATTGATGAAAAATGACAAATGCAAATACTAAAACAGAACCAAACCTAAAATATGACTTAGCAAAATACAAATCTTGATAATGACTTCAAGAAAATAATCACAACATGAACTTAACTTGTCCAATTCATTCATTAAATATGTTTTGGAAGAGCTTGAGAAATGGGCAGCTAAGTGTAAATAAAGTTCTCCTAACTAAACAATTAAACAATCAGCTTATAATGATACAACATCTCATCCATGATTAAAGGTTTATTGAAACATATTTGGAAAATAACATTTGTAACATCATAATATCTCTACTTTAAAACTAGCTCCTAATTCTATTCTGCAACTTAGTTTAACACCACTAAACCTCACTCAAAATTTATAGATTTCCTTTTAGAATAGTCTTTGAGGAAAGGCTTGTTTGTGAAATGGTAAAAAGGTTGCAAACGTACTCTAGGCCTTAGACTGATACTATCTTCTGTCCAGATGATTATGAGTTAATATAAGTTTGGAACAAAAGAAGTTTTGTAAATAATGAAGACCGTGGTATTTAATTTTAACAACTAATGCAATTTAAAATGCAATGGATGGCAACTAAACTTGGAAAGTAAATACAGTGAGCTAAGCTAGAACTGAACTAGGGTGATACTAGTCTACAGTGGACAGTGCTAAACTAAAAAGCCATTATCAAACTTGAAATGAAATAACAGAGCATGAACTAAATGCAATTTGCCTCTAGAGAGCTCTAACTAAGTTATCATGCAATTAATATATGGGATTCTACAGCCTATTTCGTTCATCATGAATGGTATTTTGGAAGAGCTTGTTAGAACAATCCTGGCTGTACAATTCAATGTAATTGAATACAAACATAAAAACTAAAAGCAAATACAATTAGAAACTAAAACATCACAGCTATTTCCTACTCATTGTTATGATGTTTTGGAAGAGCTTTTTAAGAGTAATATTAGCTATGCTACTTAGTGTAAACAAGCAACTGAAACCTACAGTATCACAGTTATGCCTTAGTCATCATAATGATATCTTGGAAGAGTTTACTAGAGTAAGTTTAACTGTGATAATGAACGAAAGGAATTGCAAATAAAATCTCTAACACTACAGCCATTTCTTATTCATTGTAATGATCTTTTGGAAGAGTTTCTTAGAACAAGTATAGCTATAATGATTAATGAAATTAACTATAAACGTAAACTTCAAAAACTTGAAAACAAACTAAGATACTTATCTAAATTGCAAAAGTAAAGCTGCTCAGGAGGCAGGGGCCCTCTACCACCAGAGTAGCACGAAATCTAGCTCAAGATCAACTCAACGCATTCAAAGAAATGCTGTCTTCTTCATTAAAGGAAAATAACTTAAAACAGAGTATTCTCGGTCTTTAGAAATATAACAGTCAATCCACGAAATCCAATCAAAATCTAGAACTTGTCTCTCGGTTTCCCGAGTTACATTTATAACAAATCTTCATAACAGAACTTGAGATAATACGGAGATCATTGTCTTTTCATATCAAAATTGGACTAGAACTCTAAAGGTGGTAGCGTAAAATGACAAAGGACATCTGGACTGTCCTTGTCCTATTAGGAGTCTGTCTCCTTGTGTGAGTTCCCACGTACAAAACCACGTCCAGAATTCCGTTCAATCTTCATGGTGAGCAACAAACACTGAGGACATGATGTGGAATACACCCATGTGTGGCTTTTCCTGAGAGGACACCTGGAACATGCTTGAACGTGAAGACAGCTGCAGAATTGGCAACTAGCTACGGAATGTCTGCATTCTGTAGCTAGTTTCAGTTCAAAATGTATTACAATGAAAAAATCACAAAACTTAGCAAGTTAGCCATGATATTCATTCTTAAAGAAATTTTAACTAATTTCATTGATCATTTGAGCCTGGGATAACAATGGACAAAAGAAAATGGAGTGAAGTATGATGGAAGAAAGAAAAATCTTGGGGCTCAACATACCCCCACTGCTGACTTCTTGCATGTCCTCATGCAACTTATTCCATAAACTCAGAGACTTCTGCAAGAACATCCAAACCTCTTCTTCTTCTTTGCCTGGAAGTTAAAGGTCTTCTGGGCTTCCTGATGACTAACTTGAACCTTAAATTGGTAAGTGCCCTGATTAACTTCTTGTTCCTCTTTTTCAACTTTTCATTAGCCTTTTCCACTTTGTCCATTTGTAGAGACAAGGTTGAGTTCATACTAGTTTTTAGTTTAACTTGTTCCTTCAGAATATCATTCTCAGTCCTGATATGTCTATTAAGTACTTCCAGCTCGTACCTATCTCTTCTTAACACATCTATTTCGAACAGTGGAGGACTAGGGGTTCTATCTCTACTCTCTAAAGCTTTCCTTTCCAATGTTTCAACATAGTTATAAATTTCTTGCTGTGCAGGGTCAATTTCAGGGGCTTCTTCATCAAAATATTCTTCAATAGGTGTTTCTTCATCTTCTATGTTTATCACCCCAGTTTGTTTAATCTATGTTTTCCTTAGTTTCCCCCTGAGTCTATGGCTCCTTCTTGGCTGCGATGGTCCCTCTCCTTTTTCTGTGGCAAATTTTCTGATTACCCTCTCTTCCTTAAGTTGTCTCTTAATCTGAGTCAATTTCTCAGAGATTATTTCTTCACTGCTTTCTTGAACTGCTTTATCAGTTTCAATTTTAGAGGCTCTCCATTTTCTGCTTCTCTTTGTAGGCTGATGTTCAGGTGAAGGCTCTTTTGGTTCCTCAAAGTGATTTCTCACCAAGAAATTATCCCAATTATCCCCTATTTTTCTCAAATGATGCTCAATCAAAATCTTGACTAACCCATGGTGATATAAGGTTGTCTCTAGAAATTGAATTCTCTTTTGGACACTTGAAGCCATTTTCTTTAAAATTTGAAGCAAGAAATAGGGCAAATTAAGCTCTTCTTCTAGGAGATGCATTATCAACCTAATATGGTAAACATAGAAAGTACCATATCTACCTTCACAAGTGATAAATTTTTGTAGGATAAGCAACATGTTTCTCCATTTATTCTTTAATGCAGAGCTTGGAATTCCCTTTTTAAACATAGTGACATCCATACCTGGTGACTTGAGGATATGATTCCATGATTTATTATGAAATTCTCTGTTCTTAAACCATCTTTCTCCATGCCTAGGCAATCCTATTGCTTCTGCAATAAAAACCTCTGTGACAGTGAATTTAATGTCTCCAACTTCAACCTCGGCTCCTTTGAATGATCTTGCAAATGTTTTAGTAGCTTCTTTGTGGAGGCCATTAAATTTTTCAAGGAATTGCAGCCATCCTGCTTGTTGCAACATTTCTCTACTTTGAGGGTATCCTTCCAGGTATTTTGTGCCCACTGGTTTAGTTCTTACGATGAGGCCCATAATTTCTTCTTCAATATTCAGATTAGTACTCTTTCTTCTTACGGAGACAATGAATTCAACCTTCAAATTAATATACTTTGTTTCACGGTGATAGTGCTTCAATCTTCAAACTGATATACCTCTGCTTCACGGTGACAATGGCTTCAAATTTCAAACTAATATACCTCTGCTCACGCTGATAGAGACACCTCTGTTTTACAGAATGGAATGATGAAGGGTTGGCTACGGGATGGAGAAATAGGGAGTGGTTACGGAACGAGTTAATGAAGTTAGGTGAAGAAAAAAAATAAATGAGTGAAAAGACTGCGGAGATATTTTACAACGGATTCAAAAATCATCATTAAATGATTTGGCTGGGTGACGTGAAAAAATCAATCACTTTAGCATTTTAACTGCTTAGATTTTTAAATGATGATCGGGTATAGGATTTGAAATGAAGGATTTTTATCCAAAGTTTTGCGGAGGGTATATTTGGCATGATCAATAAAAATAATCAAAACAACTTTTCGAATGATTCATAACTAGACTATACTAAAGTTTTTCATGATATGCCATTATAATCAGAACTTTTTACCTTTTCTTTTCATCTGCTTTTTGTGGTCTTTATATGCTTTGTTCCCCTCTAGAAATCATTACTTTGTGAGTCTTCATAATCCTTCTTGATTTTGCTTGTTCATGGATATACAGGATCACCTTGTTTCAATTCAAATGTCTGCTGATCAGTGCCTTCAGGATCTGTAGCTGCGGAATGACTGTTTGGCTGTGGAAAGTCTAATTAGCTGTAGAATATCTGTTTAGCTGCAAAATGTACCTGCAGATAACTTTAATGATGGAATGGAATATAAGTGGAATATTATATGGAATGAGTGAATATGGGATATGTATGAAGTGAATGATGGAGTGGGATGGATTACAATTTATGAAATGGAGTGGAAAAGTATAAGAAATGGCCTGCAATTCATGACATGCATTATTCAATTGTAGAAAGACATCAAACTTTAAATTCTGGAATGGAAATGAGGTGGATGAAGTATGGAATGAGATGAATGAAATATGGAATGAAGTGAAGTATGAATAAATGAATGAAATGGATATGGATGGATAAGTAAATGGAATGAAATGAAATGAGATGGATCATAAGTGAAATGGATCTGAACTTACGATTTTGTAACAGCTGCTTGCAGAAACAAAATGGAAAAGTTAGAGTGTCAGAAAAACTCTGATTTTCACCCTATATTTTCTGTATAAACATGCCAATCAATGATTGGTTTTCATGTTTATACTTTATTTTTTTTTATTTTTTTAAAGAAATGACTTCAGAAAATTCAATCAAGTTGACGAAGAAGAAAGATTCTTCTTCATTAAATTCACATCACTATTTTCTTGGAACTTCTTGAAAAATTCTTCTCTTGAGAGTGGTTTGTGATACAGCTTCAATCTATGACCATTCACAAGAAAAGTGACCTCTTCTTCATCTATTGTCCTGATTTTTACTGCTCCATTGTCAAAAATTTTAACAATTTCATATGGCCCAAGCCAATGTGTTTGAAATTTACCTTGAAAATCATTGAATTTTGAATCAAACAAGAGAGCCCAGTCACCTTCTTTGAACTTATTCTCTTTGATGTACTTGTCATGCCATCTAGTCCTTTTCTGTTGGAATAGACTTGTTTTCTGAACTGCATCTTGTCTGATCTCATCCAATTCATTAATCTTCTCCAATCTATGCTTTTGTGCCTCTGTTAAATCAAGTCCTAGATGAACTGCCATTTTGAAAGTTTGAATCTGGAACTCTATGGGAAACAAAACTTTCTTTCCATAAACAAGTTCATAAGGAGTATGGCCTGTTGTGTTTCTTCATGTAGTTCTATAGGCCCACAAGGCTTCAGGAATCCTATCTACCCAATATCTTCTATGTAAATGAACAATCTTTGTTAGGATTCCTTCAATGACCTTATTAGTAGATTCCACTTGACCATTTTCTTGTGGATGATAAGGAGTAGATTTTCTATGCCTGATTTTGTACCTCTCCATAATTTTTTACACTAGCCTCGATGTAAATTGAGCTCCTTGATCTATAACAATTTCCCCTAGGACACCAAAACGAGTAAAAATATCCTCAAAAAGAAAATTAACTACAGATGCTTCATTAGCAAAAATTAATCGCTTGGACTCTACCCATTTGGTAACATAATCAGTGCAAACTAATATATATCTCTTTTGTCTTGATGGAGGACTAATAGGCCCTACAAAATTCAAAGCCCATTTTTTAAAAGGTTCAATATGTACCTGAGGTTGTTATGGCATCTCACCTAGAGGAGAAGGTTTCCCTACCCTTTGGAAACTGTCACACCTTTTGACATACTCTTTAGCATCTTTAAACAAGTATGGCCAATAATATCCTAAATGAAGGATCTTATAGGCTGTCCTCTTATCAAAAAAGTGTCTGCCACAAGGTTCATCATGACATGCTTTAAGAATTTCAGGCATTTCATCTTCCCGAACACATCTCCTAATGATCAAATCTGGACCTGTCTTGTACAACTCATTAGCAACCCATGAATATTTTGCACTGTCATAAATGATTTTTATTTTATCTCTTGCATTCAGTATTGAAGGAAATTTTCCTGAAACTAAATAATTAGCAATGTCAGCAAACCAAGGAGTTTGAGTATAAATTGAAAAAAGATATTCATCAGGAAATTGATCTTCAACTGGAGTGTCATCTTTGATGTTTTGGAGTCTAGATAGGAAATCGGCTACTGTGTTTTGTTTTCCAGGCCTATCTAGAATGGTAATGTTGAATTCTTGTAAAATAAATAACCATCTTATGACTCTGCCATTAGTAATTGATTTGTTCATTAAGTATCTAATTGCAGAATGATCAGTGTGAACAAAAGTTTCATAGCCTGTTATATAATGTCCGAATTTGTTTATGGCATGAACAACGGCTAAAAACTCTTTTTCAGTTACGGTATAATTTAACTCTGCAGGAGTCAAATTTTTACTGGTATAGTAGATGGCATAAGGAATCAGGTCATTTTGTCCCAATACTACTCCTAGAGCTATATCAGAGGCATCTGTTGAGATATGAAAAGGTAACTTCCAGTTAGGTCCCCTTAAAATAGGTGCTTCAGAAATTTTTGTTTTTAGGGTCTCAAAGGCTAACTGGCAATCATAATTCCACTTGAATTCACAGTCTTTGGTAAGTAATTTGAAGAGTGGAGATGCTATCTTGGTGAAGATTTCTATAAACCTCCGATAATATCCTGTAAATCCTAGAAAACTCCTACCATATTTTTGACAACTTGGAATAGATAAGTTAGAGATGACTTCAACTTTTGACTCATCAACTCTAATCCCATCCCCTGAAATGTGATGCCCCAAAACAATGCCTTCAGTAAACATCATGAAACATTTCTCATGACTAAGTGAAAGATTTGCTTCTTGACATCTCTTTAAAACTTTTTCCAAGTTTGCTAAGGCTTCTTCAAATGTGTTTCTATAAACTGTGAAATCATCCATATATACCTCTACACAATCATGTATTAGATTTGAAAAAATTCCTAATACTGCCCTTTGGAATGTTGCAAGTGCATTGCATAATCCAAATGGCAATACTCGGTAAGCATAGGTACCCCAAGGACAGGTAAATGTGGTTTTGTCTTGATCTTCAAGTGCTACTTGGATTTGGTTGTAACCACTAAACCCATCTAGGAATGAGAAGTACTTTTTGCCAGCTAATGTATCTAACGCTTGATCTATGAAAGGTAAGGGAAAATGGTCTTTAAGAGTAGCTTTGTTTAATTCTCGGTAGTCAATACATACCCTCAATTTACCATTTTTCTTTGGTACAATTACCAAAGGAGAAACCCACTGACTATCTGAAATGGGATAGATGAAGTTGACATTTAACAATTTTTGCAATTCTTCTTTAACAATCTCCCTAAGATTTGGATTCATCCGTCTTTGAGGTTGTCTGATTGGTTTACAGTTTTCCTCTATATATATGTGATGAGTGCAAGTCTTGGGGCTTATCCCTTTCATGTCAGTCTACTCCCATGCATATGCAGAAGAATGTCTCTGTAATATCTTGACTAACTCTTCTTGTTGAGATTTTTCTAGGTTCTTGTTTATGTTCAAAATTTTGCTTGGAAATATCTCAATTGTAGAGCTACCAAATTTATCCATAGAATGAAGATACATCTGTCTTGATGACAAAAAATCAATGTTGGATCCTTCTTGAAATGGTTCATGTTTGTATTCTGAAGAGGATTCAAAGTTTTCTATAGTATTCAGAATTTGACTATTTTCACTAATTTCTGAAATTGTGAAGAGAGGTTGTAAGTCTTCTTCATCCTCTATCCATTAAGTATCATCTAAATCTGTAACTGTCCTAGCTGGAGGATACAAAGTGAATTTCTTAGTTGAACTACCATCATAGATGTACATATCACCGGATCTACAACTAATGAAAGCATCAGCTATAGCCAACCAAGGTCTTCCTAATATAACAGGATGCTCTCCTAGATTATTCTTAGGAGTTAGGATCATGAAATCCACAGAGTACTCCCAAGATTCTAGGGACAGTGGAATGTCTTCTATTACCCCATCAAGTTTGATCACAGATCTGTCTGCTAATTGTAATAATGTGGGTGTAAAGAGAAGATTAGAAAGTTTCAGTTTATCCATGATTTGTCTACTCATAATATTGATTGCTGCTCCTAAATCAATGAGTGTGTTTTGGATTTCAACTCCATTGATGTGAATTTTAACAACTGGATTTCCTGGGTCTAGATACTTTGGAATAACAATCTTACCCATCATAATGTCTACTATTTTTCCTACCTGTTGAATTTTCTTTGTCTCTCTTATTCTTTTTCTTGTTTTCTTCATGCTCAACTCCTTTATTGTTTTGGCTAAAATTGGGATTTCCTTGATGGCTTTTAATAATGGAATCTTAATGCAAACATTTCTCAACTCCTATAGGAAATCATAATTAGGCACCATAATTTGTTTTTCTACACTTCTATCAATTTGCAATCTTTCTGGAAAGGGAGGTGTAAAAGTAGATGTTGATGGCTGCTCTAATACAGGAGTTGAAATTATTGGTTCTTTTTGCTTTGATTTTTTAATGTTTGGGTCTTGAAAAGATATGTCTTCCTTAAGAATTTTATTCACCCGTAGAGAATCTTCCTCAAAGTTATCTTGTTCTTGTGTGATCACAGAAGGTTTCCTCTTTTCAAGTATTCTTCTAGACCTAAGTTGAACATCACTAAGGTCTAAAGGAGTAATTAAATAAGTTGGAAACTGTTGGCCTTCTATCATGTATGTGTTCTGAGGATTTTTATTGTTGGGGTTTGGTATGGATTGAGCAGGCAACTGATTTGGTTTTTGAGGAAATGGTAATGGAAGTGGTTGATTTTGATGTGGTAGGTTATGATGATGTTGTTGAGGATTTTGTTGAAAATTTTGTTGAGGATTTTGAGGAGAAAAATGTGGGTATGGTGGATAATGATAGTAGTGAGAGTATCTTCCATAGGGACTTTGTGCTCCTTGTGCCCAAGCTTGAGATTGATTTTGAAATTGAGGCCAAGGTTGCTGCCAAGAGTTCCAATTTGGTGGAGGTTGGTTATACATTTGATCATGGAATCCTTGTGTTTGAGGTCCTTGCCAAGGCCTTCTAGAGACAAAATTGAGAGATTTTGTGTAATTTGTAGGAGTTTCCTCTTGAAAGACAGCTTTGAGACCAGGAATGGAAGGAAAATTCTTGGTCTCATGTTTTTCAGAACAAATGACACAGGTCTCTACAACTTTTTCATCCAAAGGGCACTCTCTCAAGGCATGTTTCTTTCTACATTTGGGACAAAAGATTGCTAAGGCATCAGATTCAGCTTTTTGCTTGTTTTGTAACTTAAGGGTGTCTATTTTTTCACTAAGACTCCCTAAGATGTCAGATTTGAAATCATCAAACATATGTCCTATTTTTTCCCTACTTACTGTCCCAGAAGCAGACTTACTTGCCCTTGCAAGAGCAGGATCTCTTGGACCTTTTACAGTTTTAGATTTCCCTCTTGAAAGGTTGATACATAACTCAGATATTTCAGGTAATGTGAGCTGTGATATATCCCCTTTTCCCATCATGTTAAGAATATCCAACCATTCATCCCTAATAGTTTTCAACAAAAGAGCTTTTAAGGTGTCTTGATCTAAGTTTTCCATTTTTGCTCTTTTGATGTTGTAATGAAATCTCTCCAACAAATCTTCCAAGTTTTCATCTTCTTTTTGTAACATCTTAAACACTTCTTCCTTATGATTGACCGGCATACAATAATCCAAATACCTCTCTAGAAATGCGTGTTTCATGTCTTCCCATGTCCTAATAGAACTATTGATCAAACTCATAAACCACTTCAATGCTGCTCCTTTCAATGTTGAAGGAAATAGTTTAATTTTTTGAGCATCTTGTAAGTAGTCATAAATTCTACACAGAACTTCAAATTCAAATAGGAAGGTTTCAGGATCTTAAGTTTTAAGTCCATAGAAGTTTTGAAGGACATAGGGTGAAATGTTTTTCATGGTTGTATTGGTTTCTTCATCTACTATAGGAAACCCAAAAGAGCTTCCTATTTCTCTTCTACCTCTTCCTCTACCCCCTCCAAATAATGTGTTTTCTCCATTAAAGAATCATCCTCCCCCTTCTTCTGCCATGGTTGATTCTTCTGTGGAAGTGGGAAAGTTTGTGTCCCTAACAGGAGTCCTTGAATCTTCTTCTAAGACAGGTTCAGTGGATGAAGTGGAAGGTCTCTCTAATGGAATATCTGATCTTAGGTCTTCTAGAAGTCTAGGATCAGTAAAGGATGGAATGTGGGTCTGAGTTGAAGGTGTACTAGCTCTTGGTCTAGGTGAAACAAGTGGTGTTCTAGGAGTCAAACTTCTTCTTGTGCTTCTTATGAATCTATCCCTTGATTATTTCTCTCTACGCATATCATTGTTTTTGGGAGTTAAGAAACAAGGCTACCTAGTTACACTTCCCCGAAAACAGCGCCAAAATGTTTGTGCTCAACCTAGTCTCCTAAATTGAGTTCATTTAATTGTCAACCAGGGTTGGTAAACTGCTGAAGTGTGGTGCACTATATGTGCCTAGGTGTTTGTTTCTTACTGCGTTGTGTCTAGTGTTTTATGATGTTTTTGGGTTTTTTATGGTTTTATGGTCACAAGGGAAAGAGCTAAATGCTGGTGGAAAGAAGCTACTGGTTAAAAACAGAGTGAAGCCTAAATTATTGATGACAAATGACAAATGCAAATACTAAAACAGAACCAAACCTAAACTATGACTTAGCAAAATACAAAGCTTGATAATGACTTCAAGAAAATAAATCACAACATGAACTTAAATTTTCCAATTCATTCATTAAATATTTTTTGGAAGAGCTTGAGAAATGGGCAGCTAAGTGTAAATAAAGTTCTCCTAACTAAACAATTAAACAATCAGCTTATAATGATACAACATCTCATCCATGATTAAAGGTTTATTGAAACATATTTGGAAAAGAACATTTGTAACATCATAAGATCTCTACTCTAAAACTAGCTCCTAATTATATTCTGCAACTTAGTTTAACACCACTAAACCTCACTCAAAATTTATAGATTTCCTTTTAGAATAGTCTTTGAGGAAAGGCTTGTTTGTGAAATGGTAAAAAGGTTGCAAAAGTACTCCAGGCCTTAGACTGATACTATCTTCTGTCCAGATGATTATGAGTTAATATAGGTTTGTAACAAAAGAAGTTTTGTAAATAATGAAGACCATGGTATTTAAGTTTAACAACTAATGCAATTTAAAATGCAATGGATGGCAACTAAACTTGGAATTTAAATACAGTGAGCTAAGCTAGAAATGAACTAGGGTGCTACTAGTCTACAATGGATAGTGCTAAACTAAAAAGACATTATCAAACTTGAAACGAAATAATAGAGCATGAACTAAATGCAATTTTCCTCCGGAGTGCTCTAACTAAGTTATCATGCAATTAATCTATGGGATTCTACAGCCTATTTCATTCATCATGAATGGTATTTTGGAAGAGCGTGTTAGAACAATCCTGGCTGTACAATTCAATGCAATTGAATACAAACATAAAAACTGAAAGAAAATACAATTAAAAACTAAGACATCACAACTATTTCCTACTCATTGTTATGATGTTTTGGAAGAGATTTTTAAGAGTAAGATTAGCTATGCTACTTAGTGTAAACAAGCAACTGAAACCTATAGTATCACAGTTATGCCTTAGTCATCATAATGATTTCTTGGAAGAGTTTACTAGAGTAAGTTTAACTGTGATAATGAACGAAAGGAATTGCAAATAAAATCTATAACACTACAACCATTTCTTATTCATTGTAATGATATTTTGGAAGAGTTTCTTAGAACAAGTATAGCTATAATGATTAATGAAATTAACTATGAACGTAAACTTCAAAAACTTGAAAACGAACTAAGATACTTATCTAAATTGCAAAAGTAAAGCTGCTCAGGAGGCAGGGGCCCTCTACCACCAGAGTAGCACGAAATCTAGCTCAAGATCAACTCAACGCATTCAAAGAAATGTTGTCTTCTTCATTAAAGGAAAATAACTTAAAACAGAGTATTCTCGGTCTTCAGAAATATAGCAGTCAATCCACGAAATCTAATCAAAATCTAGAACTTGTCTCTCGGTTTCCCGAGTTACATTTATAGGAAATCTTCATAACAGAACTTGAGATAATACGGGGATCATTGCTTTTCATATCAAAATCGGACTAGAACTCTAAAGGTGGCAGCGTAAAATGACAAAGGACATCTGGACTATCCTTGTCCTATTAGGAGTCTGTCTCCTAGTGTGAGTTCCCACGTACAAAATCACGTCCAGAATTCCGTTCAATATTCATGGTGAGCAAAAAACATTGAGGACATGATGTGGAATACACCCATGTGTGGATTTTCCTGAGAGGACACCTGGAACATGCTTGAACGTGAAGACAGCTGCAGAATTGGCAACTAGCTACGGAATGTCTGCATTCTGTAGCTAGTTTCAGTTCAAAATCTATTACAATGACAAAATCAAAAAACTTAGCAAGTTAGCCATGATATTCATTCTTAAAGAAATTTTAACTAATTTCATTGATCATTTGAGCCTGGGATAACAATGGACAAAAGAAAATGGAGTGAAGTATGATGGAAGAAAGAACAATCTTGGGGCTCAACACCTCCACCTTTGGATCTACCCGTCTGAGATCTAATAGCCAAGACTCCATATCGCATGATTTTAAGCCCGAAGGTTAATGATTTAAAATTACACGATGAGGGTGGTTTTAAAAAGCCACGTGTCAGGCTCTAACACATATCGCGTTCAAAAATGCAATACTACCTTTCTCCCTTTTTACTGTGCGAAACCGGTGGTTTCTTCAGCTGAAACCACCATTCCCATTCCCAGTGCATTTTCCCGAAATAGATCTCCGTCGTTGATCTATGAGATCTAACAGCTCGTATTCAATCTCTCTTTTGTTCATCGCCCTCCACCCATCCTCCAAGGTACTTCATTGATCAGCCTCCACCGTTGATCTTTGTGGCCGATCTAATTCGACGGGCCATAATCCTCTGAGAAACCCCAAATTTCATTAACGCTTTTTTCGCTTCCGATTAAGGTTTTTTCCCATTTTTCTTTGTAATTTCCCCATTTCATTTTAAATTTGACCCTTCTTCATTATATTTATGATTGATCTCAACCGTTGATCTCTACAGATCAACGGTTCTGACTTAATCTCCCCACCATTATTCAATCGCCTCTCATTTCGACCTCAGCAAAGTAATCCTCATCGTTGGATGCTTTCTTCCAATGGCTGCGCTCTAAACCTAAACCTTTGAAGTATCTTAAACCTTCCTTGCAAGATTTTTTCTAATTTCATTTGTTTGTGCAAGTTTTAATGGTTCGTGCATTGTTTTAAAAGAAAATCAGAGGTCGAGGATGATGATCCCCCACGCCTCTATTCATAAAAGAGATCATTCTGTAGGGTTCCAAATTATGTTTTATCAATGCCTCATCAGCACTGATACCATTATAAAAAATCTGTAATGCCTGCACATCAACAAGACATGGAAAAGCATAATCAAACAGAGAGTATCAGTGTTAAAAGGATCCATCCACAGCACATATGAAGAATTGAAGGTTGTTTTCACAGTTTTGAGGGATTACGGCCTAAATCGACTATCTAAAGGCTAATCCATTCAATTAAATGCAGTTTGAAGAAAAAAATACAAAATTAGGCCTAATTAAGTCTAACACACAAAATTAAAAAAAATTAATAGTGTTTAAAAAAAAACAATAATATCTATCAGTCCGAGAAGCCTCCACTGCCACATCAGAGGCTAATTGAATCCTCTCAGCTACCAAAAGCCACCCACAGCCTCAAAGCATTCAAAAGAGGCCTAGTTATTACCAGAATAGAATATATTCACCTCAAGACAACTGAATAGTTAATTCAACCAAAGGAACTTATTGTAAATTGTCAGCATAGTTATTACAAGGATAACGAAGAGCCTTGAAGTCAACAAAATCTTCCCAGCAAGCTTAATACTTAATTTCAAACAATCAATACAGAGGAAATATCTGAAATATTCTCCATTGAGCCCCTCAAAGGCCGAGAAGCATTAAACGATATTAATTGAGCCTAGAAGATATTTTATCCCATCCCACCTCCTCATTTATTCTATAAATACTTCTATAGAAGATGAGATAATGTTGGTCACTGCATATATATTGCCTGTAAATAGTTTACTGAAGCTGTTGTAAGCTCTATTTGTAATTGAATAATACCTAAGTTGAGATGAGAAGTTTGAAGTTGTAGAGACCCACTGGACTTGAAGATTGTAACTAGTTTGAAGCATCAAATACAAGCTGATTTATGGGATCCTGATCTATGTCAACAGTGATGTTTTTCTTATTGTAAATTGTTATTTTATTTCTGTTTCCATTCTATCCATCTTCTCTCATAAAGAACAACAATTATAGAGTTAGGATTTACTATAAAAAGTACCTTGCTCTTACTGATAAGATTTATCTACATGTTTTCTTCCAAAATTGTGTATTTAAGAATGATTTAATATAGTCCAATCAGTTAGGAATGTTGGCGTTCCATCATCCTAATGTCTAAACTAAATATTGTTCTTAAATGTTATTTTCAGTGTCTGCTAAGTAAATTTTAACTAGGGAAGTTTATGGTGAGCCCTGTCCTCTATTTTTATCTCTAAAATTTGTCTGAAAGTTTCCATCAGAATATGTTGAAAGCAGGATAGGTTCAAAGTCCTTACTTGATCTTAGATTATTCTTTGTTATCTTATGTGTTGGCTTGATAAGTTTGCTAAGTAAAACAGAGCTAGGGAAGTCTATGGTGAGCCCTATCCTCTAGTTTCTTCTCCAACAATTGCTTTGAAAAGTTTCCCTTAGAATATTCTAAAAGCAAGATAGGTTCAAAGTCCTTACTTGATCTTAAGCTATTCTTTTTGTGTTTTAAATGTTTTCTATTGAAAGTGCATCAAAAGCAGGCTAGTTTCAAAGTACTTACCTGATCTTAGATTAATTTTATGTCTTTCTTAAGTGTATGCCAAAAGTAGGATAGTTTCAAAGTACTTACTTGATATTAGGCTGCTCTTTGTTCTTCATTTCTTAAATTCCCCTTCTTATTGTTTCATTTCATTCCATAAAATCAACCTTAGAGAGATCCTTAGACATAGATGACTTGCCCCATGGACCACTCTTGAACCTTGATGTTTCAATTAAATCATACTATGACTCCATATCCCAATGGATTGAAATCATACTATGACTCCATAGCCCAATGGATTGAATCTGTTTCTTGCCTATCTTCTTAGCTGAATCATTTCTCACTTTCATTCACCTTCACCCTTCATTTAGACTTCCTTCACCTTCACATATATTTTCCCAACCAAAAAAAATAAAACCTTGTTCTTCATAACTAGCCTAATATCACACTCAAAAGCCTTAAATATAAATCAATCTTTGCACTTATAGAGAGATCCCTCTCTAGATTCAGGAGGGCTAGATCCTAGTATCTCAAAGTGGTTCAAGTGTTGTCTCTGCAGTTTTAGTCTCACCAATCTACTAAAATTACAGATTCCTAACACACATCATGAGAGTAATGAAGAAGATTTTTGATTTTTTTTTTTTATCATTAGGAAAATATATTCATTCATGAGTTTCAAGATCCTTTTGTCAACTTGTTGCAGTCATCAAAGAAAGAAAGCACAGATGGTAGGAAAATTTTAAAACCAAGGTACCAAGACTACCTACAGTAGAGAAATAATGTATTATATGGGATGGAAATCAATATGTATTCCTATGAAGATCCTTTCATAGTATTCTTGAGGTCAGTCAGTGGCCTCGTGCTTTGCAATTTCATCAAAATTCAATCTATTGACAAGTTTTCATGGGAGTTTCCTTTTAGTAGTTCTTTCTTCTTTCTCATAAGAAAGCACTTGCGGAGAATTCAAACAACAACCAGAATGATTACATGGTTGCATTGGTTGCTCCATTTCACTTGATCAGGTGATGATTGGATCAATTAGAGTAGGTTTGTTGAATAAAATCAATTTTGAGCATCTTTTTCAGTTTGTTAGTTATGTTTTAGTCAGTCTTGAGTCAGTTTATTGAGTAAATTTTTCAATATTCAGTTTGGTTTTTAGATTCTGACTCCATACCCAATGAATAGGCACTTGGTCTATGGTGTTCCTGGCACCTCCAAGGAGCTGCCATCCCCAGATGGAGCCAATGTTAGTGTTAGTATTTTCATACTTCCACAAGGGATCAAAACACATTTTGTATGTGCATCTTAGTTGTCCCACTCTAAATAATTTTCAATCATTCAATTAGGTCATGATATAAAATTGTTCCACTGGTGGTGGTCCATGTCAAATGTCCCATTTTACTTCACAAGTATATTCCTTCTGACCCTCTTCCATGTATTCATCATGCTCAAAACAAGTCTGCTCTCATTCCACTTTTAGTAAAAGTCACTTACTGAGTAATTTTCTTTCATTTCTCATAGGGTCATTAGGGTTTCATTAGGTCAAATCATCGCATTGTCTCATTTTCAATAAAGGGCAGTAGAAGGTGTGAAGGTGACCCATAATAAACTCATGATTTTCTTCAGTCAGTTAAAATTTAATAAGTATCCAGTCTCTGAAAGGCTACCAACTTAGAAATTCACATGCCAACACATCAAATGTCAAAGGGAGTTGTATTTTCCCAAAGGTGCCCAAGTCATCATTGTCCACAATCACTAAACCCTAATTTGCTCTCCCAATGAGGTAGGGTTTTCTATAGAAACATGACATTTGAGTAGAGGAGCCATAGAGTAGGTCATATCAGTAAGTATGAAGTCATTTCAACTCATAAAAATCATTTTAGGTCATATCAGTAAGTATGACGTCATTTCAACTCATAAAAATCATGTCTCCATCATTTTCTAGGAAATCATTCCAAGAATCAAGCCATTTGCCAGTCCCATGGCTAGTTTCACTTCAAGCTATGTTTCTGACCAAACAAAGATGAATTTGAAAAAGGTGAGAGAGATTTATGTCAATCATATGTCCAATAACAAAAAACCCCTTTATATTTTACACAGGTGTCATGGTTTTAGATAAATGTCAAAAAAATAGGTGCCACAGGAGAGTTGCTGCACTTCCGGAGTGGCCTTGGGAAAATCAAGAATTCTCATAGCTGGATTGTCCAAATGAATTTTTTGATGAGTCAAATGATAACTAGACAAAAAGAGATTTCAAATGATCTATCATGAGCTCAATTTGGAGTTGCAGAAGGCCTCTAAAAGTTTCCTGAACCAGCACTCTTGATTTCTGCACCCTCATTCAGCACTTTTTGACCAGTCTTTGGAAAATCAAAGTTTGACAAGGTAAATTAACTCTAATAAGAAAACTAAATGTTCATTTGGAAATTATACTTCCAGATATTTCCAACGAGCTATCCCGGGCCCAATTTGGACACCGCAAAGACCTCTAAATGTAGTATGAAAAACAATAATGCAGTGACATTGCGCTAATGTTTGGGCGCTGCGCTAATTCCTGAAAATCACAGTGAAATTTACCTTGGTGCTGCGCTAATACCCAAGTGTGCTACGGTAATGTTTGATCACTGCGTTAATGTCCATTTTTCTCCCTAAGCCTTGAAACTTAGTCAAATTGCCTAAAATCTTCAACAAAGATTCTCAACACCTTTGACAAGTAAGTAACATGAAAATTTCACCTCCTTGCAGTCTTTAAGAGGAGTTTCATGGTGTTTTTGGTTTCTATGTGAAATTTGGAATTTTTTTAGACTGAAAACCATAGATTCATTCTTTTTACCCATTTTTCCCAAATTTGGCATTCTTAAACTTCACATTCTCTTCCTACATCGCTATAAACCCCACTCCTTCCCTACAACAATATATCACTTTCCCTAAATCCATTTTCCCCTAAACACAAAGTCCTAAGCATATAAATTTCGTAGGCAGCCCTATCAACCCTATAATATAATTCTAATTTCCAAACCCCTAAAAAATTTGATCCCTTATCACCTCCCTAAGTTCAGTAACCCCTGCCCCCATCTCCCTAATTTCTCCAAGACCTATCCCCACTTCCTAGACCTAGGTTTCCATTTACACTCATTCCCTTCATTTTACTAAGCTATCCATATCATCTCTAATTCCCTTCATCTCATTTCATTTCACTGTAGGGTTCCCTAAGCCTTCAAGTTCAATATTTCTGAAGAGGAGGACATAGGTGTCACTGAGGAAAAAAATTGCAAGGGCCAAAATCAAATGAGCCCATGCAAAAATTCAAGCTTTGACAGAGAAAAAGGTGGAAGGGTTAAAAATAATTTCTGAGGTTTATCTTCATGTATAAAGCCCTTGATAATTAAGTGACCTCACAATTTTGGAAATTTTTGGCACGTTTGGCACGTTTGGCACTTTGGTGCAATTTTGGTTTTTTAGGAAATTTTGAAGCACAAAAAATTTGCCAAAAAACTAGCGCCCTTGGCGCTACAATTTTTCTTGGAGCCTTCAATTGAAAAATTGTCACCAACATCATGCTCATAGTTATGAGGACATAATCTCCAGCAAGGTTTAGAAACTTTCGAGAACTGGTCCCTCAAAAATGCAAAAAACAACCAATTTTTCATGTTTCTGCCTCCTTTTTTTATCTTGGCACTGCATTAATATCAGTATTGGGAGAAGTGAGGTTTGACAAGAGAGATTGTCACCATTTTGGAAAATGAAGGCATATTTGGAAGCTAGACACATAGAGATTTCCAATGAGCTATCATGGAGCTTATTTGGATACCAGGAAGGCCTCCAAAAGTTGCTTGCAAGAGAGGCTTTTTTTTTGTCATGAAGCTGCGCTTTTGCCAGGAAAATGTCATTTTCATCATCTTTAGAAAATTTTAAATTTTTGACTTTTTGTCTTGGTAAATGAGAAAATATTGATGTAAAAGGTCAATGTAAATGTAAATGTCATGTTTTTATTTTTTTATAGG
This sequence comes from Pinus albicaulis, assembly GCA_034641835.2. Taxonomy (NCBI): domain Eukaryota; kingdom Viridiplantae; phylum Streptophyta; class Pinopsida; order Pinales; family Pinaceae; genus Pinus; species Pinus albicaulis. The sequence continues at coordinate 502,958,087 of CM076572.1, read as the reverse complement.
GAAGATACATCATATAAGTCCTCTAGAGGTCAAATGAATCATTTTCCTCTCTTTTAGAGGCAAATTGTTGAGTTTTCCTAGTCTTCAGATTCTTGTTTGGGAGTAGGTGAAATTGATCCATATCTCATGAGTTCGAATCCCTAAGGCTAGGAATAGTGGTTTTGAGGTCTATATGATGTATTTTATCAGTCATTTGTAGGGTTTTGACTCACTTGGAGCTTTGGCATCTCTAGGACACATTTTGTATCAGTTTGGCTTGGACATTAATGATAAATTTACATCTTTTTCTTTGGGATCCATGTGGTATGATTTGTTTGACATAGTTTCTTCTTTGCGATAATTTTTATGAATGTATTGTAAGCTCATAAACCATTTTCATGTCTATTATATGCTTAATTTCATGTTGAAAGGCAAAATTCATGTTTCATGCTCTGTTTTGGGGAATTTTGCATAATTTGTTTACTTTCTTCAGTTTAGGGAGAATTCATCTTAGATGTTCTTCCTAACTCCTCACCAGTCTATCCACCTCACCGTAATTATATTTTAAATGTCAAACCTTCTATCTAACTTTCCCCTTTGAACACTGTACAAATTTTGACCTAATTTCATTGCCCTAGCTGTTTGACTCCTCATGATCCAGCAAAACCCTAAACAAATAAAAAAATCAAAACCTTGAGCTACTATACCTATCCTAATATCTTCTTTTCTCAGTCATATTGGTTGTGATATTTACGGAGATAGCCATCTCCTAGCATAGTAGGGCTAGTTACTTGGCTAAGCGTGGTTTGAGGTTACCTCGGAATTGCCTTTCTCAACTTGAGGTTCAATCCGAGTGATAACAATGACAACAACAACAACCAGAGTAATGGAAATGTAAGGAACAAAAGGTTCAAAGGAAAAAGGAAGGCTCCCTTTGGTGTAAATGGGAAACCTTATAAAAGGTCGAGAAATTCCAAGTATGAGGAATCAAATGTTGTTGATGAAAAAATAAATGAATTCATTCTTGTATTTGACCTCTCTACTGCATCTCCACCTAACATTATGGATTTTTGTTTGATAGATAGTGGTTCCTCAAGGCACATCACTGGGTTCGAGAAATCACTTTCTGACATGGTTGAGAAGGATGTTAATCTAAAAATGATCCTTGGAGATAATGCCACATATCACGTGAAAGGGACAGGGACTGTGACCCTCCACTTGTCTCAAGGTCAAGCCCTCTGCCTGAAAGATCTACTATATGTACCTGATTTGAAGAAGAACCCTTATGTCTATTTCAACCATGGAAGATGTAATATTTCAAAAATTTAGCCTTCAAGCTAAATGGAATATTAGAGTTGTTTTATCACTAGGTAGGTGAATAAATGTGTAGGGAGGCCCATTAACCTCTTTAGAAGGATCAATAACACTCCTAATGTGAAAGGAGGAAGAATAAGAAAATAATTTGAGCACCCTTGGGCATGAAAAAAGATGGGATCATGTTGATTTAGTCAACTTTGACCAAGTTAGCAATGCTGTCTAGGTACATTGAACCTCCTTGATGAACAACGCAGTTTTGGTGGAGGACACCTTGCATGAGCTTGATGGCACATATGGATGGGACCCAATGTGAAGAGGTTAACTTTATATATATGGAGAGGATGGGAGAATTTTTTATTCATGCTTTGATGTGATCATTTGATCTTGGTCTGTTTAGACTTGGCTTCCTCTTGCTGTTTAGCAGGGTTGTAGTGTTGTTTAGCATAGGGTGTTCTCGAGTGAGAATCCCACCTCTTCCCTTGAGAGGCCTCTTGGGAGAGATATTTTCTGTATTGCTCCACATCCAGGCTTGAGGCTAAACACCATTCTTCAGACTCAGTGTTATTTTTGTAGCAGAATATTGTTGTGTTGCGGGGTGTTGCAGTGGAGGTTTGTTAACACCACTTCCGAGTCTGTTTCTCAGTAGAGAGTGCATTCCTTCTCTTGAGAAGTAAGCTAAGAAGATTTCTAGGCTCATTTCACATCTTGGTAGCAGGGAAAATTATTCCTCATCTCCTATAGCACAGTCCCTTGCAGGAACTGCGTCATTTTGCATAGAGTTGTTGCAGCAGGGTTAAGACCCTTGTTTCTGAGCTAGTTTCCTAGGGAAAGGGCCAACCCTTCTCCCGTAAAGCTAGAGGAAGGGATATTCATCCCTCTTTTGTATTATTCAGCTATATTTCAGTAATGTTGTAGTAATACTTCATTTTTTAGAGCTGAATATTTAGATCTTCTCTTTTTGTACTCATGCTTTCAAGAAACCCTTGTGGAGTTACCTTTATAATGCATTAAGGAGGCTAGATCTTCATTTTCTTGGAATATTTTTATATTAAGTTCTAGATATATGATTCTCTCTCATTATACTCCAGGAACCCTCAGAAAATAACGCTATCATTTTCTTGATTAAATTCTGCATAACTTAAAGTCATGGTATTTGGCTATTTCTAAGCTAATTTGAGGCCGAGAGGTCTGTTTAACTTATCATAAGTGATTTGTTTCAGTTTCTCTTTTCCATGTGATGGCCTAAGTCTACATGCTAAGGGAACCAAGAATTATTTCTCCCAGTTAAAATGTAGATCTCTTGAAATAACATTTTCAGGGTCTATTGTTGCCTTTTCCCCACTTGGGAAGGTGTAGAAGTGCTTCTTTTTGCTACTGTTTCATTCATTTGATGGCTATGTGTTTATCAACACATTTTATGACTTAATTTCACCCTGCTATTCAAGTATTGTGCTTATTCATTGCTACATTCCCATTTCAGGATATTATAGTGGTATCAGAGCATAGTATTGGCTTAGCCTATGGACCTCAGCCATGATGCTATCAAGAGAAGGAGAAATGAATAGAAATAAGAATCCATTATGTGGAGGAATAAAGGAGGAGAGGCTCTCAAATATTCTTCCAGAATATATGCAGAGCATCAATGAATATCTTAAGAAGATGAGTGGAGAGATGGAATCTCCTGAAGAGTTTGGATCTAGAGCCAGATCTAGATTGGCACATGATAGGGGTGAGCATGCAGCTACAACCTATTATGCACAGCGCAGTCAAATTCCCAGAATTTCCATGAGAGAGATGGAAGAAGAAGGAATGGCTAGGAGGGAAAATCTTAGTGACTTTTTGCAAGAGTATGAATCTCAAACTCAGAGGTTTAGAGATCATATCACTTTTCAGAAATTTTGCAAGATCAAGGTGGAGAGGAGTAGACATCATGACATGGATAGATTTACTCTATCTACTTTTGATGGGTCACCAACATATTCAGCCAAAGGTTGGGTGGAGGAGCTACACACTTATTTGTAGCAGCACCAAGTTTCTGAAGACAAAGCCATCAGATTTGCAGCGCTCCACTTTGAAGGTAAGGCCTATGCTTGGTGGATTTTTGAGTCATTTTCATTGAAAAATGCCAATATTTATTCTTATGAAAAGCTCACTAAAATATTAGTGGAGAGGTTTGATGGGAGGCATTCTAAAACACTCTTGATTGAGCCAAACAAACTAAAACTTGTGCATGGGTTGGAAGAACTTAAAACCTAAAAACCACTTCATGAAACTGATGTAAGGGCTCACATCTTGCATAACACACTGATAGAGGAAAAATCTTTGTCTCATAATTTTGGACAAGAGGGAATGCAGGTTCCTTTTGCAAAAGAGGATCCTCTTATTGAGCAGTTACCTCCTATTCATATTGAAGAGGAAGAGAAGGATGATGGTTACAACGATGTCACATCTAGAGCACATCTAGTACCTCATGTAGAGGGAGGAGGAGCACATGCTCCAACAGGAGGATTTCTTGTATCATTGCAATAAGCTCCCCAAGATCTCACATATGGAAGAAAAAGCACAATCAATGAGTAGCATGATTGTGAGATATTATTGATGGAAGGAGAAGGTAGGGAGGAAGGAAATCATAATTTGATGAGGAGAACACACCCCTATCTATTTCAGAGAGTTGGTGAAAAGAAGAGGCAGACTAGTTTGCGCTGTCAGGGCAGGGGCAAAGTTTCCCAACCATATGTACAGTGTAATCTTGACATCAATGTCTCACTACATGGAGGCATTCCACCTGGGAGGCCACCAGATCTAAATTTGCTAAGAGGCATCTTGCCATTTGGTTCACTCCTCTTAGATTCTGGAGATTTGAAAGTTGTGGAGGAGTCTAGTACAATGCAGAGAGTTTGGGAAGGTCTCAAGGAGGAGGGAGACATTCTTCCATTTTTAGCACCACCCACTCTCACTAGATATACTGCGCTGACAGAAGTTGTTTCGGTGATGGAGGATGGAATATTCATGGTGTAAGGGAGTTGATCCATGGACTTGGATAAACATAGGGTACTTCCTTTGAGGAAGGAATCCTCCATACATTGGAGTATATGGAGGCCACTCATGCTTACATTGGCCAAGATTCAGATATTATTTTTGGATGAGGGATTCTTATGGGAGACCAACTTCCAAAGATCCTTGCTTCCTTTTGAGCATGAGAAGCTGCATGATGGGAATGGCAGCAATTTGGAGGATGAATTTGACATGATGGATGTCAAAGGAAAAGACAACAACATGTGGGGAGCTTCACATTACAGATCATCAGCACTGTCTCTTAGGAGGATTGATCCATATTGGAGGTCTCAACACTTGGTAGAGTACTCCAAGGATCTTGGTGCTTGCATGATTCTTGATGACCCTGATGGAGATGATAGATATATGGTGGATAATGTGGTCATCTATTCTTATTGCAGAGTCTTCTTGACTAGAGCTTCTAAGCTCAAGGAGAAGCTGCTACATGCAGCACATCAGGACTTCTTTTCCATGCACTTTGATGCATATCTTTCCTTGGCAGAGGAGTTCATTTGGGAGGGCATACAGCATGATATATTTCAGCATATGGAGAGATGAATAGCCCAGATGGTGATATAGAGGATTTCACAGCCACTTCCCTACTCTTTGGAGGTGAGGGAGAATTTCCAATTGAGCCCTTTCAGCTCAAGGTCCCAAGTACATGGTGGAGAACGTATAATTCCACATTATGTTTTGTGCTTCTTTACTTTATATGAGTAGAATGTTATACCAGTGATGATTATCCCTTCTTTCATATTGTATGATGATGTAATTGAAACCATTTGTAGCATTGAGATTAGCTATCTGATTAGTGGTTTGTGGGGGAAGCCACATGGTTTTTGGTGGGCACCATTGACACCCCTTTGTAATTTCATGTTTCTATCTTGTAAAATGATTGTGGCAAAAAAAAAGTGGCTAGAAAAGCACTTGTTCTTGTTTTAATTGATGCAGGAAAAGGATGCACTGCGCTGGTTCCATGTGTGGGACCTTGATCGACTTTCCAATTGTCATATGACAACTTGTTTCCATTGGTTTTTGCTTTCATGTATTCTTGATATTTCTACGTTCATGGGGAGATTTGTTTGGAGATTGGGGTATGAGTTGAAGATTCCCATTAAGAGTATGATTCTACAATACTTTACATGATGCATGTTTCAGGGGAAGCAATGAGCAGCCCATGATGGCCAAATTACATCTCTTTCCTTCATATGGGATGAGCCATCTGAAGAACTTGAGTTTTTGGAGGAGGCACTTCATGGTTTATTTGTTTGGTGGGGTAGCTTGGGCCACTCTTGGAGGTAATGAAATTATAGCCCAAGATCAGCAACAATCCCATACTTATGATAAATGGGGAGAGAAACCATTTGGATGGAAGGATCCAATCTCTCCATGCAGCCCCAGCACATTGTATGAAATAGGGGTTGAGGATCTTTTTGAGCTACCTAGATTGGCTCATTTCATTTGGATGATAGCATGGGTGTGGAAGTCACTCATTGGAAATAATATTCCCCATGTTTATCATCACTCCTACCTTCAGGAGGCCATTGGACAGCAAGAAGGTTTCCACTTACACCGTCCAACTTTCTATGATGTGAGCCATATGGTTTTTCATGCTTGGGAGGAAACACTGGAGGGCAGATTTGTAGGAGATCATTTGGAGCAGTGGTGGGGAATTTTGATGAGGAGGCCACAAGAAGAGGAGGGGAGCACTTTTTCTCTCCTTATACAGTTTCTTGAGGACAAGCAACATTTTGGAGGGGAGGACTGTAAAATTCCAAAAATTTAGCCTTCAAGCTAAATGGAATATTAGAGTTGTTTTATCACTAGGTAGGTGAATAAATGGGTAGGGAGGCCCATTAACCTCTTTAGAAGGATCAATAACACTCATAATGTGAAAGGAGGAAGAATAAGTAGATAATTTGAGCACCCTTGGGTGTGAACAGAGATGGGATCATGTTGATTCAGTCAAATTTGACCCAGTCAACAAAGCTGTCTAGATACATTGAACCTCCTTGATGAACAACGCAGTTTTGGTGGAGGACAACTTGCATGAGCTTGATGGCACATATGGATGGGACCTAATGTGAAGAGGTTCACTTGCTATATATGGAGAGGATGGGAGCATTTTTTATTCATTCTTTGATATGATCATTTTATCTTGGTCTGTTTAGACTTGGCTTCCTCTTGCTGTTTAGCAAGGCTGCAGTGTTGTTTATCACAGGGTGTTCCCGAGCGGGAATCCCACCTCTTCCCTTGAGAGGCCCCTTGGGAGAGCTCTGTTTTGTATTGCTCCACATCTAGGCTTTAAGCCAAGCACCATTCTCTAGCCTTAGCGTTATTTCTGTAGCAGAATATTGATGTGTTGCATGGTGTTGTAGTGGAGGTTTGTTAATACTACTTTCGAGTTTGTTTCTCAGTAGATGGTGCCTTCCTTCTCCTGAGAAATAAAATAGGATGTTTTCTAGCCTCATTTCACATCTTGGAAGCAGGCCAAAATATTCCTCATCTCCTACAGCACAGTCCCTTGTAGGAATTACGTCATTTTGCATAGAGTTGTTGTAGCAGAGTTAAGACCCTTGTTTTTGAGCTAGTTTCCTAGGGAAAGGGCCAACCCTTCTCCTGGAAAGCTAAAGGGATCTTCATCCCTCTTTTTCATTATTCAGATATATTTTAGGAATGTTGCATTAAGACTGCATTTTTTAGATCTGAATATTCAAATCTTCTCTTTTTGTACTCATGCTTTCAAGAAACGCTTGCCGGGTTACCTTTATAATGCATTAAGGAGGCCAGATCTTCATTTTCTTGGAATGTTGTTTTATAAAGTTCCAGATATATGATTCTCTCTAATTGTACTGTAGAAAACCTTAGAAAATAATGCTATCATTTGCTTCAATAAATTCTACATAACTTAAAGTCATGGGATTTGACTATTTTTAACCTGATTTGAGGCCGAGAGGTCTGTTTAACTTATCATAAGTGATTTGTTTCAGTACATATTTTTCATGTGAGGGCCTAAGTATAAATTCTAAGGTAAAAAAGTGTTATTTCTCCCAATTAAAATGTAGATCTCTAGAAATAACGTTTTCAGGGTCTATTTGCTGCCTTTTTCCCACTTGGGAATGTGTAGAAGTGCTTCTTTTGTTGTTGTTTCATTCATTTTATGGCTATGTGTTTATCAGAAAATTTTATGACTTAATTTCACCCTGCTATTCCATTATTTTTCTTATGCACTGTTGCATTCCCATTTCGGAATATTACAGAAGACAAAGCTTTCAATGTGGCATTAATTTATGGGAAGGTGCGTATCTGGAAGAAGAGTTTCAAGGAAGCTATCATGATTGGGTTTAGAGTTGATACACTCTACCAAGTTGGAGTAATTCCACTGGGAGTGATGACATGTGATACTATCCGATAGATTGAACTATGGCACCGAAGGTTTGTACATCTTCACTACAAAATCCTTCCCGAAGAAAGGAAGGTGGTGATGAGGATGCCCGATTTCACAAATGATCATGAAGGTGTATGTCAAGGTTCTGCCAAAGGAAAGAATAGAAGGGTACCTTTCCCCTCAAGTGTCACAAATACATCTGATGTTTTACAATTGATACATTCTGATCTGTCTGGTATGATGTCGGTGACATTCTTGGGAGGATGTTCTTATTATATGACGTTCATAGATGAATTCTCTCACAAAACCAGGATATACTTCTTAAAGAAGAAGGATGAGGCTTTCATGTGGTTTCATACCTTCAAATCCTTGGTGGAAAATTCAACATGGAAGAAGATCAAGATATTGAGGACCGATAATAGCACTAAATATGAGACCAACGAGTTCAATAACTTTTGCAGAGAGGCTGGCATCAATATGGAGACCACAACTATCTATATTCCTAAGAAAAATGGTGGTTCTAAAAGAAATAGCAGGACCATTGTGGATGTTTCCCGTGCCATGCTATGTGACCAAGTTCTTCCGAAGTTTTTGTGGGGAAAAGCTGCGAAAAATTCTAGGTACATACAAAACCGATGGCCGCATTCACTCTGGACTCCAAAATTCCTAAAGAGGTTTTATCTGGTAAGAAGCCTGAAATCTCACATTTTAGAGTTTTTGGATGTCCTTTTTATTTTCATGTACCGAAGAAGAAGAGGAGTAGGCTGGATGCTTCTGGGAAGAAGGGAATGTTTGTGGGATATAGAAAAACCTCAAAGGCCTATAGAGTCTATGCGCATGGTGAAAGGGAAGTGGAGATATGCCACGATGTTACCTTTAAAAAATATTCTTCCATGAGGAAAGTAATAAATCTTCCGATATTGAGGAAGATCATGAAACAAGGCCTGGAAATGAAGAACCGAAGGATGAGACGATGCTCGATGTTGAAGGACTGATGGACCCTATTGATCCAACTCCTTCAATGAAGAGAAAACCATCATGGCTCAGGGACACTCTCGAGGATGTCGAGACACTTATGGCCCCAAGGGGGGCATTCCGTGAAAGCAAGGAGCCGAATAGATACCAATGGTATCTCGCAGCCATGAACACAATCGTACAATATGAGCCTAGATCTTTTGAAGAAGTCATAGAGCATCAAGTCTAGAAGGATGCTATCCATGAAGAATATGATTCCATTATGAAAAATGATGTGTGGGATGTGGTTCCAAGACCGAAGAACAAATAAGTTGTCACCTCGAAATGGCTTTATAAGATCAAGCATGGATCTAATGGTAGTGCTGAAAATTTCAAGGAAATATTGTTTTCCCGTGGCTTATCTCAAAAGGAAGGCATAAACTATGATAAAATATTTTCACCTGTAGCCCCATATACCACCATCCGATCTATCATAACCCTTGCTGCTACGCAAGGATTGAATCTTCACCAGATGGATGTGGAGACCGCATTTCTGCATGGTGCGATAAAGGAAGAGGTGTATGTGGAGCAACCTATGGGGTTCCAAGTCTAGGATCAGGACACCCATGTTTGCAGGTTGAAGAAATCCCTCTATGGGATGAAGCAAGAACCTAGAGCTTGGTACGAGACGATAGATAGCTACCTAATGAAGTTGGGCTTCACTCGTATTAATGTGTATCTGAACCTTTACTTTAAGGTTGATAGAGAAAAGCCTCTCATTCTAGTGCTATATGTGGACGACCTCTCCTAACAAGTGCTCACCCTCTCATTCATCAATGCAAGAGGTATATCGTTACTAAGTTCGAGATGAAGGAACTAGGACTGATGCATTACTTCCTAGGCCTAGAGGTCTAACAGAGACCTGGTGAGATTTTCCTTTCTCAAGGAAAATATATTGTGAAGCTTTTGGAAATATTTGGAATGGTGGAATGTAAGTCAGTGTCGACACCGATGGAGCTCAACTTTAAGAACTTGAGTGGCAGCACTGTTGGGCCTGTGCTAGAAAATCCTACTGAGTATCGTCAACTCGTAGGGGCCCTAATGTTATTAGTGAACACCTTTCCGGACGTATGTTTTGTAGTGAAAACTTTGAGTCAACATATGGTTGAACCTCATCACATTCACAGGGTTGGTGCCAAGAATCTATTGAGATATCTTTGGGGTACGATAAACCATGGGTTAAGCTACACTGATGGGAGCATCACTCCATGGATATACTGATGTCGATTGGGATGGCAGTGTGGTGGATTGTAAGATCACGTCGGGATGCTACTTCACACTTGGATCTGCTTTGATATCATGGATGAGAAGGAAGCAGAAATCAGTGGCTTTGAGCACCATAAAGGCCGAATACATTGCAGTGAGTATGGCCTGTTGTGAAGTAGTTTGGTTGTGAAAGATCTTCAGTGAGTTGTTTGGGCATGTGCTAGATACCACTGTGATACTATATGATAACCAGAGTGGGATTCAGTTGTCGGAGAATCTTTTGTTCCACGATCGATCCAAGCATATTGATACCAGGTACCACTTTGTCTAGGATATGGTACACCGAGGAGTTGTAAGGCTTGATCATATAGGAACTGATGAGTAGGTCACGGAAATTCTCACAAATTGCTTGGGGAAGTTCAAGTTCCTAACCTTCCATGAGAATATTGGAATCATGGAACGACCTTATGCTGAGGGTCTTGTTGAACGATGAGCTCTGGGAGCTCTAGCGGGCCTTGGGGATAGATTCTCGAAGCTATAAGCACACATGGGGCTAGGCTTGTCGAACCTTGTGGTGCTTCTGCCCCATCATTATGATGTTGAGTTGGTTCACCTCTCATGATCTGTGCCCTATATGCATCCTACCCATTGATTCCTAGACTCATGAGAAGTACATCTCATTTTCCCAGAGAGGTGGGAAAACCTAGAGACCAGTAGCAAAGACTGATGGATGCATCAGAGATCATCATACTCTCTATGTATAGGATGGCACGTGTCCAACCACTTGATTTGGGATCAATTCTAGTGAGGTTTCGGACTTCCAACTGACTTCGAGTCAAGCAAACCGACTTCGAGTTGGTATGAGACTCTTTTGAGTCCTATAGAGGTTTCGGATCTCTGGGCTGAATTTGTTTGTCGGGAATGATGTCTTTATGACTGAACTGCTTTTGTTCTGAAATAAATAAGCCAGCAAAGAAATTTACGGTGGGATGATGCACGATGTTTGGATGGAACAGGTGGATGGAGTTCTCCCTAGTTGAGAGGGAGTGTTAATTTTGGAAAACTATGTCCAAACTCCATGTTTTGATGCTCAGATGAAGATGCCAATATTTTTATTGGATTCCTCTTTAGGAGAGGTTCAAGATCGATCTAAAGATCATCTTGATATGATGAGAAGAACATTTATTTTGAATTTATTCAAAATATGTGTAGGTTAGCCTGAAATGAAATGTAGGCTTGAAGCCCCAGTAAATGTGTCACACACCCTCACTGATGGATATAAATAGGTCAACGTTGGATGTCATTTTCACTCATCCATCACATCACATTCTCTCTCCTCATCTAATTGGTTTGATCATATATTGGAGTCTTTTCTTCTCCACATGTGGGAAATTCAGAAAAAGGATTTTCTATTTCCAACATAGGGTTTTCAACGCAGAGTTGACCAACGTTGAATTTGGTCAATGCATGGTCAAACTGACCCAAATCTTGGTCAAATTTTGATTTTTGTAGTTCGCATTTTCTAGCATATAAATCGAGGGTGTGCATTGACTTTGAATGGGTTGCATTGAATTTTTGTTGTTGTTGTTTTGTGTTGACTGTTGACTGTGATAACATTGAATTTCGTTAACTTTGGGTTGATTGATATTGCTATTCAAGAGGGTTGTGTGACACTTCTAGTTGGATGACCATATTGAGACTTTGTTGGTTGAAGCATCATGTTGACCACCACAGTGCACCAACATACATATATATTTTTGGCTTGTCTTCTATCGATCTACGCGTGTGTTCTATCAACATTTTACTTTCTTGTTTATGTGATTGTTGTTTGATATTGGGGATAAAAAGTAAAGTTTCATCAAGCATAGAACATCTACAAAAATTTACATTAGTAAGGTCCAATACCTGTCGCTAATGTTTCTCATGCTTATGAACCAGATCATTGTGCAAGGATTTCGCCTACCGTGCTACTGCTTGTATGAAATCGAACAATTGACTTGGTTTCCATCCTTGGAGTTCCCCGCTACTCATCACCTCTAGACTTGGATGTCTCTCTCTGATCAGCCGACTTATGGAAATGGACTGGTTAAATTTTCCTTGTGGGGAATTTATTTAATTCAGTGGTGTTATCAGGGTTGGAATTGGGTTTAGACTGAGGGTTTATGGAGGAATGGAAATGAATGGAGGTAATTCTAGCAAGGATTTCTAAAACTCCAAAAATGGGGTTTTTCTTGGGGTAACTTCAACCATTGGCAAGTCTGTTTGAATAAGTTGGTTAAGGAAATTTCTTGGATCTACCATGGTTGGGTTAACTACAGTTACTTGGATAGTACCTGAGTTAACTTCTATTTTAGTATCGGTCGCAGTCACCGTGGCTGTCGGGATTGCATCGTAAATGGTCGTGAATGTGGATGTGGTGTGTGTTGAAGGGTCCTTGGAATTATTAGAGTTATGTAGGGATGAATTCAAAGTGTTCAAGGAGGAGGCCAGGGTGCCCTGGGATGATGGAGGTTTTTGTTGTAGCAAAGTGGAGGGATTTTGGGTATTCTTGTCTGGTTCTTTAGCAATAGGCATTTCGGTACTTATCTGCATTACATGGTCCTCTTCTATTAGATCCAAAACTTGGTTAGGATTTATGATTCTGGCCCTTTTTCCTTTGGGGCCTGGGATGGGTGGCTTGGTTGCTTTGATTTTATGAAGGGGAACGATTGTCAGTTGATATTGGGAATGGAGGGTGGTGGTAGGAAGATTGGTGAGGACCGGGGTCATAATCAAGGATGACACAATATTGAAATCTTAGAATTAATTAAATTAAGGAAAGGGAGTAGTCACAGATTTGATACTTACCATTGCCCTATTGAATTCCTCCACTCTTGTTTGCAGTTTTTGCAGTACTAGTTAGAGTTTTATTTGTGAGATTCATTGAGTTGCGTCTATCGGTGTCTCTTCTGGAAGTTGTTGGGGAACCATGGCATTGAAGGAATATATGTGCTTCTTGTCCTAAATCTCCCCATCTACTCTTGGCCATGACTTGACCTCCATATGGAAAGCCTCCTATGTTAGCTAGAACTTATGGGGTCTAAGCCATGTATGACCATGTGAAGCTCCAAACCATATTTTTTCAAAATACTCGCTCAACAACATCTTAGGAATTATTTCCTGGGTGCTAATAACATATATTATCTATCTATACCACTATGTAAATTATTATTCATTAATCTCCTTGTTTTTTGGATCCCCTAAGACTCTCTGTGGCATATAATAAAGTGCTAATGGCCAGTCTTCATTTGTCTCTAAAAGTGGTCTCTTTCCTAGCAAACACCTCTTCAACATGGCTAGCGCCCTTGTGAAACTGTCCTCACAGACTTCAAAGAGTTCCTACAATAGGAAATCACACCCGTTCATTTGTTCCCCTTTCACACAGTGCTCCACAACTGAGATAGTATCCATCATGCACTCTCATTTCATATAATGTCTCATTGTCTTACCTACAACCAAATAACATGAAAACTTGACATTGGGCACGTTAATCAACTATATCTTCATCCCTTTTCCTCATATTTTAGTATCATACTTATTCTAATAATCCTACTCTCCAACATTCTTTTCTCTCCTGGAGGTGGTTTGGAATGTCGTGGCCACATCATTCCCCATTGCTGATAGCCAAGTGAGATGGTGAATTTCCTCTGCATGAATTTTTATCTCCTTGAAAATCCATTGGGAGACATTATGGATTCTGATGATAAAAAACTTTGTGCATTGCATTGATGCTCCTTGTGTGCCAAACACTGGTAGGCTCTGTAGATGGAGGATTGTTGATATCTAAAGTCCTTGGGCATCCGGATGGACCCGAGCTGCTTCGCTGCCGCTTTCCTTCACATATTTTTATATATCAACCTACCTCTTCACTGTTAGGAACTGAAATGAATATATGAAATTGGTGTCTATCAACGTTGCATTGTCATATTTCCCCATCAATGGCTCTAATTTCTAAATTATTTGATTGATTTTTGGCTCCGCTACTGATACCATTATCTTCGTCATGGTGCTTATTCTCTAGTATACCAATTTTATTGTTGTTCTGCAACTTCATAATTCTTCTGGTGCGATGTTTTTAATCGTTACAAGAATTTCGCTTTCTTCCAATGATCTATCTTTTGGTACTCTGGTTTTTTCTTCTTTCATATATAATAAGTAGGATTTTTAGCATAATGGGAGTTGATGCGACTAGATAACTGATTAATTTTCAAGTTCCCTCCTTGGCTACAATCATGTGGGTGGTTACTTTGGGTGAGGTGGAATTTGACTCCGCTGATGGTGGTCATAAAATTGAATGGACGTGATGGGAAATTATTATGGCCTGATATTGAAACTTTATTACGGAATGATGTTTCTAATTATGAAAAATATTTCAAAATTTTTGACTAAAGGTATGGAATGACACCTAAATGATGGATAATTATGATTGAATTATGGTTGACATCGTTAGCCGTATGTACTCCTCGACCACAATTGGTTGCGGTATGGTCCCCATGCCGGAACAGTGTTGCAGTGGAATATTCGCAACGAAGATGTTATTTAGTGAGTGATTTTTTAACATATTTGCAGAAATCGACTTACCTAACCTATAGATGTCTCTCCGATGCAAGAGATTTATTGACTAATCGAACCTACAAAATTCTCTCAAGTGCGATAGTTTATTCTAAATATATTTGGAATTGATCATTCATGGAAGGGCTTCATGCGTGCGCCATTCACCCAACTAGGAAGTATTACTCCATCTAACTGTGCGAGATTTATAGCTCTTGAATCCCATATTTCTATGTCATAAAACAACCCCAACCAATGAATTTTTTAGTTTCCTTGGAAACTTTTGGAACGTTATATCGTAGAGTAGTACACAACCACCAATTTTAAATGTCTTTTTCTTGATATGACGCTCATTCAAAGCCTTCTGGCACTACTTCTAGACCGATTGGTGGAAATCCACAATGAACCTTGATTCCTCTAATTCTAGAAGTTCTTGGAGATGCTTTTCTATAGACTCTTCTTCATACATTTGTGTTGTTGAAGCAATAAATATTTTCAGAACAATAAACTATGCTAGTACGACCGCTTCTTTTCCAAACACCAGCTGGAATGGTGTTTTATTATGCAATCTCTTCACTGTTGTCCTATATGCCCATAATGTAGGTGTAATCCTCTCATCCAGGCCGTCCCGGTTCGCACTGCATAGTTTTGTCAGACTCCTCTCTAATTTTTTTTTTGAATGCTTCTATGGTCCCATTTTCATGCGAGTGATAGGGACTTCTTTTGTGGTGTTGTATCATAAATTTTTGTAGAAGCGATTGGATTGTGGCATTGATGAAATGTGTCCCTTGATCTCTTGTTAGACTCCTTAGACAACTGAATCTTGTAATGATGTTCTAAAAAATGAACTTAGATGATGTATCAATGGTATAGTCCTTTACTAGTGCTTCTTCAACCCACCTAGTCAGATATTTAGTTACGGTTATGATATGCGTTTCCTGTGAATGTTGTGCAACTGGGGCTATAGGTCTGATAAAGTGAAATACCCCTTTTTCAAATTCCTATACTGCTCTGATAGGTTGTAATGGTAGTTCATCCCTGTGTCAAGGTTTTCCAGTTCTCTTACACACGTCACATTCTTTTACATATTCTTTGGAATCCTTGTGCACTATGGGCCACCATAACCCTGCTCGTAGTATTTTTATTGTTGAACATTCCCCCCCATCATGTCCTCCTACAAATCCATTGTGGCATTCTCATAGAATCTCTGATCTTTCATGGTACAATACACACATTATCAGTACTTGGTCTAGTCCCATTTTGTACAAATGACCTACAATGAGTTGGTAATCCACTGCCTTGACGACTAAGTGCTTCCTTTGGATTATCATTTATTCTTTTGGACACTTTCCTAAAGAAAAAAATGTTTCTATTTGATCCAAATAGTCTAGGATAGCCTCCATGTGGAACAAATATGCATCCGGTAACTGATTGTCCATCAGTCCATATTTCTCTCCTATTTCAAGTCTTGATAAACGATCGTGTCCCACATTCAGCTTCCTCGACTTCACTATAACTTCAAATGTGAAATATTGGAATAGTAATAGCCATCTATAGATTATTTCTTCTAGCACCGACTTGTTTACTAGATACTTCAATGATGAGTGGTTTGTAAATAATTTGAAGGAGCCCCCGAGCAAGTAGTGGCGAAAGTTTTGGAGGGAGTAAACCATCACGAGAGATTCCATCTCTGTGGTTATGTACTTCTTATCTACACTTGAAATTTTTCAACTTGAAAATTATACCATATGGTCTACATTTGTCTCCCCTAGTTGCGCCAGCACTTCCCCCAACGCAATTGCAGAAGCATCAATGTGCACATGGAATTTTTTATCCCAATTCTGGTATGTTAGGATATGCACACTTTCTAGTTTTTCTTTTAGTGCATCTAGTGCTTCATTACAATCTTCAACCCATGTGAAATGCTCTATTTTATTTAGAAACTTTTCCAATGGGACAGTGATGTGGGCATAGTTGCAGATAAACGTCCTGTAGTATCTTGTATGCCCCAGAAAAGACCTCAGCTTATTAACATTTTCTGGGGTTACATATTAACAATTACTACAACCTTAGCGAGGTCCACACATACTCCCTCTTTACACACCATGTGACCCAACAATGTTCCAAAGGGAACTGCAAAAATGAATTTATTTATGTTTAGAGAGATCTGTAGTTGCTTGCACCGATTAAACACTACGAGGAGAAGACTTGCATGTTTCTTCAACAAAATTTATATGGTCTAGTCATCCATGTAAACCTCCAAAAAATTGTGTATGTATTATCTAAATTTTTCTATGACTATCCTTGAGAAAATCGCAGTTCATTCTATTATGAACAAATTGATCTTGATTGGTTGCTCATCAATCAACTCAATGTAACTCTTTCAAAATAGTTCTAACTAAATATTAGCCTCTTCAGTTTGAGAGGGGTCTCTCAAAGGGGGTTTATGATTTTGAATAAGGATAATACTAAATCGATAAATCTATGAATTGTGACTTGGTTTTGTATGATTTCAGGTTGAAAAATGAAGGCTTGATACCATTGGGCTATGGAGTCAACATCAATACTCTTACTGATAGTGGCTCTTCACATGGAAGATGAGGCATATAGAGGTTTTTAACAAAGATAATTCGTACACTTAACATAGGAAAACACAGTAATTTCACCCCTAAATGAATTTTGAGAATAATATTATGAATTTTGAGTAATTAGAGATAGAATATACTGCAAGTTGTTAGCCATCAGTAATTTTTTGTCATAGCAAATGATGGCTAAAATAGGTCTTGAGCCTTCAAGAGATTATTTTCATAGAAAATTACTCATTCTTAAAACCTATTTGTGTTCCTTATCCAAAAAGGTCCATTTCCTTAAGCCCCTTGGCTTAAGCCCCTTTTCATTGTTTTCTACCATGAAACCCTACACTTGCAACCTGGCACTAAAATCCTTAGCCCTCTAGCCCCTTTTTCTTTGCCCCCGGTCCCCTATTCCTCCACAGGACCGCGCTTCGACTTTACCCCTAGCCCCCTTCCCTCACCTTTTATTTTCCCCACTCCCCTTGTAAAATGCCTTCTCCTTTATATTATTTCCACCACATTTGTAAAAAAACCACCTAAATCCTTGCCGTAGATCTATATGATCCAACGACGCTGATTCATCCCCCCCTTCTCCTTTCTTCCTTAAACCACATTCATTCGTTCCTTTTTCTCCCCACCTTACCACTCCACGAAACGATCCCCACCGTAGATCTATAGAGATAAATAGTCATCACACCTCCCCTCCCATCCTCTGATCACCCGAGCATACCTATCCATCCATCCATCCCCACCATCGATTCATCTCATCTGACGGCTCGCATTCATCCAAGCCTTTCCCATTACCGATCAACCATCCCGCTACCAAAAAAAAGAGTTAACGTCATACTCTGGCCCACCCACCATTATCTAACCACCCGTCCAATCACTAGCTGACACCTGGATCCCACTACTCTCTCCATTGCGCTCAACCCCCACCATTGGATCTACGCCTCGAGATCCAACGATTCACATCGTGTTTTCTGCAACTTTTCCGTTCATGGTTTAAGCATCAAAATTCACATGAAACCATTGGTTTTCTGGAAGCCACGCGTCACCTTCTGATTGTATCGCGTTCAATATGCACAAAATCGTTTACCGCCTGGATGTCGCATGAAAACTACCGACGGTTTTTGCAAAACCACTAATCCACAGTTTTTGCACCAAACTCAGTTTTAAATCCCGTTTTCACAGTTTTTTCAAAGAATCTCCTCCTGCATAACGTTTCCTCTACCTCACTACTCCTCTTCCTCTGCCAGCCTCCTAAGCAATCAAAACCCTCCCTCGCAGTTTTTTATAACATTTTTTGTGGTTTGTTGTAGGTTTTTAAAAGGCGGGTTATTCAAGAAAAACAATCTTATAGCAAAGAAACAATGGTACTGGACCGGGGATCACAATCCTCAAAGCTTAATCGATGCAGAAAATAATCTTTCGATGGCGTAAATATTGGTTTTTAATCAATATTTCATAAAATATTGATTGATCATATCAAATCCTCTAGTGTGCTAGAGCCACCTGTACACAGCAAAAGGGAAAATATAGTGAATATTAAAGTTAAAGGTTAGAGTCAAAATACCAAGGATTAAAAATACCTAATCAATGATTTACAAAGATAAAATAGTTAGCAGAAAAGGTTTAAAGCCCGAAGATGATTAAAGAAGGCCTTAAAGCAAGAATTAAGGCCTAATTAGTGTTTAAAGCCACTAAAGCTGATAGATCAAAAAGAGAGCCTCCAAATGCCACATCAGTGAGGCAATTAATCCTCAAAATCCCACGTACAAGCCTATTTCCTCAAAATAATAGAAATTGAATGCACAGTCAAAGATATTTGCCAAAGACAGCTCAAAATTAATTGCCAGCATACGAAAAGCCTCCAAAGTCAACAAAAGTGACTGAAGTATATAAAAATTAATGAAAAATTAATTAAAACAGAGTTAAAAGATCTAAAAACTTCTCCCTTAGGCCTCCCAAAAGCCGAGAAACAATTACTCAGTATTAATTACACAAATAACTTTTCCTTTCACTCCACCTCCTCAAATTCACCTATGAATATCATATGAGGAGTTCATTATTATTGTTGGTTGAATACTCATGGAATGTAAATAGCTTTTGAGGCTGCGAAAGCTCTGTATTGTAATTGAAGAAAGATAGGCTGAGATGAGAAGTTTGAAGCTGTAAAAGACCCACTGGACTTGCAGATTGTAATTGGTTTGAACATCAAATACACAAGTTGATTTATGGGATCCGGGTTCATGTCAACGGTGCTGTTTTTCTTACTGTAATTGTCATTTTTCTCATGTTCTCCATATTCTCCACTTTCTCTGATAAAGAACAAGAAATATAGATTAGGATTTACTGTTAAGTACCCTAAAACTCACTGATAAATCTTTATCTTTATGTTTTCTGCTAATTATGTATTTGAGGATAATTCAATAGAGCGTAATCAGTCTAGGAATGTTGGTGAGTCCATGCCTTGCTGAGTAAAACTTGAGATTCTATCCTTGAATGTTCTTTGAAAGATTTCTAAGTAAAGTTGAATTAGAGAAGCCTATGGTTAGCCCTGTCCTCTAGTTTCTTCTCCAATAGTTGCTTTAAAAAGTTCCCTTAAGAGTATGTCAAAAGTAGGTTAGTTTAAAAGTACTTCCCTGATCTCAGGCTAATTTTTATGTTTATCATAAATGTTTTCCTTTGAGAATATGCTGAAAGTAGGCAATATTCTAAGTTCTTACTTGATCTTAAGTTTTTCTTTGATTTCAATGTTTTCCCTTAAAGGTATATCAAAATCAGGCTAGTTTAAAAGTACTTACCTAATCTTAGGTTACTTTTCTGTCTTTTCATTGAGTGCATGCCAAAAGCAGGCTAGTTTAAAAGTACTTACCTGATCTTAGGTTGTCCTTTGTTTTTCTTGTGTGTTTTCTTCTTTAACAACACTTTTTATGTTTCCATATCACAAAATCAATCTAAATAATCATTTTACATAGATAACTTTCCCCATGGACCACTTTTGAAACTTGTTGCGCAATTAAATCCTTTTATGACTCCATTGCCCAATGGATTGATATTATTTCTCTCCTATCTTATCATCTGAACCATTATTTCAACCTACTCACACCTTTACCCTTCAAAATACTTCTTTAATTTTTATGATATTCATCCCAACCAAAACAAACAACACCCTTATACTTCATAACTAGCCTAATATCATATAATAAGCTTTAAAGAAATATATTTGAAAACACTTATATAAAGAGATCCCTCTCTGAATCTAGGAGGGCTAGATCCTAGGATTCCAAAGTGGTTTTGATGTTGGCTCTGTAGCGTTTGTTCTTCCCAATCTTGCAAACTACAGAGGCCTAATAGAGTGGCGACCATACTGGGGAATAAAGAACATTATTGATTAATAGATAAATTCACAACTCATTGAACCCCCCCCCCCTTTTTTTAATGAAACAAGTGTCAACAAGACTGGTTATTATTGATTGTTGATGGTGAACAACAACCAAACCTTGAAAACATGTAAAAATCCTTCACCTGGCAACTCCATTGGTATTCAGTGGGCCTGCTGACCCCACTAGAATTTCCTAAGACTCCTTTGGGAAACCCTTTTATCTTTTTATCATTCAATACCCAGTTAAGAAGACTTTGAGTATTGAGTTTTCTTTAAAAAAAATTATATAGCCTTTAAAAGACTGTCATACTTGGTTGAACGTTTCTCATCATTGGGTCTAAAAAAACCACATAGTGGCTTCGAGAAGAATTTATACTATAGCATTTCCTGACCCAAATCCTCCCGAGATAGTTGATAATCCAAAAATTATCCTTAGGAAATCTCCTAAATCCAAGACTTCAACTGTTGTTATACCAATTCATAGAGGTAACTCTTTCCCTAAAAATCTCTCAGCTCTACAAAATACACAAGTTGACTTAAGAAACCCATCCAGAACTAAGTCACTTAGTGATATAGATCAGATAGACTTTGAGCCTCCACACTCACCCCAACATAGTGGTGAACATACTGATAACAGAGAAACCACCCCACCTGACCTTCATTTCATTCATAAGTTTGGTTTTTCTACTCCTATATCTACTCAACAGTCTTTTGCTGGTCCAAGTACTTCTGTTTTCCATACACCCACTGTAAAAACCACTCCATTCCATCCTCCCCCTCCTTTCATAAACCTTCCACTTATAAACCCCCCAATTTTTCCACAACCTCCTATCATGGCAGCATGGTATGCTCCTCTAGTCTTACATTTACCTTTATCCAATTTTCCACAGGACTATCAGTCCAAGATCCCATTATATGGTGCTAGTGGTTCCATTACTACTCAAATACAAGTGGACAAGATGAATTATTATTTTGATAGAAATGAGATAGATGATGAGACCATTAAACTCAAATTATTTTCTTAATGTTTAGGGGGAGAAGCAAGAAAAATTTTCAAAATCTTAACCCCTCATAGTATTAATGATCTCCAAGCTTTCCATCAAACATTCATAAACAAATTTCAAGTTAGGAAGAAATCTCTTCAAATACTTTCATATTACAACAACCTCAAGATAAATGCTGGTGAAAGTGTTCAAGATTATTGCACTAGATTTAATAGTGTTTATAACGCACTACCCCCAGATTTGAAACCTCAACAAGGATCAACTTTAGCCAAATTTCTTGAAGGATTTTATCCTGAAATGGCCTATCAGCTAAGAGAAAGGGATCCCTTAACCTTAGAAGACATGCAGAAGGGAGCTCTTAGTGTGGAAACAAATCTGATTGAGAAGAGAGCTAGAATGAGGACTGAGAAGAGGGTATCATATAGGGATGAAGCTACACTTTCCACATTTGACTCAAAACTGGAAAGAATGATGGAGAAGATGATGGATATAATGAGCATATATGATACAGCCCAATCCAGAGAAAATCAAACAGCTCCTCAAAACAGGAATCAATCCCAAAACCAAAATCAGAACTTTAGGAGAAATCAACCTCAAAACAGACAAAAAGATGATGATCAATAGATCAGACCTCCTTTTCAAGAAAATTATGTCAATGAGTATGAAGAAGCAAATGAACAAATAGAAGATAATCACATGAACATGTTGGGAGTAAGCAATGAGGATTCTGATTTCATTTATGAAAGAAAACAAGGTCTATATACACCCTATGAAGATAGAAGACTAGAAACTGAATACTATGAACCAGAATTTGAAAATTCTATCATAGGATCACCTAAAAAATATTACCTAAGAATTAAAAAGGATCAAGAAACTCCCAAGAATAAAACCCCTGAAAATTCTGCCAAAAAAAACCCTATAAATACATCCAAAAAGACAGCTGAAAATCATAAAATAGTGGTTGAAAGTTTTAAACCACACAAGGGAAAAAACACCCAAATCAATGAAAAACAGAGTGGTGACCCTAGCAGCACTATAATTTCAGCTAATGCTCCTAAAAAAACCATTTTAACTGCTATAGATATTAGAAATCAGCAAGCTGATATTGTTGATGAATCAGTGACTAAGAAGGTTGAATCAAACATTGTAAAAAATCAGATTCCCTTTAGCCTAGAGAGTGAAATAGCCAAAACCAAAATCTTTGTACCACTCACTGAGTTAGTCACTCAGAAATTATATAGATGTCAAGTTTTGAAAGCTCTAAACATAGAAGAAATTCATGATACTATTAACTTAAATGATGATATACCAGAGCTTATGTTTGGTCCTAAGATTGAAGGAAAATTTTAAGAAGGAACTACCCCTCCATTCTACATCAGTTTAAACATCCATGATAACATTTTGCACAATTCCATGCTTGATTCAGGGGCATCACATATTCTCATGCCTAATGTAATCATGGAAAAACTAGGCCTTGAAATAACTAGACCTTATAAATATTTGTATTCCTTTGATTCAAGTAGAGTAAGGTGCCTAGGCCTGATAAAAGATCTATGTGTTAACTTAGTGCAAATTCCAGCCAAAATCTTAGT
Organism: Pinus albicaulis; assembly: GCA_034641835.2. Taxonomy (NCBI): domain Eukaryota; kingdom Viridiplantae; phylum Streptophyta; class Pinopsida; order Pinales; family Pinaceae; genus Pinus; species Pinus albicaulis. The sequence goes on along the minus strand of CM076572.1, from coordinate 502,934,985 downwards.
AATGGACATTATAGTGGTTTATATACCCCCCAAATATGGCATTTTTCTTTGAAGATCATGGGGTACTAAGTTGCAAGGTACTATGCAGATGGATATGACTTATGCCACTGTCTTCAGTCAACCTAGAAGACTCTATAGGGAAACACACATGAAGTTCACGGTGAGTAACCAGGAAAGACCAAAAAACTCTCATATTTATTCCATGCATACTAGCCTTGACTCATTCGTTCTTTACAATGATGAGATTCCTTATGATAAAGAGTTAGTTAATGAAGCATCAACTAATATAATGGTTACTCCACATCCAAACATAGTGGCAACCATAGATGAAGAGGAAAACAAAGAGAAAACTAAAAGACAATCTGCTGATTTAGAAAATCACAGAAAACAGATCATAGGTCTTGAGGTCCAGAAAAGTCATAAATACAGTGAAAATCATGAAAATCAAAGAATAAAACCTCAAAACATTGAAAATATTGAGGAAGAAAACAAAATTCAGCATAGTGCAAACCTGCTGGAGCAACACAGTGACAGATTAAACAAACAAAACAGAGAGGACAACAATGAAATAAATGACAAATCTGAAAACAATCCTCTTTGGAGTATGCATTTTGATGGGTATTTCTCTAAAACTAGTGCAGAAGTAGGCATATGGGTGCACAACACTGAAACCAATCATGCTGAGGGTCATTCCTTTAGATTAAACTTCCAATGTACAAAAAACATAACAGAGTATGAAGCTCTCCTTTTAGGCCTCCATTTATGGAAAAAGTTAGGGACCAAAAGAATAAAAGTTCATGTGGATTTATAATTGATAATTAGACAAGTAAATGGGGAATACACTGCTAAAGATCCCAGACTTAGAGCCTATAGAGATGATGCCATGGACTTGTTAAAAGCATTTTCTGAATTCAAACTTACCTCTGTCCCAAGGAACCAAAAAATCCTTGCTAATGGATTAGCCTTTGCTGCTAGAACTTGTCTAAAACCTTATGAAACTAAGCAATGCACCACCCAAGTCAAATATATATCGACTATCCCGGATAATGAAACATACTGACAAGTTTTTGATGGAGATAAACAAATAGAAGACTTCCTATAGTCCAAAAATGAATTTGAAATACAAAAATCAGATTCAGACTATGAACAAGACTGTCATACTGAAGAGAATCCACATTTTGAAGAAGAAAAATCTATTGAGGTTGCTAAAATAAATCTGTTAACCCATCAACCCAAACATGCAACAAAAAATAGCACAGATTTAGAAAAATAAGACTTAGAAGTGTTGCAATCTAAAGATCACAACTTGCTAAAAGGACTGGTCTTATTAGAAGAATTGTTTGATTTGAATGATGCTGCCAAAAAGCCAAAACTGGAACCTATTGAAACTGAAGTGGAAGAATGCAACATAGGCAGTGAGGAAAAGCCCAAATGGATTAAACTATCTAAAACATTGCTAGCTCACATCAAACTGAAATACATTGAGATTTTTAAAGAATTTTATGATGTTTTTGCATGGAGTTATGAAGATATGAAATCATATGATTGTTGGAAATATGATGCAATATGTTGTCCTTGATGGCAACCTACTCTATGAAGCTGTCCTTGATGGAAACTGACTTGATGAGTTGAATTTGGATAGCAACCTATTTGTTAATGATTTAAATCTGATGTATCTACAGAGCAGTTCATAAGTAACAAAGAAAGAAATTCCAGTAAGTGCCAGAGTAATGATGAATAAGATATGTCACAAAGCATACGCGGGTTTGTAAAGGAAAATTAGCGTATGTATGCAGAAAAGTACGTACCAAGTAGCATATGCCTATTTGTGCTCTAAATTTATAAAACCAGGGGACATTACCATGGTATTGGCCCACTGTATTGAGCACTAGATTATCTATTTGATCCTGTCCAGGAATACCATCAGTGGTTGGGTGGTTTTGACTCATGGTATTGAAAAAGGCTAAATATATATAAGGAGAAAATAATCATAGTCCAAGGGTGTGCATGTGTAAGGGTTGTTAATGAATAAATCTCTCTAAGGAATATCTGCATGGATGAACTCTGGTCTTAATGGTTAGATATGAATCTATGATGCACCTATGGATATAATGAAGGTTCAATATCTCTAGATCCTGGCGCAAGTCTGATGAAGAAATTGAAGAAATTAGGGTAAGTTTATAGATGTGGTATGTTCTACAAAGTTTATCTTTTTTAGATCTATACGTTATTTTGTCTCGATAAAAGCGCGTATATACGTGGGTTCTCTCCATGAAAGGCGTGTATGGCAGTTAGGGTTTTTTGAAGAATAAAATACACAGAAGTGTATGTGGGTTGATGTGTAGGAAAGCGCGTATGTACGCGGCTTCAGTGAAGCAAAGTGGCGTATGCTATTTGAATCAATGTTTGTTCAGGGTTGATTTTGTATCTACATATCTATTCTGAAGTCTGGGTTTTAATGAATACTTCACTCTGAAGTATTTCTGCATGGAATGGGTAACATTTTATTGATCTGAATTAATAATATACCTATGAAGAAAATGATGAAGAGGGATCTCTAGATCTGAAATGACTATGTATTTTCTAGATCTGTTTATGGAATGTTTAGATCTGTGATCTGGCAAATATTTTCTGAAGTAAAGGGTGAAATCTGAGTTATCTGTTCTAAAGAGCTGCATAGTTCTGAAAAGTTACAGATCTATACGCATGTTCATCTCAGCAAAAGAGCGTATATACATAGGTTCGTTTCAGCAAAAGCGCGTATCCACAAGTTTGTCTATGTGAAAGCACATATATATGCAGGTTCAGTGGAGTAAAAGCGCTTATGGAATCTAGGGTTTTGTTGAAGGGTGTGGAATGAAATGTATGATATATTTTGTTGTTTTACTGCTATATGTCAATGATGTATTCATACGGTTCTGGGTTGTTTGAATGTTGAATATGCTGCTGATTATGTTGATTGAAGATCAAGTTGTTGGTTGATTGGCTGATGAATTTATAAGTTTCAGTTTGATGTATGGAGTGGGTGCAGTCTGAAAATATGATGAAAAGTTGTCTACAAGGTATGTTGTGTGGAAGCTGTTGGATCCAGTATGAAAATTGATGAAACGTGGTCCATGGTGGTACTGAGGGTCGAAGCCTTCAGTGAGGGGATTGGAGCTCCCTTCTAGTAGTGGCTAGAGAACGAGAGAAGGTTGCAGCCTTCGACAGGTGGGTGCCTGCGTGCTGGTATGAGTCTGCACCAGTACAAAATTGTAAGAAGTTTTCTTTATAATAAATATTGAAGACAGAGACGACAACAACGGTGGTTTTCTCCTGAATTGGGTTTCCACCTTAAATACTGGTGTTCATGTGTGTTTCTTATGTGTGATGGTTTATTTTGTTATTACTGCACATGTTTACTTCTTACTAAACATCTGATGAATGAATGATGCAATGATATAAGTAAAGAATTAAATTCATAATAATATCTCTGGACATACGCAAGTTTTCTTAAGGATATCCGCATGTATACGCGAGTTGGGTTCAGTAAAGTAGCGTATGGTTTTAAGAGAAAGAAAAAGTAAAAAAATTTCAGTCAGCTCTAAACACTGATTCACCCCCCTCTCAGTATTTTTCCCAGTAATTGGTATCAGAGCAGGTCCTTCTAAAAAAGCTTTGCCGCTAGAAGGAAGATAAAACAAGATGAGAAATCAAGATGGAACAACATCTATCATGCCTCCCCTCTTCAACGGGAAAAATTTAATCTTCTGGAAAACAAGGATGAGATCCTATCTTCAGTCTCTGGGAGCAGATGTATGGGCTATTGTTGAAGTAGGATATCAATATACAGCCGCAGTACCAACAGATCCAACGGAAATAAAGAATTATGAAACAAATGCAAAGGCGGTCAATGCTTTATTGGGAAGTCTAACTGAATCAGAATTTGTCAAATTCATGCAGCTGGATATAGAAAAGGCAATATGGGACAAAATAATTCTAAGTTATGAAGGTGATGCAAAGGTAAAATTGCTAAACTCCAAACTCTCAGAATTCAATATGAGAATCTAAAAATGCATAATGAGGAGAGCATTGCCAATTTCTTTTTACGTCTTGATGATATTGTAAATCATATGAGAAATATAGGAGAAACAATAACTGAATCTACTTCAGTTGAGAAAGTTTTAAGATCACTAATAGTAAAATTTGAGTCAAAAGTTTTTTCTCTTGAATAAAAGCAGGATCTTCAAAATCTTACTGTGGTGCAACTTCATGGCATACTAGTTGCATGTGAAATGAGAAGAGGAGGACCATTTGAAGTCAAATAAGCCATCTTTAGAGCTTCTACAAAAGGGAAATAAGTACAAGAGACAAAAGGATCAGGGTATATCTCAGAAGAAGATGAGGTAAATTTTGTAAAGAAACTCCAACTTGGCACAGGACGGTTCAGAGGTAAGCTTCCTTTCAAATGTTTTGCTTGTGGAAGAGTTGGTCATTATGCTGCTAAGTGTCCTCATAAAGAAACACATGAAAAAGGGAAGGAAGTAGCAAGAAGGAATAAGAATTGGTTTAGCACTAGAAAAGGTTACTATACTCATGAAGAGAGTGATGGGTTGTCTTATAGTGAGGAAGAATGTGAACAAGATCTTAGACTTCTCATGGAATTTGAAAAGGAATCTAGAGAAGAAAAAGATACTTTTATGGATGCGTTAGAGGGCAATGATTTTCTTGATGAATTCAATCAACTCAAAATATGCTTAGAAGAAAGTAAAATATCCATATAAACTCTGAAAAATCATCTTGAAGAAAAGGAGAAACATAATGAGAAATTAGAATGTGAAATAGTAAGTCTAAGAAAAGAAATTGAGAAAGTAAATACTTTGAATATTATATTTTCTAAAGGATCTGAAACCTTAGATGAGATTATCAAGGTACAATATTCTCCTCTTATAAAGACAGGTCTTGGATATATCGGTGAATCTTCTCATGCTTCAGCACCAAATTATCTAAAAGCAGCTACAACTAGTATACAACATTTTGCCACTCAGCAAGGGAATAAAGAATATTTATAGGTAAAGTATGATCATCTAAATTAAAAGAACACTAATAGGAATATCTTTCAAATAAACACCAATCAACAGGTAAATTCAAGTAGAATATTTCATGATCGCAGAAATTTCTTCTTTAATGGACAATGTTTCTCATGTCACAATTTTGGTCATAAAGTTGTTCAATACGTTGCATATAAAACCATCATGAAAAGAGAAGCAAGAAAGAAAAGGATTTATATTGGAACAAAGAAGAATACCTATAAAAAAATTTATCCTCTTCAAAATGAAGTTGAATGTTCTTATCGCAATAACTTTGGCCATGAAGAATCTGAATGCAGGAGCAAAGTTCAGCCAAAAGAAAATTTTCCTTCAAGCTCCAAAGTGTGGAAAAAGAAGGAATTACAGGTTGAAAATTGTGGCATAGCTTTATTTTTAGAAGGTGAAAAAAATTAATGGTACATTGATAGTGGATGCTCAAAACACATGACAGGTGAAAAAAACAAACTTCTTGCATATAGTGCTCTAGAAAAAGAAAAGAATGTTACATTTGGAAATGATACTCCTGCTGTCATTAAGGGAAAAGGGTCTGTTTTTCTAAGAGAAAAGGTCAAAGCTAATAATTTCATGTATGTGGATGGATTAAAGCATAACCTGTTAAGTGTAAGTCAAATGTGTGATCAAGGAACTGAAGTTGTCTTTAGTTCAAAAGAATGTGTGGTATGTGATCTTGATACAGGTAAAACAATTATAAAAGGAAAAAGAACTCCAAGCAACTTGTATGTATTGAAGAACTGCAAAGAACAATGTTAATTGAGTAAATATTCAGAAAACTGGCTATGGCATAGAAGGTTGGGTCATCTGAGCTTCTCTCAAATCAAAAAATCTAGCAGACTTAAAGCTGTTCGTGATCTTCCCAATATTACTCTACCTGAAAGTATCATATGAAAATCTTGCCAATTCGGTAAGCAAACCAGAGTAAAATTTCATGCCAAGGAAGGATCATCAAGTAAGCCTCTTGAACTCATTCATACTGACATATGTGGACCTGTGAGGAAAAAGTCACCATGTGGTGAACAATACTATATCTTATTTATTGATGATTTCTCTAGAATGTGTTGGATTGGGTCCATTAAACACAAATATGAAGCATTTGAGAAATTTCAGATCTTCAAAGCACTGGTTGAAAATGAATTATATCTAAAAATCAAATGTCTTAGATTTGATCGAGGAGGAGAATATACATCATATGAATTCCTTGAATTTTGTGAACAACATGGCATAAAAAGATAGTTTTCTATAGCTGGCACTCCACAACAAAATGGCGTAGTAGAAAGAATGAATAGAACAGTTCAACAAATGGCTATAACTATGCTTGATGATTCCGGAACACCTAACACATTTTGGGGAGAAGCAGGACATACAACGGTAAATATTCTTAACAAGGCACATGTTCGTGTAAATAATGATAAAAATCCATATGAACTATGGTATGGTAATCATCCCATTGTGAAGCATTTTAGAGTTTTTGGAAGCAAATGCTTTATAAAAAATAATGATGAAAAACTTGGCAAGTTTCAACCCAGAGCAGATGAAGGAATACTTCTTGGTTACTCCTCTAGGAGTAGAGCTTATAAATGTTACAATAAAATACTTTGGAAGATTGTTGAATGTATTGATGTTGTTATTGATGAGTCTCCTGTAGCTCCAAAAGAAGGAAAAAAAACAACAGATGAAGACAATGGTGACATATATCCTTCTACATCAAATAGAAATGATATAGACAGTGAACCCAATGAAGAACCCGAAGATGATTTATCTGAAAAGGCTCCATCTAGATATGTTCAAAATAATCATCCAGAATCTCAAATTTTAGGAGAAAAGGGATCAGGTGTACAAACAAGAAGGACACTTGTGGGATCTTCTAGCTATCTGACATTTCTATCCACTATTGAACCACACAATGTCAATCAAGCTAGCAAAGATGAATGTTGGATTCAAGCCATGAATCAAGAGCTTGATCAAATTGAAAAGAATCACACTTGGGAATTAGTACCAAGACCTCATGACAAAAATGTCATTGGAACTAAATGGATATTCAAAAACAAGTTAAATGAGAATGGGGATGTTATAAGAAATAAAGCTAGAATTTTTTGCAAGGGGTATGCTCAACAAGAAGGTATAGACTTTGAAGAAACTTTTGCTCCTGTAGCTAGACTTGAAGCCATAAGAATGTTTCTTTCTTTTTCAAGCTTCCAACAAATCAAAGTCTATCAAATGGATGTTAAATTTGCTTTTCTCAATTGTGACTTAGAAGAAGAAGTTTATATAGAACAACTAGAAGGATTCATTTTGGGAAATAATGAAAAACTTGTTTGTAGACTTAAAAAGGTTCTATATGGTCTCAAACAAGCTCCAAGGGCATGGTATTATCGTCTTGACAAATATCTTCATCAACAAGGATTTTCAAAGGGGTCTGCTGATAGAAACTTATACAAAAAAACTAAAAATGATAAACTATTGATTGTGGTTGTATATGTTGATGATATCATTTTTGGAAGTAATGAAGAGTCTATGAGTCAGAAATTTGCTTCTGTTATGCAGCAAGAATTTGAACTGTCTTTAATTGGGGAACTAACATTATTTCTTGGCTTGCAAGTGCATCAAGCAACAGATGGCATATTATTATCACAAGCAAAATATCTTATGAAAATTCTGAAGAAGTATGGCATGGAAGAGTGCAAGCCTGTAAGTACACCAATGATAACCGGATGTAATCTCAGTTCTCATGATGATTCTCCCATGGTGAATCAACCAGAATATAGATCTATGATAGGAAGCCTACTTTATCTCACTGGGACTAGACTAGACATTATGCATGCAGTTGGGATTGTTGGATGATTCCAAGCTAATCCAAAAGAGTCTCACCTTCAGGCTGTCAAAAGAATATTCAAGTATCTACAAGGAACTCAAGACTTTGGACTATGGTATCCAAAGAATGTTGATCTCACTCTTCATGCTTACGCTGATGCAGATTGGGCTGGAAATGTTGATGATCAGAAAAGCACTAGTGGTGGTGCATTCTATATGGGGCCCCGGTTAGTATCTTGGTTCAGCAAGAAGAAAAGCTCTATTGCCTTATCTAGAGTAGAAGCAGAATATGTGGCTGCCACATCATGTTGCACTAAACTTCTTTGGATGATGCAAACCTTACAAGACATTCAAATCAAATTTTCACCTCCTATCTCCATTATGTGTGATAATACAAGTGCCATCAGTATCTCAAATAATCCTGTTATGCATTCCAAGACCAATCACATTCCCATCAAGTATCATTTCTTACATGAAAAAGTGCTTGAACAAAAGGTGAAGTTGGAGTATGTTCCCTCCAAAGAACAATTTGTTGATATATTTACCAAACCTTTACCCAAGGAAGTGTTTGAATATCTTAGACAAAAGTTGGGAGTAGTCTCTGCCATGCAGAAGATCAAATCTACTTAAATTTAGAAGATTAAATTGGATACGGGGATTTCCTAAAGGACAGTCGCATATATACGCGACTTTATACACAGAAAACCGTGTATGGGTGTTTGCTGACAAATTTTTTATGGGTCAGCATTCTTCAACACAGCTGCGGATGCACAAGCTAAAGGGGAGCTTTGGTCATATGGAAAGGATGCATTGTTGGAATTATAATTATTTGTTGTGGTCTGATCTCATGCTTGAGATTCTTTGGTCTTGATTGTATAAGTTATTTCTATAGTTTGATGAAAAGGTTATACCTATGATGTAAATTGTTATATTCAGTCATGTAAGGACTTCTTCAAATTTGTAAACCCACTTGGTTGGGTAATTGAGTCAAAATGTGTAAACCCACTTGGTTGGGTACTTGAGTCACATATGTAAATCCACTTGGTTGGATCATTGATGTAAGTATGAGTCCTTGGTGATAGGAAAGGTCATAGAGTCATGTACTTCATTGAAAAATATGTTTGAAGTTTCAACATGAACTCAGGGGGAGCAAGCATGGTAACTTCAGTGCACATCAGATCTACAGAGTTGGTTTTGATCCACCCTTTGCCCTTGATGTCAAAGGGGGAGAGTATCATGGTGTTCGCATAATGGTTATAATAAATGTATCTATCTGATGTGGTGATCAAACACCATCAATGTTGCCATCAAGTCCAAAGGGGGATATTTTTGGCAATATGATGCAATATGTTGTCCTTGATGGCAACCTACTTGATGAAGTTGTCCTTGATGGAAACTGACTTGATGAGTTGACTTTGGATAGAAACCTATTTGTTAATCATGTAAATCTGATGTATCTACAGAGAAGTTCAAAAGTAACAAAGAAATAAATTCCAGTAAGTGCCAGAGTAATGATGAATAAGATATGTCACAAAGCATACGTGGGTTTGTAAAGGCAAAGTAGCATATGTATGCGGAAAAGTACGTAACAATTAGTGTATGCCTATTTGCGCTCTAAATTTATAAAACCAGGGGACATTACCATGGTATTGGCCCACTGTATTGAGCGCTGGATTATCTATTTGATCCCGTCCAGGAATACCATCAGTGGTTGAGTGGTTTTGACTCATGGTATTGACAAAGGCTAAATATATATAAGAAGAAAAATATCATAGTGCAAGGGTGTGCATGTGTAAGGGTTGTTAATGAATAAATCTCTCTAAGGAATCTTTGCATGGATGAACTCTGGTCTTAATGGTTAGATCTGAATCTATGATGCACCTATGGATATGATGAAGTTTAAAGATCTCTAGATCTAGAAATGATGAATCTATAGGATGATCTGCAAAAGAAATGATGAAGACCTGGCGCAAGTCTGATGAAGAAATTGAAGAAATCTGGGTAAGTTTATAGATCTCGTATGTTCTGTAAAGTTTATCTTTTTCAGATCTATACACTAGTTTTTCTCGGTAAAAGCGCGTATATACATGGGTTCTCTCCATGAAAGGCACGTATGGAAGTTAGGGTTTTTTGAAGAATAAAATACATAGAAGTATACACGGGTTGATGTGCAGGAAAACACATATGTACGCAGTTTCAGTAAAGCAAAGTAGCGTATGGTATTTGAATCAATGTTTGTTAAGGGTTGATTTTGTATCTGCATATCTATTCTGAAGCCTGGGTTTTAATGAATACTTCACTTTGAAGTATTTCTGCATGGAATGGGTAACAGTTTATTGATCTGAATTAATAATATACCTATGAAGAAAATGATGAAGAGGGATCTCTAGATCTGAAATGACTATGTATTTTCTAGATTTGTTTATGGAATGTTTAGATCTGTCATCTGGCGAATCTTTGCTGAAGTAAAGGGTGAGATTTGAGTTATCTGTTTTGAAGAGCTGCATAGTTCTGAAAAGTTACAGATCTATATGCATGTTCATCTCAGCGAAAGAGCGTATATACGTAGGTTCGTTTCAGAAAAAGCACGTATACGCAGGTTTGTCTCTGTGAAAGCGTGTATATACATAGGTTCAGTGAAGTAAAAGCTCGTATGGAATCTAGGGTTTTGTTGAAGGGTGTGGAATGAAATGTCCGATCTGTTTTGTTTTTTTACTGTTATCTGTCAATGATGTATTCATACAGTTCTGGGTTGTTTTAATGTTGAATATGCTGCTGATTATGTTGATTGAAGATCAAGTTGTTGGTTGATTGGTTAATGAAGTTATAAGTTTCAGTTTGATGTATGGAGTGGGTGCAGTCTGAAAATCTGATGAAAAGTGGCCTACAAGGTATTTTGTGTGGAAGCTGTTGGATGCAGTATGAAAATTGATGAAACGTGGTCCATGGTGGTGTTGAGGGTCGAAGCCTTCAGTGAGGGGGTTGGAGCTCCCTTCTAGTAGTGGCTGGAGAATGAGACAAGGTTGCAGCCTTCGGTAGGTGGGTGCCTGCGTGCTGGTATGACTCTGTACCAGTACAAAATTGTAAGAAGTTTTCTTATAATAAATATTGAAGACAAAGACGACAACAGCGGTGGTTTTCTCCCGAATTGGGTTTCCACCTTAAATACTGGTGTTCATGTGTGTTGGTTATGTGTGATGGTTTATTTTGTTATTACTGCACATGTTTACTACTTACTAAACATCTAATGAATGAATGATGCAATGATCTAAGTAAAAAATTAAATCCATAATAAGATCTCTGGACATACGCAAGTTTTCTTAAGGATATCTACGTGTATATGCGATCTGGGTTTAGTAAAGTAGCGTATGGTTTTAAGAGAAATAAAAAGTAAAAAGTTTTTAGTCAACTCTAAATACTAATTCACCCCCCCTCTCAGTATTTTTCCCAACAATGATATAGAAATAATCCAGCATAAGATACCCCTCAAAGAAAACCAGAAGCTTTTTAAACAAAAATTGCGCATAATCAACCCTATTCAATTACCTCTTGTAGAGAAAGAAATTAGAAATATTTATGATGCTGGAATTATAGTCCCAATTAGATACTCAGAGTGGGTGTCTAATGTTGTATCTGTGAGGAAGAAAACAAGAAAAATAAGGCTTTACATTGACTTTAGAAACTTAAACAAAGCCTCATTATAAGACAATTATCCCTTACCCAAAATGGATCATATCTTACAATGGGTAGTTGGTTCTAGGAGAATTTCTTTACTAGATGGCTTCTCAGGTTACAATCAAATATTGGTACATCATGATGATCAACTTAAAACAGCCTTTACGACACCTTGGGGTATTTTCATGTATTTGAAAATGCCCTTTGGTTTAATGAATGCTGGTGCCACATTTCAAAGAGCCATGGATATTGCATTTTTAGAAGAAATAGGTTACTTCATAGTGATTTACTTAGATGACATCATTGTCTATTCTAAAATAGATGAAGAACACCTATTACACTTGAGAAAAGTCTTTGAAAAATGCAGAAAATATGGATTTTCCTTAAATCCAAAGAAATAATTGTTTGGTCTCCAAGAAGGTAAAATTCTTGGACATATCATATCAAAAGAGGGAATAAGGATATATCCAAAGAGGATTGATGGAATATTGCAAATCAACCATCCTAGAAACGTCAAGGAACTTCAATATTTAATTGGGAAGATTAGTTTCTTGAGAATGTTCATACCCAATCTAGCTGAACTCCTTAGAAACATGACAAATATGCTTAAAAAGGAAGAAGGAGTTAAATGGACCTTAGAAAAAAATAAATCATTTGAGCTGGTAAAACAAACACTTACCAAAACACCAGTTCTTATTAGTCCTGATTTTACAAAATATTTCTTCATCTTTTCATTTGCATCAGAACACATAGTAGCTGATTTCCTATTACGGAAAAACTTGAATGGACAAGAGCAGCCAATTGCATTTTTCAGCAAGGCATTAAGGGATGCACCTTTGAAGTACAATATAATGGAAAAACAAGCCTTTTCTTTGGTAAAATCCTTAAAAGACTTCAATTTTTACATTTTACATTCCCACATTATAGCATTTGTGCCTCATTCAATTGTAAAAGACATATTAACCCAAGATCCAGATGGAAAAACAGGAAAGTGGATTCTTGTAATTTTAGAATATGACTTAGAAATCAAACCCACTAAGCTCATAAAAGGTCAAGGTATAGCAAGACTTATGGCTGAATCCAACTTTCAAGCTCTTGATATAAACATGTTTAATTCATTAGATGAACAGGAGGGGTTGACAACTCCAATTATTGAAGATCATTTTCTGAATTCATCTTGGTATGCTAATATTTTTGTATGTTTTGCTCAATATAAATTTCCCTCCTGGTTTGTCTAAAACAAAGGCAATATTCTTAAAGTTAAAAGCTATAAATTATTGAATTTTGGATAAATTTTTATATTGGAAAAATGCTAGTGGATTATTGCTTAAATTTTTTCCTGAGAATGATGCAGAAAAGATCAAGCATGAGTTTCATGAAGAAGAGTGTGGAGGCCACCTCTACTGGAATTCAACTGCTAACAAAATCCTTAGAGCTGGTTACTACTAGCCCACTCTCTTTCAATATGTGCACAAAATGATTACTGTCTGTCACAAATGCCAAATTTTTGAAGGAAAAAGAAAACTGCTTCCCTTACCTCTGCAACCAGTCACTGTTGAAGCTCCTTTTCAGCAGTGGGGTCTAGAATTCATTGGGGAAATCCATCCTACCTCATCTGCCCAACATAGATGGATCCTCACAGGAACAGACTATTTTACCAAGTGGATAGAATCCATCCCATATATAAATGCCATAGACTCAGTCATCATTTCATTCCTTTAAACCCATATACTGTCTAGATTTGGTTGTCATAGGAAGATCATAACTAACAATGCTGCTGCATTTGGATCTAAAAATATGGTGGAATTCTGTCATAAATATCAGATCATATTGGGTCATTCTACAGCTTATTACGCTCAAGGTAATGGGTTGGAAGAATAATCAAATAAAATTTTGGTAAACATTATCAAGAAGTTGCTAGAAGATAATAAGAAATCATGGCACAATAAGCTAGTACATGCATTATGGCCAGATAGGTTGACAGTTAAGAAGTCAATTGGGATGTCTCCTTACCGGCTACTTTATGGAACTGATGCAATATTTCCAACCATTTTAGGAGTGCCAGTCATGAAGCTAATCCAAGAAGTACAGTCTGAAGATGATGATATGACAAGAAAAATAAACCAGACTATACATCTACAACAAACCAGGTAGGAATTATACATCAGAGCACATCAACTATAGAAAAATATCAATAAGTTGTTTGAAAAAAGAACCAAGGCAAGTGATTTTAAAATTGGATAAGGGCCAACATGGAAAGTTTGATAATTTATGGCAAGGCCCTTATCTTATTCAATCTGCTGTTGGGAACAATGCATTAGTTCTACAAGAGTTGGATGGAGCTAAATTTTTTGGATATCTTGTCAATGGAAGGATGCTCAAACATTACTTCTGTTAGCTGATATTTTAGTTTCAGAGCTTTTTTGCTCATTGTATATAACACTTCTTTGAATTTGAAAAAATAAAAATACAAAAACAATAGAAAAAGAGAAAACAGGGTAGAAATAAAATAAGAAAGGTACAACCCCATACCAAAAAGAAAAGAAAATCTGAAAGTGTGCAAGCTTAAATGCCACTACCAAAATAACATTGATATTTAGTCATACAGCCTAATCATGACTATATAGATTTCAATTTACTACTGATAGGTTAGTCAATCAGATTTTTCAAATTGTGTAATCTTGGCTTATCAGTAGACTAGCTTAGGATAGAAATAAATGGCTCTAATTAGACCAAAATATGAGCCAAAGAAAAAGAGAAAGAATGGTTCAAACATGCTTAAAATCTAAACCAAGAAAGAATAGAAAAATAATAGCTCTAAGAAGATCAAAACCAGAGCTAAAAGAAAGAATGAAGGATGTTTTTGTTTTTCAGATCTTAAGCCTTCACATTTTTGTTTTACAATTTTCTGCAAATAAAGTCTATGTGCAGCTTGTACATATAGTCATAGAAACCATGGAAAATCAGACAGTGTAATCTTGATTTGACTGTGTTTAAATTTATGTTTTAGAAAATAGAGAATAAGATCCATCAGACAGTTTAATCCTGGAAGATAGTAGATTAGGTAGAGAATTAACGATTTCAACTGCTTAATATGAGTTCATGGAAGAAATAAGGGTAGATTTAGATTAGTTTCCTGCTTTCAATAAAAGAATAAAATTTTGATGACAAAGGTTTTCAAGTCCAAGTGCACCTTATGGAGAAAAAATGTTAGGAAAAGTAGGCTGCGTAGGTAGAATGTTTGGGAGAAAGTTGTTTCCTGATATAAAGTACTGACCATCTTTCTAAGCAGCATGATCAAGGAAGAAAAAGTTGTCAATGGATAAAGGCATAGGTCTAAATCCCAGAGATCAATCTATGAAGTTCTTGACACCTCCAAGGAGTTTCCATCCCCAAGTGGAGCCATTGTTAGCCATCATTAATTTTTTGTCATAGAAAATGATGGCTAAAACAGGTCTTGAGCCTTCAAGAGATTATTTTCACAAAAAATTACTCATTCTTGAAACCTCTTCGTGTTCCTTATCCAAAAAGGTCCATTTCCTTGATATTTGCACTTCAAAGCCTTCAAAATCATGTTGTTCCCGAAAAAATAATTGTTTCCTAATGGTTCCATTTTCATCATTTCATTCCCCCCATTTCATCTTCATAAAATTCCCCTATGTCACTCATTTTACTTTTAAAAATCCCCCTTTCCTCTCTCATTTATCCTTATTTTCCTCAAAAATCCCTTTAATACCACTTAACCCTTTCTTATTTGGTTTTGAAATCCTTTTTACTTCATCCGGAACACAAAAAACCCATAAAAAACACATAAAAACCTTTAAAAACCTCTTCCACCCCTTTAGAGCCTTAAGCCCCTTGGCTTAAGCCCCCTTTCATTATTTTCTGCCATGAAACCATACACCTATGACCTGGCGCTAAAATCCTTAGCCCTCTAGCCGATTTTTCTCTGCCCCCGGTCCCCAATTCCTCCACGGGACCATGCTTCAACTTTACCCCTAGCCCCCTTCCCTCACCTTTTATTTTCCCCGCTCCCCTTGTAAAATTCCTTCTCCTTTATATTCTTTTCGCCAAATTTGTAAAACCCCCGCCTAAAGCCTGGCCGTAGATCTATATCATCCAATGGCGTTGATTCATCCCCCCCTTCTCCTTTTTTCCTTAAACCACATTCCTTCGTTCCTTTTTCTCCCCACCTTACCACTCCACGAAACGATCCCCACTGTAGATCTATAGAGATGAATGGTCATCACACCTCCCATCCCATTAATTTCCCAAGCATACCCATCCATCCATCCATCCCCATCATTGATTCATCTCATCTGATGGCTTGCATTCACCCAAGCCTTTCCCATCGTTGATCAACCATACTGCTACCAAAAAAAAGAGTTGATGTCATACTCTGGCCCACCCACCATTATCGAACCACCCGTCGAATCATTGGCTGACACCTGGCTCCCTCTACAATCTTCGCCCGTGCACCTCTCTCCATCGCACTCCGCCCCGACCATTGGATCTATGCCTCCAGGTCCAATGGTTCGCATCATGTTTCGCGTAACTTTGGCGTCCGGGGTTTAAACATAAAAATTCACGTGAAACCGTTGGTTTTCTGGAAGCCACACATCACCTTCTGATTGTATCATGTTCAATACGCACAAAACAATTTACCGCCTGGATGTCGCACGAAAACCGCCGACTATTTTCGCAAAACCACTAATCGACAGTTTTCGTGCCAAACTCAGTTTTCAATCCTGTTTTCACATTGTTTTCAAAGAATATCCTCCTACATACTGTTTCCTCTACCTCACTTCTCCTCCGCCTCCGCCAGCCTCCTAAGTAGTCAAAACCCTCCCTCGCAGGTTTTTGTAACATTTTTTGTTGTTTGTTGCAGATTTTTAAAAGGAAAGTTATTCAAGAAAAACCATTTTATAGCCAAGAAACATTGGTACTAGACTAGGGATCACAATCCTCAAAGCTTAATCAATGCATAAAAGAAGCTTTCAGGGCCGTAAATCCTAGTTTTTAATTAATATTTCATAAAACATTAATTGATCAGATCAAACCCTCTAGTGCGATAGAGCCACTTGTACACAACAAAAGGGAAAAGACAATGAAGATTAAAGTTAAAGGTTAAAGTCAAAAGACCGAGGATTAAAAATAATTAATTAATTATTGACAAAGATAATACATTCAGCAGAAAAGGTTTAAAGCCCGAAGATGATTAAAGAAGGCCTTAAAGCAAGAATCAAGTCCTAATCAGTGTTTAAAGCCACTAAAGCTGACAGATCAGCAAAGAGAGTCTCCAAATGCCACTTCAGTGAGGCAATTAATCCTAAAAATGCCACCTACAGGCCTATTTCCTCAAAGGAATACGAATTGAATGCACAGTCAGGGATATTTTCCGAAGACAACGCAGAATTAATTGCCAGCCTACCAAAAGACTCCAAAGTCAACAAAATTGACTGAAGTGGATAAAATTTAATGAAAAATTAATTAAAACGGAGTTAAAACATTTGAAAACATCTCCCTTAGGCCTCCCAAAAGCCAAGAAACAATTACTCTGTATTAATTGCACAAATAACTCTTCCTTTCACTCCACCTCCTCAAATTCACCTATAAATATCATATGAGGAGTTCATTATTATTGTTGGTTGAATACTCATTGAATGTAAATAGATTTTGAGGCTACTGAATCTCTGTATTGTAATTGAAGAAAGATAGGCTGAGATGAGAAGTTTGAAGCTGTAAAAGACCCACTGGACTTGAAGATTGTAACTGGTTTGAACATCAAATACACAAGATGATTTATGGGATTCTGGTTTATGTCAATGGTGATGTTTTTCTCACTGTAATTGTCATTTTCTTCATGTTTTCCATATTTTCCACTTTCTATGATAAAGAACAAAAAATATAGATTAGGATTTACTGTTAAGTACCCTAAATCTCACTGATAAATCTTTATCTTTATGTTTTCTACTAATTGTGTATTTGAGGATAATTCAATGGTGTGTAATCAGTCCAGGAATGTTGGTGAGTCCATGCCTTGCTGAGTAAAACTTGAGATTCTATCCTTGAATGTTCTTTGAATGTTTGCTAAGTAAAGTTGAATTAGAGAAGTCTATGGTTATCCCTATCCTCTAGTTTCTTCTCCAATAGTTACTTTGAAAAGTTCTCTTAAGAGTATGTCAAAAGTTTAAAAGTACTTACCTGATCTTAGGCTACTTTTTATGTTTATCATAAATGTTTTCCTTTGAGAATATGCTGAAAGCAGGCTATATTTGAAGTTCTTACTTGATCTTAATATTTTCTTTGTTTTCAATTTTTTCCGTTAAAATTATATCAAAATAAGGCTAGTTTAAAAGTACTTACCTGATCTTAGGTTACTTTTGTGTCTTTTCATTGAGTGCATGCCAAAAGCGGACTAGTTTAAAAGTACTTACTTGATCCTAGGCTGTCCTTTGTTTTTCTTGTGTGTTTTCTTCTTTCACAACACTTTTTATGTTTCCATATCACAAAATCAATCTAAATAATCATTTGACATAGATGACTTTCCCCGTGGACCACTTTTGAAACTTGTTGTGCAATTAAATCCTTTTATGACTCCATAGCTCGATGGATTGATACTGTTTCTCTCCTATCTTATCAGCTGAACCATTATTTCAACCTACTCACACCTTTACCCTTCAAAATAATTCCTTCATTTTGATGATATTCATCCCAACCAAAACAAACAAAACCCTTGTACTTCATAAATAGCCTAATATCATATCATAAGCTTTAAAGAAATATCTTTGAAAACACTTATATAGAGATATCCCTCTCTGAAGCCAAGAGGGCTAGATCCTAGGATTCCAAAGTGGTTTTGATGTTGCTTCTGTAGCGTTTGTTCTTGCCAATCTTGCAAACTACAGAGGCCTAAAAAAAGTGATTACACACAAATATAGAAATAAATAACACATAAAAAAGCTCATGAGAATCTCAGGTCTGGAAGTATAATGTCACTTTGTATTACTGATAATGGATAAAACATACAAACAACAATTTGGTGCAATATTATACAACCATTTTCTCATCCATATTTAGTCTATAAATAGACATTCTTTACAATGTAGATGATCTTCCCATCTAGCTAGATCTTCGAATTCTACTTTGACACCTATCATAGCTGCAACCACTAAATTGAAAGAGAAAAATGAAAGATATCCTTTAAAGAAAACAAACTCCTAATAGGATGCTATCTCATATTTATTACATTTGTTTATCCTATCATTGGAATAGTTACATAATGAATGTCACATGATTGATGTACAAATCACCATAATTAACCACCACTTTACATCTTCAAAACACCCCTAGATCTATGGAACTTAATCCTACTTTTTAGGGATGGATGACCTTCACTTTAAACATTGTTTTGACTAATGAGCTGGATGTGTGGCACTCCCTTTTGAGCCATGAATCTTTGCTGGTATGTTCCATTGACATGCTAGAGATCTCCAACTAGAAAATGTGTTGTTGAGATGCTCAAAAATCTCCTCTCTATGAAACAGGGCAGTTTAGGAAGTTTCATAGTGAGTTTTAGTAGCGTATGAAAACTTTATTTTCCATCTATCTGTTTGACTCCTTTGTTGTTCCAACACATTTATTATACCAAGACACCTTGAAAATAGTGAATCTCCCTTCATAAAACTTGACAAGACTGAGTTTTAAGGAAAAAATGCACCTACAGAAAAATTTGTAGCGTATTTATGGCCTCAAGCCTTATGTCCACTATGAAATTGTGCAAAAAACCAGAATTTGCTGATTTCAATATTGTCTTCAAAAATTGATATCTAGAGGTAAAATTTAGGTTGTTTGTTAGTGTGAACCTCATAAAACATATTCCAACTCAATTTTTTACTCCTTTGGTGTTCATATTCATTTACAATCAATTGGTTGATGGGTTGTTCTATCACTTTCATATTCAACCCTTTCTTTTCCAACTCCACCTGAATTAAATCCAACTGCTCCTGAAGACATTCCACTTGGTATTTTAATGCTCTGTTTTTGGATTGTAAGAGCAATTTCATCCTCCTAACATTTTTAACTTCCCCTCTTAGTGGCTGAGTCCATTTCACCAACTTTTCTGTATTGTCCAAGGTTTTTGAAACACTTGTGACTTGTTCTTCCCATATTTTCCTCATTTTTTCAAATCGAACCTTCTCAGCCCTATGTTTCTTTGCTTTCAGCTTCAAAAATTATATCTCTTTACCTGCTTCCTTCAACTATTCATTGAGGGTTTATATTTATGATTTTCTTCTCCTTTCCATTTCTTTTCTTGATAACCAGTTTCTCCTTTGCTAGTGAAGACAAATCTATGATGCTTGTTGGTTGGGAAGTTTGATTGATTTTCTCAGTCCCTTTTCTTTCCATGACCTTCCTTGCATGTCTGGTCATTGGCTTCCTAGGTTGAAAAATGAATCCAACATCATCACCTGCAAAATCTATTTTTTTAGCAGTCTTACCTTTCTTCAGCTTTCTTCCTCCATCTTCAATGTCTTCATCTTGCACAATGGGTGACTCTTCAATGTCAATTGCATGCAGGATATCCTCCAAATTTCCTTTAGCTAATGTATGGCTTCTAGTGACTCTCTTGTTGCCTTGTTTGTTGACTGTCTGTTTCTATTTTGCAGGTGTTGTTTGAGGTGCGTTAGTCTCTTGCAAAGGTTCTATTCTCATGTCCACTATCTCTCAAGGAGGTGATCTATCTTCTTCTTCAACTTATTCTACCATAGCTAGTGATGAAGTAGTTATAGGTTTTGAGGCTTTCTTTGGAGTAACCACATCAATTTAATAACCACTCATGAACAAAAAGGAAGTCCAATATCTGTCTAACTTCATCAATTTCTCTAATACTAGCAACTTAATTAGACCATGATGAAAAAGAGAAGTTTCATTTCCCTTTGTTTTGATTTGAAACTTTTCTGACATTTTCCCAAGACCTATGTGTAAATAGAAAGGCAGTTCAAGTGACCTCTTACCTACAAAATGTAGAAGAAGTTTGAAATGATAGGAGTAGACCATGTGAAACCTTCCTTCACAGGTAAATTACTTCTGAATGACCATCAACAACTTTGTAGAATTCTCCTTCATGAAACTCCTAGGGATAGCATTTGTCAAAGAAATTTCATTGTGTTCTTTCTTGATGAACTCTTTGCAATCTTGCATTGTGAATTTGATACCTTTAAACCACTTCTCACCTCCTCTAGGGATTCCTGTAGCTAATGAGATACTCTCTGGTGTCATTGTAAGGTTGAGAATTCCAACCTTTGAAGTTGTTCCTGTGAAGCTAGTATTGAAATATTTTAAAACCTGTAAATGAAACTCCTGCAACTTCTGACATAATTGCAAGTAGCCATTTCTTCTGAAAACATCCATGGAAATAGGGTATTCATTGAGTAATTCATATCCATGGGCTCATACTTGTGACAATGGCCACTCTTATTTTTTTCCTTCTTGCAGCCATGGATTCTTTATAATCTTCACTACCTCGCTTGCTAATGACACCTATAGAATTCAAAATTGCCAACCACTTGTTTGGCTCGATGAAGTAGTTCTCCAGAAATCAACTCACATGCAAGGATAAAGCACAATATGACAAAAAGGCTAATTGAGGTAATATTTAATGGTTTAACTGATATCTCAGGCTTCAGTAATGACACAAACAAGCCAAAAAAGGTAATGATGACATCAAACACGGGTATGTACATTTGAATTTACCATAATAACCTTGAATGACCTCTACCTTAACTCCTCTAATCATAAAATTAAAACTCATACAACTTTGAAAAGTCAGGTTAAAAAATATATTTTCGTAGCGAAATTAGTTAAGCCTCTCACATATTCGCTACAGAACTATTAGGCAGTTTCATAGAAAAATATTCTATTTTCCTGTGTAAAACGCTACGAAAATTTGAAAAACTGACAGATTCACCCTTTTGATATTGAATGCATGGGGAAATAAAACCGACACCATATGTGATTTATTTGACTGAAATAGCATAAATGAAGGTGATCATGAAACTTCCGATAGGCTAAAAATGTAAAAATTTTCCTATATCACATTGAAATGGCTTAGGAGACCTTATCCATTTGGTGAGTGACCTACATGACCCTATCAATAAATGTTTCAAAACTTTATGAGTGATAACACATTCTTCAGTCCAAAATGAATCACATGATATGCGTAAGAGCCCCATTCAGTGGTAATTGTGGTTTTCCTTTTGTCCTACTCAACTATCCTAACCTGGTGATACCCAGAGAACCCATATGTGAAAGAATAGGCCACATTCCCTGCTACATTGTCCAGCACTTCATCACTGAATGGTGTAGAAAAAGGATCATGCACACATGCATTATTCAGACTCTGATAGTCTACACATACTCTTATATTTGACTTTTCCTCTTTATTTTGTATGACTATAGGATTGACCCACTCTCCTTCCTCAACTAGGAATATCAGGCCCACGTCCAACATTTTATCTGTTTCCTTATTCAATTTTTATTTTACTCTGGGGTTCAATCGATATGGATTGTGTTTCAATGGTCGTGCTTCCAGTTTTAGCATTATGCACATTTCCACCAATTCTCCTTTGATTCCCTTAAGTTCTTCTATAGAAGATGGAAATAGGTCTTCATATTTCATCAGTAGATAAAAAATATATTTTTTTGTTTCTTCATCCCAGATGGAAGCTAACTTGGGCTTCTCAGCATTCATGATATTATTTTTTTTGATCTTGAGAAAAAATAAGTGCAGTCCCTCTGTATTAGGCTCATCTTGAATTATTCTCTCCCCTTCCTTTTCTTCAAACAATAGATGTCTGAAGTTCTCTATATCATCATCATCCATTTCCTGGTCTACCTTACCACATGCCATTGCTTCTCAGTAGCTTGATTCAGGAATTTTATTTAAAGAAACCTGTTCCATCATCTCCACAGGTCCTAGGCTGAACATAATCCTTTTCATGGATTGCAAGGTGTCTCTTAACCGTTGAGTGTCTTCCTTGAAGGAAAATCTCCTTACAAACCTATTGGTCAGTAATTCCCAATCAATGGTTTGTCTCTTTCTCTCTTCCATAAGATACCACACTTGCGAGATCGTGTCCAATGAGTGCACATAGTTATGCACCCACAAGTTGTTGTGGTAGTCCTCCAATTCCCACCGGTCTTCACAATATTTTATATGGGCACGGGGGTCTGAAGTTCCCATGTTCCTTTTGTCCAGTTGGCGTCCTGCTGATGCTTGGAATATTTTCCTCAAAACCCTCACCACATTTTCCCAGATGTGAAGGTGGTTGTGGTGGTTTCCCCACCACCTTGCTGAATTTGATTGCAATGCCACATTCATTAAAGGAACTCTATGCTCCTGTGGGACAGTATCATCTAATTTATTCATAAAAGTGCTGACATTTTCCATACATGTAAGAGTAGGGTAACCTCTTACCTCTATCCTTATCTAGTTGACTTCGCAAATCATTGTGCACCTTCTGGTATTGACTTCGTACCCTCCTTGTTACCAATCGTCCGATACAACTTCAGACCCCACCTCGGAGCTCTGGACACTCCACCAGCTTACTGCCCCCTTTTTCATTGGTTTAATATATTCTTCTCTTTTTCTCACTATCATCTGATATAGTTGGTCTAGGAGTCATAGACCTTCTCTAGTGTCGGCAGTTTTTATATCTCAGGGCCCTTGACATGGATCTAATGGCTAAATCACCATGACCTATCCATCTTCAAAGATCATCATATCTTTCTTTAGGTCGATGACTACGTAGTTCTCAAATGGCCAGTCAATCCCGAACAAAGCTGGGTATGGGTCTTTATCACTCATAATATTGATCACTTCGAAATTAGTATAGGTCTTTATGCCCACCAAATCAACCTCAACAACTTCTATTCTCCCCAATGGTACAATAAAATACTGATTTTCCATATGAAAATGTATGGGCAAGAATGTGAACTTAGGCTTTCCTAGCGCCTCCTAGGTTTTCCTTGGAAGTATATTAACATCTGAACCTAAATCTAGCATTGTATCCCTTATTTGGAAACTTGCAACTTGCACATTTATCCGAAATTCCTTTCTTGTTTGTATTTTGTTTCTTTTCACCCTTCGCACATGCCTTTGTGGAATATTAACATTGATTGGGTTAATATTCTCCATTCCTTCCCCAACAACTATCTTCAAATTATGTTTCAGCATTTCCAACATTTTTCAATCATTTATGATGCTCAAGAATATTTTGAACCATCATTATATTGGTGTACCTATCATTGTAGTATTTTATCTTTCTTTTTCTGGATGTATCTATTGCAGGTCTCTGTGGGTGCTTAATTTTGAAAACGTTTCCAACGCTTATTTGAAATATTTTTTTTGTTATTTGTAGTCATAAGATTTCTTTTGTGATACTTCTTTTATTAACTTTGATGGCTCCATTTCTCTTAAATATCATCTTGTCTTATTTTCTCCCCTCATTATTATGGCTGCACTTGGTAATGGTTGCACCTCAGACAATCTCAGATTTGCATTGACCAAGTTAGCGCCTTGTTTTCTATTCTTTTCTTCCCACCTTTTTATTAACTCAGGACAATCATTTCTGGCATGTGTGTTGACTCTGCACTAAGAACACCATGGCCTTCTTGGTAATGGGAATTCCCTCATAACATGTCCCTCTTGATCATAGTTATAGCATCTCAGGGGCCCTCTTCCACTTGTTATACCCCTTCTCATTCTTGGCCCTCCTCATCCTCGTAGAGCCTCATTTTCCTTGTAAGATTTTATGTCCAATCTACTAGCCTATGCATCCAATGTTATACACTGATCTTTGTGATGGATAGTCAAGGCACAAAAATCACATTAAAAATTGTTTGGGAAATTAGAGTACTTATGTAGAATGGGACATGGTCGAGGGGGTGGCCAACTCCTTTGGAGATCTCACAATATTCATTTGAAGTTGTATTTTTCTAGTTCAGAAAGCCATGGAAATGTGTTTGGCTAGGATATATGCCTTGCATATTCACTTGTGCAACTCCACCCGCTAGTGGCGACACTTGAGGTTCTGTTTTTAATGCTCCCACATTTTTTCCTCGCAACCTAGGACACTCTAAGACTAGATGTCCTTATAGCAAACAATGTGTGCACCATACATTGGGTCACGCTGGCCGATTGAGTTGCATATCCTTGAGATTCTATATTAAACATGAAATTTGGTGTTGTAGTCCCAGTATGGAAGGATCGTGGGTGGTTACCCCTCCTCTGAATACTTGTGGGTATACGACCATTTCTTCAATTCACATTTCTTGTTCTAGTGTGTCTTGGAGAGTGTCAATCTTTTTTTGCATCAATGGTGTCTTGGTAAGGGGTACAAGGGCCTTGATGAACTAGTCGCGTTGATGATTAGAGTCTATTGGATAACTCAATTTCCCAATTTCATCCTTGAATCTTCTCATTATCTCCCAAGCAGTATCCCCTTCTCGTTCCTTAATATCCCATAGCTCAAATAACCCTTTTTGGTTAGTTTGCAGAAATTTAAATTCTTGCACAAATTCCCTCTTGACATCATCTACGACTGGATTTTGGTGTACCTTGGACCATTTAATGAACCACCATAGTGCTCTTTCCCGGAGCATAGTTTGGAATTCAATTAGCTTAACATCATTCTGTTTTTGGTGAGCTCTCTATATTTCTTCGTATAAGTACCCTTGTTATTCCACATCATCATTACCTTTTCCTAAAAACTCAAGATATCTAGTAAACGAGCCTACCATTCCCATATGTGTAGGTGTAATTAGTACAAACCCTTTAGTTCATGGTTGAGAAATTCCTCTGATAGCACTACTGATAATTTTTACTTTCACTCTAGACTGAATATTATGTATTTTACTCGACCTTTGCAACTTTGTAAAAATTTTATCCAATGGGTGATAGAATACTAGGGGCAGGTTAGGAAAAATGCTACTTGGAATTTGGGGAATAATATTACCTTTCATTGAGGATGTTGGTACTTATTGAAAGATTGGTTCCATCACAACATGCAGTTCAACATCTGAATCATTCTCGGTGCCTGTGTCCTCCTCTCCATTGGAAATATTTCCCTTCTTCTCTCAATATGGGTTTCTAACCTGTCTAACTTCTCTGGCAGACCCCTCCATTCTTGTGGGCCCTATCCCAACTCCTTTCTCCACTGTCATCCGTGACGCCTCTTATTGTTGGTGTGAATTCTGCTTCTGCTTCTCAACTCCCATATTTCCCTCTCCCACCAATTCTCAAGGATTTTTTCCCTTCGATATGCTCTTAGATATCTTAACCTGTTGGAACTCCTGACGTCTATCTCCCTATTTCCCTCTTTTCCCCTTCTGTAGAATTTCTCCCTTAAGCCCAGTATTGGGTATTTAGGCTTCCATAGTGGGACTTGAGAAAACCAGTACTCCCTCATCCCCCATAAAATCTTTAATCCACAAACGATTTTCTTTCAATAACTTTCCTCGCAACCTAGAATTAAATATATCTTCTGATTTAAAGAAATATTGATGGCATTCAATTGAAAATTCTACAATATACCCCTCTATTTTTTAATCAACCCAAAAATTTACTACTCAC
Source organism: Pinus albicaulis (assembly GCA_034641835.2). Lineage (NCBI taxonomy): Eukaryota > Viridiplantae > Streptophyta > Pinopsida > Pinales > Pinaceae > Pinus > Pinus albicaulis. The sequence continues at coordinate 502,908,777 of CM076572.1, read as the reverse complement.
ATTAGACCAGTATCCAATCTATGTAATGTTGTCATATCTACATGCATCGAGCTGTGATGGGAACGAATTGATGCTTTAGACTTTGTTTTCACCTAGAGCCCTTGCAACCAATTTTAGAGATCTTCAGGAAAATTTCCCAGAAAGATCTCATACAAGGCACTTGTTGATTCAGAAAACATGATCTGATATTTGATATTCCTTTCCCTCTGATGTTGGAGCTCAGATTGTTGCGATATGAACCGATCTACATGTTCATCCCACCAACCTTGTATTTCCCTCTCATATATCCTTCATACCATGATCTAGCCCTCTGATATAGTTTTAGGTCCCGACAACAGAACCATTTGTTGGCGAAAGAATCACTTATGGGGAAGACCTAGGTTTGGGCTCAAAGGAAAAGAAGATCTCGCTATAGTCTAGGACAACACCGACATTTTCACCTTGCTCAAAGGGAGGAAGGAGTCTCACCCGAGGCGTGTTGTGACCTTACTGAGTTGGAAGAACCACAACCGCAACATCAATGAAAATTTAATCCTCTATAATATAACATTAATACACTATGATTATGAGCAAAATAACTCTCATTACATAACATTTATAGAATAGATCAACCATATAGGATACCGTAAATAGATTTATCAAAAAAAATTTGATTAATCCCATAAAACACCATGCACAATAAGGAATTCATTCGTTACACAAATCATGACAACAATAAGTATATTTTTATTATATTAACCTCCATTAAATAGTATTACATTCAACATTAGAGTCTCCATAGAGATCTATTCACAAAACCCACAACATAACATCCTTACTCCATTCTCTTTCTTCCTTATCTATCATCTTCCCTGAACATTGGTAGTCCTTCCTTCTTTCCTGCTTGGCTTCCTTGTTGTGCTCCTTCCCTCATTCAGTTTCATGCTTTGTTCTTCTTCTCAGAGTTTTTATTCTTATTTACTATCAGTTGTTCTTGCCACTTATTCCATTTTCTATATGCACTCTACCACCTACCCAACAACCATCTGCAACTCACAATGTCTCTTTGCACATCGCAACGGCTCTCCGCAACTCGCCCCATTCGCAACTGACAGTCCGCAACTTTAAAAACAATTTTATATTTTGTCCAAAAAAGGGCCCCAACAGTCGCCAAAGGTAATTTTTCCTTCATTAAGTGTCAAAAGAGTCATGGTGTCATAAGTTTGATCATGAAAGTTTCATGAGTGTCTTGGTTGGTCTATTCAGTAATCACATTCATTAATTTGGGTGTGTGGTCATCATATTATCATTTGAAGTCATCATCATCCAAAACTATTAAAGTGTCATGAGAGTTAGAACTTAGGGAAAAAATTATACCAAAAGAATAAAAAATACATCTATGTCACATTGGAGATGTAACATTCTGATTTAAAGAGACATTATTGTAGTACAAATCACATGATCAAGCCATATCCTAGCTTAAATCATCCAAATGATGGAGAAATTTGTCATCATGACAAAGGGAGGTAAATTTTTAATTTTCAAGTTATAAAATGCTTCAAGGAGTCTGAGTTGGTTATATTAACAGTGAAATTAATTTATGGAGCTCAAATTAAACCTTAGAAACTTTGCAACTAAAGCAAGAAAGAAGAATTAAAGCAGCGCTGCGCATCTGCTGCGATTCTGGGAAGCTGTTAAGGTTTTTTTTGTGCTCTCCCTCTTCTATGTCTCATAGCTTCATTGAAGATTCAAAACCTTTCTTTTTATGTTCACACATCCTCCATGTCCCTTCGTTTAACATTTCCCATCATTCCCCTAATTAAGATCCTTTAATTTCCTTATTTTCCCAAAAAACCCTAGATTTGTTGCGCTTTTTCCCTAGGTCTATGTTTTGACGTTTTCACCCAATTTTTCTCAGTATTTTTTAGAAATTACATCTATATAATTTTCAAAACAGCCATACCTCCCCCCCATAATTTTTCTACAATTTTTCCTACCCCCCTTCCCTCTCATTTCACCATTTTTCCAAAAACCCTAGTTTTTTTGCTGCATTTTTTCCCTATGTCTATAATTAGCTCTTTTCACCCCTCTTTTCTAACTAATTTCATAATTTAAACCTAAATTGTATTCCAAACATATATCTCTATCCACCATAATTTTTGTAGAATTTTTCCTACCCCGTTCCCTCTCATTTCCCTCCTTTGAAATTCATCGTGCTTTTGACTCTCTTTTCGACCATCGTTTTAAAAAGGCATTTATGACCAAATGAAGATGTATTTTGGAAACCCGAAAGTGATTTTTGTTAAGGAAATACCTAGTCACAATAAATTCATTCCATTTCTACATAGGTATCATAGATTTAGAGATATTCAACTTTCTTGGAGACCTATTTTAGAAAATCAAATTCTCCAATGTTTCTTGTTTGTTTTAGTCATTATTGTGTGGCACAGATTCCAACCAAATGGAAATGAATTTCAAAAAAACGAGAGAGGTTTTTCTCCAAAGAAAAATTATCTAAAAAACCCTCTCCAAGTTTTCTAAAAAGTGTCAAGTTTAAAAATATATCAGTTCATATTTGACCCATATGTTTTCGTTGCGCTTCTGGAGATTTTTCGGGGTTTATGGACATTTGGTTTTAAAATAAATTTTGAGGGGGATAAAATGATGATTTTGGATGAATTAATGGTCCCAAGGTATATTATACATCCTAATATTTCTTCACCAACCTTCATTAACATTCATAACCTCTTCCAAGTCATCAAAAAAAGAAACCAAAGTTGTTTCATTTCTTCTAAAAATATTTGTTGTGTTTCTAGGAAAGTTGTTATGCTTTTGTGTTTGGATAATTTTCAGTACAAGTGGAGGTAAAATGTAAAAATTGATAAATGTAATAGTTTACTTATGATTTATATCATGATTAATAGGATTATTAAAGATTATCATTGTAAAGAATCTGGTGATCAATTCTTTGAGAGATAATCTCAATTAGTTAGCTAAAAATGGGGAAAGTTGTTTCTAACTTCCCTAGGATTTCGAAATGAATAATTAGGCTCATGAATTAATTGATATAGATTAGGATTCAACCCCTTAGAGGTGGAATATTTTTTTCCCTCTATATGTACTCAGAAACAAGTCAAAGAGAAGGTTGGATACTTGAAATTCACACTTTTTTTGAACTGGTGTACTTGACTCTTTGCAGAAGTAATATACAGGCAGTTGCAACTATTTTTATGGGATTCTTGTGATGTGGTTAGTGACACTATTTATATCCAGTTTTCTTATGGATCTGATGATTAAGTAGTTCTAGAAACCATCTATGTTCTTCTTGTGTTAATCTCATAAGTTTAAAACATAATACATTTCCTTAAATCCTCTACTTTGTCTGAGATTTTCATATAAGTGTTTTATCTTATAAACAAGTGAATTAATCCATGCATGATCACTTAGTTTCTATATTTGATTTCCTCATCACCATACTATGATGAAAAATCTATTTTTCATCACTGATTACACCTACCCTGCCTCATTCTATGTCTGCAACTGATATTTTGGAGTAGCTGGCATGTTTCCTAAACCTGGTGCTTCTTTATCTAGCAAACCCTAAGAAAAAAATCTATTGAGCTGATAACTAGCCTAAAATCCTAATATTCTCTAGTCATTTCCATTGGCCGTGAGTTTGATTTTGAGAGATCCCTCTCTCATTTGGTAGGGCTAGATACCAAGTCAAAAATTGGTATGTGGTTACCTCTTTGGTTTCCTTTCTCTGCCTCGGGACACTAATGAGCTATAACATTTTGGCGCCATTGCTGGGGAGCGAAAGGTCACATTTTCCCTATGTGTGAATGAAAAGGATAAGATCTGGTTGCTGATGGTGGACAATGATCATACACAAAAAGGCTGGAATCATTCACCTGGTGACTCCAAATTGATCCAAAGACTCCACTGGCAACAAGATTCAGAAATCAAGATGATTTCTCAGTCTAGATGATATGCTCCTATGCATCGAGATCATGTTCCAGGATTTCCAAATTGTATGCCTCAATTAGATTGGCAAACATACTTGCCAAAATCCAAATATGGAAAAGGTGATGATGCTACACTTTATTTAATAATATTTCATATGCATTTTCATAAGCTAAGGATTAATTTTCATGAATATTTTTTAATGAATATGTTCATGATCACATTAGAAGAGAGAGCATGGTTTTGGTATGAAAGCTTGCCTCATGATTGTATTTATTCTCTCAAGGATTTTCACTCAGTATTTTTTGAGAAGTATATAGAAATATATCCTTCTTTTCTTTTGATTAAGGACTGTTGTGATCACTTTGAGAATTTTATTCTAGAGCTATAAAGTGCTTATGGCGATGAAGAGTTTATGGATGATAAAATTTTGGATGCTTTGAATGGAAACTAGTTTCACCACCATGAGAAGATTATAGAGTCTACTCTAGGTGACAATTAACTTAAGAAGAATTCTTAAAAATATAACAATGATCTTCCATTCTGTAAATAGGTGATAATTTGTAGTAGTCATGCCTTTATTTTAGTGCACAATATACATATGATAATTTCCCTTTCATTTTCCCTCTACTCCTTGATAAAGATCCTAATTCTAAGTTGGGTTTCATTAAGATTCTTGAAAGTCATCATTCATCCATTGAGTTCAAAATTAATGAGTAGAAGGTTTGTTTCCTAGAACTTAATGATCAACTTGTTTAGCAGATTTTAAATCAGAAAGGAAACAAAGAAACATATATTCAAATTCTTTATGCTTATTCTAAGGAACTAATGGATAAAAGGCGGATTTTAGATCCTTTTAATCATTCTTATTATCAAGAATGTGAGTATGTATCCCAAGACAGTTAAATCGAAAAGGTATCTAATGTATAGTTGCATCTTACTATGCCTATTATGGAAGAATGTATTAACAATGATCTTATTCAAATGGTTGTTGATTATACTGCCCCACAAACTATCAATCTAGATTTACATGAAGAAACACTCATGCATGAAATTCCAAATTTAGAGGATGATAGACCAACTATTTTCATTCATTTGGAGAATAGTCCTAAAAGAGAACAACCATTGATTACAAATGATGTTTACCTTTATCCTCTTTCTGATCCATAAGAGGCAATGTTTCGTCATTTTAAATACCCCATGGGCAGTCTTTTGGAAGCATAAAAAAGGTGGAGTTTATTTTGTTCACCAACATAGGTTTTGGATGCAGGTTTCATTTTGAGTTTCCATTTAATAAATCTTTCTTTATGCCTAGTGGAGTTGAATACAAGTATCAATCAAGTATTCATGTACTTCATTGGTTACACTGGATCTTCGACTTCACTTGATCATAGTGATTATGGATCAGTTAGAGTAGGTAAGGTTTGATGAATAAGCTAAAATTATGAGCATCTTTTTCAATGTCAGTTTCCAGTAGAGTTTGTAGTTGACAATGTATAGTTCATTTTTTAGTTTGATTTGAGTCTGTTTGAGGATTGTAATTGTAGTGACTCCATCACCCAATGAACAAGGCTACCTGGTCTAAGGTGTTCTTAACACCTCCTAATGGAGTTTCCATCGGAATTGCAGCCAATGTTAGTGTCTAATAGACACAGTGACCAAATTTACTCTTTCCACTATAGTTAGAACCTTATGGTCAAATTTTTATATTTTAAAAAAAAAATTGACATCTCTCTTGGTTTTCAAATTGTCCTAAGTCATTGTCTAGGTGTAATGATACTCTCATGTCATGGTCATCAAGGTCAATTATTAATTAGTTTCATGAGTCATTGAGTCACCAAAGATAATTTTTCCTTCATTAAGTGTCAAAATAGTCATGGTGTCATAAGGTTGATCATGAAAGTGCCATGAGTGTCTTGGTTGTTCAGTAATCATATTCATTAATTTGGGTGTGTGGTCATCATATTTCCATTTGAAGCCATCATCATCCAAAACTAGTAAAGTGTGATGAGACTTAGAACTTGGGGAGTAAATTAAACCAAGGAGTATTTAACCTTCCTATTGAAAGAAACATTGTTGCAGTACAAATCACATCATCAAGCCATATCCTAGCTCAAATCATCCAAATGATGGAGAATTGATAATCATGACAAAGGGTGGTAAAATTTGAATTTTAAAGTTATAAAATACTTCAATGAGTTATATTTTCTTCTATTAACAGTGGCATGCATTCAAGGAGCTCAAATTCAGCCTTAGAAACTTTGCAACTAAGCCAAGAAATAAGAATTAAAGCAATGTTGCACTTCTGGGAAGCTGCTACAATTTTTGTTGCGCTCTCCCTATTCCATGGTTCATAGCTTCATTAAAGAGTCAAAAAATTTCTTTATGTTAACAAATCCTCCATGACCCTTCATTAAACACTTCCCATCATTCCCATCCTTGAGATCCATTCATTTCCCTATTTTCCCAATAAACCATAGAAATTTGTTGCGCTTTTACCCCATGTAGGTGTTTTTACCTTTTCACCCATTTTTTGTGAATATTTTTGTGAAATTACACTTCTATAATTTTTATAGCACCCATACCTACCCCCCATAATTTCTCTACAATTTTTCTTATCCCCCTTCCCTCTCATTTCACCATTTTCCCAAAAAACTTAGTTGTTTTCTACCTTTTTTTCCCTAGGTCTGTAATTCCCTCTTTTCACCCTTGTTTTCTCACACATTTAAATAAATCACACCTCCATTATATTCCTAACATTTATCCCTACCCTCCATAATTTTATTATAATTTTTCCTACCCTCCTTCCCTCTCATTTCCCTCCTTTGAAATTTGTTGTGATTTTGATATGTTTTCGACCATCACTTTAAAAAGAATTTTCTGACCAAATGAAGATGAATTGTGGAAAACCAAAAGATGTTTTTTTTAAGAACATACTGAATGACAATAAAGTCCTCCGGTTTCTACACAGATATCATATATTGGTATATATTAAACTTTCTTGGAGACCTATTTCAGAAAATCAAATTCTCCAATTTTTCTTGTCTGTTTTAGTCATTAATTTGTGGCATAGATTACGAGAAAATGGAAATGAATTTCAAAAACCTAAGAGACATTTTTCTCCAAAAAAACCCTATATACAACAACCTCTCCCAATTTTAAAATTTTTTATGGTTAAAAAGATATCAGTTCATATTTGACCCTTATTTTTTCGTTGTGCTTCTGGAGAATTTCCCACGTTTTTGGACACTTGGTTTTTAAATCAATTTTTAGGGGGCTAAAATGATGACTTTGGATGAATTAATGGTCCAAGTTTATAGTATAAATAATAATATTTAATAACCATCATTTTTAAATATTTATAACCTCTTCCAATTCATCAAAAAATCAAGCCAAATTTGTTGCGTTTCTACTAAAAATATTTGTTGTTTCTGGGAAACTTGTTATGTTTATGTTTTTGGATAAATTTCACTAGACGTGGAGGTCAAAGGTAAAACTTGGTTGATGTAATATTAAAAACATGAGTTATATGATGATTAATAGGCTTATTAATGATTATCATTGTAAATAATATTGTGATGAATTCTTTGATAGATAATCTCAATTAATTAGCTAAAAAGGGGGAAAGTTGTTTCTAACATCCCTAGGATTTGGCAATGAGTAATTAGGTTCATGAATTAGTTGCTATGGATTAGGATTAGACCCCTTATAGGTGAAATATCTTTTGTACTCTATATGTACTCAGAAACAAGTCAAAGAGAAGGTTGGATACTTGAAGTTCACACATTTTTGGAACTGGTGTACTTGACTCTTTGCAGAAATAATATACAGGCACTTGCAGCTAGTTTTATGGGATTCTTGTGATGTAGTTAGCGACACTATTTTTCTCTTGTTTTCCTTATGCATATTATTATTAATTAGTTCTAGCAGGAATTTATGTTCTTGTTCTATTAATCTCCTAAGTTTAAAATGGAATACATTGCCTCAAATTCTCTTCTTTGTCTGAGATTTTCATATAAGTGTTTTATCTTCTAAACAAGTGAATTCATGCATGTATGCTCACTTAGTTTATTTATTGGATTTAATCATCACCATAATACAATGAAAATTCTATTTTTTTTCACTGATTACACCTACCTTGCCTCATTATATTTTTGCAGCTAATCTTTTGAAATACCTGACCTATTTCCTAAACCTAGTGCTTCTTTATCCAGCAAACCCTAATAAAAAAATATATTGAGCTGATAACTAGCCAAAAATCCTAATATTCTATAGTCATTTCCATTCACTGTGAGGTTTATTTTGAGAGAGATCTCTCTGATTTGGTAGGGCTAGATACCAAGTCAAAATTTGGTCTGTGGTTACCTCTTTGGTTTCCTTTCTCAACCATGGGAAACTGAGGAACTCTAACACAACACTAGCCATATGAAATGGTACTTGAGTTGTATGTGTTTAGTCCTAGAATGAAATTTTTAGTTCTTTGCAATATTATTGGCACTATGGATTTCACCGTATAACCTTCCCATCTCCTACTTTGTACCTAATTCATCCATAAACCTTTGTAACTAAATCATTTCTTTACTAGCCTTTGTAGCAGCAACATACTCTTCTTCTGTTCTTGAAAGTGCAACAACATTTTTCATTTTTGAAACCCAACTGAGAGTTGTTCCACCTACTATAAATACATACTCTATAGTGCTCCTCCTGTTATCCCTATCACCTGATATATCTACATCACCATATCCATGTAGAGAAATTTTTGAACCACCAAAGCATAATTCTTGATTTTTGGTACCTATCGAATATCTAAGAATTCATTTCACTACCATCCAATGTTATTTTCCTTGATTATTCATGTACATGCTTACAAATCCCACTGCATGTGTAGGCCTTGTGAAGACCATTGCATACATTAAGCTTCCAACTGCTGATGCATATGGAACTTTAGACATATAATCCATTTCTTCTTGGGTCTTTGGTCACATCTCCTAACCATTTTTTCATTCCACATATTAAATTTTTCCAACACCTTTTGTATGTACTCATTCTGAGACAATGCAAATTTACGATTTTTCCTATCTCTAGTTATTGGCATACCAAGAATTTCTTTTTCAGCTCCCAAATTCTTCATTACAAATGAATTTCTCAATTTTCCTTTGAGCACATTTATTTCTTGCATGTTAGACCCTACAACAAGCATGTAATCCACATGCAATAACAATATGATATGGTTTCCATCATTTTTATTTTTCAGATAAACACAATAAACCTTGTTCAAATATAAGCCTGCCAAATTTTAGATACCATTGCCTCGGATCATGTTTTAAGCCATACAAGCTCTTCTTCAACCTGAACACTAATTTTTCCCTCCCTTTGACCTCATATCCTTATGGTTGCTGCATATAGATCTCTTCCTCCAAATCTCCATGGAGAAAGGTTGTCTTTACATCTAACTATTCAATATGTGAATCTTACACTGCTACAAGACTTAAAATAGTTCTGATTGAAGTCATTTTAACAAAAGGATAAAATATTTCATCAAAGTAAATACCTTTATTTTTTGCAAACCCCTTCACCACAAGTGTAGCTTTGTACCTATTTTTTCCTCCATATTCTTCCTTCAACCTATAAACCCACGTATATTGCAATGTTGTTTTACCTACATGAAACCTGACTAAGTACCAAGTTTGATTATGTCCCAAGTTTGGTTATATATTAAGGAGTCCATCTCTTCTTTCATGGACATCTCCCACTTTTTCCTGGTTTCTACATGCATTTATTGTTCATAACATTCAGGTTCACCAGAACCTGTCAACAATACATAATATAATGAAGGAGAGTATCATCCAGGGGGTCTACTTATCCTGGTAGATCCTCTGACACCACTTTCAGGTGTTTGAGGTGCATGTTGCTATTGTGGTGGTGGTAGGTGTTGTTACCATTGATTATTATTATTTTCAGGCACCTTTACTTTTTATGTGATCTCATCAAGAACTGTGTATTCTTTTTTTTCTTTTTCTTGCTTCTTTTCCTACAACTAATTCTTATACAAGACCTTTTCATTGAATTTTACATCTCTGCTCCTAATTATTTTGTGATTTTCATAATCATATAAGCGATAACCAAAATCATTAACACCATATCCAATAAAGGTACAATCCTTTGATTTTGCCTCAATATTTTTTCTATTTTCTTTATTAATATGGACAAAGGCTTCACAACCAAAAGGCTTTGAAAATGAGTATTTTATCATTTTACATGTCCCTTCCTCCTCTGGAATACCACCATCCAAGGAACTTGAAGGCCCTCACTTTATTAGATAAATATCAGTATCTACAGCATGTGCCCAAAATTGTAAAGGAAATCCTACATGCAATCTCATGCACCTTGCAAGCTCCATGATTATCATGTTCATCCTTTCTGACACACCATTTTCCTGTGGTGTTCCTAGAATTTTCTTCTCTCTGCAAATTCCATACTCTAAACAATAGGTATCAAAATATTTGCTGCAATATTCACCTCCATTTTCTGATCTAAGACACTTCAACTTATTTCTTGTCTCAATCTAAACCAAAGCTTTCGATTTCTTGAAAGTATCAAATACATCAGATTTATTCTGAATACAATAAATCTAGGTTTTTCTAGTTGCATCATTAATAAAATTAAAATAATAACAAGAGCCACTGAGAGATGATACCTAAGTAGGTCCCCATACATATATATGCACAAGCTCTAATTTTTTTATCTTGTTTTCTTTCCCAACTCTAATAAATCTGACTCTCCTTCGTTTACCATAAACACAATTCTCACAGAAATCCAAATCAATTTTCTTCAAACATGGAAAAAAGTTTCTTGAGTGAAGGTTAAAGCATGTGATGCCAACATGGCAACAAGAGTCTTGAGTGAAGGTTAAAGCCTATGATGCCATAATGTTGAATCTTCTCATGTGAAGGTTAAAGCATTAATAGAATTAGAAGTACCATTTCATAAATACAATGTACCAACCTTTTCTCCTTTTTCTATTACCAGGGCTCCTTTAGCGACCTTCCAGGTTTTATCTATCAAAGTTGTCACACAATCTTCACCACCTAACTGCCCTGTTGAAATTATATTTTTCTTCATATCTGTAACATTCAGTATCTCCTTTAATAACCATTGGTTTCCATTTTTTTTTTACAATAACTTTACCCATTCCAACAATTTTAAAGGGTTTATCATCACCCAGACAAACCTGTCCAAAATATCCTTGAACATAGTCATGAAAATGTTTTATTATCAGGTGTGGCATGGAATGAGGCCCCTAAATCTACCACCCAGGAATCAATAGCATTTTTGAAAGAAAGAATCAAAAAATCTTGTAACACGTCACCTATCATTTTTTCTTTATGATTTTTTTCTTACTGTGCATCTCCTTCTTTTCCCTTCCGAGACTTACAATATTTCTTTAGGTGTCCTTTATTCCCATATTTCCAGCACACTATCCCTGATCTGGACTTCGATATCCGTTTCCTTGATTTACTGTGATATCCTGAGCTCTTTCCTCTTTCCATTTTTCTCCCACTAGTCTCGGCACTCAAAGCATTTCCTGATGTCTCACCAGAGCTTTTATGTCACGTTTCCTTGCTAAGGATGGCACCAAAAACATCATAAAAATTTAAAGCACTAGATCTAGAGACAAAGTTACTAATTGACATAACTAAACCATTCCAAATTTCTGGAAATGAGCATAGAAGTAACATATCACTAACCCCATCATTAAAATTTACCCCTACAGAACATAATTGACTTGTAACTGTATTAAATTCATTTAAATGGTTAGAAATAGATCCACCTTCCGTAATTTTTGTTAGGGTCCCGTGATTTGGCCGATTGGATAGCCAAATGACGATGTAACATCAAACCAAGCTTTGGAGCCCAAGGACCTAGCCTTCCTGGACTCAGAGAGGGCTCTCTCTATAAGTGTAAAAGATGTCGGTGTTTTTACTTGCGATGTTCTGATATTAGGCTAGTTATGAAGTATGTTTTTGGTTTTTTGGTTTTTTAAGTTTGTGAGGGATGAAACTGATCAAATACATAAACTGGATAACAAGATGTAGATAACTTGGGCTATGGGGTCAAACAGGTCAAGGAAGCTAATGAGGCGATGATGTAAAGCTGCTGTAGGGCCGATTTGATTCACAGTAGAAGGGATTTCTGGGAAAAATGGATTAAATGAACAATAAGTTGATGAAAGACAAGGGATTTCAAGTGCAAACTAGTTAATAGCAGACATAAACATGTAATAGCAAGCCATTAATCATGCTAGGAATAACTATAAGCTAATCAATACATAGAAATCAAACATTCTAGCCATACATAGAGGTATATGACCCTCTAACTTTGGGAAAAGGCTATCAGACTTTGGGGAAAACACATGAGACAAACTAACAACTCATAAAATATGCCGGAATGCCTAAACATAGTCTCTAAGTCATTGGGCACTTGGACAAATAAGTTTTCATAGTTTTAGGCAAAGGGCTAGATCGGGACTAGGCCTCCTTGGTTCAACAAGATTATCAACAAATCAGTCAAAGAGAAAGTTTTATGGACAGAACTATGGGCAGCTGATAGGTAGGTAGGGTAAACCATACATCCTACTCAACATACATGGAACTGATGAATAAAACTAAGCAACAAAACCTTAGGTTACTAAAGAGCAGCTAAGAATTCTTTAGCATAACTAAGGGAGAGGAAAACATCAAGCTATGAAGATTCAGGGATTTTGAGGTGCCTCCATGGGCATGTCTCAAAATCAATCTTTACTGATCTATAGCAGCAAGAAAAATGAAATATGAGTGAAAACTAGAAGACAAAACACATTAAGAAGCACTATACCATTCTACCATGTCAAGGAATCCATCAACAAGCCTTCAACATTCCTCAAAAGCATCCAAGAGGCAATCCAAACATCATAACTCAAGTGTATTCTTCAAAGCTCATATGACCAATGCAATAATTCTTCTCTCAAGTTCAGCCTCTGATTTACAATGAGAAGTATGGGATAAATAGGCTAGAAGGAGGAAAACCTCATGGAGCAACTAGCTATCCCATTGGCCAAGTCAAAATATCTAAATTTGCCCTTGTGGCTTTGCAAAGCCCAAGGCACAAAATATCTAATAAAATATCTAAAAATTTGCTAAAAACGGAAATTATATTGACTTTACATGATTTTCCCATGATAAAAATAGCCTAACGCACATTTGGGAAAAGCAGATTTTTGGAGTTCAAAAATTGCAAAAATACTTCATATTTATGCTTGAAAAAGGTCCCCTGACTTGCTGGATGCAAATGGAAGCCTTCCCGATGTCGAAATGAAGCTCATGATGGCTCGTTGGAAAGCTATCTGTGTCTGATTTCCAATGCAAGTGGAATCATCTCAATCTGATCTCTGAAAGTCCCTCAAAACTGTACCTGTGTGCAAAAACCCAGAAAATAGCAGGCTGCTGATAGGGCGGGCAGAATGTGCAAAATGAGGCTGTTTTTTGCCAATTTGAGGGGGCGAATGATTTTCAAATGCCCTGAAAATCGTTGGAGAGCTGCTCATGAAATTATGGAATCCATTGGTATCACCCTCCTCCCTTGACGACTCTTCAAACTGAAATGGCGCATTTATGAGTTTTTGGCAAAAACCCCAAAAATGCCAAAAAACAAAAAGTTTTCGAAACAGGCCCAAAATTGGCATGGATGACCCTCAAGGGTCCATGGAGACATGTTTCGAAGCTGAAGCTAAAATATCGAGGGCTGATGTGCGTTTTTCTTCCTTCCGTGCTAGGCGCCTCTCCTTCAATTTCTTCAATTTTTCTTGTGCTACCTTCAATGTGCGCCGGGCGAATTGGTTTAGCTTCTGAAAGTGAAGTGTTCTCTTTCTCTGTAGCTCGAGATCCCTGTTTGCCTTCTCAAGCTTGGTCTCCAAATGCTGGTTAGCCCTCTCAAGCCAAGCTTCCTTGTTTTCCTCAATTTCCCGCTCAAAGAGGGTAGTGAGAGGAAAAGCTTCGAATTGAGCTTGTTCTTCGGCCTTCTGTTTCTCCAAGGCTCTCCTAAGCCCGATGGTTCTAGGCCTCTTTCGCCTAGGCTGGTCCTCCTCTTCTTCATCATTGAATTCGCCAATAAGCTCTTCAATTCTTACTTGCGCCCTTTCTGCCTCCTTTTTGTACTTGATGGCCCTTGCCTCATGAATGGCTGCATGAAATTTCATTTGTTTGTTCTCAACCTTCAAGAAATGATTGAAATTCCTTGCCCTTTGGAGATCTTCTTGTAAAACCTCAATTTGCCCTTCTTTGTGAATGAGGAGGTTTTCAAGGATGCGTGCCTCATTGTCGCTGTCATCGCTTGGGATAGGGATGACAGCTGATTTTCCTCCATGCTTGGCGCTTTCTCCAACTGTACTTTTGCCTTTGAAGGCCAATCTAGCGCTCTTTCTCCTTGGTAAGCTAGGAGTTGTTCTTTTGGGCAATTTCCCCTTCTTAGGGACAGTTTTGGTCACCATTGAGGCAGCAGCTTCAGCTTGCTGTCCTTCCTCAACATCCTGTCCAGCTTGTGGCTCAAAAGATGTTTCAATTTCTTGCTCAACCTGCTGCTCTTCAAACTCTGTCCACTGCTGTTCCTTTTCCTGTACTTGCTGCTGTACCTCAACCTCTGTCTGCTGCCTTTCTTCCTGAAATTGATGCTGTTCATCAACCTCCAGCTGCTGCTCTTCTTCCTGAAATTGATGTTGTTCATCAACCTCCAGCTGCTGCTGTCCAATGATATCCAACCGCTGCTGTCCCTCAAAATCTGGCTGCTGCTCATCAACCTCCTTTTCTCCCTGTGGCTCACTGCCCTCTCCTTCTCCTTGTGTACTTGGCTGCCCAGTGATCATCTTGAGTTTTTTAGGGGCAGGCCTACTAGATAAAGGCACTGGGCGACGGATAGGCTGAGTCGGGGACACATGAGCAGGAGGAACAGTGGCGAAATCGGCATGGCTAATGAAGGACTCCCATGAAACCCCTTTCTTCTCCAGCTGGTGCACGAAGATGATTTTGATCAAGGAATGATGAAAGAGAGAAGAGATTTGCCGAGGTGGAGCTTTCTTTTGGACAGCAGCTGCCATCTTCTCTATGCTCTTGGGCAAAAAGTATGGAAGGTTTAATTGCTTGCTCCTGGTAAAATGCATCAACAAGCGAACATGATAAGCAAAGATTTGGCTAAACCTCCCTTCACAAGTGAAGTATCTCATTGTGGCCTTCATCAGTGGCGCATAACTGTCGAGAAGATAGGAGAAAGGAAAAATAGCAGTGATGGTCTCCCTATGTTCCGGCTTGATGAAAGGTTTATAGTCCTCCAGATCAAGATGTGCTTGTTTAAACCACTTTTCACCATGATATGGGATCTTGGTAGCTTCGGATACATACCTTGGAGAGATTTTGAAGTCAAAACCTGCTAACTGGAAGTGTTTGTCCTTGAATCTCAAAGCGCACAAATGTGTAAGTGGCGAGAAACTCTTGACTTCCTCTATCCTCCGACAGAAATCAAGACAGCCTACTTCATGGAAATTGAAAAGTACTGAGGGATGAGCATTGATTTCTTCTATGGAGATGTGCTCATATCTCTTATGTTGTCCGCCTTTGTGATCTCGCCTTGGAGGCATTCTGATTAAAAAACAGGCTTGAAAGAGTCACACTGCCTTCAATATATGAAGAATGTTTTCCTGGATTGAGACAAGCCACTAAACTGCTTTGACAGTCATGGACCTTGTGATTCAACAAGGCTTTCCTTGAATGAACTCTTCTGCACTTATTAACCACAATCTTTCAAACTTGGTTACACTTTGACTCTGAATCTTTCTTAACAATGGCACTATGTGTAAGAACTGCTTTGTAGACTTCTTTGGGCACAGTCTTGAACAAATCCCCTTTGTGACCTTTGCTTAGAGGCCTGTTTGTACTTATATTTTTGTTTTTTGAAACCAAACTTCGAAATTATAACCCTGCTTTTTAAAGTTTTTACCTTGAATTTCGCCCCTGTTAACAAACTTCTATGGAGACCACACAGTGGGAAAAGAAAAGACTCTGTGGTTAGGTGAAAATAGCCCACTGTGTCAAGAGGAGAAATTTTCTCTTGTGACCCTTTGAGAAGTCAATCACTGCCTTTAGAACTCTGCCCTTGCTGTTTACTTGATCATCAGTAAATGCCCCATCATCTACAAATGGTCAATCATCAACCAAAAACCCTGTTTCACCTTTGGAAAACTCTGCCCAACAACTCTCAGAATGACCAGGTAGTGTAGTGACCAGGCAGACCTAGTTTAGGTGAAAAAGTAAGTGCAACAGTTGTTTTAGGAAACACACTCTCTGTTTTATGAGTTTAAAAGGTGCACCAAATACCTGTACCTCTGTTTTCAGTATTAACCTCAAACACTAACCATTCTGTTTTTCAGAAAAAAGGCCCTGTTCCTCCCTCAGAATTTCTCTGTCAACAAAGCTTCAGATTGATATAGTATAGTGCAGGGAGAAAACAGACTTAGTTTAGGTGGAAAACCACGCAGACAGTGTTTTAGACAATGTACCCTTTGCTTGTGAGTTTGAGAGATAACCAACAAAATATCTGCACCTCTGTTTTTGACAACTTTGATATTAACTACACCTTTATACCTATGCCTGCAACTTCTACAGCTTCACACCACGGAACACAGGGTTTTTAAACTTGAAATTTTACATTTTTCGAGCAAAGGGGCAAAGTACCTTGTGAATTTTAAGGCGAAATCCTTTGGATGGAATTTGAAGTGCACCGGAACCCTTCAAAACAGGCGCGGCAACCTTTGGAGCAAAACCCGTCGCGCCGGAGAGAAGTGTCGGGTGGAGTTGTCGTGCGGTCGGGCGGCCAACTACAGGCACGTCGCGCCCGCCTACAGGCACGTCGCGCCGACGTTGAAGCCCTGTGTATTTTGCTGCCCAGGCACATCGCGCCACTTGCCAGGCCCGTCGCGCCGCCCTAAAACAGTGCAGAAAACCTCAATTTGTTTGAAAAGCTCGCTGTGATGCTTGGGAGCTGTGGCAATTTGTTTTTTGGATTTCACAAGTGGCTTACTATTCCTCTATTTCATTCTTATGACATTTTCAACCTCATATCATTTTCAAATAAATATCAAACGGTCACTTTGAATATATATATCTGCCCCTTTTTAAATGATACAAAACCGTGTTTTTATCAAGTTGCTTTTTAAACAATGACAATCCTTCAAATCTTCTTTGCCTACTCACGAAATTACATACCTATTCTCACAAGAGAGATATTTCAAAAATTTCGACTTTTTCCCTCTTTTGGCGCTTTTAGGTGACAGTGTAAACGAAAGTTAGGTCATTTAAAAACTGTCAAAGGCACACTTCTCTGTCACTGCTTTTGCTGTACTGTATATTCGTGCTTAAACTGTCCTTTAGGATGGTGACCATGGTGTCTGCTTTAGGGAATATAAACAATGATAATTAATTAAAAACAAATTCCTTTCTGCCTAATCATAGGATCATATACCAGTTTGCCTTCTTATTTGAAAAGATAAACTTGTAAAATATGAAAACAGGCTTTTTGGCACACAGTCTTTATTCTATTCTGCTCAGCATTTCAAATCCCTTTTGTCAGTAGCACCATTTCATGACTGGACCTATGTTCGCTGCCTCCTTCTCTTGGTGATTTGCTAGTGAAGAATGGCTATTTCATAATGCACTAAAATGTTGGAAAAGTTGCAAACACCTCTTCTCGAAAGGCGCCCCTTTGAACTTTTGACATATGGTATGTCTTGCTGCCTGGCCCTTTCCTCAAGGAGAAAATCTTCTTTTGATATTAATGGCACACATATGCTCAAAATTGTCTCTTTTATCTATTCCTAGCATTGCATACCCGTCATTTTGCCTTTTATGACTCAACCTTAGTCACTGTTTACTTCTCTAGTTGCATCTTTTCACCTTAGCCTTGTTTGTTTGCTCAGAGGGATTTTCCTTGATTTCTGGATAGGTGCTCATGAAATGTCTTTAACCCTTTTTAAGTCGACTGCTCCTTTGGCACTCAAGGCATAAAGTATGTTCAACCTTTTCTCCTTTCTGCTGGATGAGCTGTTGACAGGTAGCTTCTTTGAACAGGGAGATCAATACATTAGTATCATAGACAGTAATACCTTCTTTATTTCCCACACCTTTGAGTCTTTTCTACGCAAGAAGACTTGCTTTTTCAACGATGCTGCAATGATTTTGGCTCTTTGCTTATGTATGGAGGAAAGCTCTTAATCAGGTAAAATGAATTACGAAGTAAACCATACGAACAACTGAGAAATTAGCATCTTCATTTGCAAACCTCACTGTGTTTTTGAAGGAAACCTAGCCATAGTGACTCTGTTCTAAGGTTGCTGAGATATTTGTCACTTGGCTTGTTCATCTCATGACCTGGTATATTGACCAGAACTCTTTGTGATCATAAAGGTCAGTGTTTTCTTGAAGAACCAAGAACCTTCTCCTGCCTGTGTAATGGCATTGATTAACATCTGTTCTATTTGATGCTGCACCAAAACAGGCCTCTTATGATTTGGATGTTCACTGATGAAATGGCCTTCTAAAGTTTCAACGATTTACCTGACTTGAAAGTTTCAGATGATCTCTTTTATTAGGCTAAACTTCTTTTCCTTTGAGCTTATCATACTTTCACTACAATCCTGTTATGGTTAGCAATTACATTCATGAAACCTGAAGATATTGTTTCATTGTTTCAGACAGGGCAAACCTGGACTTTTGCAACCCTCTGAGTCAACTCTGACCTGCGCCCTCTGCTTATGGATGAAGGAGGCGCCCTAACCCTCTGCTTGTAATGAAGGAGGTCCTGAGCCTTGAAAATTTTACCATTTGCTGAGACAGTGGCAATCCTTTTTTCTGTGATTTTCATACTGAAAAGAGCTGTAAGGTCCTGATTGAGAGCCCTTTGTTTTGCAGCTTCATCTCAGGCTCATAATACACTTAGAAGCAGCTGTTCCTCTAACTGTAAACTCAAACATTTACTCCATGAGATGAAATATATTTCCTGTCTTTGTAGAACCATAGAAAACTGTGAAAAACCTAATAGTCAGCTTGAGATTGGGCTTTATGCAGTGCTGAGATCTAGGGGTTGTGAGTGGCGCGACTTAAGGCTGTTTGTCAATTTCATTTGCAAAGTAAGGGATCAGTCATGGTAGGTCTGCTGCAGATGGAGGCTTTTTGGCTTTTTGATGATTGCCAAAGGTGAAATGTCCTAAAACGCCACTTCCTAACATAGGGGAGACTTTTGAAACAGATGTGAATTTGCCTTTTAAAGCTGATGGGCAGGTCAATAAGGCTGAAGCTAGATAGGATTGTGATATGAGGTTTTTGATGTTGCCAGGGGTGGAATGAATAGGTAGAAAGGCGAAAAAAGTTTTGGGAGGGTTTTCTGGATGACATATTGACATAAGGAAATCAGTTTCTAGAAAACTCAGCTGAAGATATAGTCATCACTAACATGTAAAAAATATTGATGGCTAACAGTGGCTCCATTTGGGGAGGGCAGCTCCTCGTCAGGAGGTGTCCAGAATTCAGATTTTGGATTATGAAGACCAGTGCCTTATCCATTGGCGCAAAATTTACCCTTCTCTTGATGTTATTTCTGAAAAGTGTCAGCATGTTTAACATCAATGATACCTCTACCTACCCTACTATCTTTCCTAACATTTTTTCTTCTGTTTGGCGCATTTGAACTAGCAGCCTTTAGACAATGCATATTTTTTTTTTTGCAAAATGAAACTATCTACTTCTACTCTTATATCTGCCGGGAGTTCAGATTAAGCTGATGAACTCCTTCATTTCTCTACCTAAAACTAGATCGACTGTCAAGATTAAGCGGTTTGACAGGATTTCATTCTCTAATCTACAACATGAAATTTAAAAATGACCAAATCAGGATTAGGCAGTCTGATTTGTCATGCATTTGCGGCATAAAAGACAAGCCGCACACAAATGTTATTCTGCAATAAAAGGAAACTAGAGAAGCGGGGCTAAGATGTACAATGTGTTTTTCATCCCTCGCTCCTCTCTTTGGTTCTGTTTTAAGCATGTGGAACCAGAATCTCTCCCTAATCTAAGCTCTGTGATAAGTCAATCTTACACAATGTTGACTATCTTGACACTCACTAACTTATCAGCAAATAAATTTAAACATGCTCAGCTATGATTAGGCTAGATAGCTGAACAAGACATTGAAGTACCAGCAGCGGCATTTAGACTTGCTCGATTTCCGAAAGACTATTTTTTGGAACATAGGGCCTTTGTTCTATCTTCACTTGCCCTCTTTTCTGCTTTTTACTGTTTTTGACTTTCCTATCTTTTACTGTTTTTGACTTTTTCTATTTTTTCAATATTTCAAACAATGGTATGTACAATGACTGAAAGTGTTTCAAACTCAAAAATCTTGGAAATGACGGAATTTCAGCATCTTATCCTCGTAAGGTTCTCCTCTCACCCTTGGCCCACTTAACTCTTGAAAAGAAAAGTTTGGGAAATTTTCTCTCTCTAACATGACATAGGGATTCATGCAAGAATCTCTAAACAGCCCAGTATCCTCCCTCTGTACCTCTCTGAATATCTGATTTCCACTCCTTTCCTTACTGTATGCTTTCCTCAGGTAATGTATGTACTCTTGATAATTCTTGAAATAGATAGTGATATCATCAAGGTATGCAAAAATACAGAAGTTTAAAACTGGGAACATGGCTTTCATGAACAGTTTCCTGATATTGGGTGGTTTAGCAATTTTGACCTTGAAAATAGATTTACCTCCCGCAAACTGGAAAAAATCTTTAAGTTGTCTACTTTGTAAAGGAATTTGATGATTATGATTTGAAAGATGATCTTGTAAGAATACATCATTAGAAACATTTTCAAATGGTGAATCGCGATCTTGAGTAGAAAAAACATGATTTTTGTTATATGGAAATGCAGTATCATTTCTAAAATCAAAGTAGATTCTGTGGCCATTATTTTTTTCCTTGATCATTTCAGTTTGTTTCAGTTTGTTGTGTTTGTTTCTGTTAAAGTTGTTCTTTGGGGAAAAGGTGGTGATACAATGTTTTCCCTTGTCTTTCCTGTAGAAACTAGTATTTTGTATGAGATTCCTGATTTTAGCCTTTCTAAGTTCTTCATGAAAAGACAAAATATGAGCCGATTTCAGTAGTTCAGGTATGCCGGGATTATAACTGTCACCTTGGCTCATCAAAAGTTTATTTGGCAATTTCTCAAGATTTTGAGCGACTGAGGTTATAGTCAAAGTTTTATTTGCAGTAGGAGGGTCACATGATGGTAAATCTTTGAGGTCTGGTAGAAACATTAAACTCCCTTTCTCCCGGGTTCCAAATAGGTTTATGATGTGAAGGTCTTCTAAAGCTTTTACCCGGAAGAAATTTCCACAAGTTACTACTGGCATTTGATTAAAGCTAGAGCAATTTGCTTGATAGTACATGAGAGTTTGTGCTTCTTGTTCTAACCCTACCTGGGAGAGAGGAAACTTACTTTCTTCAAGGCACAGCTGTTCATGATCAAGGTAGTTTTGAGTGTCCAGCTCATCATAAGGTACCAAGGACAACTGATGTGGTGGATCTAAGTCTATATCAACTTCTTCTGACTCTTCCTCCAAGTTTACATCAATATGCATAATGAAAGAGTTTAAGTCGGAGCGCAAAGAACACATTGGAATGTTATCGGGCCTATCTTGACTGCTAATCATGTATTTCATGTGTGATTCGCGGTAGAGTATCCTGGTCTGACCAAACACAAGAATGGTGGCATATGACATGTCTAGTTGGATATTCCCTTGGAGTTTGGCTCCCCAAGATCTGGAGAGAAGCATCCCGTACTTGGGAGGAATATCTGCCACTACTATATCCATGATTAAATGTTTGGCGGGTATTTGGGCCAGACTAAAACAAAGGTCTTTGATCAAACCCAGGCATTGGACTCTGCTTGAGTCAAATGAGTACAAGTCTTTGTATGGTCTTGTGATTTCCAAACCTAATCTTTCCATTACTACCTTTGGCATAAGATTATGCGAGGCGCAAGAGTCTAGCATGGCATTGTGGAGGATTTGGTCGTGGATGTTTAGACTAATGTAGAATGGAAGGGTAGCTCCCTCTTGGAACTTTCCCTCTACCTTTGGACCAAACAATACTTCAGGAATGTCATCAGTGAGATTAACAGTGTTTGCATCATTTCCTAGATTTAAGACTTTTAGTACTTGGGATTTATAAGAGCTTTGGGCAATGAGTTCGGTAAGAGGCATGGTGATTTTGATCTTAGCGATTTCACCTTCAAAGCTAAAAGGCATTTGAAGTTTAGATATGTTTGTTTCAGCTTTTTCAGCTAAGACCTTGTCTATGCTCTGAGTTTGTTGACCCTGTTTAGGGATTTTGTTTGCCATAGTTGTTTTGGTGACCTTGGTAGAAGTATCAGGAGTATATGAGATAGGACCAGTTTGGGTGACTTTAGCTTGGCTTTGATCGATCTTTTCAACCTTGATTTTGTCACTGCTTGATGCTTTTTTGAGGATGGTATCTGGAGCTTTAGCAGTATCAGAGTTACCTCTCTTGACATTATCTTGGTTTCTCTTTCTCCTAAGGTCATATTGCCTGTGGGCTTCTTCAATAGCATTTTGAAATTCTATGGCAGGGTCATCAAGATCCTCATAATTGGTCTCATCTTGATCAGGCGAAAAGAAGGCTTGTTCTTCTTCGGTGAGGTACACCTCACCTTCATTGTCAGACCCTATGAGGTTTAAGTGATGTTCATCAATAGGTTCTGAGTCCCTATCATCTTCTTCTACATAGTTTTCATTGAATGGTGGCCTGATCTGTTGGTCATTATCCCTTGGTCTGTTTTGGGGCTGTTCCCTCCTAAAGTTTTGGTTTCGGTTTCTGATTGGAGGGTTTGGCTGGTTATCTCTAATAGGAGCTTTTTCATTGATCTTTTCCCACATTTTAGCCATGGATTTGACTAAGTCATCTATTCTGGGATTTAGGGAAGGTGATGAAGTAGAAACCTCATCTCTATATGTGACCTTTCTTTCTGACCTAGTTCTGGCTCTCTTTTCAGCTAAGTTGGCATCTGCTTTTATAGCTATTTGTTGCATTTCTTCCAAGGTAGGGGGATCTTTATCCCTCAAATGATATGTCATGTCCGGATCAAAACCCTCAGGAAATTTTGCCAAAGCCAAACCAAGTGGAGGTTTGAAATGAGGTGGAAGGGAGTTATATACACTGTTGAACCTAGTACAGTAAGCTTGGACACTTTCCCCATTCTCCCGTTTTAGATTGTTATATTCTGACAGGATTTGAATGGGGTTTCTTCGAATTTCCCACCTATTTCTGAAGATTTGATGTAGTTCTGGGATATCATGGATATTGTTTGGAGCTAAGCTTTTGAACCATGCTTTGGGTTCACCACCAAGACTTTGGGCAAATATTCTCATTCGGACAGTCTCGTCTTGTACCTCTAAGTATTCATAAGCATCAGTCATTCTACTTATATGCTGTTGAGGTGTGGTGGTATCTTCTCCAGTAAAGTGTGGGATCTTGTCTTGATAGTTGTTTGGGAGAGGAGCTAAAGGTGGTGGTAACACCAAAGGCGCGTACCAGGCTGCCATGACTGGAGCTAATGGATGATGCGCAAGAGGAGGACTGGTAGGATGAAATGAAGTGGTTTGAACAGTGGTAGTTTGACCAGGTGTGGCGGATGAACTTGGACTAGTGATCTGGTTTTGAGCAGATCTGGGATGATAAGAGCCAAACTAATAGAGAAGCTGGAAATCAGGAGGAGTGGTGGGTGAAGCTTTTTTACTAAGACTCTGTGGTGGGCTTAGGGGTTCAAGATCGTCAAAGTCTATCCTACTATATGATTTGCTTCTGGGAAGAGTTTGTGATGGCTCTGGTTCCAAAGGTGAATCTAGTAGGGTAGTGCGATGTTTAGGTACGGATCTTGTTCTACGGATGAATCTACCAGAAGCTAGATGATCAGTTTCAGAAGCTTGCCACAGAATCTTTTCTGGGTCATCTACTATGATAGGGGGATTTGGGTCTGGGTGGGATCTGGTATTGATTCTTCGTGAAGCCAGATTTTAGATCCAGAGCTTTGGAGAGAGTGATATTGGTGAATGTTTTTTGGATGAGTGATTTTTCTAAAGTTATACTAAGGCGAAGGATGGTCAAAAATAGAAGAGATGGATTAGTGGAGTCGCCAGGTGGAAATGGATTTTTCTTGTGAAGATAGATGTGGTCCACCACCAGTAACTAATCTGAGAATGTTTTTGAATTTTCTGAGTTTATGAGCAGCCTATGGTTTGTTAAAGTATCTTAGACTTGTTTCAACACTTTGCTAGGGTGATGAGAACAAAAAGAGTTTACTCTAAAAAATGAGTTTATGGATTGCTTGCTTGTTTATGGTACCTAAAGGCCCAAAGAGTCTATAAGAGTTTGCTGGACTATTATGTACTCAATGTCTTACCATCTCCCGCTATGTTAGTGAGTGATGGGAAAGGTCTATCGGAAAGTAGCCTAGAGTTTGGTGAAATAGTAAGGCTTACTAGAGTTTAGTGGAGTCGCCAGGTGGAAAATCAGTTGTTTTGAGATATATTTGTATGGTCCACCACCAATACTGACAAAAAGTCAATCTGGGAATGTTTTGGGGTTTTTCTGAGTTTTTTGTGCTTATGAGGTTTGGGTAGAGCTTCTTATAACTAAATCATCATTTTGCTAAGATGGTGAAAGAGTTAGCTTCTACTCTTCAAGCAACACTTAAGTTTTCTAAGTTTGATTGAGACTTCGATAAATCTAAGGTGCACTTAGACTGTCACTAACTCGGAAGGTCCCACCGTGATCGTTACTATGTCAGTGAGCGGTGGGATAAGTCAATCAAATAGTATTCTTAAGGATGCTAGACAAATTAGGGAAACTAAGTTGTTTATCACTCAGAGTCCCACCGTGATCGCCATTATGTTAGGGTCCCGTGATTTGGCCGATTGGCTAGCCAAATGACGATGTAACATCAAACCAAGCTTTGGAGCCCAAGGACCTGGCCTTCCTGGACTCAGAGAGGGCTCTCTCTATAAGTGTAAAAGATGTCGGTGTGTTTACTTGTGATGTTCTGATATTAGGCTAGTTATGAAGTGTGTTTTTGGTTTTTTTAGTTTTTAAGTTTGTGAGGGATAAAACTGATCAAATACATAAATTGGATAACAAGATGTAGATAAATTGGGCTATGGGGTCAAACAGGTCAAGGAAGCTATGAAGTGATGATGTAAAGCTGCTGTAGGGCCGATTTGATTCACAGTAGAAGGGATCTCTGGGCAAAATGGATTAAATGAACAATAAGTTGATGAAAGACAAGGGATTTCAAGTGCAAACTAGTTAATAGCAGACATAAACATGTAACAGAAAGCCATTAATCATGCTAGGAATAACTATAAGCTAATCAATACATAGAAATCAAACATTCAAGCCATACATAGAGGTATATGACCCTCTAACTTCGGGAAAAGGCTATCAGACTTTGGGGAAAACACATGAGACAAACTAACAACTCACAAACTATGCCGGAACGCCTAAACATAGTCTCTAAGTCATTGGGCACTTGGACAAATAAGTTTTCATAGTTTTAGGCAAAGGGCTAGATCGGGACTAGGCCTCCTTGGTTCAACAAAATGATCAACAAATCAGCCAAAGAGAAAGTTTTATGGACAGAACTATGGGCAGCTGATAGGTAGGTAGGGCAAACCATACATCCTACTCAACATACATGGAACTGATGAATAAAACTAAGCAACAAAACCTTAGGTTACTAAAGAGCAGCTAAGAATTCTTTAGCATAACTAAGGGAGAGGAAAACATCAAGCTATGAAGATTCAGGGATTTTGAGGTGCCTCCATGGGCATGTCTCAAAACCAATCTTTACTGATCTATAGCAGCAAGAAAAATGAAATATGAGTGAAAACTAGAAGACAAAACAACATTAAGAAGCACTATACCATTCTACCATGTCAAGGAATCCATCAACAAGCCTTCAACATTCCTCAAAAGCATCCAAGAGGCAATCCAAACATCATAACTCAAGTGTATTCTTCAAAGCTCATATGACCAATGCATTAATTGTTCTCTCAAGTTCAGCCTCTGATTTACAATGAGAAGTATGGGATAAATAGGCTAGAAGGAGGAAAACCTCATGGAGCAACTAGCTATCACATTGGCCAAGTCAAATTATCTAAATTTGCCCTTGTGGCTTTGCAAAGCCCAAGGCACAAAATATCTAATAAAATATCTAAAAAATTGCTAAAAACGGAAATTATATTGACTTTACATGATTTTCCCATGATAAAAATAGCCTAACGCACATTTGGGAAAAGCAGATTTTTGGAGTTCAAAAATTGCAAAAATACTTCATATTTATGCCTGAAAAAGGTCCTCTGACTTTCTGGATGCAAATGGAAGGCTTCCTGATGTCGAAATGAGGCTCATGATGGCTCGTTGGAAAGCTCTCTGTGTCTTCTTTCCAATGCAAGTGGAATCATCTCGATCTGATCTCTGAAAGTCCCTCAAAACTGTACCTGTGTGCAAAAACCCAGAAAATAGCAGGCTGCTGATAGGGCGGGCAGAATGTGCAAAATGAGGCTGTTTTTTGCCAATTTGAAGGGGCGAATGATTTTCAAATGCCCTGAAAATCGCTGGAGAGCTGCTCATGAAATTATGGAATCCATTGGTATCACTCTCCTCCCTTGACTACTCTTCAAACTGAAATGGCGCATTTATGAGTTTTTGGCAAAAACCCCAAAAATGTCAAAAAACAAAAAGTTTTCGAAACAGGCCCAAAATTGGCATGGATGACCCTCAAGGGTCCATGGAGACATGTTCCGAAGCTGAAGCTAAAATATCGAGGGCTGATGTGCGTTTTGCTTCCTTCCGTGCTAGGCGCCTCTCCTTCAATTTCTTCAATTTTTCTTGTGCTACCTTCAATTTGCCCGGGCGAATTGGTTTAGCTTCTGAAAGTGAAGTGTTCTCTTTCTCTGTAGCTCGAGATCCCTGTTTGCCTTCTCAAGCTTGGTCTCCAAATGCTGGTTAGCCCTCTCAAGCCAAGCTTCCTTGTTTTCCTCAGTTTCCCGCTCAAAGAGGGTAGTGAGAGGAAAAGCTTCGAATTGAGCTTGTTCTTCAGCCTTCTGCTTCTCCAAAGCTCTCCTAAGCCCGATGGTTCTAGGCCTCTTTCGCCTAGGCTGGTCCTCCTCTTCCTCATCATCAAATTCGCCAATAAGCTCTTCAATTCTCACTTGCGCCCTTTCTGCCTCCTTTTTGTACTTGATGGCCCTTGCCTCATGAATGGCTGCATGAAATTTCATTTGTTTGTTCTCAACCTCCAAGAATTGATTGAAATTCCTTGCCCTTTGGAGATCTTCTTGTAAAACCTCAATTTGCCCTTCTTTGTGAATGAGGAGGTTCTCAAGGATGCGTGCCTCATTGTCGCTGTCATTGCTTGGGATAGGGATGACAGCTGATTCACCTCCATGCTTGGCGCTTTCTCCAATTGTACTTTTGCCTTTGAAGGCCAATCTAGCGCTCTTTCTCCTTGGTAAGCTAGGAGTTGTTCTTTTGGGCAATTTCCCCTTCTTAGGGACAGTTTTGGTCACCATTGAGGCGGCAGCTTCAGCTTGCTGTCCTTCCTCAACATCCTGTCCAGCTTGTGGCTCAAAAGATGTCTCAATTGCTTGCTCAACCTGCTGCTCTTCAAACTCTGTCCACTGCTGTTCCTTTTCTTGTACTTGCTGCTGTACCTCAACCTCTGTCTGCTGCCTTTCTTCCTGAAATTGATGCTGTTCATCAACCTCCAGCTGCTGCTCTTCTTCCTGAAATTGATGCTGTTCATCAACCTCCAGCTGCTGCTGTCCAATGATATCCAACCGCTGCTGTCCCTCAAAATCTGACTGCTGCTCATCAACCTCCTTTTCTCCCTGTGGCTCACTGCCCTCTCCTCCTCCTTGTGTACTTGGCTGCCCAGTGATCATCTTGAGTTTTTTAGGGGTAGGCCTACTAGATAAAGGCACTGGGCGATGGATGGGCTGAGTCGGGGACACATGAGCAGGAGGAACAGTGGCGAAATCGGCATGGCTAATGAAGGACTCCCATGAAACCCCCTTTCTTCTCCAGCTGGTGCAAGAAGATGATTTTGATCAAGGAATGATGAAAGAGAGAAGAGATTTGCCGAGGTGGAGCTTTCTTTTGGACAGCAGATGCCATCTTCTCTATGCTCTTGGACAAAAAGTATGGAAGGTTTAATTGCTTGCTCCTGGTAAAATGCATCAACAAGCGAACATGATAAGCAAAGATTTGGCTAAACCTCCCTTCACAAGTGAAGTATCTCATTATGGCCTTCATCAGTGGCGCATAACTGTCAAGAAGATAGGAGAAAGGAAAAGTAGCAGTGATGGTCTCCCTATGGTCCGGCTTGATGAAAGGCTTATAGTCCTCCAAATCAAGATGTGCTTGTTTAAACCATTTTTCACCATGATACGGGATCTTGGTAGCTTTGGATATATACCTTGGAGAAATTTTGAAATCAAGATCTGCAAGATGGAAGTGTTTGTCCTTGAACCTTAAAGCACACAAATGTGTAAGTGGTGAGAAACTCTTGACTTCCTCTATCCTTTGACAGAAATCAAGACAGCCTACCTCATGGAAATTGAAAAGTACTGAGGGATGAGCATTGATGTCTTCTATGGAGATAGGCTCATATCTCTTATGTTGTCCGCCTTTGTGATCTCGCCTTGGAAGCATTCTGATTAAAAAACAGGCTTGAAAGAGTCACACTGCCTTCAATATATGAAGAATGTTTTCCTGGATTGAGACAGGCCACTAAACTGCTTTGACAGTTATGGACCTTGTGATTCAACAAGGCTTTCCTTGAATAATCTCTCCTGCACTTATTAACCACAATCTTTCACACTTGGTTACACTTTGACTCTGAATCCTTCTTAACAATGGCACTATGTGTAAGAACTGCTTTGTAGACTTCTTTGGGCACAGTCTTGAACAAATCCCCTTTGTGACCTTTGATTAGAGGCCTGCTTGCACTTATATTTTTGTTTTTTGAAACCAAACTTCGAAATTATAACCCTGCTTTTCAAAGTTTTTACCTTGAATTTTCCCCCTGTTAACAAACTTCTATGGAGACCACACAGTGGGAAAAGAAGAGACTCTGTGGTTAGGTGAAAATAGCCCACTGTGTCAAGAGGAGAACTTTTCGCTTGTGACCCTTTGAGAAGTCAATCACTGCCTTTATAACTCTACCCTTGCTGTTTACTTGATCATCAGTAAATGCCCAATCATCTACAAATGGTCAATCATCAACCAAAAACCCTGTTTCACCTTTGGAAAACTCTGCCCAACAACTCTCAGAATGACAAGGTAGTGTAGTGACCAGGCAGACTTAGTTTAGGTGAAAAGGTAAATGCAACAGTGGTTTCAAGAAACAAACTCTCTGTTTTATGAGTTTAAAAGGTTCACCAAATACC
Organism: Pinus albicaulis; assembly: GCA_034641835.2. NCBI lineage: Eukaryota > Viridiplantae > Streptophyta > Pinopsida > Pinales > Pinaceae > Pinus > Pinus albicaulis. The sequence continues at coordinate 502,879,233 of CM076572.1, read as the reverse complement.
TGTACCTCTGTTTTCAGTATTAACCTCAAACACTAACCATTCTGTTTTTCAGAAAAAAGGACCTGTTTCCTCCTTCAGAATTCCTCTGTCAACAAAGCTTCAGATTGATATAGTATAGTGCAGGGAGAAAACGGACTTAGTTTATGGTAGAAATCAACGCAGACAGGGTTTAAGAAAATGTACCCTTGGTTTGTGAGTTTGAGAGATAACCAACAAAATATCTGCACCTCTTTTTTTTACAACTTTGATATTAACTACACCTTTATACCTATGCCTCCAACTTCTACAGCTTCACACCACGGAACACAGGGTTTTTAAACTTGAAATTTTAGATTTTCGAGCAAAAGGGGCAAAAGTACCTCGTGAATTTAAGGCGAAATCCTTCGGATGGAATTTGAAGTGCACCATAGGAACCTTTCAAAACGAGTAGCGGCAACCCTTGGAGGGGAGCGAACCGTCGCGGGAAAACGGCCGGAGTGGAGTTGTCGTCTTGTCGGGCGGGCACCTACAGGCTCGTCGCGCCCGCCTACAGGCTGGTCGCGCCCGCGTTGACACCCTGTGTATTTTGGAGCCCAGGCTCGTCGTGCCACCTGCCGGGCTCGTCGCGCCACCCTAAAAACTGTGCAGAAGACCTCAAACTGTTTGAAAAGCTGTCGTGATGCTTGGGAGCTGCGGCGATTTGCTTTTTTGGATTTCACAAGTGGTTTATTATTCCTCCATTTCATTCTTATGACATGTTCAAAATGTCAAACGGTCACTTTGAATACATATATCTGCCCCTTTTTAAATGATGCAAAACAGTATTTGTATCAAGTTGCCTTTCAAACAATGGAAATCTTCCAGATCTGCTTTCCCTACTCACGGAATGACATACATGTTCTCACAAGAGAGATATCTCAAAAAATTTCGACTTTTTCTCTCTTTGGGCGCTTTTAGGTGACAATGTAAACGAAAGTTAGGTCATTTAAAAACTGTCAAAGGCACACTTCCCTGTCACTGCTTTTGCTGTACTGTATATTCGTGCTTAAACTGTCCTTTAGGATGGTGACCATTGTGTCTGCTTCAGGGAATATAAACAATGATAATTAATTAAAAACAAATTTCTTTCTGCCTAATCATAGGATCATATACCAGTTTGCCTTCTTATTTGAAAAGATAAACTTGTAAAATATGAAAACAGGCTTTTTGGCACACAGTCTTTATTCTATTCTGCTCAGCATTTCAAACCCCTTTTGTCAGTAGCAACATTTCATGACTGGACCTATGTTCGCTGCCTCCTTCTCTTGGTGATTTGCTAGTGGTAAGCTGTTCATAATGCACTAAAATGTTGGAAAAGTTGCAAACACCTCTTCTCGAAAGGCGCCCCTTTTGAACTTTTGACATATGGTATGTCTTGCTGCCTGGCCCTTTCTTCAAGGAGAAAATCTTCTTTTGATATTAATGGCACACATATGCTCAAAATTGTCTCTTTTATCTATTCCTAGCATTGCATACCTGTCATTTTGCCTTTTATGACTCAACCTTAGTCACTGTTTACTTCTCTAGTTGCATCTTTTCACCTTAGCCTTGTTTGTTTGCTCAGAGGGATTTTCCTTGATTTCTGGATAGGTGCTCATGAAATGTCTTTAACCCTTTTTAAGTCCCCTGCTCCTTTGGCACTCAAGGCATAAAGTATGTTCAACTTTTTCTCCTTTCTGCTGGATGAGCTGTTGACAGGTAGCTTCTTTGAAGAGGGAGATCAATACATTAGTATCATAGACAGTAACACCTTCTTTATTTCAACTTCTTTGAGTCTTTTCTCTGCACTTTTGGACTTACCATTTTTCAACAGTCTGCAATGATTTTGGCTCTCTGCTTATGTATGGAGGAAGCTCTTTCATCGGGCAAATGTGGTGGTAAGTAAACCATCTGAACAACACCAATCTTAGCATCTTCATTTGCAAACCTCACTGTGTTTTTGAAGGAAACCTAGCCATAGTGACATTGTTCTAAGGTTGCTGAGATATTTGTCACTTGGCTTGTTCATCTCATGACCTGGTATATTGACCAGAACTCTTTGTGATCATAAAGGTCAGTGTTTTCTTGAAGAACCAAGAACCTTCTCCTGCCTGTGTAATGGCATTGATTAACATCTGTTCTATTTGATGCTGCACCAAAACAGGCCTCTTATGATTTGGATGTTCACTGATGAAATGGCCTTCTAAAGTTTCAACCATTTACCTGACTTGAAAGTTTCATATGATCTCTTTTATTAGGCTAAACTTCTTTTCCTTTGAGCTTATCATACTTTCACTACAATCCTGTTATGGTCAGCAATTACATTCATGAAACTTGAAGATATTGTTTCATTGTTTCAGACAGGGAAAACCTGGACTTTTGCAACCTTCTGAGTCAACTCTGACCTGCGCCCTCTGCTTATGGATGAAGGAGGCGCCCTAACCCTCTGCTTGTAATGAAGGAGGTCCTGAGCCTTGACAAATTTACCATTTGCTGAGGCAGTGGCAATCCTTTTTCCTGTGATTTTCATACTGAAAAGAGCTGTAAGGTCCTGATTGAGAGCCCTTTGTTTTGCAGCTTCATCTCAGGCTCATAATACACTTAGAAGCAGCTGTTCCTCTAACTGTAAACTCAAACATTTACTCCATGAGATGAAACATATTTCTTGTTTTTGAAGAACCATAGAACACAGTGAAAAACCTGCTAGTCAGCTTGAGAATGGGCTTTATGCAGTGCTGAGATCTAGGGGGTGTGAGTGGCGCGACTTAAGGCTGTTTGTCAACTTCATTTGCAAATTAAGGGATCAGTCATGGTAGGTCTGCTGCAGATGGGGACTTTTTTGGCTTTTTGATGATTGCCAAAGGTGAAATGTCCTAAACGCCACTTCCTAACATAGGGTAGACTTCTGAAACAGATGTGGATTTGCCCTTTAAGGCTGATGGGCAGGTCAATAAGGCTGAAGCTAGATAGGATTGTGATATGAGGTTTTTTGATGTTGCCAGGGGTGGACTGAATAGGTAGAAAGGCGAAAAAAGTTTTGGGAGGGTTTTCTGGATGACATATTGACATAAGGAAATCAGTTTCTAGAAAACTCAGCTGAAGATATAGTCATCACTAACATGTAAAAAATACTGATGGCTAACAATTTTCATATTAAAGAAAAGTTCCATAAGGAATACCTTATTTGAGTTTGATGGTTTTTCAGATAGTTTGGACAATGTCATCATTAAACCCTCTGTTGTTTCTTCCTTAGAAATATTGAAGTCTAACGATGTTGCCAGGTACAACCGTATTATTCCAATTTCTTTTCAGTCGAGAATCTCCCATTCTCCATCTATCGTACTTTTTTGTATGGGGTCCCCTATGGGTAAATTTTTGTATAATTTTGGGTTAATTTTGGTAAAATTTTGATTAATACACCTTACGAGCAGATGTCAAGGGGCTTTGGGGTGGGTCAAATTCCCTTAAACAAGGTAATGGGTAAAAAGGGGATTCCATGAGTCTCAAACCATGGTTTGATACCATGGTATGTGATCATTAAAGACCTATAAATATGTAAGATTCGAGTCAAGTAAGATATATGTATGTATAGTTGTTATATTTATGTTCTATTTTTTTATCTAAGTTTTTGATCCGTCTAGCTGGGTAGAAAGGATCTTGCTGGCTGTGTGTGTGGATAGCTAGTCTTGAGCTATGTGCACAGACTCTAGTGTTGTGTGCATAGACGGGAAGAGATTGTATTGAATTGCAGATCCATTAATAAAGAAGAAGTTTTGGAAAATTCAAATGTTATTTCTGTGTGTTATGCATAATTATGTGGCTTATATGTTGATCTATTTCTATTGAATGCATATGTATCTGAGTTACTTGTTTGTGGAAAATACCTGTATTTGCATGAAGCTTACTTCTATATTAGGGATTTTTACTGGAAAATTATATGTATGATTGCACAAGGGTTAGATATGATTGAAATATAGTATTTTGCACATATTTGTTAATGCATATTTGTTAAGGTTTCTATTCGTGCTTAGATCTGGTTTCTTAGGAAGTTTCATGCAAACAGATAAGAATTTAGTAAGGCTAAAACACACTTTAAACACTCCCTTAGGGTACAGAAACCTAGTTCCAACACCCCCCCATACTTCTTCAGGTGAGACTTTGGTCTACGCGAGAATATCATTGTAAAAAGGGCCAGTAGTTGGAGGGTTTTGTTTGTTTCGCAAAGCACTCTGAACCCGGGTTAGGACCCCTCAAGCCAAAAAATGGTTCCGTTTCTCAGACCAAGATCATTTTAAGAGAGATTTGATGATGTGGAATCCGAAATAGAATGAACTGCAAGATTGGTTTGACAAGAAAGTGCGTGAATTTCAATTTAAGAAAACCAAAACCCTAAAATATCTGCTGAGGATTGGGAGCAAAGGTATATCTACACATAGGTCCACAAAAATTTCTTTGCTTCCTTTGAAACTAAGTTACATGAGTGGTTATCTTGGATGACTAAATTTCAAACCTGCGCAAAGGAAAACACGATCACAAGGTATACTCCTGAGCTAGTTCAACAGTTGGAGAAATCTAGCAATAAAATTACCCACACAGTAAATTATTGGATTGATAGTGTTCTAAGTGGGTTTGGAACTAAATTTTGTATTGATACTTTTGTATCTTATTATGAAGCTGAAAGAATATTTTTCAAGGACCCTAGAGGTAAGTTTATGCGCTTAATGAAATTGTGGATTAAAATGATTTTATATGAAAAGGGTACTCTGTGCAGCCACATTGACTGAATGTCCCAAAGAGGCCCAAATACGCACATCAGAAAAACTTACAGAGTAGATCTAGAAGAGGGTTTTCTTTATATCCCTCTCAAAGGTAAATATGAAAGCGATGAGGAGTCTAAAATAAGTAGCTCTGGTGAACCTGTGCATTCAAGAGAAGAGAAATTGCAATATTAGGATATTATTGGGTAGTTGGCCTTAGTTCAAATCCCATCCACTCCAATCCCAAATTTTCCTCATTCTAATAAGCCATCCACTCCACCCCCACCTCGACCTCCACCTCCAAAAGACGACATGGCTACTTCCATCAAGCTACAAAATTTCAAGGGTGTTGGAAATGAAGATGTTGACTAATTTTGGTTTGTCGCAAATGATGTATGGACAATGCAGTAGATCAATAATGTTAATGTTAAGAAATCACATCTAGCTACTGGATTCCCAAAAAAAATGTTCGATTGGTACATGAGTTATATGGCAATCAATCCTAATGCCATGATTGATGAGCTTAGGATTGCATTGAAGGAGTTAAAAAATCCAAAATCCTAGTCTCAATGTGTGACTAAATTAAAGGAGATCCACCAAGAAGTGAATGAATCTCTATTGGAGACAGATTAATGAGTGAACTACACCACCAGAGATGGAGGATTTACTATCGATGACACACAACACAAATAATGGTTCATTGATATGCTACTGTCAAATCTGCGCCAATATTTAAATCAATTGAAGATTGTGACACAGGTTAGTTGTCGAGATTTCCATGAAGCTATAAGTCTCACATGTACCTACCACACAGGTTTGAGCTCAGAAAATCCAAAGCGAGTTAGCTGCACTGCATTTAGAAATACAAATGTTGCAAAAGGAGACGGAAAATGTGTGTGCGCAGGAGCATGGTGCACACGCAGTAAAGCTGAGGGACATCATAAGGATCAGTGTCTTGTATATACTAAATATCTGGCGGTTCAAGGACCAAGTCCAATTAAGAATGGGGCATGCCTAGTGAGGTTCCCAAACTCTGGTGTGCGATTTTCCAAAAAGACAGACTGCATATGACATACTTCTACCCTAGGCTTCGTAAATATATTATGGAGCTATAGAAAACTGTCTATACATTATGTCGATCTATGGGACATGAAAAGAACTGTCATAGCTTCGATGTAATGATTCAGTAGGCTTCTTCTTACAAATGTCAGGTTGAGGGCATAGGACTAGATTCGCCTACATCACCATCTGGCTGTGGTGGATTTCTTGGCAGAGGACGAGGAAGGGGCAAAGGAGCTGGTCACGGAAGGGGACAAAGAATTTGTTATAATTTTGGATAGGCTTTCCATTATGCGTGTGAGAACCCAACACAAAAATCTTACGGATATTTTAGGAAGCTTGATCGTTTTCTTGAATATTTCCCTATACTATTTGCAAAAAATGCAAGAGAAGAAACCAAAGACACCTAGGCAAAATGTTTTAATGATGAGAGATAAACCACACACTAAAGACCATATAATAAATATGGTAACTAGAAGCAGCGTAGAAATTGGAGAAGATAAAGAAGAAGATAAGAGACCTTTCACTGATGCTTGGGTCCAGAGAGCTCCTAAGAAAAAGTAAGGACTCAATCTACAAAGGGAAAAGGAAACCTTTGTCGTAGCAAACAAGTACTTCACGGGTCCTGGAACATCCAAAGTAGCAATCAAACCTGCCATGGATACCAATGAAGGGGCTAAGCCTGCAGAGATGAAACTTTTTTTACATACATGTGTCAAGATTTTACGCAATAAGAAGGTCATTGAGAACCTTCAAGCTTTAATTAACATCTACACTGAAAAATGACAACCCTAGATGGAGCAAACGACTATCAGTAATATCTACAAGAATAAGAGAAGAACTAGCTGAGAAATGCGCCTAACTACTCATATAGGAGAATTTGAAATGGACCAGGTAATTTTGGATCTAAGCTCTGATGCAAATGTCATACCAAAGGAGACTTGGTAGAAAATGGGAGAATCTGAACTGGAATGGTCTGCAATATAGTTGTGCATGGAGAATCAATAGAAGAATATCCCAATCGGTAGGAATTTTGTGGTCCATTAAGGGATTTTTGAGGTCTAAAATGGGCATCCTATGGAAATTGTAAAATAATAGTGGAAATAATAAAATAAGAGTAGATTACATCATCAAATTTTAGAGGGAAAAAGGGAAAAAACCATTTTTTCAACTCGTATTTTCAACTTATCTCCCTATGGGTTTACTAAAATTTCAAGTGGAAACACTCGCTAGAGGTAGAATTTGATTCCTCATCCAAGGGGTACCCATGTTGCATACTTTTAATGGACCCTACTACATGAAAACCATGATTTCAATTATGTTTTCTCATGTATTTCTCATTTTTCGTGTAGGAGGGTCCATAGAAAGTATAAAACATGGGTAATCCTTTGATGAAGAATTAAATTTTTCATCCATTCCATACACTCACTCAAAATTTGAGTAAAACCTTAGGGAGATAAGTTGAAAAAATAGTTTTATTATTTTATTAATTTTTATTAATTTTTACTTTTTTAATCCAAAAATGGTGAATCATCCCCCCTGGTTAACATCATCATATTGAATCCTATTGGTTCTTATAAATTTTATTTTAGTTGTACATTTTTTTGAGGAGCCCCATTTTTTACCTCAACATTCCCTTAATGATAGTTGATATCGAAGGAGTTAAGGTGTTGGTTGATTTTTGAAGTTATTGAACTTGTTGAAGATACAGACCCACACCCCACATTGTTGGGTATGTATTCAGCTATTTACATGGATGCTATCATCAATATTAAGCATAGAAGTATGGTATTTGAAAACAATGGAACCAGGGTTGTGGTCCCATTGGATCATGTAATATCCCAAGTTGGGAACAACTACACTATTGGGAATAATTTGAGTTATTAACAATGTGGAGCTTCAGCAAATCATGAGCATGGAAATGTAAAGCAGCTCATTAGATGTAAATTAACATCAGACCAGCAGATGAAAGAACCTCAGCAAGAATATGATCTATATTCTCCTTCACGGCTGGGGAAATGCAGCAATATAGAGAATAAAACAACTTTATTTAGAAAATTGTGCAATAAAAGTGGATACTGGGACTTGGATCCCTTATTTTAGATCATGTATAGCCCACTTTTATAATTTGAGGTGAAACAAATGAAACAAGCTACCTTAAACAGATCTCCCCGGCTCAATACTACTTAAAACACCTTGATCCCATGACTTCTCTACAACAAAATTTCTGAATACTGTGAGAGCACAATTCCCATGAGGGTTTATATAGAAAATTATGAAATAATTCTGATATGAATCTTATATTAATCAAACAATAGAGAAATGGAGGTTTAACCTCTTTCACACGAAGCAAAAGACATCCGGCAAGGGTTTCCAACAATATACATGTATAAAAAGTAGGACTGTAGAAAATAACAGATTCTACTGCAACTCTACATTAAACATGGCTAAATATGACATGTGAAAGCTTACTAATATATAAAATTTCCCTAGGCCTCTTATTAGCACTCCCGGAGGGAAATAAGTGCTTCCTCCTCAAAGACTACCATAAAATCAATGGGTGCAACCCTGCTGCTACTGCCCCTGCATAAAAGACGTAGTTACTGAAGGTAACTACACTACAGCTGAATGTAGATGAATTTCCCCAAGCCAAATTCTGAAATTAAGCTCAAATCCTTCCCTCTTGATCCCTTAATAAAGATGATCCAAAGAGAGGATGAAATTCCCGCACGGGAATTCTATGCACTAATCAGTGTAGCAACTCCAGCTAAATAGTTGAAGCTTGCAAGTAGTCACAAGACCAAAATATATTAATACATGAATGAATTCCCCTTGATTCTATGCCTTCCTTTTATCTTTGGTGAGCCTCCTCACCCCGGACCCCATACAATGTTGAGGTGATTTCCTAGTGAAGCTTCCTCTTTAAAAACTATGCTGCCCTAGCTAGCATCCCTCCTGTTTGTAGTAGCATTGTTGACTTGGTCAACTAGAACCAATCTACCCGCAATGCCTCTATTCATACCAAGGGATCTTCAATCCGGTTCTCATATGTGTGTCTAGGCTGATCCTTGTTCACATTGAGCTAGTTTACTTGAGTGATTTCTTCCTCCACAATAATGGATGTTGACTTAGTCAAACTTGGCTATGTCTCCATCTAATTTGCCCTTGTTCACACTTGGAATTGTAAAACCAACTCCTAAGGTGATCTCCTTCCTTAATAAGGTGGAATTTATTCATATTTTATTATTCATGGGCCTCCTTTCCCATTTATTCCTCTCCTAGGTGAAAGCATCAAAATCTAATATTCCAATTTGCTTGTTTGAAAATTTTGGAATATTACAGTTCTCCCCTCCCAAATGTTTCTTGTCCTCAAGCAACTACAAGGATAGGACTGAAGAGAATCCTCTTCTCCCCTATATAACCCTCATAAAATGATGTCTCCAAAGGATCAAGGTGTTGCATCATCAATATATCTTCAAGTTGCTCCTCCCAAGTGTGTAAGCTATCTATATAGATGACATTATGTGATAGTGAAACATCTATGGAAGTAACTATGGGTTGTTTTAAGGTTCTCTTGAAGTATGAGGGCTGATATGAATTGGGATTCATCATCCCCCTTTGAATCTCTCCTTCCCAAGCTATCAACCAAGCAAAATGAGTCACCCTCCAAATTGGTAACTCATGCAAATCATCCTCCACCTAAAGCTACAACAAAGTAGGTGGGCTGAAATTCTGATCATGGTAGACATAGTAGCCTACCCCACACTTCTTTCCTCTCCGCTTAAGATAGGTGCAGAGAAATTTTTGATCTTGGGCTGCAATAATGTTTCCCTCCAATGGCAAGAAGGAAGCTAGACCTCCAAAGGTCCCTCTCCCAGCGCTATGAATCACGCTGACCCAAACCATCTTACACATGATGGATAAGAAACCATCATCATAAAGCATTCATCCATCTCATGGCCCTCCTCATACAGAAAAATATACTTTTCTATAGAGGCCATGTCTCTTCCCATGCTCCCCTTAGAGCATGTAATGCAAAAAGTGTGGGGATGCTCCTCCCCCAAGAACACATCCACTCCATGTGTCCCTCCTCTAATCGTGCTCCTCATATAGGTAACAATAATATCATCAAGTAGGATCATGGTTAGCATCATAATGAGATAAATACTGAGGGCTTCATATGGTGCAAGAAGGTGGCAACAGTCTCCCAAATGGTCACAGCGCAGTCTTCCCCACTATAGCTCCATGCCATAGCATGGCAAGTTGTCTCTTGACAAATGGATAGTTGTGTAAGTCACCTCATCTACCAGAAAGTAGTAAATGGTTGAGTGCATCAACTGAGCATACAAGGAGTAACCAAAAACTTTCCCCAAATAATATAGTAGATGGTTGTCTCCATCATGATAGCTGGCCAAAAATAGACCATGGCGCCTAAATAAAAGCTTGCCCCTTTGTAGAGAAATGCACTACAATGAAAAGGTAAGAGCATGCAAATATTGTATGGAATAATAAATAAATGCATAAACAGAATTCTTACCATGTAAGGGAAGTAAGAAGGTGACAGGATCCATAGATGAGCTCTCCATAGTGATAGAACATATTACTATGAATAGGAATAAATCATATATTGCATAAAGATCCTCCTCCTCATGCCTGGAAACCAAGTCAAGGAGATCATAACATAATGAAAAATGAGTCCATTCACTCCTCTACCAATCTTACCTCCTCTATGCCTATCATGTGCAGCAAATAGGAAGTGATCCTGGGAACACTCCATCAACAAGTTGCTGCTCCATAGTGACAACGTTGTTGGCCTATGCAAATAGGCTCCTGCCAACTCATAAATCCATACTCTAACATGTCCAATGTCAAAGACTCCTCCCATTGCAACATCATGCAAAATGTGAGAGCAACTCTGCCCTTTCTCTCTCTCAATCCTCCAAAGAAACAATTTCCTTTTCTGCCTCATCATACCTCCATCATACAACCCATGTGGTGAAAATATCACATCATCATTGCTCCCACACTCCTTTCCATATGATGCAAGTACCCTACCAAATTTTCTTCTCCCACATGCCCTTGGAAAAAGGATATGTCTGATCATGATGGCCAAACTCTCTCAAGAGTAGCTAACACAGTTTGGCCTCTTGCTACCCTGTATCATAAATTTGCAAGTGGCTCACCAACCTTTTGCTCTTCCCCCACATCCACTCAACACCATGTGGATGCCTTCTTTCATTCTTCACCTTGGCATTCTTCTCATGTGGGCTATCATTCTCCACAATTAGATCCTCTTCTCTACATGCCATGAAATGTTGCAATGCATTTCCTTAGAGATCTCTTAGAGAAGATCTCATGTCCATGGCCATCTTGAATCCATCAAGATCCAATGGTGATAAATTCAAATCCCTCTCACTTCTATTGTTTGACAGCGTTGATAGCTTCTCCCATGGTATAATTACTGCCTCATACTACATCTCAAGGATCATGACTCCCTCCAAAAGATCATACTCCAACCTCAAGGGTTGAGTGCAACTCAACAAGGATCCAAGAGGATGATGGTTCATTTGTTTCTTGAACTATTCAATTTTTCATAACGTAGTGCAATATTGCTGCTCTACCTTAGCAACAATGTTTGATCCTGGGCCAAATGAAGACATATTTCCACCCATTTTAGAAATATTTGTTGTAATAAGTAAAAGTGGAAATCTTCCCATATCGTGGTGAGATTTGGGAACCTCTTGTAGAGCTGCAAAGGCTCCTCCCTCCAATGTAATGATTTCCCTAGCTGCTGATGTAGAAGGTTTTTCTTCCAAGGCTGTGACAATGCTGGTACTTGTCTATTCCCATGGTGGTGTGGACCCTTCCTCCTCTAATCTCTCTCCATCAAAAGTTCTAATCAGCTCTTGATTGAACTCTAAAAACTAAGTTACTCTTGTGTGGCTTAAGTAACTACACCACCAAGCATTGGCTTCACCCACCAGGTGCAGCGCTGCAACTTCTGCTACCTCCCTCTCTATCACTGGATGAAGTAGGAAGAATGCCTCAAGATTCCTTACCCAAGATCTTGGTGTAGTTGACCCATAAAATTTAGACAATAGGAATCTATTGCCTTTAATCTCTCCTTTGCTGCAAGGTCTTTTCTCTTCTCTTAGTTGGATAAACTGAGGAAAATCTAGGGTATCTTTGAAAGCCCTAGGTTGGTACTTGTATTCTTACAAATACCCACTTAGGATTTCATGCTCTAAATGGTCTCCTTGCTCTCCACTTCCTCTATGAGAACAGGAAGTGCATGCATCTTCTTCTTCTTCTTGAAACCTTCTAGAGGTATCACTGTGACTCTATCCTCCTTGAAACCCTCTTAGATTTTCAAAGCATTTCTCTTTTTCTTTCATCTTAGATCTGAAAATGGATGAGAGTAATCTCATCCTCTCCATAATTTTTTTCTCCTCTTCTTCTTATCTTCTAATTGGATCTTAAATCCACAGCCTGAGCTATGATGGCAGCTTTGATGCCACTATAATATCCCAAATTGGGAACAACTAGACTATTGGGAATAATTTCAGTTATTACCAATGTGGAGGTTCATAAAATCATGAGTGTGGAAATTTATAGAAGCTCATTAGATGTAAATTAACATCAGACCAGCAGATGAAATAACCTCAGCAAGAATATAATCTATATTCTCCTTCCTGGGTGGGGAAATGCAGCAATATAGAGCATAAAACAACTGTATTCATAAAAGTGAAAAATAAAAGTGGATACTAGGACTTCTATCCCTTATTTTGGATCATATATAACCCACTTACAGAATTGGAGGTGAAACAAATGAAACTAGCTATCTTAAACAAATCTCCCTGGCTCAATACTGCTTAAAACACCCCGATCCCATGACTTCTCTACAACAGAACTTATGAATACTGTGAGAGCGTAATTACCGTGAGGGTTTCTACAGAAAAATTATTAAATAAGTCTGATATTAATCTTATATTAATCAAACAACAGAGAAATGGAGGTTTAACCTCTTTTACACCAAGCAAAAGACACCCGGCAAGGGTTTCCAGCAATATACATGTGTAAAAAGCAGGACTGCGGAAAATAACGCAGTCTACTACAAATTTTCATCAAACATGGCTGAATATGACATGTAAAATCTGAATAATATATAAAATTACCCTAGGCCTCTTATTAGCACTCCTAGAGGGAAATAAGCACTTCCTCCTCAAAGACTAGCATAAAATCAAAGGGTGCAACCCTACTGCTGCTACCCCTGCATAAAAGACAAAGTTTACTGAAGGGAACTGTACTGTGGCTGAACGTAGATGAATTTCCCCAAGAAAAATGCTTAAATCAAGCTCAAATCCTTCCCTCTTGATCCCTTAAGCAAGCTGATCCAAAGAGAGGATGGAATTCCCACATGAGAATTCTTTGCACTAAGCAATGCAACAACTCCGGCTAAACAGTTGAAGCTTCCAAGTAGTCACAAGACCAAAATAGATGAATACATGAATGAATTCCCTTTTATGATATGCCTTCCTTTTATCTTTGGTGAGCCTCCTCACCCCGGACCCCATACAATTTTGATGTGACTTCCTAGTGAAGCTTCCTCTTTAAAAATTGCGCTACCCTAGCTAGCTTCTCTCCTCTTTGTAGCAGCGCTGTTGACTTGGTCAACTGGAACTAATCCACCTGCAATGCCTCTATTCATACCAAGTGATATTCAATCCAGTTCTCATATGTGTGTCTAGGTTGATCCTTGTTCACATTGAGCTAGTTTACTTGAGTGATTTCTTCCTCCTCAAGAATGGATGTCGACTTAGTCAAACTTGGCTATGTCTCCATATAATTTTCCCTTGTTCACACTTGGAAGTGTAAAACCAACTCCTAAGGTGATCTCCTTCCTTACTAAGGTGGAATTTATTCATATTTTATTATTCATGGGCCTCCTTTCCCATTTATTCCTCTCCTAGGTGAAAGCATCAAAATCTGATATTCCAATTTGCTTGTTTACAAATTTTGGAATATTATAGATCAAGTGGAAGGAGAAAGATATATAGAACTGGTCCGCATAGAAGAGGGCATCGGTCATATCTAAAAAATAACTAAGAGAGATGAAGATTGGATAAAACTGACAACAGATGGTCAGATTAGCTGGGATAAAGATAGCTAATTCCACTCAAAATCAGATGAGTAATTGGAGAATTGGTATAACCATTTGCATGAAGTTTCTACATTGCACTACAACCGAGTCACTAGATCTCTATGGTGCATCTCCTTTGAGGTGTGAGAACTACCTTATTATGATGGTATAGGGACTGTTACTTGTTTCTTAGATGAATTCCAAAAGGCTGTTCTAGAGACACAACGGTTCCATGCACTCGACTTATCTATGCGCTCAACTCTAGCATGCTGGTGGGAGACACACGAGGAGAACTTGGTGAATTTGGAAGGAACCTATGTAGGAAAATAATATTTTCACATACATTTATCCAGGTGGATTTCATCTTGGGGAGAAGAACCGCATCCAGGATGGGTTCATAAACTCATCCATACTTTAAGTCAGATTCCTATGAACTGGTACCTAGTGTTTGAGCTACGACGTGACACGATGGAATGGGTTGCGCTAGAAGAAAGTATTGTGTTAGCGTTCCATTTTGAGAGTGAATTCCTGGTGAGCCCTGGTATTGTACCAAAAATGTTGCAACTCCCAGGGGTTTCCCTAATTTACTTTATCAACCTGTGTTCATACAAACTTGGAGGTGACAGTGCTATATACACAACATATGCATTCTACTCATGTCATCCTCTTCTGAGCTCTACGAAAAGGTTCTAATTCTAGAGTTTTTGGATGAAGTCTGTCACAATTCTGAATTTATACCTATGGCTACAAATGATTCAAATCCATTACTCTATCAGCAAGAAAAGAACTATTGTACATCAAGTAAGTACATTTAACTACTATGTAATGAAAGAAATATGCACATTTATGATAAGGAATGGAAGAAAACTAGGCATCTTGCCTTAAGTAAATTGTTGAATTTAAATTGCATAAAGGAAACTAACATAGTCATGACTTTCTAGGCCAAATGTCTAAACACACTCTGTCTACACTTTTTTCTATCTATCATGCTTTTAATCATGTAGCTAATCATGACCTAACTATGCTTGTAAATGCATTGTTTTGAATCTAGGAGGAGAAAGTGCTAAGGTGGATTATGAAGGGCTTGAACTCATGGGTGCAAGGCTAAGGGTGTGTGGGTGGTTTTGGTAGGTCTGGATGAGGTGTATGGTGGTTTTTGGGCTTAAGGAGGGGCCCACTTGTGTTGCTGCAAATGTTTCTACAAGTTTCCTGTAGTGCTACAAGAAAGTCTTGAATTTCTACAGGAAACAGTCTTAGGGAAATACGAGACCAAAAATGGGTGAGAAAAGTGTAGGGAATGTGGAATGAAGGTGTGTTTTGGATGAGTGGAAGATGGAAAACCCCTTAGAAAAGCTCCGGACCTCTTGATAATCCTGTCTTTCACCTTTATGGTTTTCTCATGGTATGAGGATGAAAAATATGAAAACAAGGCTGATTGCAATTTTGAGGAAAATAATGTTGATGAAGGGTGAGAAATGAAGCTGAAGGTGATGGTGGAGTCCTCCTTTTCTTTGCTACTTTAACCTAAAAGGAAAATACATGTTCATGCAACAAATATTGACAGATTCATGATGAAGGAAATGGAAAAGATGAGTTGAATTTGGAAAGAAACCCTATTTTAGCTTACGAACAGAATTCTAAATCAACATTCTAAACATGTTCATGGAACTACAACAACCTAACTATTCATTCTAGGAAATCATAAAATAAAAAGTTATTTTGGCCTGTGGTTAAGTTCTATCCTCCTCAAGCTCCAATGAAAGAGACAAGAGAGGGAGGCTTGACACACAAATTTCTGAGTTTATAACCTATTCTACCAACATGTAAGCAAGCTTAATCTACAAAAAAATAAAAATGTAAGAAAACTAAAAAGAGTGATTTGCAATGTAAGAAAACTAGCTACAATGACATAAAAGTAAAGAATGAATACACAAGAGGGAATAATACCAATGGATTGGGCCCTAACCCACAAGCCTAGCCCTCTGAAACTAGATCAGTGAAGCACAATCTAAACTCTTATTTTATTGCAGAATATAGTCTCATTACATCAACATGAAAGCATCAAAAACCTATTACAAGAGCTAAGAGTCAATCATCTTCCTTCAAATTTTGAATCCTAATGATTTCTCGCTCAGCCCTATTTAACCTAGAGGGTAGCTACCAATAGCTCCCTAGAATGTAGGTGATGTGTTCACTTTGACTGCAAGTGAAGTGTATATTTGGTGCACTTGATCTTGAGTTTTCTTTGTTGCCTTTGATTTCAAGCTATTGGATGGAATCTCAAGGATACCTTGGCTACCTTTGGGAGTTAAGGAAGATAGAAAATCCCCCTAGAATCTCTCCTTGCTTTCTACTCCAAGCTTTAATGGAAAAATATTCATAAAAAATGAAATATCTTTGTGATTTTCCTGCATTTAAATCATGTTAGGCATTTGAATTATGACAAGCTTTAATCACCATATACACTAGCAATATAAGACCATAATATAATTAAAATGTGAGAAAAAGAGACTTAATAAGGAAAAAAGGTGACAATTAACCCTTCCAAAGGTACCTAATGATGGAGCTCATCGATTCCCATGCATTAGTACTACCTTACACAATATGCAATATGTGGTCTTTAACACGACATAGACACTGGAAGCACGATCCATACCAGCATGGGATGCACAGATGAAGGATATAATTGATTTTTAGAATGTGACTATTGAAGATAACAAGGAAGACCACATAAACATCAATATCCCTGAGTTTGAAGATCAACGCAAAATTGCTAGGCCGCTGATTGAAGTGTCAGATGTGACTGAACTCATGAATATTAGGCAAGTAAACATAATAATAGAAGAGAAACCTAATATTTCCAAAATAGGGAATTACTAGGACATAGATACAGTAGCTAAGGTTGCGTAGCTGCTTACTAAATGTCAAGACTTGTTTCCCACAAAGTTTCCAAGTTGAAAGGTATTGTTGGGGATCCTGGTGTGATAAAAATCACTATGAAACTAGATGCTAGACTTGTCAAGAAACTCCCTTATAGGTTGAATCCTAAATACAAACAAAATGGTCAAAGAGGAGCTGGATAAAATGGTTGCTACAGTGATCATTGAACCAGTCTAAGAATCAGATTAGGTCAGCCCCATGGTGGTCTAAGAAAATAATACCAAAGGATAAATTAGGATTTGTGTGGATATGTGCAAGTTAAATGATGCTTGTGTGCATGACCCTTTACAACTCCATTTTATGATGAAATATTGGACAATGTGGGAGGGGAGGAGGCCTACTCATTCACTCATGGCTTTTCTAGACACCGCTAAATAAGAATCATGCCTAAAGACAAAAGTAAGACAAACTTTGGATAGAATGGGGATCATTCCAATACATAGTAATGCCATTCGGTCTAAATAATGTGCCAATAATCTTTTCGCGCATGGTGATTGCTACTTTTAAGGTGTATATACATAAATTCTTAGAAGTATATTTTGATGACTAGATTGTATTTGGCTTAGTAAAGAAGCATGTTTCAAATATGTGCTTAATGTTGGATACTTGTCGAAAGCATCATATCTCATTGAATTTGAGGAAGTGCATATTATGTGTCCCTTTCGGGATTTTTCTGGGTCATATTGTCTCTCAACAGGGGTTGATGGTTGATCCTGCTAAGATTGCTATTATTGTCAACCTGGAGGCACTCGAAAATATGATGCAGTTGTGCTCCATTTTTGGATGCACTGGATATTACAGAAAATTTATTCAAGGCTATGCATTGATTACTGTGTCGGTGGAAAAAATCTTGAAGAAGGATTCCTCTTTTTGCTCGGATGAGGATTTTCAGAATATTTTTGAGCTACTTAAGGAGAAAATGGTAACTACACCTATATTGATATTCCTAGACTGGACAAAGGAATTACATATATTGCATTAGGCGTTTTATTCATGCAGCTAGGGGATAGACATATTGATCACCCCATTTCATTTGTGACCAGGAGATATTCAAGTGTTGAACACAACTACTCGACAACAGAGAGAGAAGGCTTAGCTATGGTCTATGTGTGATAGAGTTTTCATCACTATTTTCTAGGAGGACATTTTAAGATGTTTACGGGTCACTTTTCTTTGAAGTACCTGGTCAACAAGCCTATGTTTGGAGGGGGGGGAGATTTTTCTATGGAACTTATTATTTTAGGAGTATGAGGTGATCGTCAAGCCTGGGAGGTTGAATGCAGGTCTAGATCACCTATCACACATCGAAAGTGGAGAGGAGCCAACTAGTTTGGAGGATGGATTAACACACGTTCAACTATTTTCCATTAAAGTAGTCGATGAACACTTCGTAGATATTATCCACTTTTTTACCACTGGTAGTGTCCCTACAGAATATACAGTTAAGCAGAAGAAATAACTAGTCTTGCGCGCAACTGAATTTACTTTGATTGCTAGCTAATTGTATAAGATGGGTGTCTATGAGATATTGAGATGTTATGTGTTGGTGTTTGAAATACAAAGCATCCTAGTTGAAGCACATGTACGGGTTGTAGGAGGTCACTATGTAGGAAAACCAATTGCTTAGAAAAATTTTAGGGCTGGGTTTTGGTGGCCTATGGTACACAGTGATGTAAAAGAGTATTGTCGCGCTTGTGATGTGTGTCATAGAATAGGGAAACTATCGTGCAGAGATGAAATTCCCCTGCACCACAAGTGAATTTGCAGGCTTTTGATAAGTGGGCAATTGAATTTGTATGACCAATCAACCCTCCCGGAAATAACGCTGGCACACACTATATCATTACTGCAATGGATTATTTAACCAGGTGGGAAAAAGCCAAGCCTTTGAAAGACTGTAACACAGAGAAAATTGTGCACTTCATTTTTGAGAATATCTTGACAAGGTTTGGGTGCCCTAAAATATTGATGAGTGACTAGGGTACACACTTTCTGAATGAGTCTATCAAAACATTGACAATGGAGTTCAAGATGAACCATTAGAATAGTACACCATATAATCCACAAGAAAATGGAACGGTAGAAGCCTTTAATAATATTTTCGATAATGCAATCACAAAGGTATGAAATTCTAATCAAAATGATTGGGATGTGTGTGTACCTGTAGTTCTATGGTAATATTGAAATAAATGTAATAAATTTATTGGGAAGACCCCATGCAAGTTGGTATTTGGGCAAGAAGCTGTTATGCAAATGGAGTACATCGTCCATAGTCTGTGCACTGCAGTGGCCACTGTCAAGCTAGAAAACTTGGTCATTGCACTCAAGGTTCTCGACTAGAAATTTCCCCTGTCTGAGCCGAACTTGAGCAGAAGATCATCGATCTGCAGATGAAGATGCATTGTGAGACACCTCAAGAGGTTTTCGCACAACATGCCAATGTTATTCAGGAGTCTGCTGGCAGCATGAGTGCTATTGTGGATTATTGCAACCAATTTTTAGAAGATGCCATGGGAATTTGGACCTTCTTCCAAGATGCTCCTATGGCACAAAAGTTGAAGATGGAACCTTAGGAGAATGTGCAAAAATTTAATAAGATCTGGGTTATTGTGCCAACCTTGGTTCCCACCCAACGATTAACCTACTTACAGGATAGTCACACAATTCAAGAAGAGATCGACACACTGTGCCAATGGGAGAAGTTTCTTGACAAACAGATGTAGCCTTGGGTTGAGGAAGCTTTGCAGCTATCACAAAACATAGATGGTGCCCTCAGAAGCCTATAACAGGCCAAGAGGAGCATAATCTTGGCAGCCGAGGGGTCGACTATTGAAAAGTTGGTTGAAGAAGCGCAACACACTGGAACATAGAGTGTCGAAGTCATTCAGCCACTACAGACGCCCATCTAGGTACCGAAGACCAATATCCAAGAGCGAGAACCAAAGTGACTCAAGATGAGTGACTAGATTTTTTTGGGGGCCTATTGGGATGGGGTCCCCTATGGGTAAATTGTTGTATAATTTTGGGTTGATTTTGGTAAAAAATTGTATTAATACACGTTTCGAGCAGATGTCAAGGGACTTTTGGGTGGGTCAAAGTCCCTTAATCAATGTAATGGGTAAAATTAGGAAACCATGAGTCTCAAACCATGGTTTGAGACCATGGTATGTGTGCGTTACATACCTAAAAATATGTAATAGTTTAGCCGAGTAAGGTATTTGTATGTATGGATGTTATATTTATGTTTTTTTTTTTCATCTAAGTTTTGGGTCAGTCTGGCTGGGTATAAAGGCTATTGTTGGCTATGTGCGCGGAAACCTGGTCCTAAGATGTGTTCACAAACTTTGTTGTTGTGTGTGCAGGCAGGAAGAGATTGTAGTGAATTGAATATCCGTTAATAAAGAAGAAGTTTTGGTGAATTTTGATGTTATTTCTGTGTGTTATGCATAATTATGTGGCTTATATGTTGATTTTTTTCAATCAAATGCATATGTATTTGAGTTACTTGTCTGTGGAAAATCTTTGTATTTGTGCGAAGCTTACTTCTTTGTTAAGGATTCTTATAGAAAACTATCTGTATGATTTTTAAAGGCTTAGATATGATTGAAATATAATATGTTATGCATATATGTTAAAGCATATTTGTTAAGGGTTTTATCCGCACTTAGATTTGGTTTCTTGGGAAGTTTCGCACAGACATATAAGTATTAAGTAAGGGTAAAACACACATCAAACGCTCCCTCATGGTGTGGAAACTTGGTTCCAACACCCCCCCATACTACATTGGGTGATACTTTGGTCTGCCTAAACAGATCATTGCCAAAAGGGACGGTAGTTGGAGGGTTTTGTTGGTTGTGCAAAACAATCTAAACCTGGGTCAGGACCCCTCAATCCAACAATACTCGACGGATTCATTGTTTTTCCACTAATTTGTAGGTACATATATTTATGATATAGATAATATTCCATCTACATATTCCACAAAAATTAGTTTTGGCCGTTAAATTTCTCAACCCTAAACCTACCATTTTCTGCCATTGCTCCCACTCGAACCAGGAGCCCTTCTTTCCTACAAGTTTATTAGCTAAATAGACCTTCGGCTCTAATACCAATTGTTAGAAAATTATATATTACAGAGCAATGGAACACATAAAATATGTGGAAACACAAACACATAAATAACATATAAAACAAGAGAGACACAAATATATGTGATTCACCCAACTTGGGCTACGTCCACGGAAAAAACCAGTCCTTCCTTTATATCATCCAGAAAAATGAAGAGAAACAACCTACAATAGATCTGTTGTAATATCATCTACAATTATCACATAGTTCCCCTTTCAATTTATCGCTTAGAATATACACCCAATACATAGTCGCAATGCAATTCCCACATATGAATCGATGGGTTTCCTTCTAGGGAAAAAAACCCTAAATTAAACATAACTTCTAGCATCAGATCATCCACCTAATGAAAGGCCCATATTAACTACAAAATTACAATATTTTACAAGGAAATTTTACATATGTTTTTAGCTTCGTGGGCTCTACCCCCAAAACCCCCCACCAAGGGGGGCGGGGGGGGGGAGACGATTAAAAAATGGGTGGTGTTGCCGCCCCATCAAGAACAAGGGTGAAATGCAGTGATACATATAAATAAATAAGATAATCAAGAGCCATTATCAATAGTATATTCACAACTGTTCATGAAATTTTCATCAAAATCACAAGACACAAACATACTCTACCTCTATAGGGAATTCAATTCACAATTTATGACATTAATTGCAAGCATGAAATAAGAAATAAAACATATGCGCACAATATTTTTCCAATGGAAAGAAATATGATAAAAAACCCTTTCCCTACTCGCATTAAATTGATGAATAGATATGTATTACAATTGATTTTCTCAATTGAACACAACCTCCAAGTGCATAACCTATCTCTCTCCTCACTAAGAAGCTCTGACTCAAACTTGGTCAATATCTACCTCTTCTTGAGCCCCTATTTCCTTGTGTTTTTAATTGAGTAATTAGGCCCCTATTATTTAGGAATTCGTCCAAAATGGATTGTGAAATTCCCTAGGTTGGTCATATGAATGCATGCAACACATATAAACTCAAGACTAGTTTACAACTTATGTTACACTACCTTGGAATCTCCACCAAGCGTAAGGAACTTGAATTATATGCATGAAATAGATATTTTTGGCTTATTTATTTGCTAACTATATGATCACTATGTTTTATTGAAGTCCCACTGCAGAACTGACCCTCCACTAGTTCCTCCAGTGGTTAGAACTAGTTTAATTGAAAACAACTTGAGATAACTCCGCTTGATTGCTATAAATTAGCAATCGCATATTGTTAACTGAACTCTAACTCCTCCAACTCAAATTTACTGAGTAAACTGGGTGACGCAAGCCATGTCACGCAAGTTAATATTATCCAAGTTGTTTTCTGATGTGGAAATTCAATTTTTCTCAATTTAATAAAGGAAAAGTAAAATTGAGAATTTATTGTTGTGTTTTCAACACTCCCTCTCAACAAGAAAGGAATTATCAACCCGCCCTATCCTGCACCTATGGAACTTGAATGTCCCTCTTGACAATGCTTGTTTCAAAATGTTAGCATCTTTTTCTTTTCTCAAAATGTAATGGAACATCATTTTCTCCTTATGTACATAGTCCCACAAATGGTGATACCCAATATCTATATGCTTAGATCGATCATGAAAAACAAGATTTTTAAATAGCTTTATGCAACTCTAATTATCACAGTAGATCATAGTTTTTTCCATCATCTTACCAAAAAACCCAACAATTATCTTTCTAATCTAGATCACCTCACATGCTTCTTGAATTGTAGCTATGTATTCTAATTATGTCGAGTTGAGAGCCACAAATATTTTCTTCCTGCTATACTAGGTAACCGTTGCAAAGCCAACACTAAAAATTCCACCTGATGTATTCTTTTGGTATGATGGACTCCCCACCCAATCTGCGTCTGTGAAGCCACATAGCTTCACTCCCTCTGTTTTTATGTACCATAGTCCAAAGTGGGTGGTGCCTCTAAGGTACCATAGAACATGCTTTGTTTTCCTTGAAAATAATTTGGTTGGCCTAACCATAGCTTGGCTCAGCTGGTGATCCAGGTGGATATTGGTGGCCACCCTCCTATTCCACTTGGGGCCCCATAATTTTTTCTTTCAGTTTTTTAGTTACTTAATTATAGCACAATTTATTATTTTTAGCAGTTTTTCAGGTTGTGAACATCCGAAGTTGCCACCTGGATAAGTTAGTTGAATACATAGCACATATCTAGTCGTGTTTTCACAAGGTACATTAGTGAAACCACTAGCTCTCGATAAATAGTAGCATCTACATCCTCACCTGAAGTGACATCCTCCTTCCTCCAGTTGGTTGCTAGAGGAGTCTCCATGGATTTTCAACTCTCCATGTGGAACCTATGTATTATCTCATTTGAATACTTTCCTTGAGAGATGAAGAGTTCCCCATCACCTTGCCATATTTCCAATCTGAGGAAGTAGTGCATGAGACCCATTTCCTTCATTTCAAACTCTCTTGCAAGGTATTCATTACAAGATTTGATCAGTTATTCATCACCATTTAAAATCAATTCATCAACATATAAGACAATAATAAAAAATTTACCTTCCACCAAGATATGATACAAGTTTGTATCCACTTCAATTTTGGAGAAGTCCAAAGCAATGAGATAGCTATCGATCATGGTGTACCAAGAACGGGGTGCTTTCTTAAAACATTAAAATTATTTCTTGATTATGAACACATGATACTCTCGATAAAAAATATCAAATCCTTCTAGTTTCTCAATGTGCACCTCATCCTCAGAAACTCCATTGAGGAATGTTGCTTTTACATCCATCTAGTGGATCCTCCACCTTATCTGTGAAACTAGAGTAAGAATTGATCTAATGGATGAGTACATTGATACAGGAGAAAAGGTCTCCTTATATTCAACTCCTTCAACTTGAGATCACCCTTTGGCCACAAATTTGGCGTTGTATTTATATGATTCTGTCAGCTGCCTACTTTACGTTGAAGATCCATCGCAAACCCACAAGTGATTTATCTATTGGTCTTGGGACCAGTTCCCAAAAATTTTTCTTTATAACAAATTCATATTCCTCCACCATTGAATCAACCCATATAATATGCTCTACATCCTCCTCAAAATAGGATGGATCGACGTCTACAATCTCAGTTGTTAGAGCCATTTATCCAGTGTATTAATTTGTAATATTCCCAAATTTTCACTTGATATTTGGAATATTAGAGTTCCTAATAAACCTACTTAATTAAGTAAATAAAAGGGTGGAGGGACCCATAATCGTCAAGATGAATAAATATCCACTTTTTATGTGTGAATGTAGATTCATTAAGCCTAGACCTACAAAATGAGGTAGTAGAGAAACTAGTAATGTTAATGGAATTGGAGATCATGTCTCATTAATGAGATAGATCATGTAGGTTGATATAGTCAACTAAGATATTGGAAGAGATCAAACAGAATATCATGGAGCATTCAAGATGAAATGGTGGAGGAAGTTGTGCAATTAATTCACACATGATGGAGAGGGTGTACATTGCACCTAGACATGATGGATGACTTGGAGAGACAACGCAGTCAAACATGGAGGATATTTTCCACATGCAGAACACAGTTTATATGAGGGCCAAGGCATGGGAAGGCTCAAACAATATATAAAGGACATGAAGGAAATAATGAAGGCAGGATATTGATTATATATTTTTACGTCTGTTTAGATCTCGAAGTGTCATGTGACATTCCATTTCCTTCTTAGGCTATTTAGCAAAGATTGCAAGTGTTGTTTAGCAAAAGGTGTTCCTAGTCAGGAATCCCACCTCTTTCATTGAGTAGCTCTTGGAAGAGTATTGTACCTCATTATATGTTAGGCATTAGTGCCACATATCTTTTCCTACTTTCTGCAAAACATCCATATTCATAAATTGCATATTTCTGAAGATTAGTTTGAGAGGACGAGGTTGTCCTTCAATATTTCAGTCGAGGAACCAGTGTAGGATTATTCCTATCACCTTGGGCTTGAAGATAAGACTTCCTAGAGCTTCATTTCAGATTTTGCATCAATCCAAAAGTTATTAACCTCCTAGGAGCAATATTTCCATCAAAAATTACACTAAACAATATTGCAGATCCAAAGGAGGAAGGAAGTTGATAGAATTTCAGCTAGTAATCCTGTGAGGGATCATCCCTTCACCTTTCCATCAGTATTTACATCAGCCTGGAGTCTATTTCAGCATATTTCATCAGGCATAGAGGCTCTCTTTCCATTATAGCATATTTTTTGTGAGCAGTTGTGAACAACAACTGTAATCATTATTGGAGGACTAAGAAGCTAGATTTAGAGCTTCTAGCTTGTAGATTTGGAGAAGGGATCAACCCTTCAAGCTTAGATTTGATCTTGTGAAATATTTCAGCCATATATTTGTCAGATCTAGCTTCAGATCTGTAATCCCAGCAGATAAAGGATCAAACCCTAGGAGGGTGATTTTCTAAAGTTGTAGATCTGGAAAATCCTTTCGGGGTTATCTTGGGAACACATCACATTGGGCAGATCTTGAATCTTAGCATCATCAGAGCTCATAAGCTCCCTAGATCTACATTTTTCTTTCCAAAATTTACATGTATATCAGCATCAACAAGGATAACACATTATTTCTTCTGTAAGCTCACTAATTACACAATGATAGTTGCAACACCATTGTAGGGTGATTCTAGGCCTTATCTTGGGCTAAATCAACTCATTTCCTGAACATTGTGTAACTGATTCATCTCCATATAATAAAATGGCTCAGCTTCTCTGTAAATTCTGATGTTGTCTTTAGATCTATTGTTTACATAGTTTTATTTCTTATATTATGTTTAAGTATTACTACATTTTCCCTTTTGGGATATTACAGTGGTATCACAGCATGATCTTTGGCTCAGCTTGTGGACACTTCATCTTTTGAATCAAAAGAAGAAGCAGATAGATGAGATATATCATGAAGGCAGATAGTTTTCCATTCCCCTCTTTAGATCTAAGCAAGATCTCTCTAAGGAGGTCAATCAAATGAAGAGAGAAAGGCAATGGAAGGATCCAAGAAGAATATTTGAAGAGGAAGGTCCAAGCACTTCCTATTAGCAGAAAATAAAACTGTAGCATCATAGATGTCCTCATAGATCTATTATGCCCATTTTCTTTGAAGAAGGTGAGAGGTATAGAAATGAATAAAGAAGAGAACCTGAGACTCATGAGACTCTCAGTTTGTATCTTAAAGAGTACAAGGAATAGTCCAGAGCTTTCAAAGAGAGTCTAACTCTCCAAGAATTATTTGAACTCAAAGAAGAAAGAATATCCTATAGAAGCAATAGAAGAAAGAGGAACAATAGATTTTGTTCGCATGCATTTGATAAATCTTCCTCAAGAAATGTTAATGCTTGGAGGAAAGATTTGGATACATTTTTCATGCTACATCCTATGGCTGAAAAAGAGGTTGTCCAAACCGCAGCACTTCATCTTGTAGGTGAGGCCAATGATTGGTGGTTTAGTCACATGGAGCATGAAAAGGTGACTAAATATTAAAATTTCTTTCACAAGTTGAGGAAGAAGTTTGATGTGAAGAAAACAGATATGTTCCACAAAGAGACATTTCCTAAGGAGACAAAGGAGGATGTCAATATGGTCACTCTGAACAAGGAGTCACTACATTCACCACCAGCTATAGAGGTACATACATCTGGAGGAGAGACACCTGCAAATTTTCAAGATAGTCTTGAGCTCTTGACACATATAGTCCCATGCATGATTCAGGAGATGCATGAGGAAGAGGAGGAATATTTCAGCATTGGTACACTTGGAGAAGAGCATCTATCACTCTTACTAGCAGTTGAAGACATCATTGTCCCAGTTGGAGGAACTCTTGTGGTCTTGCAAGAGGTTCCCACACATCATTTGATCCAAGGTATGCATACATATTCATCACATATCGTTTTAGTAGATATTATTGAAACTTATGAGGACATTCCATTAGGTCCAATGCATAACCAAGAGTTAGAACAAAATGATGATTTGAAGAAGCAAACTATCAAAATGCAGAGGAACTTTGATATAATCAAGGAGGAGATGAAAAAATATCTCAATTTGTCTTGGATGAACTAAATTCAACCTATTGAGATGAAATGTGGAATTTTAGAAAATGGAATGAGTATAAACCTATGTACAATGACTATTTATGAGATCAATATTATACCTTTCTTTGAGGCAGCATATGTATTACCCTGGAGATCTACAGTGTTGTCACTTCATAGCAGTGATAATGAAGAGGGTCTATTATTCTTGCAGCATTCTGAAGGTAGCTTCACTCATGAAGCAGTGGAGGATAAGATGATGAAAGGTAGAAATCTTGAGATGAGAAATATTTTCTCCTTTCTTGACGACACTTTCTCAATGAGCATTTCACAGCTGAAAGAGAAAATTCTACCTGCAACAGATCCAGAACCCCCATTGGTTTTGGAAGGCCATGGATGAGAACAAGAACTCATTAAGAGATCTCATGGGAGGTGCACTTCAACATATCATGGAGTGAAAATATCTTCATCATTTTGAGGAGGTTGGTGTCCTACAATGGGAGGATACCAAGTATTTGCAAAATTATATCCATCATCCACATTGGGATGAATGGTTGATGGTATGGAGCAAGGGGTTTCCAAATCACTTGCAGATCTATGATACAGGGCAGCAATAAGCATGGTTGTGATGGTTACTGTTGGGTGAGTATGGTTACCACTCAATAAGTCATATCTTTCTGATTCATGCCTTACACATCACTCGAGGAATACAGAAGAAGAAGACATGGTTACTTTGGTTGTTGATGAGAGATTTTGGACATCACATATTATATCTTGTGTCCTTGTATTTACTCTTTTTTTAGATATGTCTCATGTCTTTACATGTATTTTTGTTTGGGATGTATCTCATGTTCATGTATGTACTTGGGTTTGGGATAAAGAATAACCCTGACATGATGTGGCATAAGGGAGCTTGTTTGTATTATGTTGATGAGAAATCTCACATGTCCATTACTATATTGTTGCTTCGTGACTTGCATCATGATAATGCAAGGAGGGAGCAAGAATCTGTGTTGTTGTGGTTAATATTGGGAGAGTATGGGCTGAATTCTTCCCATACATTACATGACATTGTTGGAGGATAGCAACAGGAGGCCTTAAAGAGTTGGCTTTTGTTGGGGAATTTTGGTCATTATACATGGTATAATTATGATGTGATGGGGCAACAAGATGCCTTGTTTAGGTGGCTTCTCCTGAGAGAATATAGCCACTACATTTGGTACAATGATGATGTCGTATGACAGTAAGAGGAATTACTGAGGTGGTTTCTTTTGAGAGAGTATGGATCTCATATTCTCATTGATGATTTTGCATGGAAACAAGAAGCATTGTTGTGGTGGCCTCTTTTGAGAGAGTATGGCTCTCTTACCTGTTTTCATGATGATCTAGCATGGCAGCAGAAGGATTTTCTGCATTGGTTGTTATTAGGAGAATATGGTTTGACATTGTTCATGTTTTCCCATATGTGTCTACTTCTTGTTTTTCACTATAATGATGTGATGTTTGATTCCTACATGTCCAACATGCTTAATGATGAGGGCATTGATGTATGTAATCTGCTCTATGTATCATGGTTTGGAGGGATAGTTCATGAGTTGGGACATTCCACTTTGGGAATGAACCACTTTGTCTTATGTATCTCATGTGTAGAGGAGAAATTTGATCATCATATGGTTGCCACTTGGAGATTCATTGATGAGGAAGGGTATCTAACTTTTCAGTTGGAGGCCATTCTAGAAATTCTAGAGAGGCAGCTTTGGAGGTGGACATACATGACAAATTGTGAAAAATGGGAAGGTATTCCACACGAGGATGACATTTGGAGGGAGGATGTTTTCTGTAGCATCCATTTGTTGCAGTTGCTTGAGGACAAGCAAAATTTTTCTGGGGAGGACTATAATATTCCAAAATTTTCACCTGATATTTGGAATATTAGAGTTACTAATAAGCCTACGTAATTAAGTAAATAAAAGGGTGGAGGGACCCATAATCCTCAATATGAATAAATATCCACTTTTTATGTGTGAATGTGGATTCATTAAGCCTAGCTCTAAAAAATGAGGTAGTAGAGAAACTACTAATGTGAATGGAATTGGAGATCATGTCTCATTAATGAGATAGATCATGGAGGTTGATATAGTCAACTAAGATCTTGGAAGAGATAAAACAGAGGATCATGGAGCATTCATGATGATATGGTGGAGGAAGTTGTGCAATTAATGCACACATGATGGAGAGGGTGTACATTGCACCTAGAAATCATGGATGACTTGGAGAGACAGTGCAATCAAACATGGAGGATCTTTTCCACATGCACAACACAGTTTAGATGAGGGCCAAGGCATGGGAATGCTCAAACACTATATAAAGGATATGAAGGAAATAATGAAGGCAGGCTATTGATTATATATTTTGAGGTCTATTTAGATCTGGAAGTGTCATGTGACATTCCATTGCTTTCTTGGGTTGTTTAGCAAAGATTGCAAGTATTGTTTAGCACAAGGTGTTCCTAGTCGGGAATCAAACCTCTTTCATTGAGTAGCTCTTGGAAGAGTATTATACCTCATTCTACATCAGGAATTTGTGCCATATATATTTTCCTACTTTCTCCAGAACATCCATATTCATAAATTGCATATTTCTGAAGATCAGTTTGAGAGGAGGAGGTTGTCCTTCAATATTTCAGTCGAGGAACCGGTGTAGGATTATTCCTATCACCTTGGGCTTGAAGATCAACATTCCGAGAGCTTCATTTCAGATATGGAATCAGGCCAAAAGTTACTAACCTCCTAGCAATAGTAGTTCCATCCAGAATTACGTTGTCCAATATTGCAGATCCAAAGGAGGAAGGAAGTTGATAGCATTTCATCTAGTAATCCTCCGAGGGATCATCCCCTCACCTTTCTATTAGTATTTCCATCAACCTGGTGTCTCTTGAAGCATATTTCAGCAATAATAGAGGCTCTCTTTCCCTTATAGCATAGTTTTTGTGAGCATTTGTGCAGCAGCAGTTGCAATCATTAGTGGAGGATTGAGAAGATAGATCTAGAGCTTCTAGCATGTAGATATGGAGAAGGGATCAACCATTCAAGCTTATATATAATACTATGACATATTTCAGCCATCTATTTTCCAGATCTAGCTTCAGATCTGTAATCCTGGTAGATAAAGGATCAAACCCTAGGAGGGTGATTTTCTAAATTTTTAGATCTGGAAAATCCTTTCTGGGTTATCTTGGTTATCAGAGCTCATATGCTCCCTAGATCTGCATTTTCCTTTGCAACATTTACATGTATATCAACAGTAGCTGGGATAGTGCAGTATTGCTTCTATAAGCTCACCAGTTATACAATGCTAGTTGGAGCACCATTGTAGGGTGATTCTAGGCCTTCTCTTAGGCTATATCAACTCATTTCCTAAACATTGTGTAACTGATTCATCTCCATATAATAAAATGGCTCAGCTTCTCTGTAAATTTTGATGTTGTCTTTAGATCTATTGTCTACTTAGTTGTAGTTCTTATATTGTGTTTAATTATTATTGCATTTTCCCTTTTGGGATATAACAAAATCTGGTGACCTTCTAATCAGGTGCTCAGAATTATGCTAAAAAATAAAAGCTCTCATGATGACACGAAACCTGAATGACCGCGTAGTTCTTGTCTTTTTGAATCTGACGCAAATTGTTTCGCGCGAAATGGACTTTGTATGCTCCCAAAAATGATTTATTTTCACTTTGTTAAACGTGCAAAAAAATGATGACAGGGAGCCTGATCTGAAAATGGGTTGGATAAATTGTTACACTTTTCAAGAACCTCCCACTCAGTTAAACAAATAAAAGATTTAGCTCATACTTGACTTGTGTGGAAATTTATACTTGAAATAGGTGTATCTTTTTTATAATTATTTAAGTGCTCTAAGAACATTTTTTTTCTCTGCCATTAAACATATGCAACAAACATATAATGCAACAAATAAACATCAACACATAACAACAAATTTAATATAGGATTTTACCCGAATATCGTGGGCTATGTCTCCTTGAGCTCTTGTCATCTTGACTTTTCTCTTTGGGATGATGGAAAATTTATTTTACAAGTTACAAAATCAACTCCAATGGTTAATTGAACTGAACCAATGGGTTTAGAATACCATTTATATCCCTATCATGGCTTTCATCACTCTGAAAACAAAACTAAGCTTCCTTAGATATGACTTCCTTGGGTTCGTGCCTTGAGCTTTCCTGAGCTTATTTGTGGCACTAACTCCCTCATAAATCCTTTTTTGTCCCTAAAACATCACCTAATATCTCCAACACATATTAGACTTCCAAAATTGACTGATCATTTGCTCAAAATGAGCACTGGTTCCCCAATCTAGGCCTCCATCCACTAATGGCCGTAGGCTGCCCAAAACATCCCTGTGGATCTTTGACCTTCCGAACTCTTAAAATGGATTTGAAAATACCTTTAATGGATTCATAATGACAAAAATAATCATAATAGACTATTCACTTTCATTATTTTGCCTTCGGCTGCTCCAGTTTCGCCTCCAACACCTGTTGGCACCGCCTAGCTCTAGGGTCACTGAAAACTTACCTCAAGCATCTTGGATTTTAGAAGTACTCAAAAGCTTCTGAAAACTTTATCAATGGATTTAGAAGTATCAAAATAGTCATAAATTATAATTGGTTTGCTAAGAATGGATACTGGCTGCTTTGGATAGGCCTCATTCTCCTACGAGCACTTGCTGACCCTAGTGGCTCATGGAACTTCATTTAAGCAACTCAGCCTTGAAAATTCCTCTATAGGCTCTGCAAACCACACCATTAGTTCCATAATGTATGAAACATCCAAAATTGACTATTGGATTACTGAATAAGGCCTCTAGCTGCCTTGGCTAGGCCTCAAACTACTGTTGGCCCATTCATCTAGGTAGATATTGGTGGCCACCAACCTATTCCACTTCAGGCCCCACCATTGTCTCTTTCGGTTTTTCAGTTTCAAAAAAACTTACTATTTTTAGCATTTTTTCGGGTCCTGAACTTCTGGAGCCATTTTGAGGCCCTAAATGACTTTTTTTGGGAAACGTGGGAGTAACATGGGTCCATGGACAAATGTTGCTCACATCAAAAGCTTTATTCCTTAGATAGATATTTATAACGAGGTGTGGTTCACATCAAGAAAAGATCGTATGCCAAATTTACGTCCCTGGGAAGTTGAAACACCAATTTACCCAAATGGGGCCCATAGTTTTGGTGCTTCATCTCCTAGGGTTAGGGTTTTGGATGTTTAGGGTTTTCCATTGTTTCTAAATAATAAATAAGATATAAAGCCTCATTGTATCTGAGTTCAGAGGCCTGTATCTGCCACATCTTTTCTCAAAGATACGCTATCAACACCCTAGCTAGTTTATTTCCATTTTGTCTGTAAGAAACTTTCAGTTCTTTGATATTAATGAAATGAAGTGTTATTTCCATGGCATCTTTGTATTTATGGTTATATTTGTATTTTTTTTTGTTCTTGCATAAATCCAGATTAGTGGCATCAAAGCAGTTTTCTATTTCTAAATCCTTCTTTGCATTTCCACCATGAGGTTGGGGTATAAGGAGTTAGGGCTTGATCTTGTGGAACCTTTGCAAGATCAGCCTCGCAAACCCCGACGGACACCCATGGGGGATGAAAAGAAAGATGAGGGAGCAGGAGATCCTATCAAAATATTGCTCGAGGAGGCCCTCGAAAAACAAAGGAATGTGATGATGGATAACTTTCCCTAGATCCTTCAACGACTACCCACACCGACAGCGCATCTGCAACTAGCAGCCAGTCTGGAGGTACAACTCCCTTTAAGGTACAAGTAAACTTTGACATCCCCATATTTGAGGGTCAAATAGATGCAGATGCCATAGATAGATGGTTAAATCTATTAGAAGGATATTTATCGATTCATGAATTTTCTGACTAGGAGAAGATTATTTTTTCACTCCTCAAAGCTACCCCCCATGTCAAGGACTGGTGGGAAACCTACTGTGAGGAAAAGGACGAGACTGAAACCTCTCGATTCTGAGCTGTACCCACTTGGAATTATTTATGAGATTCCATCAAGGAACAACAATATCTCGTGGGGAGCTATGAGGACAAGTACATACAATGACCACGCTGTAGCAAAAAAGGGATCAAGATGTGCATGAGCTGACGAATCTGTTCCATACCCTGTGCACAAAGTAGGGTATCAAAGATTCAGAGAAAAAATTGATTCTAAAGTATCATATTTTTCTACATAGATACATTCAAGAGGAAATGGAGTTCCTTGAAATCTCCTCGCTTGGTACGACATACTAGTATGTAGCCAAGATTGAGGAGAAATTCAAACAGAAGAAGCGAGACTTTGGATCTGCAAATCAAAAGCAAGGGAAAGGTGTCCCAAAAATATAGAACAAAGGAAAAATCCAAAGCATGGCTAGTGAAGAAAACCTTCCAAAGACAAAGAACAACACTGCAAAGCCAAAGAAGGACACGGGAAAGTGGTGTGAGTTCCATAAGAGCTCCACTCACAACACAAGTGAGTGTCAGGCCAAGAAGTCACTGGTGGCCGAGATGAGGGCTTCTGAATTAGATGCATGCTTCGACTCTGAATCAGAACTTGATAAGGGGAATGAAAAATGGAATCATATTATTGATGCAGAGCCCAATGCAACTATTTTCACTGCGAATATCTAGAAGGAGGAACTAGAAGATCCAGAGGAGGCAAAGTGTCTCTTCCACTCCTAGATGTGGGTAAAGGGTTCCCCGCTATAGTTCATTATCGAAAATGGGAGCCAAGAGAACCTTATTTCAGTAGATGTCATGAAGCAGTTGGGCTTTTCAACCACACCACACCCACAACCACACACCATCGGGTGGCTTCACCAAGGACAGGATCTCTACGTCAGCCAGCATTGTCGCCTTCCCGATAACATCAAGCCCTTCACGGATGAGATATTGTGTGAAATCACTCCTATTGATGTTTCTGATGTATTATTAGGCCAACCATACTTATGGAAGTGACATGATGTATATGAGTCCCAACCTCGTGTTATTATTGTTTCTTTGGGAGATAAGTTGTACAGGATACCAGAGGTACCACCGCCTCCCACAATATCTTTGGTTACTGAAAAAAAAGTAGTAAGCTCATTTCCCAAACTAGGAATTTTTCTTTCTGATGATCTACCCCCAGGGAAAGAAGAATATTGTGGCCATGACCTTCATACATGGCTCCTCTACATGACAACAACAAATGGAAAAGGTTGTGGAGGAGTACAGGGACATCTTCACCTCACCCATAGGGGTGCCTCTGCACTGTTAGGTCAAGCACCCCATTGACCTAACCCCAAGTGCACTACTACCCAGTGGACCAATATATAAGCACTCTGTTATGGAGAATGATGAAATCAAGAGGCAGATTCAGGAGCTACTACAAAAATATCACATCTGACCAAGTTTAGCAGCCTATGGCAACCCGATCATGTTGGTACAAAAGAACGATGGGCTTGGAGACTCTGTATTGAATATCGAGCACTGAACAAGATCATTGTCCAGAATAGGTACCCGATCCCATATATTGATGACCTTCTCAACCAACTCAAAGGGGAAAAATATTTCAGCAAGATCGACTTGAACTCTGGGTATCACTAGGTACCAATCGAACCCTTTGATGTGTGGAATACTACATTCAAAGCCAAGGAGGGCCTTTTTGAATGGCTCTCCATGCCTTTCGAGTTGACGAATGCTCCCGAAACCTTCTTGAGGTTGATGGATGGCATATTGCATCCATTGAACAATTCATTTGTAGTGGTGTACTTGGATGACATTTTTTTCTTCAACCAGACTTGGGAAGATCACCTCCACCACATCCGAGAAGTCCTCCAAACACTACAGAAACAAAATTTGTGTGCCAATTTGGAGAAGTGCACCTTTGGCACGATCTAGCTTCAATATCTAGGATACATTATTGTTGAAAGGGGGGTGCATGTGGATCCAGCCAAGATCCAAGTCATTCAGGATTGGCCAGCCCCAACCACTCTCACAGAGCTTCGCATATTTATGGATCTTACCATTTATATCACAGGTTCATGTTGAGATTCTCTCATCTCACTTGGCCCTTGAGTCAAGTCACCAAGGGAGGAGAGAAAGAAAAATTCTTTTGGTCGGTATCTCAACATAAGATGTTCATCGAATTCATACATCGCCTCTGTTTTGCCCCAATTCTCACATTACCATAGTTGCAACAACCATTTGAGATCAAGACAGATACCTCTGACTATGCTATTGGGGTAGTTCTTACTCAACAGGAGCATCTAGTGGCATATCATAGTGAGACATTGTCCGACACAGTTTGCAAGTATCCCACTTATGATAAACAAATGTATTCCATTGTGTAGGCCTGTCGAAAATGGAAGCATTAAATTTTGGGGAAGGAAACAATCATCCACACGGAACAATGACCCTTGCAGTTCATACATACACAAGGGAAGTTACTGAACGATCGCCATCAAAATTGATCCGCATATCTGCAACAATTTAATTTGAACATCAAGTAAAATAAGGGTAGCACCAATACTATTGCAGACTGCCTCAGCCGACCATCGATCATGCCCATAACCACCATTCTCAACTCTTGTGGGCATGAGACTTTTGATTGGCCACTTCTCTACAAGAGAGATCCAGAATTTAGCCACACATACAAGGAACTCTTGGGGGGTATGCAAGTTCCAAATTTTCATCTCCAAGATGCATTTTTATGCCACCTGGGACACCTTTGTGTTCCTTCAAGCGAGCGTGCCAAGATGATATGGGAAGCGCACTACAGTCTAGTTGTTTGGAATTTTGGGGTCGAGAAAACAGTGGCTGTACTATAGAAGTATTTCTATTGGCCGAACCTTCGACATGATGTTGGGAATTAAATCAGATAATTCACTGCTTATGCCATTGCCAAACCGACTGTCAAGAAGCAAAGCCTCTATACTCTGCTACCTACCCCTAGTCGACCTTGGGAATCAATCTCCATGGACTACATGGTGGGCCTTCCTTCTACTAAGCATGGAAATGACTGTGTTTTATTGGTCATCAGAAGAATCTCGAAGATGGCCATTATGGCGGCTTGCAAGAAGAATATCACAACAGAAGCCGCTTCTAAACTCTTCTTTGAATGAGTGTGGGTGCACTTTAGGATCCCACAGTCTATCATATCAGATTGTGACAACAAGTTCCTCAACATATTTTGGTCCAGCCTCTGGTCAATGTTGGACACCCTGCTCACCAAGTCCACAGCTTTCCATCCCCAAAATAATGGCCTGACAAAGGTCGTCAACATGATGATTTTACACATTTGGCGCATGTACAATTCAAAGCATCCATGCACATGGGATGAGAGCCTTCCCTATCTACAACACAGTTATAATCGGGCTCTCCACAGCTAAACCAGCCATAGCCCCTTTTAGGTGGGCTTGGGATTCTAACCATTATGTCCCATTGATGTAGCCATGTCATTTACATCTACTCAGGCTGATTAGACTCATGTCCAGTCTGAAGCTAACAAAGCGAACAACTTCATCAAGTGCATTCATCAACATTAGGTGCCACACAACTTCTAGGTGGGCAAAAAAGTGTGGCTACATTTGCAGAAGGAGCACCTCACTAGACCCACCGCAAGCTTCGATCGCTCTGATATTGGCCATACACCATCACCAAGGTTGTAGGTAAAAATTCCTTTGAGCTCATAATTCCACCATTCCTTGGTTTTCACCCAGTATTCAATGTAGACTTCCTTCGTCCCTACTTCCCACCTCTACTAGACATCTCTGACATTGTAGAAGAACTCAAACCAAAAGAGTTAAACCCAGACTGCAAGGAACAGGCCACCACAGATTGTATCATGGACATGAAAATCAAGAACACTTGCCAACAGAAGATCCAACTGTATTGGGTTGTCAAAGTTGGCCAACTCCTGCACCAAGGCAAGTGGTTCACCAGGGACCAAGTTCAGCAGAAGTTTCCTCATCTCATGGAGGAACTCAACGCAATGGGGATCATTGCTTCCTTAGGGGACAGGAATGATCCATGTGGATATTGGTGGCCACCTACCTATTCCACTTGGGGCTCGCCCATTGTCTCTTTCATTTTTTCAGTTTCAGCACAACTTACAATTTTTAGTAGTTTTTTGGGTCCTAAACTTCCGGAGGCGTTTTGAGGCCCTAAACGATGTTTTTTTGGGAAAAAAGAGAGAAACAAGTGTCCATGGAAAAACGTTTCTCGCAAAAAAATATATATTCCTTAGATAGATCTTTCTAATGAGGTATGATTCACGTCAAATAGAGATGTATGCCAAAGTTACGTCCCCGGGAAGTTGAAACACCAATTTACCCAAACGGGGCCCATACTTTTGGCGTTTCTTCTCGTAGGGTTAGGGTTTTGGATGTTTAGGGTTTTCCATTGTTTCTAAATAATAAATAGGCCCTCAATCCTGATTGTAACTGAGTTCAAATTCTTGTAGTCGCCACATCTCTTCTCAGAGATAAGCTACCATCACCCTAGCTAGTTTATTTCCATTCTGTCTGTAAGCAAATTTCAGTTCCTTGATATTAATGAAATGAAGTGTTATTTCGGCTACATATTTGTATTTATGCTTATATGTGTATTCTGTTGCATTCTTGCATAAATCCAAATCATTGGTATCAGAGCAATCTACTTTTTCTCGATCCTTCTTTACATGTCCCCAACAGGGTCAGGGTATAAGGAGTTAGGGCTCGATTTGGTGGAAGCTTTACAAGATCAGCCTCGCAAACCCTGACAGATGCCCATGGGGGATGAAAAGAAAGATGAAGGAGAAGGAGACCGTATCAAAATATTTCTCGAGGAGGCCCTCAAAAAGCAAAGGAATGCGATGATGGATAACTTTGCCTAGATCCTTCAACGACTACCGAAGGACAGGTGGGAAACCTACTGTGAGAAAAAGGACGAGACATAACCCTCTCTGTTCTAAGTCGTACCCACTTGGAATTATTTATGAGATGCCATGAAGGAAAAATACTATCTCGTGGGGAGCTCTAAGGACAATTACATACAATGGACCACGCTGCGGCAACAAAGGATCAAGATGTGCATGAGCTGATGAATATGTTCCATACCTTGGGCAAAAAGTTGGGTATTAAAGATTCAAATAAAATTTGGTGCTAAAGTATCGTAGTTGTC
The DNA here is from genome assembly GCA_034641835.2 of Pinus albicaulis. NCBI lineage: Eukaryota > Viridiplantae > Streptophyta > Pinopsida > Pinales > Pinaceae > Pinus > Pinus albicaulis. Next base: position 502,840,911 of record CM076572.1, on the reverse strand, counting down.
TTCATAGATACATTCAGGAGGAAATAGAGTTCCTCGACATCTCCTCACTTGGTACGTCATATCGGTATGCTGCCAAGATTGACGAGAAATTCAAACAGAAGAAGCGATACTTTGGATCTACAAATCAAAAGCAAGGGAAAGGTGCCCCCAAACTGTAGAACACGGGACAAAGCCAAGGCATGGCTACCCAAGACAACCTGCCAATGACAAAGAACAACACTGCGAAGCCAAATAAGGACACGCGAAATTTGTGTGAGTTCCATAAGAGCTCCACTCACAAAAAAAGTGAGTGTCGTGCCAAGCAGTCATTGGTGGCCGAGATGAGTGCTTCTGAATCAGATGCATGCTCCAATTATGAATCAGAACTTGACAAGGGGATTGAAAAATGGAAGTATATTATTGATGCGGAGCCCAACGCCACTATTTCCACTACAAAGATCCAGAAGGAGGAACTAGAAGATCCAAAGGAGGCAAAGTGTATCTTCCACTCCTAGATGTGGGTAAAGAGTTCCCCGCTACAGTTCATTGTTGAAAATGGGAGCAAAAACAACCTCATTTCAGCAGATGTCATGAAGCAGTTGGGCTTTCCAACCATAGTGCACCCACAACCATACACCATCGAGTGGCTTCACCAAGGATAGGATCTCCGCGTCAGCCAATAGTGTCGCCTTTTCTATAACATCAAGGCCTTGACGGATGAGGTATTGTGTGAAATTTCTCCTATTGTTGTTTATTATGTATTATTAGGCCAAACATACTTGTGGAAGCGACATGCTATGTATGATTCCCGATCTCATGTTGTTATAGGTACTTTGGGAAATAAGTTGTACATGATACTAGAGGTACCACTGCCTCCCATTATCTCTTTGGTTACTGCAAAACAATGCAATAAGCTCATTTCCAAAACCAAGAAATTTGTTTTTATGATGATCTGCCCCCAGGGAAATAAGAATAATGTGGTCATAACCTCCATACATGGCTCCTCTGCATGAAAACAACAAATGGAAAAGTTTGTGCAGGAGTAAGGGAACATCTTCACATCACCCATAGGGGTGCCTCTGCACTGTCAGGTCAAGCACCCCATTGACCTGACCTCAGGTGCACCGCTACCCAATGGAATGATCTATAGGTGCTCTATTTTTTAGAATGATTAAATCAAGAGGCAGATTCAAAAGCTATTGCAGAAAGGTCATGTCCGGCCACTTCATCACCCTGTGGGAGCCCGATCATGTTGGTATAGAAGAAGGATGGGACTTGGAGACTCTATATTGACTATCGGGTGCAGAACAAGATCACTATCTGGAATAGGTACCCAATCCCATGGATTTATGAACTTCTAGACCAACTCAAATGGGAAAAATATTTCAGAAAGATCGACTTGAATTATGGGTATCACCAGGTACCAATCGAACCCTTTGATGTGTGGAAGACTGCCTTCAAAGACAAGGAGGGCCTTTTTGAATGGCTCGTCATGCCTTTCAGGTTGACGAATGCTCTAGAAAACTATTGATGGATGAAATATTGCATCCATTCACCAAATATTTTGTAGTGGTGTACTTGAATGACATTCTGGTCTTTAGCTAGACTTGGGAAGAGCACCTCCACCACATTCGAGAAGTCCTCCAAACACTACGACGACACAAGTTGTGTGCCAATTTGGAGAAGTGCACTTTCGACATGACCCAGGTTCGATATCTGCGATACATTATTGATGAAAGGGGTGTCCATGTGGATCAACCAAGATCCAAGTCATTTAGGATTGGCCAGCCCCAACCACTCTAATGGAGCTTCATAGCTTTCTCGGACTTACCAATTTCTACTGCAGGTTCATGTTGGGATTCTCTCATATCACTTGGCCCTTGAGTCAAGTCACCAAGGGAGGAGTGAAAGCATAATTATTTTGGTTGGAATCTCAACATAAGGTGTTCATAGAATTGAAACATCATCTCTGTTCTGCCCCAGTGCTCACTGTTAGTGGCAGTCTAGTCATACTGCCATCGGTGATCAAAACTGGTATTTTGGATTTGCATATTAGGAGTCCCATACCAATAAATTTCACCATTCTACTAAGTCCTGGATCGATTGATGGTAGTGATTTTTCATCACTTTTCCCTGATGTGAAACTTGTTGATTCTCCTCTCTATGGTCTTTAGTCATGAGTTACTTTCACTTGTTGATTCATGTTAGTAGGTCATAGGATGGGTCTCATTAGGTTCTAGAATCGCACAATCATCAAATTAATGAGTCAAGTGTCAATAAATATCAGCAAGGTCATGAGGAAGTCAATAAACTCAAAGTCATAGCACCTGGAAAGATCAAAGAAATGTTTTATTCACTTTGATGTAATTTTCATCTCAAAACTATGTTTTGAGGTGAAAACATTGTTGAGCCCCAAAGATGTCCTTCTTTTCCACCACATTTCACTTTATTCCCTTTGTCCCTCATCAGTTACAGGCTTAAATGATCAATAGGACTGATTATTATTACTTCAAGAATGTGTATAATGACTAACTTGCTATGTTTTCATGATTTTGTTGTTGTAGTAATTTTTGACTGGACTCGGCTACAGAACGCAGGCATTCTGTAGCCAGTCGTCTGTTCTGCATCTATATTCATGTTTACGTAGGTTCCAGGTGTCACTACAAGGAAAAAACATATGGTCGTATTCCACATCACTTACCCATCATTTCTTGCTCTCCATGAAGTTTGAGCTCGAGTTTACAGGTGGTTATGAACGTGGGAAATAAAAACTAGGTGACAGACTTCTAATAGGACAAGGACTGTACAGATGTCCTTAATCATAGAACGAGGCCACCACCAGAGTCCTAGTTTGATTTTAGTTTGGAAAGAAAATTACTCATGTTTTATCTCAAAGACAGTTATGTAATTTTGTTATAAGTATGGCTTGGGAGACCGAGAAACAACCTAGCTAGATTTATGTTTTATTGCTAGATCTCAGAAGATCGTAAATACTCTGTTTTGAAGCATTTCTCTTTTAATGAAAGAAGCATCACTTTATTGTAAGAGCTGAGTCAATCTTGAGTAGATTTGCATGCTAATCCGGTGGTGGAGGGCCCCTGCTACCTGAGAAGCTTTGTTCATATGGTTTAGATAAGTACATTAGCCTCATTTCATTCTTAGTTTAATCAATTTTATGAACTTTGAATTTTATGTTCACTTGCATTGGATACTACAGTTTAGTCTTGTTTTCAGAAATTATTCCAAAATATCACTAATATTGGATGAGGTATAACTGTATTATTTTAGGAGTTAGTTGCATTTCGTTTTTATGCTCAATTACAACAGTTGTTACAGCTAGTCATGATCTTATAAACTCTTCCAAAATATCACTAACTTCGGATGAGACATAGCTATGGTGTTTTAGAGCTTTGTTGTGTTTTGTTGAATTTTAAGCTTTCATGCTCATTTACATAACATGTTGGAGCCATTCCTATTCTACAAACTATTCCAAAATACCACTGATTCCGAATGAGACAGAGCTGAAACATTTCAGTTATTAGTGGCATCTTTAGTCTAGTTGTAGCACTCCGAAGGCAGATGTCATTCTAGTTTAATTCTTTCACTATATTTCAAGTTTGATAATGGCATTCTAGTTCAGTTTTAATTCACTGCATTTCAAGTTAGATTAGTGGTGTTCTAGTTCAGTTCTAGTTCACTGTATTTCAAGTTAGGTTAATGAAATTTTAGTTTAGTTGTGGTCACTTTGTTTCAAGTTTGATAAATTGCATTCTAGTTCAGTGTCATTCATTGTTCTTTAAGTTGTGTTGACTGTCAAAATTAGACTTCATGGCCTTCATTGTTTACAAACTAATATTGTTCTGACTTTCTATTAATGCATCATCATATGGACAGGAATGAATTAGTGATATCAGTTTAAGGCCTTGATTGTTCTGCAATATTTTTCAATTTCACAAATAAGCCTTTTTTCCCAAAACTATTCTAGAAAATCTCTAACTTTCGAATGAGGTTTAGTAGTGACAAGCTGAACTGCAGAATGGATAAATCTTAGCATTACAAGTTAATTTAGAGTATAAATATTATTTGCTACAAATAGTCTCTTTCAATTGTGTTCCAATAAACTTCTAGCCATGGATAAGCTTCTTTGTAATATTGTAAGATGATTGTTTACTTAAGAGAACCTCATTTGCACTAAACTTGTCCTTTCGTCAAGATATTCCAACATATTTCTAATGAATGAATTGGATGAGTTTATGTTGTGAGTTATTGATTTCATGTTGTGATTTATTTCTTTGCCACGAGCCATTATCAAGCTTTGCATTTTCTGCTCTTTAGTGCCTTACACAGTTTAGAATAGGTTTTTCTCTGTTTTAGTGTAACTATCCACTTCTCTTTACCAACATTTAGTTCTTTTCCTTTTTGACATAAAACCATAAAACCAAAAACATCAGAAAAACACTAAATACAACGTAGTGAGAAACAGATACCTAGGCACATATAGTGCACCTCACTTCAGTAGTTTACTAGCCCTGGTTGACAATTTATGACCTCAATTTAGGAACACTAAGTTGAGCACTTCATTTTGGTGTCGTTTCCAGGGAAGTGTAAGTAGGTAGCCTTGTTTCTTACAATCCAAAAAAATGATATGCGTAGAGAAAGAGAATCAAGGGGTAGATTCATAAGAAGCAGAAGCTTGATTCCTAGAACACAACTTGTTTCACCAAGACCAAGAGCCAGCACACCTCCAAATCAAACCCACATTCCATCCTTTACTGATCCTAGAATTCCAGAGGAATTAGGATCAGATATTGCATTATAAAAACCTTCCACTTTACCCACTGAACCTGTCTTAGAAGAAGATTCAGGAACCCCTGCTAGGGACATAAACTTTTCAACTTCTACAAAAGAATCGACTATGGCAGAAGAAGGGGGAGGAGGATTTTTTAATGGAGAACACACCCTATTTGGAGGGTGTAGAGGTAGAGGTAGAGGAGAAGGAGGTAGAGGTGCAAAAGGAGAAGGAGGCTGAGGAAGAGGTAGAAGAAAAATGGGAAGCTCTTTTGGGTTTCCTATAGTAGATGAAGAAACCAATACAACAATGAAACAAATTTCACCCTCTGTCCTTCCAAACTTTTATGGACTTAAAACTAAAGATCCTGAAACCTTCCTATTTTAATTTGAAGTCCTATGTAGAACTTATGACTACTTACAAGATGCTCAAAAACTTAAGTTATTTCCTTCAACATTGAAAGGAGCAGCACTGAAGTGGTTAATGAGTTTGATCAAAATTTCTATTAGGACATGGGAAAACATGAAACAAGAATTTCCAGAGAGGTATTTGGACTACTGTATGCAGCCTACCATAAGGAGGAAGTGTTTAAAATGCTACAAAAAGAAGACGAAAATATGGAAGATTTGTTGGAGAGATTTAACTACAACATCAAAAGAGAGAAAATGGAAAACCTAGACCAAGACACTTTGAAAGCTCTCTTGTTGAATACAATTAGGGATGAATGGTTAGATATCCTTAACATGATGGGAAAACGGGATATATCTCAGCTCAAATTGCTTGAAATAGCTGAATTATGTATCAACCTTTCAAGAGGGAAATATAAAACTGTAAAAGGACCAAGAGACCCTACTCTTGCAAGGGCAAGTAAGTCTGATTCTGGGACAGTAAGTAGAGCAGAAATAGGACATATCCTTGATGAATTAAAATATGATATCTTGGGGAGTCTTAGTGAACAAATAGACACCCTTAAGTTACAAAACAAGCAAAAAACTGAATCTGATGCTTTAGAAATCTTTTGTCCCAAATGTAGAAAGAAACATGCCTTGAGAGAGTGCCCTTCGGATGCCAAAGTTGTGGAGACTTGTGTAATTTTTTTAGAAAAACACGAGACCAAGATTTTCCCTTCACTTCCTATTCTAAAAGCTGTCTTTCAAGAATATACTCCTACAAGTTCCACAGAATCTCTCAATTTTGTTTCCAGAAGGCCTTGGCAAGGACCTCAAACACAAGGATTTCATGATCAGATGTATAATCAACCCCCGCCAAATTGGAATCCTTGGCAGCAACCTTGGCCCCAATTTCAAAATCAATCACAAACTTGGGTGCAAGGAGAACAAAATCCCTATGGAAGATACTCTCATTATTATCAATATCCACTATCCTATCCACCATATCCACATTTCCCTCCTCAACAAAATCTTCAACACAATCCTCAAAATTCACAACATCAAAATCAACCACTTCCATTACCATTTCCTCAGAAAACAAATCAGTTGCCTGCCCAACCCATACCAAACCCCAAACAATAAACTTAACACATGTTAATAGATAGAAGTGCCAAATAAATTTCTTCAACTTATTTGAGCAATCCATAGACCTATATTGCCAACTTCTTCCTTAGGTCTGGAAGAACATTAAAAAGAGAAACTTCAGACGAAGGGACAGAGCAAGACAAATTTAAGAAGGGAATATCTTCTACCAGTAATGTAGTAAAAACTTGAAGAGAAAGTATAACTTTCCATAGCCCTTCAAATATTGAAAAATCAAAACAAAAATAACCAATAATTTCAACTCCTATATTAGAGCAGCCATCAACATCCACTTCTACACCTCCCATTCCAGAAAGATTACAAATTGATAGGGGTATAGAAAAACAAATTATGGTGCCTAATTATGATTTCCTAGATGAGCTGAGAAATGTTTGTATTAAGATTCCATTATTGCAAGCTATCAAGGAAATTCCAATATTAGCAAAGACAATAAAGGAGTTGAGAATGAAGAAAACAAGAAAAAAAAGAAGAGAGACAAAGCAACTAACTCCATAAAAGAAAATAGCAGACGGATGGGTAATATTGCCATTCCAAAGTATCTAGACCCAGGAAATCCAGTTGTTAAGATACACATCAATTGAACTGAGATCCAAAACACACTTATTGATTTAGGAGCAGCAAACAATATCATGAGTAGATAGATCATGGATAAACTAAAAATTCCTAATCTTCTTTTTACACCCACATTATTACAATTATTATGGGATGATCCGTGATAAAACTTGTTTGGGGAGAGAAAGGATTCTGTGTCCTCTGATTCTTGGATTCTGGATTTATAATCAACTCCTAATAATATACTAAAGGACACCCTACATTAGGAAAACCTCAAGCTAAAGGACAACAGAGGTTTATTGTCAGATCCTGTGATATGTGACACATCTATGATGGGAGTTCTAACCAAGAAATTTACCTTTGTATCCTCCTAAAGAAGAACAATTACAGAATTAGATGATACTCAATGGATAGAGGATGAAAACGACTTACAACCTCTCTTCATAATTTCAGAAATTAGTGAAGATAGCCAGATTCTGAATACCTTGGAAAACTTTGAATCCTCTTCGAAATATAAACATGAAAAATTTCAAGAAGAATCCAACATTGAGTTTTTTTCATCAAGGCAGATGTCTCTCTATTCCATGGATAAATTTGGCAGCTCTACAATTGAGATATTTCCAGGCAAAACTTTAAACATAAACAAGAACCTAGGGAAATCTCAACAAGAAGAGCTAGTAAAAATATTATAGAGACATTCTTCTGCATATGCATGGGAGTACACTGATATGAAAGGGATAAGCCCCAAGACTTGCACTCATCACATCTACATAGAAGAAAATTGTAAACCAATCAGACAACCTCAGAGAAGGATGAATCCAAATCTTAGGGAGATTGTTAAAGAAGAATTGCAGAAATTATTGAATGTCAACTTTATCTATCCTATTTCAGATAGTCATTGGGTTTCTCCTTTAGTAATTGTGCCAAAAAAATTGGTAAATGGAGGGTATGTATTGACTATCGAGAATTAAACAAAGCTACTCTTAAAGATCATTTTCCCTTTCCTTTCATAGATCAGGTGTTAGATACATTAGTTGGCAAAAAGTATTTTTCATTTTTAGATGGGTTTAGTGGTTATAATAAAATCCAAGTAGAATTGGAAGATCAAGACAAAACCACATTTACCTGTCCTTGGGGTACCTATGCTTATCGAGTACTGCCATTTGGACTATGCAATGCACCAACAACATTTCAAAGGGTGGTACTAGGAATTTTTTCAGATCTAATACATGATTTTGTAGAGGTATATATGGATGATTTCACAGTTTATGGAAACACATTTGAAGAAGCCTTAGAAAACTTGGAAAAAGTCTTAAAGAGATGTAAATAATCAAATCTTTCACTAAGTCATGAGAAGTGTTTTATGATGTTTACTGAAGGAATTGTTTTGGGACATCATATTTTAGGGGATGGGATTAGAGTTGATGAGTCAAAAGTTGAAGTCATCTCTAAATTATATATTCCAAGTTGTCAAAAAGATGTTAGGAGTTTTCTTGGATTTACAGGATATTATCGAAGGTTTATATAAAAATTCACCAAGATAGCATCTCCACTTTTCAAATTACTTACCAAAGACTGTGAATTCAAGTGGAATCCTGATTTCTAGTTAGCTTTTGAGACCTTGAAAAAAAAAATCTCTGAAGCACCTATTTTAAGGGGACCTAACTGGAAATTACCTTTTCATATTTCAATAGATGCCTCAGATACAGCTCTAGGAGAAGTATTGGGACAAAAAGACCTGATTCCTTATGCCATCTACTATACCAGTAAAAATTTGACTCCTTCAGAGTTAAAATATACTGTAACTGAAAAAGAGTTTTTAGTTGTTGTTCATGCCATAAAAAAATTCAGACACTATATAACAAGCTATGAAACTTTTGTTCACACAGATCACTCTGCAATTAAATATCTAATGAACAAATCAATTACTAATGGCAGAGTCATAATATGGTTATTTCTTTTACAAGAATTCAACATTACCATTCTAGATAGGCCTAGAAAACAAAACACAGTAGCTGATTTCCTATCTAGACTCCAAAACATCAAATACAATACTCCAGTTGAAGATCAATTCCCTGATGAATATCTTTTTTCAATTTCTACTCAAACTCCTTGGTTTGCTGACATTGCTAATTATTTAGTTTCATGGAAATTTCCTTCAATAATGAATGCAAGAAAATAAAGATCATTTATGACAGTGAAAAATATTCATGGGTTGCTAATGAGTTATATAAAACAGGTCCAGATTTTATCATTAGGAGATGTGTTCAGGAAGATGAGATGCCTGAGATCCTCAAAGCATGTCATGATGAACCTTGTGGTGGAAACTTTGCTGATAAAAGAACAGCTTATAAGATCCTTCATTTAGGATATTATTGGCCATCCCTTTTTAAAGATGGTAAAGAGTATGTCAAAAGGTGTGACAGTTGCCAAAGGGTAGGGAAACCTTCTCCTTCAGGTGAGATGCCATTACAGCCTCAGGTACATATTGAACCTTTTGAAAAATGGGATTTGGAATTTGCAGGACCTATTAGTCCTCCATCAAGACAAAAGAAATATATATTAGTTTGAACTGATTATGTTACTAAATGGGTAGAGGCCAAGCCATTACTTTCTGCTAATGAAGCATCTGTAGTTAATTTTCTTTTTGAGGATATTTTTACTTGTTTTTGTGTCCCAAGGGAAATTGTTACAGATCAAGGAGCTCAATTCACATCAAGGCTAGTGGAGAAAATGATGGAGAGGTACAAAATCAGACACAGAAAATCTACTCCCTATCATCCACAAGCAAATGGTCAAGTGGAATCTACTAATAAGGTCATTGAAGGGATCCTAACAAAGACTGTTCATTTACATAGAAGAGATTGGGTAGATAGGCTTCCTAAAGCCTTGTGGGCCTATAGAACTACATGGAGAAGCACAATGGCCATACTCCTTATGAACTTGTTATGGAAAGCAATTTTTGTTTCCCATAGAGTTCCAGATTCAAACTTTCAAAATGGCAGTTCAGCTAGGACTTGATCTATCAGAGGCACAGAAGCACAGATTGGAGCAGATTAATGAATTGGATGAGATCAGACAAGATGCAGTTCAGAAAACAAGTATATTCCAACAGCAAAGGACTAGATGGCATGACAAGTATATCAAGGAAAAGAAGTTCAAAGAAGGTGACTGGGCTCTCTTGTTTGATTCAAAGTTCAAGGATTTTCAAGGTAAATTCCAAACACATTAGCTTGGGCCATATGAAATTATAAGAATTTTTGATAATGGAGCAATAAAAATTAGGACAATATATGAAGAGAAGGTCACTTTTCTTGTGAATGGTCATAGATTGAAGCTGTATCATAAGCCACTCTCAAGAGAAGAATTTTTCAAGAGATTCCAGGAAAACAGTGATTTGAAGTTAATGAAGAAGAATCTTTCTTCTTCATCAACTTAAATGAATTTTCTGAAGTCAGACATTTAAAAAAAAATAAAAATAAAAAAAAATAAAATAAATAAATAAATAAATAATAATAATAATAAAGTATAAACATGAAAACTAATCACTGATTAGCATGTTTATACAGAAAAGACAGAGTGAAAATCAGAATACTTCTGACACTCTAGCTTTTCAATTTTTTTTTTTCTGCAAATAGCCATTACAAAGTCATAAGTTTCACTCCATCATGTCTCATTCCATTCATATTCTATCCACTCCATTCATTCATATTTCATTTATTCCATTCATCCATACTTCATTCATTTCACTCCATGGTCCACCTCTTTTCCATCTCAGATTGTTAAATTTGATCTTTTTCTGCAATAGAATAATACACATCAGAGGTTGCAAGCCACTTTTTCACTCGACTTCATAATTTTTATTCATTTCATTCCATTATTCACTTCACCCATACTCCATTGCACCATATTTCATTATCCATTTTTAACTCATTTCATACAACATTCCAACATTCCATTTTAAGGCTTCTACAGGTACATTCTGCAGCCAATCAGACATTCTGCAGCCAGTCAGACATTCTGCAGCAAGAAATCCTGAAGGCACTATCTAGTAATCACCTGATTTAGCAACAAATTGATCTTGCATATCCAAGACAAAAAGAAAAATTAAAGAAGTTATGAGAAATGAAGATCAACGATTTTCAAATGAGGACAAGGCATATCAAAACCACAAAAGAATCAAAGGGAAGGCAAAGGTAAAAGTTATGAAATTATTATAGTGACAGATCATGAAAATTTTAGTATGGTTAAGTCATATATGATTCAAAAAGTAATTTTGGTTAGTCATGTTGATCATGCCTATTAAATCCATCATAAAAACTTTGGACAAAAAAAAAAAAAAACCCTTCCATCTTGCCATATTCTATCATCATTTAAAACTTTACGGTTAAAGTACTGAAGTGATTTAATCAGTCATGTCACTAGGCCAAAGTATTTAATGATGATTTTGAATTTCTTAACGAAAAATCTCCGCGGTCTTTTCTTTCTTGATAGCTTTCAACTTATTAATCCATGTGAATTATCCTCACCACATTACACTCGTTTCATAACCACTCCATATCATTCCTTTCTGTAGCCAATACTTAGCCATTCCAGTCTGAAAAATAGAGGAAACATCTTTGGGGCAGAAACATCTCTTTAACATCCATTTTCACTGTGAGCAGAGGAGCAGTAATTTGAAGTTTGAAAAGAGAAGCTATGGGTCTCATAGTGAGGACCGAACCAGTTGGAGCCAAGTACTTGGAAGGTTATCCACAAATCAGAGAAATGCTACAGCAGGCTGGTTGGTTGCAATTTTTGGAGAAATTTAGTTGTTTTCACAAAGAGGTGACTAAAACATTTGCAAGGTCCTTCAATGGAGCAAAGGTCGAGATAGGAGATATTAAATTCACTGTTACAGAGGCTTTCATTGCAAAAGCAACTAAATTACCCAGACAAGGAGAAAGGTGGTTCAAAAATAGGGAATTTCATAATGAGGCACGGAAGCAAATACTCAAAACACCAGGTATGGATGTTTCCATTTTTAAGAAAGGTATCCCTAGCTCGGCACTGAAGAACAAATGGAGGAATTTTTTACTCATTTTGCAAAAATTTATCACTTGTGAAGGAAGATTTGGTACCCTCTTTGTCTATCATATTCGGTTAATGATGCATTTCTTAGATGAAGAAATTAATTTGTCCTTTTTCCTGCTTCATAGTCTGAAAAGAATGGCCTCAAATGTTCAAAAAATGGTTCAATTTATAGAAACAAATTTGTATCACCATGGTTTAGTCAAAATCTTAATTGAACATCATTTGAGGAAAATGGGAGATAATTGGGAAGAGTTTCTAGTGAGGAATCATTTTGAGGAACCCAAAGAATCTCCACCTAAAAACAAACCTACAAGAAGGAGGAGAAAGGAAATTTCCAAAGATGTTGAAGTTGAAACTGGTAAATCAATTCAAGAGGACAGTGAAGAGATGATTTCTGAGAAATTTTCTCAAATAAAGAAGCAGCTTAAGAAGGAGAGAATAATAATAAAATATGCCAAAGACAGAGGAGAAGGGACATCTCAACCAAGACGGAGCCACAGAATTAGAGGTATACTAAAGAAAACAGAGGTTAGACAAACTGGAATTATAAACATTGAGGATGAAGAAACTCCTACTGCAAGATCTCCTGAGTATCAGTATGAGGAATATTTTGATGAAGGAGCTCCTGAAATAGACCCAGCATAACAAGAAATTTACAATTATGTTGAGACACTAGGGAAGAGAGCTTCAGAAAGTAGAGATAGAACTCCTAGCCCACCAAAATATGAAATTGATATGCTAAGAAGAGATAAGTATGAGTTAGAAGTACTCAATAGGCATATCAAGAATGAGAATGAAATCTTAAGGGAGCAGATTAAGCTAAAAGGTGATATGAATTCAACTCTGTCTCTACAAATGAAAAAGTTATACAAGGCCAGTGAAAAATTAAAGAAGAGAAACAAAAAGTTAAGCAACGCACTTACAAATTTGAGATTCAAGTTAGTCATAAGCAAGCCCAAAAGGCCATTGACTATCAGGAAAAGTAGAAAAAGAGGGTTGGATGTCCTAGCAGAGGTCTTAGAGTACATGGAATAGTTGCATGAGGACATGAAAAAGCCTTGCAGTGGGGGTATGTTGAGCCCCAAAGATGTCCTTCTTTTCCACCACATTTCACTTTATTCCCTTTGTTCCTAATCAATTACAAGCTTAAATGATGAATATGACTGATTAGGATTACTTAAAGAATGTGTATAATGACTAAATTGCTATGTTTTCATGATTTTGTTGTTGTAGTAATTTTTGACTGGACTCGGCTACACAACGCAGGCATTCTGTAGCCAGTCATCTGTTCTGCAACTATCTTCATGTTTACGTAGGTTCCAGGTGTCACTACAAGGAAAAACACATATGGTCATATTCCACATCACTTCCCCATCATTTCTTGCTCTCCATGAAGTCTGAGCTCGAGTTTACAGGTGGTTATGAACGTGGGAAATCAAAACTAGGTGACAGACTTCTAATAGGACAAGGACTGTACATATGTCCTTAATCATAGAACGAGGCCACCATCAGAGTCCTAGTTTGATTTTAGTTTGGAAAGAAAATTACTCCTGTTTTATCTCAAAGAAAGTTATGTAATTTTGTTATAAGTATGGCTCGGGATACCGAGAAACAACTTAGCTAGATTTATGTTTTATTGCTAGATCTCAGAAGACCGTAAATACTCTGTTTTGAAGAATTTCTCTTTTAATGAAAGAAGCATCACTTTATTGCAAGAGCTGAGTCAATCTTGAGTAGATTTGCGTGCTAATCCGGTGGTAGAGGGCCCCTGCTACCTGAGAAGCTTTGTTCATATGGTTTAGATAAGTACATTAGCCTCATTTCATTCTTAGTTTTATCAATTTTCTAAACTTTGTGTTTTATGTTCACTGCATTGGATACTACAGTTTAGTCTTGTTTTCATAAATTATTCCAAAATATCACTAATATTGGATGAGGTATAAATGTAGTATTTTAGGAGTTAGTTGCATTTCGTTTTTATGCTCAATTACATCAGTTGTTACAGCTAGTCATGATCTTATAAACTCTTCCAATATATCACTAACTTTGGATGAGACATAGCTGTGGTGTTTTAGAGATTTGTTGTGTTTTGTTGAATTTTATGCTTTCATGCTCATTTACATAACATGTTGCAACTAGTCCTATTCTACAAACTATTCCAAAATACCACTGATTCCGAATGATACAGAGCTGAAATATTTCAGTGATTAGTTGCATCTTTAGTCTAGTTGTAGCACTCCGGAGGTAGATGTCATTCTAGTTTAATTCTCTCACTATATTTCAAGTTTGATAATGGCACTCTAGTTCAGTTTTAATTCACTGCATTTCAAGCTAGATTAGTGGCATTCTAGTTCAGTTCTAGTTCAATGTATTTCAAGTTAGGTTAATGACATTTTAGTTTAGTTGTGGTCACTTTGTTTCAAGTTTGATCAATTACATTCTAGTTCAGTGTCATTCATTGTTCTTTAAGTTGTGTTGACTCTCAAAATTAGACTTCATGGCCTTCATTGTTTACAAACTAATATTTTTCTGACTTTCTATTAATGCATCATCATATGGACATGAATGAATTAGTGATATCAGTTTAAGGCCTTGATTGTTCTGCAATCTTTTGCAATTTCACAAATAAGCCTTTTTTTCCAAAACTATTCTAGAAAATCTCTAACTTTCGAATGAGGTTTAGTAGTGACAAGCTGAACTGCAAAATGGATTAATCTTAGCATTACAAGTTAATTTAGAGTAGAAATCTTATTGTGCTACAAATAGTCTCTTTCAATTGTGTTCCAATAAACTTCTAGCCATGGATGAGATTATTTGTAATATTGTAAGATGATTGTTTACTTAGGAGAACCTCATTTGCACTAAACTTGTCCTTTCCTCAAGCTATTCCAACATATTTCTAATGAATGAATTGGATGAGTTTATGTTTTGAGTTATTGAGTTCATGTTGTGATTTATTTCTTTGCATGAGCCACTATCAAGCTTTGCATTTTCTGCTCTTTAGTGCCTTACATAGTTTAGAATAGGTTTTGCTCTGTTTTAGTGTAACTATCCACTTCTCTTTACCAACATTTAGTTATTTTCATTTTTGACATAAAACCATAAAACCAAAAACATCATAAAAACATTAAATACAACGTAGTGAGAAACAGATACCCAGGCACATATAGTGTAGCTCACTTCAACAATTTACTAGTCCTGGTTGACAATTTATGACCTCAATTTAGGAACACTAAGTTGAGCACTACATTTTGGTGTCGTTGCTGGGGAAGTGTAACTAGGTAGCCTTGTTTCTTACAATCCAAAAACAATGATATAGAACTTCGAGAGACTCGAAAGTGAATTCTGAAGTATGACTTGATTCCTAGAACACCACCATTTCACCAGAACGAACGACCACCTCAACTCAAACCCAAATTCATCTTTATTGATCCTGAGAACTTTAGGAGGACTTAGGATCCAGATATTCCCTTCTCAGGCAACACTTTGCCACTAGCTATCTTGAAGAAGATTCGAGGGCACCCTGCTTGGGACATAAACTTTTCAACTACCACCAAAAGAATAAATCAGGCGGAAAGGAAGGGGGAGGAGGGGTTTTAATAATTGCACCCTATTTGGGGGGGGGTAGAGAGCTGAGGTAAGTCAGAGAAGGAGGTGAGAGTCTGCAAGGAAAGGGTGGAGGAAGGGGGTAGAAGAGAAATGGGAAGCTCTTTGGGTTACCTGGAAAGATGAAGAAACCAATGCAACTATGAAGGGGCACTTTACCCTGCGTCCTTGACTTTTGTGGACTTAAAGGCGAAGATCTGAGAAACCTTCCTATTTGAATTTGAAGTCCTATGTAGAACCTATGAATACTTACAAGATGCTCAAAAACTTAAACTATTCCCTTCAACATTGAAAGGAGCAGCATTAAAATGGTTTATGAGTTTGATCAACAGTTCTATTAGGACATGGGAAGACATGAAACATGAATTTCTAGAGAGGTATTTGGATTACTGTATGCTAGTCAACCATAAGGAGGAAGTGTTTAAAATGCTACAAAAAGAGGATGAAAATGCAATTTGGGTAGAAGATTGCTCACAACAAAGAGCAAAATAGAGAAGAAACCTGAACCAAGACATGAAAGCTCTCTGCATTGTTGAAGAAAAGTGGGATAGATAGCTAAGATATCCTTAACATGATGGGAAAAGGGGATATATCTCAGCTCACATTACCTGAAATAGCTGAATTATGTATCAACCTTTCAAGAGGGAAATCTAAAACTGTAAAAGGACCAAGAGACCCTGCTCTTGTAAGGGCAAGTAAGTCTGCTTCTGGGACAGTAAGTAGATCAAAAATAGGACATATGCTTGATGAATTAAAATCTGATATCTTGGGGAGTCTTCGTGAACAAATAGACACCCTTAAGTTACAAAACAAGAAAAAAGCCGAATCTGATGCTTTAGCAATATTTTGTGCCAAATGTAGAAAGAAACATGCCTTGAGAGAGTGCCCTTTGGATGCCAAAGTTGTGGAGACTTGTGTAATTTGTTCAGAAAAACACGAGACCAAGATTTTTCCTTCACTTCCTGGTCTTAAAGCTGTCTTTCAAGAAGATACTTCTACAAGTTCCACAGAATGTCTCAATTTTGTTTCCAAAAGGCCTTAGCAAGGACCTCAAACACAAGGATTTCATGATCAGATGTATAATCAACCCCCACCAAATTGGAATCCTTGGTAGCAACCTTGGCCCCAATTTCAAAATCAATCACAAACTTGGGGGCAAGGAGCACAAAATACCTATGGAATATACTCTTAGTATTATCAATATCCACCATCCTATCCACCATATCCACATTTCCCTCCTCAAAAAAATCTTCAACACAATCCTCAAAATTCACAACATCAAAATAAACCACTTCCATTACCATTTCCTCAGAAAACAAATCAGTTGCCTGCCCAACCCATACCAAACCCCAACAATAAAAATCCTCAAGACACATACATGATAGAAGGCCAACAGTTTCCAACTTATTTGATCACTCCTTTATACCTTAGTGATGTTCAACTTAGGTCTGGAAGAATACTTGAAAAGAGGAAACCTTCTATAATCATACAAGAGCAAGACAATTCTGAGGAAGATTCTCTACGGGTAAATAAAATTCTTGAAGAGAACACAACTTTCCAAGACTCAAACATTGAAAAATCAAAACAAAAAGAACCAATAGTTTCAACTCCTATATTAGAGCAGCCATCAACATCCACTTCTACGCCTCCCTTTCCAGAAAGATTACAAATTGATAGGGGTGTAGAAAAACAAATTATGGTGCCTAATTATGATTTCCTAGATGAGCTGAGAAATGTTTGTATTAAGATCCCATTATTTCAAGCCATCAAGGAAATTCCAATCTTAGCAAAGACAATAAAGGAGTTGAGCATGAAGAAAACAAGAAAAATAATAAGAGAGACACAGAAAATTCAACTGGCAGGAAAAATAGCAGATATCATGATGGGTAAGATTGCTATTCCAAAGTATCTAGACCCAGGAAATCCAGTTGTCAAAATTCACATCAATGGAATTGAAATCCAAAACACACTCATTGATTTAGGAGCAGCTATCAATATTATGAGTAGATAAATCATGGATAAACTGAAACTTCCTAATCTTCTTTTTACACCCACATTATTACAATTAGCAGAAAGATCTGTGATCAAACCTGATGGGGTAATAGAAGACATTCTAGTGTCCCTAGATTCTTGGGAGTACCCTGTGGATTTTATGATCCTAACTCCTAAAAATAATCTAGGAGGACACCCTATTATATTAGGAAGACCTTGGTTAGCTACAACTGATGCTTTCATTAGCTGTAGATCCGGTGATATATACATCTCTGATGGTATTTCAACCAAGAAATTTGCCTTGTATCCTCCAGCAAGAACAATTACAGAATTAGATGATACTCAATGGATAGAGGATGAAGACAACTTACAACCTCTCTTCACAATTTCAGAAATTAGTGAAGATAGCCAGATTCTGAATACCTTGGAAAAATTTGAATCCTCTTCAGAATATAAACATGAAAAATTTCAAGAATAATCCAATATTGAGTTTTTGTCATCAAGGCAGATGTCTCTCTATTCCATGGATAAATTTGGCAGCTCTACAATTGAGATATTTCCAGGAAAAAATTTAAACATAAACAAGAACCTAGGGAAATCTCAACAAAAACAGCTAGTCAAAATATTACAGAGACATTCTTCTGCATATGCATGGGATTACACTGATATGAAAGGGATAAGCCCCTAGACTTGCACTCATCACATCTACATAGAGGAAAATTGTAAACCAATTAGACAACCTCAGAGAAGGATGAATCCAAATCTTAGGGAGATTGTTAAAGAAGAATTGCAGAAATTATTAAATGTCAACATTATCTATCCTATTTCAGATAGTCAGTGGGTTTCTCCTTTTGTAATTGTGCCAAAGAAAAATGGTAAATGGAGGGTATGTATTGAATACCGGGAATTAAATAAAGCTACTCTTAAAGATCATTTTCCCTTACCTTTCATAGATCAGGTGTTAGATACATTAGCTGGAAAAAAGTATTTCTCATTTTTAGATGGGTTTAGTGGTTATAATCAAATCCAAGTAGCATTGGAAGATCAAGACAAAACCACATTTACATGTCCTTGGGGTACCTATGCTTATCGAGTATTTCCATTTGGACTATGCAATGCACCAACAACATTTCAATGGGCAGTACTAGGAATTTTTTCATATCTAATAAATGATTTTGTAGAGGTATATATGGATGACTTCATAGTTTATGGAAACACATTTGAAGAAGCCTTAGAAAACTTGGAAAAAGTATTAAAGAGATGTAAAGAATAAAATCTTTCACTAAGTCATGAGAAGTGTTTTACGATGTTTACTGAAGGAATTATTTTGGGACATCACATTTCAGGGGATGGGATTAGAGTTGATGAGTCAAAAGTTGAAGTCATCTCTAACTTATCTATTCCAAGTTGTGGAAAAGATGTTAGGAGTTTTTGTGGATTTATAGGATATTATCGAAGGTTTATAGAAAACTTGACCAAGATAGCATCTCCACATTTCAAATTACTTACCAAAGGCTGTGAATTCAAGTGTAATCATGATTGCCAGTTAGCCTTTGAGACCCTGAAAACAAAAATCTCTGAAGCACATATTTTAAGGGGACCTAACTGGAAGTTACCTTTTCAGATTTCAACAGATGCCTCAGATACAGCTCTAGGAGCAGTATTGGGACAAAAGGACCTGATTCCTTATGCCATCTACTATACCAGTAAAAATTTGACTCCTTCGGAGTTAAACTATACTGCAACTGAAAAGGAGTTTTTAGCTATTGTTCATGCCATAAACAAATTCAGACACTATATAACATGCTATGAAACTTTTGTTCACACAGATCACTCTGTAATTAGATATCTAATGAACAAATCAATTACTAATGGCAGAGTCATAAGATGGTTATTGCTTTTATAAGAATTCAACATTACCATTCTAGATAGGCCTGGAAAACAAAACACAGTAGCTGATTTCCTATCTAAACTCCAAAACATCAAAGACAATACTCCAGTTGAAGATCAATTCCCTGATGAATATCTTTTTGCAATTTCTACACAAACTCCTTGGTTTGCTGACATTGCTAATTATTTAGTTTCAGAGAAATTTCCTTCAATAATGAATGCAAGAAAAAAAGAAAGATCATTTATGACAGTGAAAAATATTCATGGGTTGCTAATGAGTTATACAAAACAGGTCCAGATTTTATCATTAGGAGATTTGTTCGGGAAGATGAGATGCCTGAGATCCTCAAAGCATGTCATGATGAATCTTGTGGTGGAAACTTTGTTGATAAAAGAACAGCTTACAAGATCCTTCATTTAGGATATTATTGGCCATCCGTTTTTAAAGATGGTAAAGAGTATGTCAAAAGGTGTGACAGTTGCCAAAGGGTAGGGAAACCTTCTCCTTCAGGTGAGATGCCATTATAGCCTCAGGTACATATTGAACCTTTTGAAAAATGGGCTTTGGAATTTGCAGGACCTATTAGTCCTCCATCAAGACAAAAGAAATATATATTAGTTTGCACTGATTATGTTACTAAATGGGTAGAGTCCAAGCCATTACTTTCTGCTAATGAAGCATCTATAGTTAATTTTATTTTTGAGGATATTTTTACTTGTTTTGGTGTCCCAAGGGAAATTTTTATAGATGAAGGAGCTCAATTCACATCAAGGCTAGCGGAGAAAATGATGGAGAGGTACAAAATCAGAAACATAAAATCTACTCCCTATCATCCACAAGCAAATGGTCAAGTGGAATCTACTAATAAGGTCATTGAAGGGATCCTAGCAAAGACTGTTCATTTACATAGAAGATATTGGGTATATAGGCTTTCTGAAGCCTTGTGGGCCTATAGAACTACATGGAGAAGCACAAAAGGCCATACTCCTTATGAACTTGTTTATGGAAAGCAAGTTTTGTTTCCCATAGAGTTCCAGATTCAAACTTTCAAAATGGAAGTTCAGCTAGGAATTGATCTATCAGAGGCATAAAAGCATAGATTGGAGCATATTAATGAATTGGATGAGATCAGACAAGATGCAGTTTAGAAAACAAGTATAGTCCAACAACAAAGGACTAGATGGCATGACAAGTACATCAAGGAAAATAATTTCAAGGAAGGTGACTAGGATTTCTTGTTTGATTCAAAGTTCAAGGATTTTCAAGGTAAATTCCAAACACATTGGCTTGGGCCATATGAAATTATAAGAATTTTTGACAATGGAGCAATAAAAATCAGGACAATAGATGAAGAGAAGGTCACTTTTCTTGTGAATGGTCATAGATTGAAGCTGTATCATAAGCCACTCTCAAGAGAAGAATTTGTCAAGAGATTTCAGGAAAACAGTGATGTGAAGTGACTACCAAAACTCCGATTTGATTAGTTGGATCCCAACCGTCGATCTGCCCATCTAATCGGATGATCCATACTCCATCGTCATTTTCGATCGTTCCCATCTAATTGACTCCCTCCGATTATGCCACTGTCATCAATCTGCCCAACGATCTGACGGCCCACAGCCCTTCGCTCAATCGACATCGACATTTTCATATAACCCTTTGCTCCCTCTTCCCTTTCACCTCCGATCCTGATTGACCTTGGGTCCCACCATGTAATCTTCTGCCCGTTCATAATAAAAAGGCCTTTCCCCTTTGTAAAAATCATATTTTTTTTATTTCATTTTTTTAAAAAGGACCTCCCCCAATCGCATCGGCAAAATCCTTCAGCATATTATATTTTAACCCTCCTCCAGGCCCGATTGCGATTGTGATTGACCTATGGGTCCCACCATTAAACCTTTTCTGCTTATTCATAATAAAAGGGTTTCTTCCCCTTGTAAGACTTAAATTTTATTTTTATTTGTTTTACAAAGGCCTTGCCCCCATCGGACCTACGCCAATCGCATCGGAGGTTTTTCCTCATCCCAATACATCTGCTCCCTGTCCCGCTCTGATCCTGCTTGCGATGACACCATTGCAAACGTATATTTTCAAAATGTTATACTATATATTTTATCCCCTCTTCCCATTGATTCCTATTGCAATTGCGATTTTGGACCCCACCTCCTTTCCCTTCCCTTTTCCTCATTCGAAATGGGTTTCTCCCTTCACTAAACGCATAATTTCATTTCCTTGGTTTCAAAGGTATTTTTCTTAAAAAGTTGATTTTCTTCAAAGAGACAGTCAGGGGCCGAGAACTAAATTTGTAACAGTCACATCTTCAGCAGCGATTTAAAGGGGATTTATGCTACAGGTTTCTTCTTCTCATTTGTTGGATGCATCAGCAAGTTTCAAAATGGTCAAAATGTCTTACTGTTCCTTGTTTTTAGGGGCAGTTTGTTGTTTTCTTTCTCATATTCGGATTTATGTTTTTGAGTTGTTAAAAAAAATCCCCTTTTTTTGGATATATGTTCCCACATTTCAGTCTATTTAATGTAATTATAAATCATTTTTAAAGCAGTTTGGAAAACCAGTAAGTAGGGGAATAGTGTGGAATTCAAGGAGAACACTCTGCGCTCCATTGTAACAGTTTTGGACAGGGAATTAATAAATAGATGCAACTCTGATTTGTGGGATCCATGTGGTATGAAATTTAGAATTTGTTCTCTCCTTTGTGTTCATATGTAAATTTTTATGTGTACCATTCATTCATAAACATCTATGTTTGAGTGCTTTCAAGATAGAAAGGTAGAATCCATTTTTATGCTCTGCCTTGGGAAATCATTCAGTAATCTGTTTTTTTCTTTTTTTTGAAAAGGATCCATCTCCCATGCCCTTTTCAGTTCCTCACCAGTATTTCCATTCCATCCTTATTTAAACTTTATTGCTAAAATTTCCTGCCTAAATTTCCCCATGAAATACCATGTATCCATGATTTAATTCCCCGATTCAAATTGTCCCATTTGTCCCACACATCCCTGAAAAATTTCATTCATTCATTAAAATATATATTTTTTTCCATTATTATACCTAGCCTAAAATTAGTCCATTATTTTACTTTCTTGAATATCCTTTTACAGTGAGAGCCCTCTCCTAACCTTGTAGGGCTAGCTACAAGGATGAACATGGTTTATATGTTACCATGATTTCCCTTTTTCAGCCTGAGGTCGAAATCAGGAGGTAACATTTCTGGTGACCATACTGGGGAATCACGATCTGACTGTCTGCGAGCACATATTATCAACACTTAAATTGAATGTGTATTATGTTTTCAAGGAAAATCATAGTCAGGCCCTGTGTGAATGAGCAAGTATTGAAACCTCTATCTTAAGGTTAAAACCGAGGTCATATTAAACACGACGAACCTTTAAAATCTCCATGGTCGAAGTAAAAAGCCTGGTTTTATTTCCGGCGGAGTAATATTAGTGGGACCCCAGCCATTGAGTTAACACGAGGAGTTAAGTGCCAAACCAGAGTGAGAAACCCGAGTTAAACTGCAGTTTATTTACCAACAGTGGGTTTTGGAAACAAAAACTGCCTTTTTCGCGTCGCTTTTGGTCCGGAGCAAAACCATGCCAAAAAAACGCGATCCAGTAATATTTGGGCACGTCATCACCCAAATTCCACCCATATCATGCAAATTTCATGCGTTAAACCTAAGCCTTTGAAAATATACGAAATTGACGAGGATCGTCCGATCTGGAGAGCCTTAGATCTGACGGAAATCGCGCAATGAAGTGCACGAGCAATAAATCGAGGTATGGTCTGGAAGTTTGATATTATTTAATTTTTATTTAATTCATAAAAAGGCGGAATATGGATGTGTGGCGTCCCATTGAATGAAATTTATGTCGCCTTAAATGGGTTTATGTTATAATTTCGAAGGTTGGTGCTTTTTAGAATAATCGTGCCATTGTTATAATTTGATATTACAACCGGAGTAAGGTTTTCTCAAGTATTTTTAATGTGTTCCCCTATATCACATTAAACTTTAAAGATTTTCTGGAGAGCTTTGAAATATTATTGCAAGGCAAACATTGTTAAAGCGCTTTGGAAGGGAATATAATTACAAGCCCTTATTCCACAATCATAATATATTTATGGTATCAGAGCATAAAAATAGATCACCCCAGCAATATTTTCCCTCTAAATTCCTCGACTCTGAAAAATGATGTTCATAGTTTGCTAGGCTGAAATAAAATTTTGTACTATAGAAATTTAACCACACTGGCCTCAAGAAGATACACAAGGGCTAATCCAGATCCAAATCCCCCCCCTGTGTTTGAAAATACTAATCTTATCCCAAAAATTTTCAGAAGACAAGAAGGATCACTAAGTCCTAGACCTATCTTCAGACCCCATACTTGGCCCAGTGAGTGGTTGTTTATAGAATATCTTTCTTTTCATGAGAGTTTTGAGCTTTCTTTTTTTAGAAATAAGTCTGAAACTGCACTTGATGACACATTTTTAGATCTAGAATTCCTTGTAGACATTGAAGTTCAAAGAGAAAATACATCAATTGATGATTATATTCTGAATTCCCCTCAGTCATCTATCACTGTAACTAATATCCCCAAGCCTTCAGAGTCATCAGGAATAGTATTTCCTCCTCCTATTTCATCAACATTCCCATCAGTCAATTATCAGTTATCATCTCCTCCATCAACACCTCCCTTGAACCCTTGTACTACAAACACTGTTGTAAATCCACCTAGAGTCATGGCTGCCCGGTATGCACCCCTGGTTTTACCTTAGAATCTAAATGATATGCCTGCTGACTACCAAAGTAAAATTCCTATCTTTGATGCCACTCAAAGCATCACATCCCAGCAACATGTTGATAAGATGAATGACGTTTTTGATCTTCATGAGGTAGAGGCAGAGAATGTAACCACAATATTGTTTGTCCAAAGTTTTGGAGGTGAAGTTAGAAAGTGGTTCAGAGCCTTACCAGTAGGCTCTATTCACACTTTGAAAGAGTTACACACACAATTCTTAGACCGGTGGGAGGTAAAGAAAAACCCAATCCAAATTTTATCTGAGTATGAGAATATTAAAAGAAATGTGGGTAAGACTATACAGTATTATTGTCTAAGATTCAATGTTGTATACAATTCTATTCCAGCTAACCTTAAACCTCCTGTCGGATTAGAATTTCTTAAATTTCCAGATGGTTTCGATGCTGATATGGCATATCAGCTGCGAGAAAGAGATCCCATTACGCTTGAAGACATGCAGAAGATAGTTGTAAGTGTAGAAGAAAATTTGCTAGCTAAAAGAGCTTGAACCAGAGCTGAAAAAAGAGTCATGGTGAAAAAAGAAGCCTCTACTTTAGACAGTAAGATGGACACTTTGATCCGGACAGTGGAAAAGATGGTTGATTGATTAACCATTTCTGATAGGCTAGAAGAACAAATAAGGAATCTGAATTTTAGAGGACAGCAGCCGCAATTCAGAATTAAATAGAGAGAATAGAGAACACAAGACCAAGTAGCACCACAACAGTAGATCAAAACTCCATTGCAGCAGAATTACGTTCAAGGAATAGAGACAAATGAGGGTGATGATCCTTTTATTGAAGCCAACCATTTCTTCACTACTGATGGTGCGCCCATTTTTCTCACAGAAGACGAGGAATATACAGCGACTGCAGACGTTCAAAAAGATGAAGATTTCATTCTCGCCAATGATGCAAAGTCCAATGATTACCAAAGAGGATACATGAACGCTTTATTGGCCCAACAAAGGCAGTACTCTTTGAGGAATAGAGACGTTCCAATCAGTCCCATTCAGAAGAGAAAATAACTCCAAATGAAGAACAATTCTCAGAAGAAAGGGAAAGAGCTAGCTGACCCTTCCTCCAGCAAAACACCTTCAGCAATTAACACAGCAACCGAAAATAACCAGCAGAGCGTAGCAAAGGAGCAAGCAGAAAAGAAATGCCCTCCCATAAAAGAGGTAGAAAAAGTTCCTTCCTTTAATTTTGAGAATGAAATTTCTAGGCTAAAAGTGTCCATGCCCTTGACCGATTTGGTGAAAAATAGCACTTATAAAAGTCAGGTGTCTATAATTTTGCAAATAGACTTTGTTTCAGATATGGTAAATGTAGAAGATGAATACCCTGAACTCATTTTTGGTTCGGCCACAAAAGACCAATTAGAAGAAAGTGAAGTCCCTCCCTTTTACCTGAGTCTTCGATTACATGATTTCATTTTTCATAATTCTATGTTGGACTCTAGAGCCTCACATAATTTGATGCCCAAATCCATCATGGAAAAGTTAGGACTTGATATTACTTGTAAATACCATGATTTGTATTCCTTTGACTTAGGTAGGGTCCATTGTATTGGTCTTATTAAAGACTTGGTAATGTCTTTAGATCAAATCCCAGCAAATAATGTTTTTATGGATGTAGTTGTTGCCAATGTTCCACCACATTTTGGAATGCTTCTATCTAGGTCCTGGGGTGCAAAACTTAAAGGAACGATGCAACTTGACTTCTCTTATGCCACCATTCTCATGTTTGGCCAGTTGAGAAAACTATATAGGGAGAAGAAAATGAAATATATGATCACTAGAAAAGAGAAGCTAGTTAATCATCACATTAATGCAGTTCACACAAATTTAGAGTCCTTTGTCTTATATTCAGACGGTGGTTTAAATGATGAAAATTTTCAGTTGGTACAAGTAGATGACATGCCCGAAATTTCAGATAATTTCAGAGAAGTTCTCAAACAAGAAAAATATAAAGCAGCAAGCAATTTTGAGCCTCCTGCCTGCCAGCAACAAGGGGATGGTGAACAACGGAAAGATGAAGAAATCAGTCAAGATAAAGTAGAAAAATAAGAAAAATTTCAGCATCTACAAGAAGAAGAAAAAGGTCTTTGGAGCATGGATTTTGATGGAGTTGTTGGTAAGGATGGAGCTAGTATTGGAATATGGATTTGGAGCCCTGTTTTCCAGCCTGAAAGGGTTCCTATTAATGTTAGAGTATGTGCTTATAATTTGGCTTTTGACTGCTCTAACAATGAAGCAGAGTATGAAGCTTTGATTGCGGGTCTGAAAATTTTTGAGGAAGCTGAATGCAAAAAGGATTTTTGTCTATGGAGATTCAGAGCTGATAATCAAACAGATCAAAGGAGAGTACCAAGAAAAGCATCCACGATTGAGGGCTTACAGAAACGTAGTCCTGGATATCTTGAAGACATTCCCTGAGTACACTTTGACAACAGTACCTAGGATGCAGAACATTATTGTTGATTCCCTTGCCACTACTGCAAGCAATTTGAAGATTCTGATGAACTCCAACAAGAAGTTTGAGATTTATGTCAAACATAGGCCTACTGTTCTAGAAAATTTAAGGTATTGGAAAGTGTTTTGGGATGACAATGAGATCAATGATTTTTTGCAGAGTGATGGAAAATTCAAAGATACTCCAATAGAAGGTGACCATGAGGTTGATGATCAAGAAATCAAAACAAATTAGATAGACATATTGCAGCTGAAAGAAAATGTGATTCCTAGAGGTCTCATACCTTTAGAGGAGCTTTTTTATCAGGATTATGTTGCAAAGAAACCAAGATTGGGGCCTACTAGGAAAGGAGTTGAAGATGTGAATCTTGGAACACCTGACAAGCCCAAGTTTGTGAAATTTTCAAAGGCATTGTCCCCTGAGGTAAAGGAAAAGTATGTTAAATTTCTTTCTAAATTTTCTGATGTGTTTGCATGGGATTATTCAGATTTGAAGGTGTGTGACAAGAACATAATACAACATACTATTCTTATCAAGCCATATTAAAAGCCATTTAGACATAAGCTGAGAAGAATCAATCTGAAGCTGCTGCCATCCATTGAAAAAGAGGTGAATAGGCTATACAAAGCTGGTATCATAGTCCCAATTATATTTTCTGACTGGATTTCAAATTTGGTCCCGGTACGTAAAAAGATAGGAGAAATAAGATTGCGCATAGATTTTTAGAATTTGAATAAAGCATCCTTAAAGGATAATTATCCACTTCCAAAGATGGACCATATTCTGCAGAGACTAGTTGGAGCATCTAGTATGTCACTACTTGATGGCTACTCATGCTACAACAAGATCTTGGTGCATGAGAAAGACCAAGACAAAACTGCCTTCACAACACCCTGGGGAACCTTCCAGTATGCCAAAATGCCATTTGGACTGAAGAACGCTGGAGCCACTTTCCAGCGAGCAATGGAAATTTCCTTTGCCAATGAAAAAGAAGTTTTTCTTGTTGTTTATTTGGATGATTTGACAGTATTTTTTGGTTCTGATGATGAGCATTTGCACCATTTGAGGGTTGTGTTTCAGCGATGCAGAAAGTTTGGGATTTCTCTCAATCCAAAGAAGAGTCTCTTTTCCATGGATGAAGGAAAGTTACTGGGGCATATCATCTCTAAAGATGGTATCTGCATTGATCCATCTAGAGTAGAGGCAATTCAGCACATAGACCTTCCATGGAACAAAAAGGAGATTCAAGCATTCAATGGTAAGATGAACTTCTTGTGCAGATTTATACCCAATTTGGCTGAACATCTAAGAGAAATGAATAACATGTTGAAGAAGGATAGCACTGTCAAATGGAGTGAGGAGGCTATCAAGTCATTTAATCTGGTAAAGTTTTCTCTGCCCAATGCCCCAGTCTTGATTAGTCCTGATTATACTCAAAAATTCATAATATTTTTATGTGCATCGGAGCATACTATGGTTGTTGTTTTAATGCAAAAGAGAGACCATATTGAAAAGCCAATTGCCTTCTTCAGTAGGACTATTAGAGATGCTGCTTTGAGGTATAATATTATTGAAAAACAAGCATTGGCTCTTATAAAGGCATTGAAGGATTTTAGGGTCTATATTCTGCATTCACATACTATAACATATGTTCCTAATGCAGCAGTAAAGGATGTCCTGATGCAAGATGATCCAGAAGGTCGAAGAGGTAAATGGATAGCAGCTATGTTGGAGTACAGTTTGGAGATCAAACCCACAAAGTTGATCAAAGGACAAGGCTTGGAAAATTTGATGGCCCAATCAAATCTGCGTGCCCTGGATATAAACCTTCTAACAATAATGTTAGAAGAGGAAGATGAAGGTTTTCTTGTGCCAGTTTCAGACATTTTTCTACAATTCCCATGGTATTCAGATATTATTTATGTTCTTCAACATCTTTCACCTCCTCCAGGAATGTCTAAGAGTAGAGGTAGATGAATGCAACTTAAATCTGCTAAATATTGTATTTTAAATAGTGCTCTTTATTGGAAAGATCCAGGAGGTGTTCTTCTCAATTTTTTGGTTGAAGAAGAGGCTTGGAAGGTAATGCATGACTTTCACAAAGGTGATTGTGATGGTCATCGGTTTTGGAAGACTACAACTAACAAATTATTGAGAGCGGGATATTACTGGCCCACGTTATTTTCATATTTGTATAAAACAATGATGAATTTTCATGAATGTCAAATTTTCCAAGGGAAGAAGAAATGGCTTCCTCTTCCTTTGAAACCGGTTTCAATCAACGCCCCCTTTCAGCAGTGGGGACTCGATTTCATAGGAGAAATCCATCCCGCATCATCAGCACAACATCGATGGATATTGACAGGTACAGATTACTTTACTAAATGGATCGAGGTCATCCCAGCAAGGCAAACAACTGATACGGTAATTATTCAATTCCTAGAATCGAATATTTTATCTCATTTTGGCTACCCTCACAAAATTATAACAAATAATGCAACAACGCTCAAGTCTAAGAAGATGGTGAATTTTTGCGACAAATACAGTATTTTCCTGGGCCATTCAACAACGTACTACCCACAAGGCAATGACCTGGCAGAGTCATCGAACAAATCTCTGATAAATTTAATCAAGAAATTACTGGAGGCAAACAAAAGAAATTGGCATCGAAAGCTCATCAACGCATTATGGGAAGACATATTTAGCAGCAAGAGATCTATAGGTATGTCACCTTTTGAGTTGGTTTATGGTACTGATGTTGTCTTTCCCACATCTCTTATAGTTCCAGTCATGAGATTATTGCAAGAAGTTGGTAGTGAAGACGATGAAAATCAGCGAAGGATCAACCAGATGATCCACCTTCAGCAAACAAGAGAGGAAGTGTCAAAAAATGCTATTTAGTTGCAGGAAAAGATAAAGAAGATCTATGATCGAAAGACGAAAGCGGAAAAGTTTTAGTTGGATGATGTAGTGTTGAGATAGGATGCAAGGAATGAGGACAAAAGTAAGCATGGTAAGTTTGATAACCTGTGGAAAGGACCATACAGGATTTCAACATTCAGGGGACAGAATGCTTTCTTGCTTTCAGAAATGGATGGCCAAGATTTCCCTGGAGGAGTAGTGAATGGTAGGCTTTTGAAGCACTGCCATTGTTGAAAATAATGGATCAGCAACTATGTCACCATCATTTTATATACCATGTTATTTTTGGTCAGAGTTAAAGTACACAGTCATTGAAGTTTGGGGCCCAAGGTGAAGGCTATAAAACTTAAATGATATGTGTATGGTTTGGTTTTATTTCAGTTTTTAGTCTTAGTCTTGAGTCAAAGTCAGTCTGAATAGTGTCAGTTTTCAGTATTTTTTATTCCATGCCCAATGGATAAGGCTACTTGGTCTACGGTGTTCTTGGCACCTCCAAGGAGCTACCATCCCCATTGGAGCCAATGTTAGTGTCAGTCTAGTCATACTGCCATCAGTGATCAAAACTTATCTTTTTCATTTGCATATTAGGAGTCCCATACCAATAAATTTCTCCATTCTGCTAGGTCATGGATCCATTGATGGTAGTGATTTTTCATCACTTTTCCCTCATGTGAAACTCATTGATTCTCCTCTATATGGTATTTATTCATGAGTTACTTTCACTTTTTGAGTCATGTTAGAAGGTCATAGGATGGGTCTCATTAGGTTCTAGGATCTCACGATCGTCAAATTAATGAGTCAAGTGTCAATAAATATCAGCAAGGTCATGAGGAAGTCAATAAACTCAAAGTCACAGTACCTGGAAAGATAAAATAAATGTTTTATTCACTTTGATGACGTAGTTTTGAGGTGAGAACATGATACTTTACTTTTAATTATCATTTATTATGTAATTTTATGTCATCATATGTAATAAGTCACATTTCGAAAGCTGCTATCTCCACAAAGTCACCACCCTGCCCTGCAGAGAGGTTTTCCACAAAATTTTTAGTGTCAAATCATGTTCCAAGTATTTACATCATAAAGAACTCGGAAAAATATTTCCAATGGTATATTACACTCTCAAAACTGACTTCTGGATTGAAATTTATGCCTAATTGAACAAAAGTCCCCTATACCCTAAAACAATCCCTTTTCCCACCTTCCCCTTAAACTTTATATTATTAAAGTTTTATATTTTCTTTTATAAAATCCTTTTTTCCCCATCCGATGGAAAAATTGCATCATTAAATCTTTTAATACATAAATCCGATGCGATTAAAACACTTCCCCTCATGCCCTTGAAACTTTATAATAAAGTTAAAATTTCATATTATAAATACCCCCTCCCTCCGATCGCAATCGCAATATATAAACCACTTCCCCTCCATACTTTTAAAACTTTATAACAAAGTTTAAAGTATTATTATAAATCCCCTCCATTCCAAAACCCTTCCCTTTCCCATCGCAATCGCAACATTTGGAATGTGTGTCCCGATGGTCCTCGTGACTGCCAAAACTCTGATGCGATTGGTTAGATCCCAACCGTCGATCTGCCCATCCGATCGGACGGCCCATACTCCATCATAGTTTCCGATCATTCCCCTCTAATTGAATCCCTCCGATTACACTGCCGTTTTCAATCTTCCCATCGATCCGATGGCCAACAGCCTATCGCTCCATCAGCATCAGCATTTTCACACAATCCTTTGCTCCCGCTTCCCTTTCACCTCCTGATCCCGATTGACCTTGGGTCCCGCCATGTAATCTTCTGCCTGTTCATAATAAAAATTCCTTTCCACTTTGTAAAAATCACATTTCATTTTATTTCATTTTTTTAAAAATGACCTTCCCCAATCGCATCAGAAAAATCCTTCGGCATATTATATTTTTCCCCTCCTCCACGCCCGATTCCGATTGTGATTGACCTACGGGTCCCACCATTAAAACTTTTCCGCTTATCCATAATAAAATGGTTTCTTCCCCTTGTAAAACTTAAATTTTATTTTTATTAGTTTTACAAAGGCCTTAACCCCATCGGACCTACGCTAATCGCATCGAAGGTTTTGCCTCATCCCAATACATCTGCTCCCTGTCCCGCTCCGATCCTGATTTCCATGACACCATCGCAAACATATATTTTCAAAGTGTTCTACTATATATTGTATCCCCTCTTCCCATTGATTCTGATTGCAATTGCGATTTTGGACCCCACCTCCTTTCCCTTCCCTTTTCCTCATTCAAAATGGGTTTCTCCCTTCACTAAAGGCATAATTTCATTTCCTTGGTTTCAAAGGTATTTTTATTAAAAAGTGGATTTTCTTCAAAGAGACAGTCAGAGGCTGCGAACTAAATTTGTAACAGTCACATCTTCAGTAGCAATTTAAAGAGTATTTATGCTACAGGTTTCTTCTTCTCATTTGTTGGATGCATCAGTGAATTTCAAAATGGTCAAAATGTCTTACTATTCCTTCTTTTCAGGGATAGTTTGTTGGTTTCTTTCTCATATTCAGATTTATGTTCTTGAGTTGTTAAAATAACTCCCTTTTTATGTGGATCTATGTTCCCACATTTCAGTCTATTTAATGTAATTATAAATCATTTGTAAAGCAGTCTGGAAAATCAGTAAGTAGGGGAATAATGTGGAAGTCAAGGAGAACACTCTGCGCTCCATTGTAACAGTTTTGGATAGGAAATTAATAAAGATATGCAGCTCTGATTTGTGGGATCCATATGGTATGAAATTTAGCATTTGTTCTCTCCTTTGTGTTCATACGTAAATTTTTATGTGTACCATTCATTCATAAACATCTCTATTTGAGTGCTTTCAAGATAGAAAGGTGGAATCCATTTTTATGGTCTGCCTTGGGAAATTATTCAGTACTTTGTGTTTTTCTTCTATTTGAAAAGGATCCATCTCCCATGCCCTTTTCAGCTCCTCACCAGTCTTTCCATTCCATCCTTATTTAAAATTTACTGCTAAAATTTCCTGCCTACCTTGCCCCATGAAATACCCTGTATCCATGATTTAATTCCCTGATTCAAACTGTCCCATTTGTCCCACACATCCATGAAAAATTTCATTTATTCATTAATTTTTTTTTTTCCATTATTATACCTAGCTTAAAATTAGTACATTATTTTACTTTGTTGAATATCCTTTTACGGAGAGAGCCCTCTCCTGACCTTGTATGACTAGCTACAAGGCTGAGCGTGGTTTAGATGTTACCCTGATTTCCCTTTTTCAGCCTGAGGTCCAAATTGGGTGATAACACTCACATTACCATACTTGCAACAACCATTTGAGATCGAGAAATATGCCTTTGACTATGCTATTGGGGTGGTTCTTAGTTAACAGGGGAATCCAGTGGCATATCACAGTGAGACATTGACCAACACAGTTCACAAGTATCCCACTTATGACAAAGAAATATATTTCATTCTGCAGGCTTATGAAAAATGAAAGCATTACATTTTGGGAAAGTAAAAAATCATCCAAACATACCACCAACCCCTAAATTTCATACAGACATAAGGGAATTTTCAGAATGATCACCATCAGAAGTGGTCCACCATAATATTCCCACATAGGGAAAACAACAATACATGCACAGAAAACACATTTTTCAGAAATATAAGCATTAAAAGAAAAATTTATCCCATAAATCCATTAGATATAACATTATTACAACCATATACAAGAGGAGATATTAAAAAAATCACTTTTTCCTAGTTAAATAGGCCTCCTATGGCTAAAATAGCCCAAAAACACTAAAACCCCAAGAGTACTGCAACACAAAAATTGCTGCAGAAAATGAAAGTGCAGTTTATTAAGGGTTATACTCAGAAATATAGAGAAAAACCAGATCTAATAATTTATTAATCAATAGATCACAAAAGTAGAGATCTAGTCTCTTTTATATAGATCCAAGATGACCCGTCAAGGGTTTATTGACAAACATGATATACGTGAAGTATTTTCTACATATATATGGATGATTCATATTATATGGCTAAATATCTACATAAAAATGGCTAATCATGCAAATAAATGGTTGTAGCTCCTCCTACTAGCTTGCCAGGAAAAACGTTGATCCTCCTTAAGGGAAACTAGCTCAAAATACAAGGGATTAAACCCCTCCATTGCAATACCTTAAGAAATAATGCAGTTTCTGCAAGGGACTGTGATATTACTAAAGGTGAATGCTTGGCCTAACACTAAATAGTGGAAAATGTAGCACAGGATGCACCTCTTAGATCCCTTAAACAAGTTCTCCAAGAAGAAGTGGGGAATTCCCGCATGAGAAAACCCTTGCACTAAAAAGTGCAACAAACTTAGCTAAATAGCCAAAGAATGCAAGAAGTCTAAACAGACCACATCAAAAATATAATCTTCAATCATGCCCCATGTGGTTTCCATTCCCTCCATTATATAGTTGATGAGCTTCCTCACCATGGTTTCCTCCCAATTATGAGGTTACTGTCATGCAAAGGCTCCTCCACCAAAATTACATTGTCTCCATGAGTCCCACTCTTCTATTTACAACGATGTTTGATTTATTCATCCTTGAATTTATATTCATGCATTTTATCTTTTCACACCCAAGGTGTCCTCATTTTGACTAGATAGATTGATCTTCATATACACTGGGCCTTCTTTATTTATGATCCACTCCCCATATATTAATGTTGTTGACTTGGTCAAAATTGACCTTTTCCACATAATTTATACTTTGTTCACACATGAGGATGCTTGATCTAGTTATTAACATGATCCCTTTTCACATTAAGAGGAATTTTATGCCTAATTAAGAAACTTATGGGCCTCCTTACCCATTTATTCATCTAACTAGATATTAAGAGAAAAATTAATATTCCTATTAGCTACATGCTAATTTAGGAATATTAGACTCTTCCCCTCCCAAATTTTTCTTGTCCTCAAGCAACTATAAGGGTGTTTCAAAATCTCACCTCCTCCTATTGGGGCCTCCACATCCAATATTCTCCACCATTGCTTTGGATATTCTACAACAATTCTACCTTCCAATGGTTCCTCCCAAGTGTGTAAGTTGGCCTTTGGTGGATAAACCAAGTGGATCTCATCATGAAATAATGGAAGGTCTATATTGAAACCTTCTTGTTGATCAATGGCCTCCTCAAGATAGAAGTGATAATAATCATAGGGAACTTCATTACCAATGAAAGAGTCCCATCTCCATGATATCATCCAAATGAAATGAGTCACCTCCCAGCTTGGTAATTCATAGAAAATCTCCTCCCAAATTATCATGGGAGGTATGTCCCAAGTGTTCCAAACAATCATATGGTCCACCTCCTACAAAAAAAAGTAAGATACTATAGTGGCCATATCATCTCCCATGCTCCCCTTGAAACATGTAGTGCATAAAGTGTGGGAAATTTCTTCCCCCGAGGACACATCCAACCAGTGTCTCTCTCCTCCAATCATGTTCCCAAAAAATATAAGAAAATCTTCAGCATATGGAATCATAATTAAAGTCATTCTAGCTACCATATTTAGTAAAGGAGAATGACAATGGTCCCTCATGTGCAATCAGCACAGTTTTACTCCTAACTGCCATAGAATATGGTATAACAAGTGTTTTTCCCAACACATGTTTGCTGCCCCATTATTCTTACATTTTTGGAGAAGATGCATGATGGTTGGTGTTAATTAAGCAAACCATGAATAATACAACATCTTCCCAAAATATCTTAGCTAATGGTCAACAGCTCCATTGCTCATGGCCCCAAGTATCCCATGAAGCCCATAAGAAAAGGTGCCCTCTCTTGGAGCAAAGCCCCATACATGAGTGTTAAGAAAATACAAGCATATAGTAAATACATCATGATGTTTAGAAATACAAGTCTTACCATACACTTGGTTCGAAATTAGTGAGGTAGCTCATGGATGAGCTCCCTCTCACACCTAATGAATAAGGAGGTGGTAATGATAACTCTTCCCAAGAGCTATGTTCCTCCTCAACCAACAAATTATCTATGCACTTCCTCATATGAGAGTGCATCTCCTCTTTTAATTTTTCCCACATGAATCCATATAAGATAGTACAGTATGTTCTAATGAAACCAGTGGGTTTAGAAAGCAAGATCTCATAGGCTACATTAAGCAGTTCATCCTTAAGCTTGGTGTCTCTAGTCAAATAGATTTTATCATGAGAATAAATGACTCCCTCAACTACTTTATACCTCCTATCCATCACTTTCCCACCAATAACCTTACATGTGAAGAGGTTCTTGGAATAATCCATCAAGAGTTGGGACTCCCAATATGGATCTAGGCTCCCCAACAATGAAAACACTGTAGAAATTCGAAATGCAGCCCCTGTCATAACATGGCTCTCCTTTTTGACATGCTTGATGCCAAAGTCACATGTTGGAGTATTATCAAATTTATTTTGTTTCCTTTCTTGTATTTGATCTTTTTCAAGAAAAGATTGAAGCAGATGGAATTCAACCTCTCCTTAAAAAAAAAATTCCGTCCAAAACTTCCTTAATTTGGCCCATTTATGCAAGAGTGTTGATATCCTCTTGTTATGTTCAGAAATCTTCTTTGTGTGTGAGAATACCATTGGCTGCCCAAAAGATATGGAATGGCCATTTGAAATCATATTCATGTCATCAGAGACTTCTGAATCCTCTCTTTCCAGTGCAAATAGCTATGTGGAGATAGCAATGTCCATTTCATAAAAAATCTTAACTCTCCTTTGATCCCATCAAATATTCTCTGCGTTGTGCTAGCTTCTCCCAAGGGTCCTTCCTTAGCCAAGTATGTCAATGCTACTCGAAGTTGAGAGAACACTTTATTCTTCATCCAATTAGGGGGTATCCCTGGTGGAATGCCTGCATGCAAAGATACATCAAGGCATAGAGCAGGATGTACATGTGTGTCAACTGATTTGTCCTTGCCTACATTGCACAAATCCTCCTACCTCATTTGTGCACCAATATTCTAAAATAAAGAGGGGTGTATGCTCCTCATCATATGATTCTTTCCCTCCCCTTTATATTCTTCTATCTTCAATATCTCACCATTTTACAAAGATGGCACATGTTGCACATGTATTGTGCCATGATCTCCATATGTGAGATTATGCGGAACGCCTTGCAAGAGTGCAAGGGTTTCTCTCCTTGGATCAAGTGCTCCATCTTCCTCTTCACGAGGTACTAGATTTTATATTGATATGACTGCGTTGTTATCTCCATCCTTCTCTTCCTTCTCATCAATAGTGGAAAATGCCTCATCAACAATAAGAGACCTTAGATCTTGGTCTTCCCTGGAAAGAGGAACCTCCATGTATTTCTCTTGAGAAGAAAGATAATCATAAAATGGGGAATTCACCCTTGGAAAGGTATACAAGTTTTCATCCCCTTCAATGGTTTTCTAAAATGGAATTGGATTTGTAGGTCCTTCCAACTCATATAAAGGTTTTTTTTGTTTTGGTTTGATAGGCTCCATAGAAGGTGTTTCATAAAGTTTTTTTTATCAAACCTTTCCACTATTCTTCTAATAAAATTTTCATAAGTAGATGTATATGCATTCTTTAACGAAAAGGATTCAAAAAACCACCAAGCATAAGCCTTACCTTCAAAATGCATCAATGTTACTTTGATGGCTTCATTTTCTGAAACTTAATGTTGTTGCACATAGGTGTCTAGCTCCTTCACCCAAACCCTAGCTGGACATTTAGGTGATCCATCAAAAGTAGATAAAAATAATCTACCCACACCATGTTGCTTTCTCCTTGTGCTTCTTTCCTCCTTGATCTTTCTAAACCCTTTAAATTTCAAGTGATCTTTGAACCCCTTAGATTTAGCTTCGTACTATTGTAAATAATCACCAAGAGTCTCCTTCTTTGGCACATCTCCTTTATCCATCTCATTTGTCATGAACATATGGCTGGTAGAGAATTTTAAATCTGAGGGTGTGGCTAAATACTTACACCCATAGTATGAGTAATTAGAGATTTCCTCATGTCCAAATATTGTTGAGGGATCTCCATGTTTTTCCCTCCTCATTTCTTTGATGTCTTTACTGATGCCATGTAAAGTGTGTAGAAGAAGTTTTGAGAACTTCTTCCTTCCAGACAATAAGGGTTTGGCTTGATCCCTTTTGTAGATCCTCTCCCTCCCATGATAAGACTCCATAATGGTTGAAATGCATAGGTTGAGCCAATATTAGAGATTCAATACCACTGTAATATTCCCAAATAGGGAAATCAGTAATACATGCATAGAAAAATATTTTTTCAAAAATATAAGCATTAAAAAAAAAATGCAGCCCATGGATTCATTAGATCTAACATTATTACAACCATATATAAGATGAAATCTGAAATAAATCACCTTTTCGTAGTTAAACAGGCCTCCTATGGCCAAAAAAACCCAAAAGCACCGAAACCCCAAGACTACTGCAACACAGAATTTACTGCAGAAAGTGATAGCATAGTTTATTGAGGGTTATACTTATAAATATAGAGAAAAATTAGATCTGATGATTTATTAATCAATAGAGAAAAAAAACAAAGATCTAGTCTCTTTTATATATATCCAAGATGACCGGGTAAGGGTTTCTTGACAAACATGATATACATGAAGTATTTGCTGCATATATATGGTTGATTCACACTGTATCATTGAAGCCTTGCATAAAAATGGCTGATCATGCAAAGAAATGGTTGTAGCTCCTCCTACTAGCTTTCCAGGAAAAAGGTTGATCCTCCTTCAGGGAAACTATCTCAAAATACAAGGGATTAAACCCCTCCACTGCAATACCTTAAGAAATAATGTAGTTTCTACAAGGGACTGTGCTATTTTTGAAGGTTAATTCTTAGCCTAACACCAAATAGTGGAAAATGTAGCATAGGATGCACCTCTTGTATCCCTTAAACAAGTTCTCCAAGAAGAAGTGGGGAATTCCTGCATGAGAAAACCCTTGCACTAAACAGTGCAAAAACCTTAGCTAAATAGCGAAAGAATGAAATAAGTCTAAATAGACCACATACAAAATATAATCTTCAATCATGGCCCATATGGCTTCCATTCCATCCATTATATAGTTGATGAGCTTCCTCACCATGTGTCCCTCCCAATTATGAGGTTACTGTCATGCAAAGGCTCCTCCACCAAAATTACACTGCCTCGTTAAGTCCCACTCTTCTATTTACAACACTCTTTGATTTAGTCAACCTTGACTTGATCTTCATGCATTGCCTCTTTTCACACCCAAGGTGTATTCATTTTGACTAGCTAGATTGATCTTCATTCATAATAAGTTGTGTTTAATTATAATCCACACCACATATGTTAATGTTGTTGACTTGGTCAAAACTTACCTTGTCCACATAATTTAGAATTTTTTCACAAATGAGTATGCTTGATCTAGTAATTAACATGATCCCTTTTCACATTAAGAGGGATTTTATGCCTACTTAAGAAACTTATGGGCCTCCTTACCCATTGATTCATCTAACTAGATATTAAGAGAAAAATTAATATTCCTATTAGTTGCATGCTAATTTAGGAATATTACATTCTTCCCCTCCCAAATGTTGTTTTTCTTCAAGAAACTTCAAGGATACTGCGAAATATCCCCTCCTCCTCTTGGGTCCTCCACATCCAATAGTATCCACCATTGCTTTGGGTATTCTGCAACAATTCTTCTTCCAAATGGTTCCTCCCAAGTGTGTAAGTTTGCCTTTGGTGGATAAACCAAGTGGCTCTCATCATGAAATAATGGAAGGTCTATATGGAAACCTTCTTGTTGATGAATGGCCTCCTCAATATAGAAGTGATGAAAATCATGGGGAATTTCATTACCAATGAAAGAGTCCCATCTCCATGCTATCATCTAAATGAAATGAATTGCCTCCCAGCTTGGTAATTCATAGAAAAGATCCTCCCAAATTCTCATGAGAGGTATGTCCCAAGTGTTTGAAACAATCATATGGTCCGCCTCATACAGAATTAAGTGAGCTTCTATAGTGGCCATATCATCTCTCGTGCTCCCCTTGAAACATGTAATGCATAAAGTGTGGGAAATTTCTTCCCCCAAGGACACATCCAACCAATGTGTCTCTCCTCCAATCATGTTCCCAACAAAGATAAGAACATCTTCAGCATATGGAATCATAATGAAAGTCATGATAGTTGCCATATGTAGTAAAGGAGAAGGAAAATTGTCCCTCGTGTGCAACCAATGCAATTTTACTCCTAACTACCATAGAGTATGGTATAACAAGTGTTTTTCCCAACACTTCTTTGCTTCCCCATTCTTCTTACATGTTTGGAGAAGATGTATGATGGTTGGTGTTAATGAAGCACAACATGAATAATACAAGATCTTTCCAAAATCTCTTAGGGAATGGTCAACATATCCATTTCTAATGGCCCCAAGTAGCCCATGAAGCCCATAAGAAAAGGTGCCCTCTATTGGAGCAAAGCCTCGTACATGAGTGTTAATAAAATACAAGCATATATTAAATTCATCATGATGTTTAGAAATGCAAGTCTTACCATACACTTGGTTCAAATCAGTGAGGTAGCTCATGGATGAGCTCCCTCGCACACCCAATGAATAAGGAGGTGGTAATGATAACTCTTCCCAATAGCTATGTTCCTCTTGAACCAGCAAATGATCTATGCACTTCCTCATATGAGAGTGCATCTCCTCTTTGAATTTTTCCCACATGAATCCATCTAAGATAGTACAGTATGTTCTAATGAAACCAATGGGTTTAGAAAGCAAGATCTCATAGGCTGCATTAAATAGTTCATCCTTAAGCTTGGAGTCTCTAGTCAAATAGATTTGATCATGAGAATAAATGACTCCCTCAACTACTTTATACCTCCTATCCATCACTTTCCCATCAAGAACCTTACATCTGAAGAGGTTCTTGGAATATTCCATCAAGATTTGGGACTCCCAATATGGATCTAGACTTCCCAACAATGACAACGCTATATAAATCTGAAATGTATCACCTGTCATAACATGTCTCTCCTCTGTGACATGCTTGATGCCAAAGTCACATGTTGGAGTACTATCAACTTTCTTTTGTTGCCTTTCTTGTAGCTTATCTTGCTCAAGACAAGATTGAAGCAGATGGAAGTCAACCTCTCCTTGAAAATATTTTTCCTTCCATAACTTCCTTAATTTGGCCCATGTATGCAAGAATACTGATATCCTCTTGTTATGTTTAGAAATCCTCTTTGTGTGTGAGAATATCATTGGCTACCCCAAATATATGGAGTGGCCATTTAACATCATATTCATGTCATCATAGACTTCTGAATCCTCTCTTTCCATTGCAAATATCTGAGTGGGAGATAGCAATGTCCATTTTGGAAAATTGCTTACCTCTCCTTTGATCCCATCAAATATTATTTGCGTTGTGCTAGCTTCTCCCAAGGCTCCTTCCTTAGCCAAGTATGTCAATGCTGCTCCAAGTTGAGATAACACTTTATTCTTCTTCCAGTCATGGGGTCTCCCATGCAAAATTCCTCCATGCAAAGAGACATCAAGGCATAGAGTAGGATGTACATGTGTGTGGACTGATTTGTCCTTGCCTACATTGCACAAATCCTCCTGCCTCCTTTGTGAATCAACTTTCTGAAATAAAGAGGGGTGTATGCTCCTCATCATATGATGCTTGCCCTCCCCTTTATCTTCTTCTATCTTCAAGATCTCACCATTTGACAATGATGGCACATGTTGCACATGTATTGCTCCATGATCTCCATATGTTAGATTCTGTGGAATTCCTTGAAAGAGTGCAAGAGTTTCTCTCCTTGGAGAAAGTGCTCCATATTCCTCTTCATGAGGTACTGGATGTGCTCTTGATATGTTTTCGCTGTTATCTCTAGCCTTCTCTTCCTTCTCATCAATAGTGGAAAAATCCTCATCAATAATAAGAGACCTTAGATCTTGGTCTTCCCTAGAAAGAGGAACCTCCATGTCTTTCTCTTGAGAAGAAATCTCATCATGCAATGGGGATGTTTCCCTTGGCAAGGTATACAAGTTTTCATCCCCTTCAATGGTTTTCTGAAATGATGTTGGATTTATAGGTCCTTCCAACTCATGCAAATGTTTTGTTTGTTTTGGTTTGATAGGCTCCATAGAAGGTGTTTCATAAAGTTTTTCATCGAACCTTTCCACTACTCTTCTAATGAACTTTGCACAAGTATATGTATTTGAATTTTTTAATGAAAAGGATTCAAACAACCACCAAGCATAAGCCTTACCTTCAAAATGCAGCGCTGCTACTTTGATGGCTTCATTTTCTGAAACTTAATGTTGTTGCACATATGTGTATAGCTCCTTCACTAAAACCCTAGCTGGACATTTAGGTGATCCATCAAAAGTAGATAGAAAGAATCTACCCACACCATGTTTCTTTCTCCTTGTGCTTATTTCCTCCTTGATTTTGCAAAATCCTTGGAAGTTCAAGTTATCTTTTAACCCCTTAGATTGAGCTTCGTACTCTTGCAAATAATCACCAAGATTCTCCTTCTTTGGCACATCTCCTTTCTCCATCTCATTTGTCATGAACATATGGCTAGTAGATAATTTTAAATCTGAGGGTGTGGCTGAATAATTACACCCATAGTATGAGGAATTAGATCTTTCCTCATGTCCAAATCTTGTTGAGGGATCTCCATGTTTTTTCTTCCTCATTTCTTTGATGTCTGTACTAATGCCATGCAAAGTGTGTAGAAGAAGTTTTGAGAAATTCTTCCCTCTAGACAATAATGGTTTGCCTTGATCCCTTTTGTAGATCCTCTCCTTCCCATGATAAGACTCCATAATGGTTGAATTGAATAGGCTGAGCCAAGATTAGAGTTTCGATACCACTGTAATATTCCCAAATAGGGAAATCAGCAATATATGCACAGAAAATACATTTTTCAGAAATACAAGCATTAACAGAAAAATGAAGCCCATGGATCCATTAGATCTGACATTATTACAACCATATAGAAGAGTAGATCTAAAAAAAATCACTTTTTCCTAGTTAAATAGGCCTCCTATGGCCAAAACAACCCAAAAACACTGAAACTCCAAGACTACTGCAACACAGAAATTACTGCAGAAAGTGACAGTGCAGTTTATTGAGGGTTATACTCAGAAATATAGAGACAAAATAGATCTAATGATTTATTAATCAATAGAGAACAAAAACATAGATCTAGTCTCTTTTATATATATCCAAGATGACCCGAAAAAGGTTTCTTGAGAAGCATGATATACATGAAGTATTTTCTACAGATCTATGGATGATTCATAATGTATGGATAAAGCTCTACATATAAATTTTTGATCATGAAAATAAATATTTTTAGCTCCTCCTACTAGCTTTCCGAGAAAAAGGCTGATCCTCCTTTAGGGAAACTAGCTCAAAATACAAGGGATTAAACCCCTCCATTGCAATACCTTAAGAAATAATACAATTTTTTCAAGGGACTACACTATTTTTGAAGGTGAATTCTTGGCCTGACACAAAATAGTGGAAAATATAGCATAGGATGCACCTCTTAGATCCCTTAAACAAGTTCTCCAAGAAGAAGTGGGGAATTTGTGCATCAGAAATCCTTACACTAAACAATGAAACAAACTTAGCTAAATAGCCAAAGAATGCAGGAAGTCTAAACATACCACATACAAAATATAATCTTCAATTACGCCCCATATGGCTGCCATTCCCTCCATTATATAGTTGATGAGCTTCCTCACCATGCGTCCCTCCCAATTATGAGGTTACTGTCATGTAAAGGCTCCTGCACCAAAATTATGTTGTCTCCATGAGTCCCACTCTTCTATGTACATCGTTGTTTGATTTAGTTAACCTTGACTTGATCTTCATGCATTGTCTCTTTTCACACCCAAGGTGTCTTGATTTTGACTAGCTAGATTGATCTTCATTCACACTGAGCTGTGTTTATTTATGATGCACTCCTCATATATTAATGTTGTTGACTTGGTCAAAATTGACCTTTTCCACATAATTTAGATTTTGTTCACACATGAGGATGCTTGATCTGGTTATTAACATGATCCCTTTTCACATTAATAGGGATTTTATGCCTACTTAAGCAACTTGTGGGCCTCCTTACCCATTTATTCATCTACTAGATATTAAGAGAAAAAATAATATTCCTATTAGCTGCATGCTAATTTAGGAATATTACATCCACATATCTGCAAAAATTTCATTTGAACATCAAGTACAAGAAGGGTAGCACCAATAATGTTGCAAAATTCCTTAGCCGACCACCGATCATGTCCACAACCACCATTCTCAACTCTTGTGGGAATGAGACTTTTGATTGGCCACTTCTTTACAAGAGCAATCGAGAATTCATCCACACATACAAGGCACTCTTAGGGGGTATGAAAGTTTTGAATTTTCATCTCCAAGATGCACTGTTATGTCACCTAGGACACCTTTGTGTTCCTTCAAGCGAGTGTGCCAAGATGATATGGGAAGTGCACTACAATTGAGTCGTTGGGCATTTTCGGGTTGAGAAAATAGTGAGAGTACTACAGAAGTATTTCTATTGGCCGAACCTTCGACAGGATGTCAGGAAGTACATCAGATCCTGCACTGCTTGTGCCATTTCCAAACCGACCATCAAAAAGCAAGGCCTCTATACTCCACTACCTACCCCTAGTCAACCTTAGGAATCCATCTCCATGGATTACATGTCGGGCATTCCTTATACTAAGCATGGAAACGAATTTTTTTTCGTGGTCATCGACAGATTCTCGAAGATGGCAATTATGGTGGCTTGCAAGAAGAATATCACAGCAGAAGCCACTGCTAAACTCTTCTTTGAACGAGTGTGGGTGCACCTTGGGATTCCACCGTCTATCATATCAGATCATGACAGCAGGTTCCACAACACATTTTTGTCTAGCCTCTGGTCAATGTTG
Source organism: Pinus albicaulis (assembly GCA_034641835.2). NCBI lineage: Eukaryota > Viridiplantae > Streptophyta > Pinopsida > Pinales > Pinaceae > Pinus > Pinus albicaulis. The sequence goes on along the minus strand of CM076572.1, from coordinate 502,796,256 downwards.
GACACCCAACTCACCAAGTCCACAAATTTCCTTCCCCAAACTGATGTCCAGACAAAGTCTATCAACAGGATGATTGTACACATTCTGCGCATGTATGATTCAAAACATCCATACACATGAGATGATAGCCTCCCCTATGTACAACAAAATTATAACTGGGATGTCCACAACTTAACCGGCTATAGCACCTTTTAGATGGGCTTGGGATTCTAGCCACTATGTCCCATTGACGTAGCAATGCCATTTCTGGCTACTCAGGCCAATTCAGCTCATGTCCAATCTAAACCTGACAAAAAAAAAATTCATCGAGCATATTTAGCACATCTGCCAATAGGTTCATGACATATTGGACATAGCCAATGCTATGTACAACCAACAACATGATCAACATCGGGTGCCACACAACTTCCAGGTGGGTGAAAAAGTATGGCTACATTTGCAGAAGGAGTGCCTCACTAGACCCCACCGCAAGCTTCGCCCACTCTGATATGGGCCATACACCATCACCAAATTTATAGGGAATAATTCATTCAAGCTCAGTATTCCATCATTCCTTGGTCTGCTCCCAGTATTCAATGTAGACCACCTTCATCTCTACTTCAAAACTCTTATGGACACGTCTGACATTGCAGAAGAACTCACACCAAAAGAGTTAAACCTAGACTAGATGGAATAGGCCACCACAAATTGTATCATGGACACGCAAATCAAGAACACTTTCAAACATAAGATCCAACTATATCGGGTTGTCAAAGCTGACCAAATCCTACACCAAGGCAGGTGGTTCACCAGGGACCAAGTTCAGTAGAAGTTTCCTCATCTCATGGAGGAACTCAACGCAATGGGAACCATTGCTTCCTAAAGGGCGAGGAATGATCCAAGTGGATATTGGTGGCCACCCGCGTATTCCACTTGGGGCCCCACCATTTTCTCTTTTACTTTCTTAGTTTCGGCACAACGTACTATTTTTAGTAGTTTTTTGGGTCTTGAACATCTAGAGTCGTTTTCAGGCCCTAAACAACATTTTTTGGGAAACTAGGGAGCAACGTGGGTCCATAGAATGATGTTGCTCACTTCAAAAGTTGTAGTCCTTGGATAGATATTTCTAATGAGGTATGGTTCGTGTCAAACAATGATTGTATGCCAAAGTTACATCCTCGGGAAGTTGAAACACCAATTTACCAAAACGGGGCCCATAGTTTTAGCGCTTCATCTCCAAGGGTTGGGGTTTTGGATGTTTAGGGTTTTCCATTGTTTCTAAATAATACAAAGACCCTCAAGCCTCATTTTAACTGATTTTAGAGGCCTGTATCCACCACATCTCTTCTCAGAGATAAGCTACCAGTGCCCTAGCTAGTTTATTTCCATTATGTTTGTAAACAAATTTGAGTTCTTTGATATCAATGAAATGAAGTGTTATTTCAGCTGCATCTTTGTATTTATTGTTATAAGTGTATTCTGTTGTGTACTAGCATAAATCTGAATCATCCATGATGGCCCTGGTGGTCCCTTGAACTTCTCTGAAGAAAATACCTGCTCAAAAGTCCTCTGATGGCTTTGCAACCCTCACCAATGAGTCTGGAATGTTTGAGATAGTAAAAATTTACTATTGGAACTCTTAGAATGGAAGAATCTAGCTCAAGATAGAGCCTAAACTGATTTTTCATAGTGTCCCATAAATATCCTCCACTAGCTTTGGGGAACTACACTTAACTGCAGTTATAAATCTCACAAATATGAAAATTGATGGCACGCCAAAAGTTCCGCCAGTTTACTAACCATAACATTAAAAATTATGGTTAAGGGGAGGGGGTGGTCACATGCAAACCCTCAAAATCCCCACGGTTATGCTAACTGCCGATCGGAACCAACGCCAAAAAATCGTGGTTAAGTCCGAGTTGAAGTTGGAATTTGGTTGCGTAACCGAACCTCCAAATGACGAACCATCAAACGATATAATAAACCGGTTCACCTTTACAATTAAGAAAAATAGTTTTTGGAGAGGTTTAAACGCTATGTGTGCATGTGAGGAGGTCTCGGGGTTGATCCCTAGCGACCGACAGAAAATTTTGCAACAATTTTCTGGGCCACGTGGCAGCCTCCCATTGGCCAAAAACTACAAATCGTACAACCCAACTGCAAATATCAATGTGACAGTTGTCAACCTGCTATAGGTCCAGAAGGAATATTTTGGGAAATATTTTTAGGAATATTCCCTCATGTGCTTGAGATGATTAGTTGGATGCAGTGTCCAACTTTGGGAAACAACATGTCCCCTCTTTTGGAAATGTGTGCAAGTATTATGCACCTTATTTGCAAGTTTTCTTCGCTTCAACTGTTTCCTGTATGCCTTCATCCTCTTCTAGCATTTTGAAACATCATGGTTACACAGACCAAAATATGCACAACAAATCTTTCTTCCATTTAATATTGTAGATTTTTCATGCTTATCAAAAATATAATCAACTTGACTATGGGAAGAATTATACCTCGAATTTTTCTTTTCATGTCCATCTCTTTTACCTTCATGAGGAGATGAACTGGTAGAGGTTCCAGCTTCGCCATAAGTTGCATGTTTACAAACATCTTGTTGCAACATAGGCTTCAAACAATGGAAATCAACTTGAACACAAACTTGACATGTTTATGGTTTAGAACTTGGAAAAAAAGTTTTTCTTGAAGTTGTCTCACATGCCTTCATGGCTATAGAGTTTTCTCCATAAGATTAAACATAACCAAGACCAAATTTCTTAAGCCTCTCCTCCTCAACGAAAATAGGATCAATCATGCCTTGTGCATGTTTGCCTAAACCCTTACCTTCATAGCCCATTTTAAACATTAACTTGGACCATATACCTCTAGTGTGACTTTCAAATGAGCCAACACATCTTTCTGAAGAGAAAATTGAAGACAAATTTGAGTGAATTACCTCTGCTTCAAGCATGTTCTTGGTTAAGGCCTCTTGGGCTTGATGGAGCTGCATCTCCACATCATGAAATCTTTGAAGAATTTCTTCCTTCTCTTGCTCCAAAGCAACCAACTACTCATGAAGTATAGTGCTTTCTCTTCTATCTTCAAACAGAATTTGCACCATATCTTTCAAGATGTAGAAGTCTTGCTTATTGTCTTCATCAAAGAATCTTGTGAAGGAGGATGATTTGGAAACCTCACTTGATGAAGTTGTAATCATTATGTCAACAAAAAAAAGAACTTCAATCAACAATTCCAAAGCTTTCAAAAAAAATTGACAAAGATTTTGAACAAAATGGTTGTAGAGTCAAGCTCTTCTTCAAGCCGCCTTTTGCAAACAAACCCTTTTGTGCTTCAAGGGTTTCCTTGAGGTCCTTCATGTTACACAATTTTTTGGTCATCTAACCTATTGTTATTCAATGGACCTAAGTACAACAAGTAAGACCAATTTTACCTTAAGTAAAATCGCATTCACTATGAAAAATAACTTAGTAAACCACCTTTATTAAGTTGTTTATGGTCTAAACAGGAAACCCCATGAGGAAATATTAAATAAATCTACATTTGTTTGATTTTCCTCAAGGAATAATTAGTTAAAAACAGTTTAATTAATATTCCCAGTTATGTTTAACCCAAAACAGGGAAATTAATTAGATAAATCATTATTTATCTTATTATTTCCTAAAAATAATTCTTTAAACCTTATTTAAATAATATTCTTTGTTGAATCCATAAATAATTAAATAAATAATTATTTATTTATTATTTACAAATAAAGGGATTTGACCCAAGTCAAATTCCTTTTCCCTCCAACAAATATAATAAGATATTCCATAAAAGTTGGATCTTGATTTGGTTAATAATATTTTAATTATGCACCAATATCTAGACTAACTGAATATTTTGTTATAAATAGAAGGGTTTTTCCATTCATTCATCACCTTTTGTTGCGTAAATCTCACTCTGGATCTATACTTTTGGTCTGACTTTGATCCACCATCATAGTCATATTTTGCTACCATTTTTGTTTAGGTTTTATACACCATCAAGAGAGAGGAACTTTAGATCAGAAGTGCTGAGGACTTACAAGAACCCATCCCGTTGAGGAGAACTGGTAACACCCTTATGTTTTTTCCTCCCAGGTGCCATTAATACAAAATTCATTTAACATATTATTGTCTTCTCTATTGGATGCATGGAGTAACTCTTGTTTTTCTATTGCTTAATGTCTTTTGATGCATAGAACTAGATTTTTGCAGCATTTATCTTGATCCCCTAACTATAGATCTGAGGATATTGGCAACCATATTTGTTGTTAGGGCTTTTTTTTATGCACAGCTAAAGTGGTATTTTTTCATATGCTTGGAATTAAGATTCATACTAACAATTAGTGACTCCACACGGGTTTATGATTATGACCTCTCTCGTTTTTATGATCCTTGCATATCCAGTTGCTTCAAACCCTAGTATTTATCATCAGCCTCTTCTTTTTTCTTTTCGTGATGTTTTTTTTAACCTATAAAACCCTAAAATATTAAAAATGCTAACTTTTGTATGTTTTTGGACCTATTGCGCAGGTGACAGACATCAGCCATAGTTGAGACGAAACTTTTTTTTTTTTGAAATCTTCCATCGAGAGTGCCGGAAGTGTAGGTCACACATTGTGGCCCAAAAACTACAACCTGGACCTCAAGATGCACCTTTTAGCCCAAAAAATATGGCCTCTGCTGAAAACGGGTCAAAAACTGCGACCTAGACTTTTTGCGGGAATTTTTTTGAAAGTTTTCTGGGTTTGCCTGAGCCTCTATTTAGGGTTTTCTGACCTCCGTCTCCACCCGTTTTGGACCTGTGCTTGTTATTTTTTGTTCAAATAATTTGGAACCTAGCCCCCTAGGGCTTCAATACCCTCCACACTTTGGGGAAGAATTTTAGCTGCTGCAGGTTGTCTAAAATTTTTAGAGCGTTCAGCCATTTTTCATATCTGATACCTCACCTTCATATTCGCTTCAGATTGGCTTGTTATCCATCCAAATCACCTCATTTAGCTTTTTTTTGGTTTTTCTATAGGGTTCACTCCATTTCCCTCTAGGAGATAGCATTTCGCCACCTCATTTACAACAAATTTTCCTCTGATTTGTTGTTGTTTTCTACACCACTTTCTAGCAGATTTTGACCTTTAGATCCCTATCCCTCCCGACCTTAGATCTATTGGATATTTTGGTGTGTTTTGACTAGTTTTTTTACCCCCTGCAGACTACTTGTTGAGAGGTCTGCCTCCTTCGCTTTATATTATTGCATTATTAACTGTTTATTTACTGTTATTTCAGTTTCATATACTGTTATCTATAGGTTTATTTACATTTACACAACACACTTTTTATCTTTCTCTACAAACGTCTGGGTTTAAAAATTAAAATTTACACACTTTTCACACACACCCTAAGAGAAAAAGGGCTTGGTTAACACCGCCAAGAAAAGACTCTAAAACATTGAAATCAATTGATCCTGCACCTCTTCACCCTTGTTTCGACATTGTGATCAGTTTATCTTGCACCTCCTTACCCTTATCGGTCAATTTTCCCTTTTTTTGTGCTTTTTTCATCACCATTACACCAGGAAGGCATTTATCTCAGATAATTCTTGGCCTTCATCCTCAGTTTCTAGTAGGAATACTTACTCTTCCGCGTATGATTCGAGTTAATCTTCCACCGAGTCCACACTCTGACTCTTCTTCTGGTCCATTGGGTTCTCCTTCTCGTATCGCCTTCGGTTCTCCCCCTGTCACCTTCACCATGTCTAGTGCAGGACCTAATGCTGGTGGTAACCCTGGACCTCATGCTAGGAATACCACTAGTGGGACCGCAACAGACACTACCCTGGCTGCGCCCTTGCTCCCCTTCATGGAAGGCCTCAGCCTTCCTGATTTTGACTATTTAATAAATGACCCTATACACCATGATGTTGCTTAGCCTCCCATGCCAACCAAGCTCCTTTTCGACATCCCCAAGTTTGAAGGTCTTGATGGTGAAGATCCTTCAAATCATGTTCGATCTTTCCACATGTGGTGTTCGTTTAACTCCATTACCGATGAATCTATCCATCTTTAGTTGTTGCAACGTACGCTTACTAGTGAAGATTCTAAGTGGTATGTGGATCAAGCCCGTTTCTCTCATACCACCTTTGTGACTCTTTCCCAAGTGTTTATGTCTTACTTCCAGCTTCCCCTTTGTTATGAAACTGGTATCGAACTTTTGACTTCTTTCCGTCAATAATCTATGACCCGCCTATCCAATCATGTCCAGGAATGGCAGAGAAGAAAGAGCCTATGTCAAGCACCTACCTTCGAATACTGTGTCTACATGGACTGGTTCCTTATATCTCTATTTCCTCCTATCGGGAAAGATGTCGCATCGCATTTTCCTCAAACCGAAGAGGCCACTCTCCAAATGGCATTAAAATATGACCTGATCTACACTCAGTCAGGTTATGTTTATATCGTTCTACCTAATCCTCCCAAACCCGGTGGTGCCAACGCATTGGGGGGATATCATGCCCTTGACGGTATCATTGGAGCTCTCTCTAATCCATACGGTCAAGCTCCCATGGGCTATGGTTTTCTTGGGGGGAGGGCAGCACCTCCTGCACTTTTCCCCCTCCTGATAGCACATATCTAGGATACGGCATACCTCCTCTTTTTTCCCAACATCCTATTTACCACACTATTATCCAACCTCATTATTATCCGTATCCACATCATGGTGCTCCAACTCCTCTAGCATTAGCACCTCAGCCTCCCTTTCCTTCTCAACCCCCGCAACAACAGCCACTGCCCCCTCAGGGGTAGGTGTATGCACAAAAAGGCGTGACTAATCCTCCTCCCTCTAAAGAGACGAGGAAAGGGACTCAAAATAAATCTTCTCCTGGTAATCCTAGACCTAATCCTGAAAATAATACACCTAACACTGCGAATTAGCAACAGGACACTCAGCCCAAGTAGGACAGGCATGTTCCCATGAACCAGCCTTGTTCTTATTGTGGTTTTTACAGTCATTTCATGCACGATTGTCCTCTTTTACCACAGATGAAGCAGATGTGGGAGTCTCAAGTAGCATTGCGAGGACAGCAAGCCTCCCCTTTTGTCCCTCTCGGTGCTGCGACTATTCAGGTGGTTGTGTTTACTAATCATTTCCCTCAGCAAGGATTTGTGGCTACCCAACCACCTGAAGGTTAGGTGGCCACTCAACCTCTTCCATCTGGTACCTCCGATTACCAACTTCTAATGATGAAATTTGACCTACCTATAACCATTGAGCTCAATCTTCAGACTCAGTCCTGTTAGTACAACAAGCCTCCCTCTACGTCTGTCCCCGAGCCGCCTTCTTTGGTCTCTACAGATTCTCTTTTGACACCTAATGGTCCCTTGCAGATCCATCAGCCTAAGGCGGAGGTCCATAACAAGATCTGTAAGGGACCACTACACCGAAATGCTGCTTCTGGAGAAGTTACCTATTCGTATAGCATAGTAGATGATTTGGCACAATCCCCTATTTCCATTTCAATGTTGGAGCTCCTCCAGGCATGCCCTTCACAAGGAAAATATCTACTATCTACCATGGGTGATATAGATCCTTCCGATGATCGATTTATTATCTTTGATGTTGAACAGTTAGAACATCCTCCTCTCCCTGCTTTTCTCACCTTCCAAATCCCAGTCAAGATTCAGAACGCCAACATTTCCCGGTGCTTCATTGATGAGAGGGCATCCACTTGTGTGATGTATGCTTCGGTTTGGAAGAAACTCGGATGACCTAAGTTGGATCCTTCCACGATCACTCTCTGAGCATGGGATGGCCAAGCCTCCTAGCCCATTTTCTTATTCCACAATTTTCCTATTACTCTTATGGGCAAGACTGTTTGCGTTGACGTAGAAGTCATAGATGCCCCTTTAGATTACAACATTCTATTGGGTCGTAGCTACACCTATGCAATGTCTGTTGTCCCATATACAGTTCACCGCAATATGTCCTTCCCTCATGATGGAAAGATAGTCACCATTGACCAGTTGACATATTCCAAACCGAAGTCTCAGACCTCCCCTGAGTCCATCATCTCTTCGGTTTCCAATAAGCAAACCGTCAATACTATGAACAGTGTCTCACTCGGAGTCTAAAAATATTCCTCATTGATTGGTACATTCCCTAGTCTTCCTCCTCCTGTCTCTGATCCTAGCTCATTGAATATTTGCATGATGCAATTGTCTTAGGCTACCCTCAAGCGGCCCGCCTCGGCTAGTCAGCAGCCCCTTCACCCTCTGTAGCCTACTCCTAGCCCTTCGATTCATCCTTCTGGACCTCCTCCTCCTAGCCCTTCAACTGGTATCCATAAGCCTCTTTATCCTCCTGGAACGGTTCCTCTGGGCCTTAACCATTTAGGAGCCATTCTGCCTGGCCATTACCCCTCTGGTCAGATACCGTTCCTAGCTCGCCCCCCCAAGAGTGTACATGGTACCTGTTATGGCCACCATCTCTCTTCCTAACTTGACCCTTGGGATTCCCGTCTGGTACCTTGATCCTCCAGCCGCTACCCCACCTAGTCAACCCAAACCTTATCTTGCTTTGACCCTAGTTCAACTAGTCCCCATAACTTCTCCCGCTGCAACAGTGCCTCAACCACCTCAACAGGAACCACCTCCTATTACGACCACTTTGGGTAATAATGGCAAAGCTCACAAGATGGCATCAAAAGACAAGGCTTCCCCGAAAATCCCTGCTCCTCCTCATCCTCCAAAGCATGCCATCTGGTGTGCTTTGTGTGATGTTGTCGGTCATGCCACCCATAATTGTCGAGAGTTGCCTCATCTGAAGCCCATGGTTAATTTCGCGTTCCCTGAGTCTACGGTCATAGAAACCTTTGTTCCTTCCTCGACTGCAGCCAGGAACCCCACGACTATTCACACCAACCACCCCTGTGCTTTGTGTGATCTCCATGGAAATTATACCCACCTCTGTCCCTGCCTTGAGGACTTCCACGCCTATCTAGTGGTAGTTCGCCAATTCGAGGCCAAGTGCAATGAGTCCACCGCTCCCTTATTTGTGTGTTTTTCTTTAGCAAAACCAGAGGAAATGAGTGCTCCCATTGACATTACCCCTCCTGATGTTGAGATTACAGAGCATTCTTCCACCATTTTCTACCTATCATCATCCATGAGAAACTCGATAGAAGTCCCCTTGGAGACTTCCCATAATGTTTCGCCTGAACTCCCTTTAGCGATCACCCTGGGCTCAACATTGGTAGATCCTTTATCTACTTGTTATTTTTTCACCCTCCGTAACACTGCATATGTGAACCTCACTTCTCATGATGATGAGTTAGGTAGCTTCGCCGCGTCTGGTAGTTTCTCTTCCACCAGTCACCCCATCTTCTATTATGATGATGACATTATGGAAGTAGTCACCACCCCTGACTTTATCTATCCCGCCTTAAATCAAACCCATCCATTCTAACCACATACACCTTGTGGCCATTACATTGACACGCAATGTTTGGGTAAGGGGGCACCCATATTTGAGAGACCAGGAGAAGCAATCCTCCACAAATCTCCTAGTGCATCTAGTCATATCGACTTTAGTACCATTAATCTTCCATATTTATAAGAACCCCTAGAGTCCCATATCATTTTAGATCACTCTAGGGATGATACCCCTCATCATTCCTTCATCTTATATCAACAACCCAGTCCCTTCGACATTATTGTTGACCAACCTATGAGTTTTCTAGGAGAGAACCAGTTCATTATCTCCAAATCCTCTCTTTGGGATAGTGACACCATCTATGCCGACCTGGAAACTTAAAGTCCATTTGATTCATATATGCAGTACCAAAAGAGATTGGTAATCCTCCATTCCTTTTCTCTAACTACATAACCATAATGAAGATAAATGGTGCATCACATCATTAAAATGAGTTTAGATTCATGTTTTTCTAAATACATTTTGGCATGACCACAACATGCTCAGGGGCACCTATGCCCCTCAACCTTAAAAATCCCAGATATCAGCCCAAAACAGCACTGAAACCCCCTTTCTCCGATAGTTCTCACTTTTCAGATCATTTCCTAGGATAGGTCACAGGTTTTTTCCTAGTATCTGCTACCCAGGTCAGAAAACAGACCCCAAAAAGTGTGACCAGGCCTGTTCATGAGCTCTGGGTACCTAAATTGAAATTTCAATCCATTGAAATGAAAGAGTAGGATTAGGCCTCTTACCTGCAACTGACAGATCTCAATTCCAATGATCGGTTTGTCTACTATGATCGCCCAAGATTTAGGGCCTCTCTCCTCACTACATTCACCACAACTCCACATGCAAGTAAGTGAATTTGGAGGGAAAATTCCTTATTAAAAGAAAACCCCTAATTTTTCTTTTTCCTGCTACGGCCAAACCATAGCTTAGTTTGACGAACCATCTGTACCATAGGAAAGATCTCACCGAGCCCTCAAATGGGTATCTGTTAGTTTTTAGTGTTTTGATACTTCACCATGACACATTTTATCTAAGAAGCATCACTTCACCCCTCCTCAAAATCGAATTTCTTCACTTGCAACACTTGTACTAGGGGCACCACTTTGCCTACATACTTCTCCACGCTCGTGTCAATTTTCATCATGAGTTACCATCTTGTACTCATGATTTTATGGTTCCCCATTGGACCTTTACTATGTGGCAACACCATCGAGTCTTCCTTGCTTAGAGCATCCGAGTTGAGTCATCATAGCATTCATGGAGTCTATCCTAAGTCCCTTTGTATCCCACTATAGTTCTCCATCTTTCATTGCTTGGTCCCTCTCTCATGTTGCACATTATGGCCTCTAGTCCCACTTTCCCCTATCCCTCATGATATTGTGTCAGTCACTGCTAGGTCATCGATGCCCCTTTATGCTCTAACAAGGGAATTCGTATGTCCACTACTCAATGCCCCCCATTTCATCATCACCAGGTGTCCATTTGTCAGTCGCTCTACTATTTTCTCTCATGTCATATTTGAGGACCCCTTATTGCCTCACCTATGGCGAACCTCCTTCTGGGAACATCAAATCATTTATTCCAAAATACAGGTCTAGAGGGCGGTGTACCTTGGTTCCAGCTTCCACTCTTGTTTAGTGCCTCAGATCAGGAAAAGGTACTCCTTATAGCCCTTTGACTTGAAATTTTCTCAGCTCCAAATCCTTTCATCATGATCGAGATCCGTATACTCGATGGTTCAGTGATGCAGCAGATTGGACCGGTGATTCCCAGGTGTGTGTGAGATATCTTAGCCCTCATGAGGGGGTGGCCCTACAGGCAGCCCCCCACATGCCTGGATGACCTCTTCATCTCAGCCTTCGATGCAGCTCCATAGTTTTGATGATGTCAGCCTCAGCCACTTGCAACGCCTTTTTTATTGCATGTATCAGTCATATTTTCAGAGCCCTTTCCTGTTTACAGGGGCATCTGGGTTGTATTTATATCTCATGTACTTGGATATTATTTTACAAGTCTTGGCTGTTATCCCAGACGAAGTTTATATGTGGGATTCATTATCATGTTGTTTATCTGGATCAAGTTTATGCTAGCATGTACTATATTTTTCAGTCCCTTGTTTATTGGACAAATTATTCTTTGTACTCTATCTCGGCAAGCATAGGTATGCCTCCCTCGCCGCCTATAGCATAGGTACTCACTCATAAAAGAGACTTTTCGCACCTGTAAGTCTCACCTCCTCAGGGTCTAGTCCTCTTAGCACTTTGGTCTACCTTATATTTCTCTCTCTTTGACTTCTCCTTTGGTGTCTAGTGATTGAGTTCTTACAACGCACTTCGGTCATACGATTAGCTCCTAACGCTCGCACGTTGGGGGGAAATATGTTACACCATTTTTTGGTCATCTAACCTATTGTTATTAGATGGACCTAAGTACACCATGTAAGACCAATTTTACCCTAAGTAAAATTGCATTCACTATGAAAAATAACTTAGTAAACCACCTTTATTAGGTTGTTTATGGTCTAAACAGGAAACCCCATGAGGAAATATTAAATAAATCTACATTTGTTTGATTTTCCTCAAGGAATAATTAGTTAAACAACAGTTTAATTAATATTCCTGGTTATATTTAACCCAAAACAAGGAAATTAATTAGATAAATAATTATTTATCTTATTATTTTCTAAGAATAATTATTTAAACCTTATTTAAATAATATTCTTTATTAAATATGACTAAATCACCCTTAAATAATTAAATAAATCATTATTTATTTGATTATTACTCAACCACATCCTTAAAATGATAAATAAATCATTTATTTATTTATTATTTACAAATAAAGGGACTTGACCCAAGTCAAATTCCTTTTCCCTCCAACAAATATAATAAAATATTCCATAAAAGTTGGATCTTGATTTGGTTAATAATATTTTAATTATGCACCAATATCTAGACTAACTCAATATTTTTCTATAAATAGAAGGGTTTTCCCATTCATTTACCACCTTTTGTTGCCTAAAGATCACTCTGGATCTATACTTTTGGTCTGACTATTGATCCACCATCATAGTCATATTTTGCTACCATTTTTGTCTGGGTTTTCTACACCATCAAGAGAGAGGAATTTTAGATCTGAAGTGCTGAGGACTTACAAGAACCCATCCCGTTGAGGAGAACAAGGAACACCCTCTTGTATTTTCCTCCCAGGTGCCATTAATCCAAAATTAATTCAACATATTCTTGTCTTGTCTATTGGATGCATGGAGTAAATCTTGTTTTTTCTACTGCTTAATGTCTTCTAATGCATAGATCTATATTTTTGTAGCATTTATCTTGATCACCTAATTGCATATCTGAGGATATTGGCTGCCATCTTCTTCATAGGGGGTGTTTGTTATGAACAACTAAAGTGGCTTTTTTTCATACAATTGGAATTAAGATTCATACTAACACTTTTGGTAAGGAATGTGCCTTCAGCCCTTCTCCCCTATTTTCCTCTTCTGGAGTTAGCTAACAAAAGCTCCCTTAACCTGTATCAATCTCAAAATTGTAAGAAATAATCAGTTTGCAAACAGTAAAATCCTTTGCACTGTTTAAACACCTTTCAAGTCAAATAAGCAACCTAGTGCTCTATCAAGCAAGAAACACATGCTATGATACCAACCTGATATGAAAATGGGTTGGATAACTTGTTATTCTTTTCAAGAACCTCCCACTCAGTTAAAAAAATTAAAGATCTAGCTTATACTTGAATTTTGCGGAATTTTATACTTGAAATAGGTGTATGTTTTTTAACTGTTTAAGTGCTTTAAGACCATTTATTTTTTCTGATATTAAACATGTGCAACATTCATATAATACAGCAAATAAAAATCAACATATAACAACAAATTTAATATAGGAGTTCACCTTAATATCATGGGCTACGTCTCCTTAAGCTCTTGTCATCTTGACTTGGCTCTTTGGGATTATGGAAAATTTATTTTACAAGTTACAAAATCAACTCCAATGGTTAACTGAACTAAACCAATGGGTTTAGAATACCATTTATCCCCATCATCACTGTCATCACTCTAAAAGCAGAACTAGGCTTCCTTAAACTTGACTTCCTTGGGTTGGTGCCTTGAGCTTCCCTAAGCTTCTCTGTGGCACTAAATACCTCAGAAATAATTTTATTTCCATAAAACCTCACCTAATGTCTCAATCACATATCATACTTCCAAAATATACTGATCATTTTCTCCAAATTAGCACTGGATCCCCAATCTAGGCCTCCATCCAATGATGGCCTTAGGCTGCCCAAAACTTCCCTGTGGATATTTGACCTTTAGAAGTCTTAAAATGGATTTTAAAATACCTTAAATGGATTCATAATGTAAAATATAGTTAGAATAGATTATTCACTTGCATAAATTGGCCTCCATCTGCTCCAGTTTCGCCTCCAACATCTGGTGGCAACCCCTAGCTTTGGGTCACTGAAAAACTTCCATGAAGAATATCAGCTTTTAGAAGTCCTCAAAAGCTTCTGAAAAATAAGTAAATGGATTCAAAAGTATCAAAAAATTCATAAATGACTATTGTTTTTCTAATAATGGATATTGGGTGCTCTGGATAGGCCTCATTCTCCTACTGGCACTTGTTGGCCCTAGTGGCCCCTGGAACTTCACTGAAGCATATCGGCCTTCAAAAGTCCTATAAAAGCTCTAAAAACAACACCATTAGTTCTATACTATCTAAAACATCCAAAATTGACTATTGGATTACTGAATAAGGCCTCTATATGCCCTGGCTAGGCCTCAAATTGTTGTTGGCCCATGGTGTCCCTAGTGGCCCATTGAACTTCTATGAATAAGAACCTGATAAAAAGTCTTCTGATGGCTCTAAAAATGTCACAAATGAGTCTATAATGTCTGAGATAGTCAAAGTTGACTATTGAAACTCTCAGAATGGACGAATCTAGCTCAAGATAGAGCCTAAACTGATTTTTTCCAGTGTCCCCTAAAAATCCTCCACTAACTTTGGCGAACTGTACTTAACTGTAGCTATAAATGGCACGTATCTGAAAATTGGTGGCGCGCCAAAATTTCCATTATTTTATGAGCCATAGCATAAAAAATTATTGTTATGGGGAGGGGGTGGCCACATGCCAACCCTTGAAATCGCCGCAGCTATGCTAACCGCCAATCGAAACCAACACTAAAAAAATGTGGTTAAGTCCGAGTTGAAGACGAAGTTTGGTTACGTAACCGTCGACGTTAAGTTTGCTAAATATCATGTGACAACAAAAAATTGTGATGGTTGTGGGGTTTCTGTCATTGTTAAGCCCTTAGGCTAAGGGAAATGATCACGTGGGGAAGGGTTGGCCCCTCCAGACCCCAAAATGCTGAATCATCAAACTATATAATAAACCAGCTCACCTTTGTAGTTAAGAAAAAAGTTGGTGGGGATGGTTAAACACTATGTGTGCATGCGGGGAGATCTCGGGGTCGAGCCTAGGTGACCCACACAAAATTTTACAACAATTTCTTGGGCCACGTGGCGGCCTCCCATTGGCCAAAAACCATAAATCGTATAACCCAACTGCAAATATCAATGCGACACTTGTCAACCTATTACAGGTCTAGAAGGAATATTTCGGGGAATATTATGAGGAATATTCTAGGAATATTTCAAAAATATTCCCTGGAATATTATATTTTTTTAATATCAAAGGCTTAGTCAAACTTGGTCAAAAGCCAAAAATTGCAGTTTATTGGACTTTTCAAATCGTGATAACTTCTTCAGACAGTGTCAGTTTTTCGAACCTTTCACAGCGTCGGAATTAGGAAGATGAGATCTATTCGGTCGGTTAGGTTTGACACACTTTCAAAGACTTTTAATTTTGAGTTATCACTTAGGTCCTTGATCCAAATTTGATCAGAGCCCAGTAAGTAGTCTGTACTACTGACGTGGCATCCTAACTGGGCAGTGTCAGATTTTGTCAATTTCCTCCATTTAATGTGGGACTGCCAAGTGGCAGCATCTGGTTGGTTCAAATTTTTTGGTGATTTGGAAATTTTTGATTGATTTTTGGAAGGGCCAATGGGGAGAGGACATGTGGCTCGCCCTAGGGCTAGGACGTGCACCTCCCTCCACAGTGGTGTAAAAGTTTGTTTGAAGTACTGGAAGGGCTAGAGGGAGTCAAACATAAGACCTCTACCCCACCAATTCAAAATGACACCACCCCGCTACACATTAGTTCTTATTAAATATGTGTTACAACATATATTTAAAGCTTCTAAAATGTCTCGACAGAGGGAGAGGGGGCCATCCCCAAGCCATGGAATCGAGGCTTGTGACCATGGTAGAGCACCAGAGGGCTTAATGTTAACTACGAAGTTTAAAACCATTAATTAACCTTAAACTCCATTAAACAACACTAATATATATTTAGCACTAAGCATGGATTAAGTGCTTAACCCTCTTAATTAACATTAATGCAGCTTAATTTATTTAATCCATATTAGTTTGGCAGTCCGCAAAATCCAGTGAAACTGCCACTTTGGCACCAACTAGCCCAATTTCGCTCCAGTTACCTAAATTTAGGCAGAGAATCATGGACAAATGGTTAGAGGTCATAACTTTTGGATTTTTCGACCAAAGCAGGAGCAGAAAGAGGCTGGATGACCATTTTTAGGCATTCTGAACTCATTGGTGTAGGTTTTAGGAGCAGAAAATCATTGTAAACAAATAATTTTACAAATTTGAGCATAATATAGAGGCCCAAGCCGTCAACGCTGGACCAAGTATATGTAACCCAGGAGGGGTGAACTCCTTCATCAAATCCCCGTGTTTATGTGTTGTATGGTGATGTATTGTACTTTTAATTTCTATTGTTCATTATTTATTTTATTTTAATTTTTTCATAAAAATAACATAAAAATCACTCACGAGACTCAATCACTTGCAAGATAACTTAAACCTTTAAGAACTTATAAGAAATTTTTTATAGAATCTGAGAGAGGAATTAGCAAAACAATACTAACATACCCATTCAAATCATTTTTTGGTATCAGAGATTTATGTTCTTTGTGCAAGAATGGATCTAATTGTTTGCAAGTTTGTGTCATGCTTACAAGGTTAAAACTCAAAAGAGGATAAGGGAAGTTGGTTGAAAGCCCTGCAGCCGAGTCAAGAAGAAGAAGGACACGGTTGCAAAAGTCTTCAACACTAGTGCATCCTCAAGTTGAAGTTAAGTCTTCAGTGACTATGAATCATGAAGGAGAACCTACCATGATAGAATATTAGAGAGCATTTAGAAAGGAATATTTTGATCTGAATGAGATGGGAAAGGTCCTCTATGAGGAGAGGAATTTAAAAATGCAAGGAGAAAGTTATAGGCCTCCAAGAGGAGAGGGTTCTTCAGGAGGAGGAGGACATGGAGATGGTAGGAAACTACCATCCACTCCACCATGATCCTCACCACCATCTACACCTTCCTCTTCATCATCTTCCACTACCACAACCTTTCAATCTATTCATCCACATACTTCAAAAGGAGCTGGTAAATAACCTTTACTTAAACTTGATGTAAAATTTGAGCTACCGATGTATAGTGGCAAAGTGAATGCAGAGAAGTTGGATAATTGGATTCATTTGTTGGAGGTTTATTACAGAATTCAGAACCTTTAAGAAGATGACATAAATATTAAATTGGCTTCCTTGATAATGTAGGGAGCAACACTTGTATGGTCAGAAGCAAGGACACAAGATGAGATTAAAAACCACAGTAAGATCTCAATTTCTTGGTATAATTTTATTGTTGTCATTAAAAGGAAAATTTATCCTCTAGATTACATGGAAAAAGCCATTATGGACTGGTATAATTTTAGACAATTGAAAGGTCAAAGTGTGAAATATTACACTCATGAATTTAGGAGAAGAGCTCTTATTTTGGGTGTCAATTTATCTTCTCAAGAAAATTTATTCAAGTATATTGGGGGTTTGCACAACTATCTTAGAAATAATATTCTCATGTTCAATCCCACAAACTTAGATGAAGTTCGTGTTCAAGCCACACATCTAGAAGCAAGAGGGAAACATAGTGCATATGAGAAAAGTGATAGTTTCCTTGTGTATGAAGATAAAGGAAAGGGTAAGTTTAATGGAAGAGGAAATAAAAATGGTTCTATTAAAATAGAGAAATAGAAACTCACATGCAAATTTTTTTCGGAAAATGGCCATGATGAAGACCATTGTTGACAACTCTATCGAGACTTGAAGCCAAACAAAATTAAAACCAAAGAGAAGGAGAAACAACTGCAATCATTGAACATGACTTAGGTTCAAATTCACGAGATGAAACCAAGATTACAACAATGGGTTTGAAAGGTAGGAACATATAAAATCAATTTTTCTTCAAGTTGTTCTAATGTAACTCAAGATAATGATACAAAAATTGAACTCTTTCATATTAGAGTTGTTTCAAAGAATAAAAAAATAGAAACACTATTTGATAGTGGTTCTCAAGCTAATTTGATTTCTGAAGACTTAGTTAAGAGGTTAAATCTAGAAACTGTTACACATCCAAGACCTTATCCTTTAGGGTGGTGTTGGCTTGAGGGGTCCTTACCCAGGTTCGGAGGTTAAGGTTTTCCAACAAACCCCTATACTACTGGACCTTTCAGAAATGACCTAATTTCGTAGGCTAAGGTCTCACCCAAAGTCGTATGGGAGGGTGCTGGAACCAAGTTTCATCACCCTAAGAGAGAGTAGGTAATTAAGGAAGACCAGTGTTGCAACTATCAGGTTGGCACAGAACGAGTCTATTAGAAAGACTTTAACAGTATAATCATAAAGCAACCATAACAAGGCTACTATCATTAGCATATATGATCAATACATTCACATCAACATGCACATCAACAATTACCATCACATAACATTATAATCCTAGCTAATTCCTAGATCGCAGATACATTTGTAGCTTAAATAAATAACACAGAAGCACTTCAGTAATAAACACGATCTATCCAGATATCAGAAAGATACTTCAAATATATTCCACATTCATTAGTATCCAAAAACCCAATTACAACCCAAAACACATCCCACGCACATAACCAATGGGGTCCGCACATAGCAGGACTGAGGATCTCCACGCACACAGCCAACAGGAGTACTTACCCAAAACAAGCCAAAAAATATCTCAACAATTTTCATGTAGAATCAAGCTTTCTTCTTCGTTACCTACTAGACCCAACTACCTATCTATTTATATCATCATATCCTTTGGTATCCTATGGTCCAAAAACCGTGGTTTTTGGACCCTAGGTTTACCCTTTAACCCATTACAAAACATTGAGGCCTTTGACCCGCCCCAAAACCCTACACAAGACCAACTATTACAAAATTATATAAAAAATGCACCTTAGGGAACCCCGTTCCAATAGGCCCCCAACACAATCTTGTGACTCATCTTGAGTCACAGTGGCCATGGGGTTTTCATCTTCGCCTGAAGCTGCTTGATTGCATCAACCAGAGGGGGAAGTAATCCTTCGCTCTGTGCAGTATAATTTTGTGGAATATCTACAAAATTTTGTGAAGTTGGACGTTCAGTAGTAGCAGTGACACTTTCCAGGGTCTTGTTCAGTTGTTTTACTGCAACATCCACTTCTTGAGACAACTTGAGGGCTTCATCAGCCCACAGCTTGAGGTGACCACTCATAACCTTCATATTTTGGCGTAGCTCTTCCAAGTCATATCTAAGTGCATGGATGGTATGTAGTCATGCTAGGCATTGATCGGGGACTAAAGTGGGCATTACAGCCTCCATATACTTGAAATCTTCTTCCTTTTGGCACAACTCTTGGGTGATTTCATGCAGAAGAGGGTCGCGCTACACTTTGGTCCACAGCTGCATAGCTGTTTCTAATAATTTGGCACCCTAGGAAATTTGAGCAGTAATGAAATTTTTGGCTTCTGTAAATATCACAAATCGCTGTGCTCGGACCTCATATCATGTTTCCAGTTGCAATTTGGCCTGCAAGGCAGAAATATGTTGCTCCATATTTGTCTTGACATTCTAAATATTGGTCCTAGAAGTCTTCAGGGTTGCAACTAGTCCTTTAATATTGGCCTAGGGGGTGGCAGAGTTTGGGATATCCTCATTCATATCTGCACATAGCCTACTGATCAGACGTTCCAACTCAGTCTACTACGTGGCAGTAAGGGTGCATGCAGCCTGTGCGTGGGCCACCTCGGTGGATTTTTCCGCAATTGTCTGCTCAACTATACTGATTTGTTGATGCACCTGGTGGTCTCTTTGTTGGATCTCCTTGAAGAGGGATGCATGGAGGACCTGTAGTGGTTTGTGTGGAAGCTGGGCCAAATCCAATTGCACTTTTGCGCAGACTTGGGCTTGTGCACATAAGGTAGGCAAGCTCAATATGAATGCTGTGTTTGGCAGGGGGCAGAGGCGGCTTTTAGTTGTGATGATTAGTTCACTACTGGTTGTTGAGGTCGGCCTCGTCTAATTCATGCTTCTCTGTAGAGTATCATTTTTGAGTTGTAGAGCTTGGAGCTTAGACTGGAGTGGAGTGACTGTGGTCTTCTATTTCTCTTCGAATGCAAGGTATCCATCTTCTAAAGTGAGGGTGACTACATCTGCGATCTACTCCAGGTCTTCCTCCCTCAAAGTAACTTCAGTCTCCCTACCGGACCTTATAGCCCGTCATTTCTTTCGTTGGCTTTTGAGAGTGTTGGCGGTCCGTTTCATGCCATGGGGGGGATTAGCGCCCTGTGCATCCAGATCCCCTGTTTCCACATCCTGCTACGAATCTTGCTGTGATTCCAGCTCCGCACCCTTCTCGGCATCCTTGTCATGACCTTTTTCCTTTTTGGTGGTATCAGGAGGGTTGGTTTTTGGGGTAGTGCTTGTACCTGTAGTGTTAGCTATACCTGATTTGAAGCCCAGTCTCTAGTGTGGTGGCCAAGTCAGAATAATTCGGTTGACTTCCTCGTCAGTGACCTTGTAAGGCAATAATACCCACATCGGATCTTTACGGCACTGGATTTGCACATTGTACATCTTGACCTAGAACGATTCAATGCTCTTGTACTTTTCGTAGATCGCCAGTGACAAGCATGGCCAAGAGTGGATTTCCTCTGTGAGCTCGATCTTAAAGAGGACCCAAAAGACTTTGTTATCCTTAATGTATTGCCCAACCTTCGAATCCCACAAATTCGTGTATCGCGCCCCCTCGCACATGTCTAGCTCGAGCTTAGGGAGGATCGAGTCTTCAGTGGCTTCCCATGCGACCAATGCGATGAGGAGCAGCAACTAGGAGTAGCAAAATGCCCTTCCATGATCTTGGGCCTCGTGCACGTTCTCCAAAAAATCATTGCAAAGGAATTGGGACCAATTGAAGCAGACCCCTTTTTCATAGCAGCCAGCCAATTGAATTACATAAGCTAGTGTTGATCAGTGGTTGTCATTGATGTCAACCCAAGCAGCACCAAGGGTTACCCCAATATTCAATTAGAATTTTTACCTACCAAATTACTATATTCTGGGTCAATAATTCTTTTGATGGTTTCTTCTTGTCAAGATGTTTCCATTGATATATGGCATGCCACATAATTCTTCACGGTTTGAGAGATATTCATGTTTGGAGTTTGTAACCCCAGTTCGTGGGCTAAAACCCCATGGGGTTGTGGCATGGTTCATTGAAAATTCATAATTAATATTTTTTAAGCTCCTAAAATCCCTCCCACATTCACTTGTTGAAGCCCCTCTCAACCTAAGCATTTATATAAATAGTGATCCTCATATCCTCCTTATGTAAGGGATTTTGACATCTGAGATAGGTCATCATGGAATTTTGGCTCTAACTTCATTTATGAAAAGGTTCAGAAGCTAAAATCGTTATGAGGAAAAGATGAAATCTTGAGGAGGCTCTTGTGAAAATTTCAGATCAAGGTGCACAATATTTCGGAGATATGATCTGTGTAAGTCAGTGTCTTTGTAGGCTCCTGCAATTCATATCAAAGAAGTGACCTTGGGAAATTCATCATAAATCTCTCTTTGAGTATCAAGCTAGAGTTCTGTAAAAAGTGACAAATAGTGCACTAACTGTATTTTTTTATCTATCAATTTTAGAGCCAATGAATAAATAATGACACGTGGCATTCTGTACAAGTTTACTCTAATGAAACAATCCATAATTAGGGCATTGTGAGAGATTGGGCATAACTCTCCTCGAAGAATCCAAATTGGGTAAGACCTATTGCATTGAAATGATGACTCATAGGAATACTACAGAACTAAAAATCAAATATTGGGGATATGAAATAACAGAGATACACCAGATTCAATATCGAGCTCCTAGAAGTTAAGAAAAATCTAGATCATATGTTGTCAATGGTTGCAAAGGACCAGAATTTCTAGGGCAGTAAAGCAAAGAAAGGTGCAACGAAGGGTAGCAGGATAAGAGAAGAAACCAAGGTGTAGAAAAGCAGCAGCAATTTCATCACATGAAGTCTTCAAGTGGGCAGCACTGCATACAGTCACTGTAAAGGAATACTGATTCACCCCCCCTCTTAGTATTTCCAACAATTGGTATCAGAGCTTGGTTCCTTCAATAGTAGTTTAACAGCTGGAAGGAGTTCATGGAGCATAACGAGAATGGTGTACCTCTGTTTAATGAAAATAATTATGCACTCTGGAAAGGAAGAATGGAGGTCTATCTCTTGGCGCAAGATTATGAAGTATGGGACACTGTTCAAAATGGATTTACAGTAACCGCAGATGAACAAGGTAAGAAGAATTTGGTAAATGATGCAAAAGAAAAGAATATTATTATCATTGGACTTATTGAATCTGCTTATCATAAGGTGTTGGGTTGTAAAACCACCAAAAATATATGGAACAAGCTTGAGAATATATATGAAAGTGACTCAAATTTCAAAGAAGCAGAACTTCAAATCTATAGAGAAAAATTTGAGAAACTCAGAATGAAATAAGATTGCAACATTGTTGCATACTTCCAATACATTTATGAAATAACCAATACTCTGGAAGGATTTGGAGAGCCAGCTGATGAGAAGACTATTATACGAAATATTCTTAGAGCATTAATAGGGAGATTCAACCCAAAGGTATCGGTCTTAGAATACAGTGCAAATCTGGACAAACTTAGCAAAGAGGAATTACATGGAGTTCTCATAGCATATGAAATGAGACTTGATGAAAAAGAGAGTACTTCGCATCTAGAAATTGCGTTCGTTGCATCTAAGAAAACCAATAAGGACAAACAACCTTCAATTGAAAAGACATCCACCTGCAAGTGTGAAGAAAAGGGAGACAATGAAGAAGGTCTTTTAGATGAAGAATATGGTTACTTTACGAGAAAACTAAAGATTGGTAACAGAAAATTCAAAGATAAACTTCCATTGATATGTTTCGGCTGTGGTGAGGTTGGAAATTTTGCATCAAAATGTCTGAACATAAGTGATGGAAACTCAAAAGGAAAGAAAGGATTTTATAAATTCAACAAGAAAGGATCCAAAAGGAACTTTCTCTCTAAAGAAGATAGCTCATCATCTGATGAATACAATGAAAATTAAGAAGAAGCCAATGAGAGAGTACTGTTTATGGCCAAGCACAATAAACAAGAGGTATCAAGCAACGAAGAAGAAGGATTGACCATAGAAGAATTTTCTAATGAAGCAATCAAACTTATAAAAGAGCTCAAGGCAGAGAGGATCCGTTCTAATACTATTGAAGAACAAGTTCAAGGTCTTAAAATTGAAGTTGAAGAACATAAATGCATTGAAGGGTCACCTCAAAATAGGTTGGAAGAAAGCAACCAAGAAAAGTAAGAATTAGAAGCCGAAGTAGTCTCATTGCGTAAGGAAGTGAAGAAAGGAAAAACTATGAAAAATTATGCCAATAACTCAAGGGCATTGGAAGAACTCATCAACAATAAATGATCTTACAATGACAGAATTGGCATCAGTTACAAAGAAGAATAAGAAATACCTTCTACAAAAAATATAATGAACCTATGAGATCTGACATGCATGTAGAATTCATTGGAAAATATTCACAAGAACAGCCTTGGAAGACAATTCCTCGATGAATATTTCCATCCACGTACCAACATATTTTTTATGGCTACTATTATTCATGTGGAAAATTTGGTCATAAAGTTGTAGAATGTCGCACATACCCCGGGAATGAATACAATTCCAGGAGATCTGTCAAATATGAACCTCCCAGGATTAGCGAAACATCAATAGATTTGAAAATTTAAGAAATAATATTGAATGTTACAAATGTTGAAAATTTTGACACATAGCCAGAGACTGCAGACTTGAAAATCCTCCAGAAGAATCTTCGAAGCCACAGAACGAACGAACATGGAAGAAGAATAAAACTGATAATGGTTCTCTCACTCTCAAGGCTCAAAACAAAAAATATGTGTGGTATGTTTATAGTGGTTTCTCAATGCATATGACTGGAGATAAAAGTAAATTTTTATCTTTGAAAGAGAAGGAGGATGGAACTATGTCCTTTGGAAATTATGGATCTTAAAATGTTATAGGATCAGGTTATGTCACCCTCGGAAGCAAAGATGCTGTAGCCAAGAATGTTCTATTGGTTTAAAACATGAATCACAATTTTCTCAGTGTTGGACAAATGTGTGATCAAGGACACACAATACTATTCAACTCCACAAAATTTGAAATTAGGAAAGGCAGGTATGGTGAAATTTTGGCTACAATAAGTCAAGCTCCAAACGACATATATGTTATGGATGAAGCAACTAAAGCATGTCTAATAGCTAAGGATGATGATATAATATTTGGTAGCAATGATGATCGACTAAGTCAGAAGTTTTCTACAAAGATGCAAAGTGATTTCGAGATGTATTTACTTGGTGAGCTAACATAATTCTTAGGGCTTCAAATATCTCAGCAAGAGAAAGCAATATTTATATGTCAACCCAAGTACATCAAGGAAATTCTCAAGAAATTTAAAATGGAATATTGCAAACCCATCCTTACTCCAATGGTAACAGGTTGAAAATTGAGCATAGATGAGTCATCTAAGGATGTGGATCAAATATTGTATAGATATATGATTGGTAGTCTTCTATATGTAACAGCCTCTCGACCAGATGTTATGCAAGAAATTGGACAAGTAGCAAGATTCCAAGCAGCACCAAAAGAATAACATATTATTTCCATCAAAAGAATTCTTCGATATCTAAAGGGAATAATAGAATATGGCTTGTGGTATTCCAAGGGTAACAATCTCATTATTCATTCCTTTATAGATGCATATTGGGCAGGAAGTGTTGATGATCATGAGAGTACTCATGAAGCATTGGAATATCTTCGCCAGAAGCTTGGGATTCACCCAAGTTCTCATTAGATTTTCTTTATTCAAAATATAAAAGGGGAGTGGAAGTGTGTACATGTCCACAGGATGGTTGTGTGTCAGGGGGAGTTACCCTTTACCATTGATGTTAAGGGGGTATATAATGTTGTAGGAAGAGGTGTCATGATTGCAGGGGGAGTACTTGTGTTGCCATCAATGCCAAAGGGGGAGATTTTTTATCAGCGGTTATCATTGATATCAACCCATGCAGCACTAGGGGCTACCCCAATATTGAATGGGAATTTTTACCTACCAAATTACTATATTATAGGTCAAGAATGCTTCTGATGGTTTCTTCTTATCAAGATGTTTCCGGTTATATATGGCACTCCACATAATTCTTCATGGTTTGAGAGATCTTCATGTTTGAAGTTTGTAACCCCAGTTGGTGGGATAAAACCTCATGGGGTTGTGGCATGGGCCATTGAAAAGTTATAATTAATATTTTTTGAACTCCTAAAATCCCTCCCATGTTCACTTTTTGAAGCCCCTCTCAACCTAATCATTTATATAAATTGTGATCCTCATATCCTCCTTATGTAAGGAATTTCGCCATTTGAAACAAGTCATCGTGGAATTTTCTCCATAACATATTTTCTACAAAGGTTAATAAGCTGAAATGTTAATGAGGCGAAGCTGAAATCCTGAGGAGGATATTGTGAAAATTTTAGATCAAGGTGCACAATATTTTCAGAGATATGATCTGTCAAAGTCAGTGTTTTTGCAAGCTCCTGAAATTCATCTCAAATAAGTGACCTTGGAAAAATCGTCATGACTCTCTCTATGAGTATCGGATTGGAATTCTATAAAAATTGATAGATATTGCACAAACTATATCTTTCTCTCTATCAATTTCAGAGCTGAATGAATAAATAGTGACACATGGCATTCCATACAAGTTCACTCTATTGAAACAGTCCATAATTAGGGCATTGTGAGAGATTGGGCATAACTCTCTCTCGAAGAATCCAAATTGTGTCATTATTGTGGAATTGGAAAGGCGACTCAGATGACTACTACAAGACCAAAAATAAGACATTGGGAATATGAAATAACAGAGTTACACCAGATTCAATATCGAGCTCCTAGAAGGAAAGAAAAAGCTAGATCATATGTTGTCAAGGGCTGCAAAGGACCAAAATTTCTAGGGCAACAAAGCAAAGAAAAATCTAGCAGAGGGTAGCATGATAAGAGCAGCAACCAAGGTGTAGAATAGTAGAAAGAATTTCATCACATGAAGTCTTCAAGTGGGCAGCACTGCATTCAGTCACTGTAAAGGAATACTGATTCACTGTAATGTTCCAAATCAGGAAAATGCTACAACAGTGAGAATATCTCAAGATATTCTAAAGTTTGAGACTCAACAATATGAAAACATAATAATGGAGTAGAAACAACAATAAAATCATATAAATGTGAGAGAAATCCATAGCCATCTCATTAGATAATAGCAGCAACAAATGAATACAAAATCTTGAGGAAAAAGGTCACTCAAGATAGGCAATGCTTAGCCTCAAGAAACAAGTACAAGATACATGATAAAATACTGCTACACAATCGATACCAAGCTATGAAAATAGATTTTTATAGAGAAATTGCATGATACATATGTAAAATACATGAATATATCAATATATGGCCCAATACAATAATGGGAATGAAGATCTCATCTCCCAAAGGCTACCTCATGTCAATCTTGGAAGGATTGGCTCTAGAATACAAAATATGCAAAATGCCGAAGTTGCTGGGTAGCAGCTGCAACTAAAAAATAGAACTATATAGAGAAAAATATATTTGTTGCAACCAATGACAAGATATCCTCCAACGGATCTCTAGAATGAAAGGCCGACCCTCTCACCTAAGATCTCACCCTCCAAAAGTATCTGCAAAGCCCCACTACAAATGCTCCACTAAAATAACGCAATCACTGGATGAAAATGCACTGTAGGGCTAGGGAATGAGTTGGCCTTGGTGCCAAAGTTTGCAATAAGCTTCAGAATGCCTCCAATATGATCTCCCAAAGGGAATAGAGACTCCTCCTCTGAAAAATAGCTGATGGAGGTGGTGTAGTGAACCCTCACTACAACACCCAGAAACACAGTATTATTCTGCTGCAGAAATAATGCTATCTTGATGGAGGATGCTTGGCCTCAAGCCTAGATGTGAGGAAAATGAATAAAAATCCCTCATTAGGTATCTTAAGAAGGAGACGGACTCCTAAACAGGAATTACTCCCAGCAACTCTTGTTAAACAAAAAAGAATGCACAATTGTCTAAATAGACAATGAGATGAATAATACAAGCATGAGAAACAATTATTGCATTGCCCTCCTTTTAAACTAATGAAATATGTTTCTCCATGGGCCCCATCCATTATGGTTTCCTCCACCAAATATCCCTTTCCTCATTCACACTGTGCTGTCTTACAAAGTAATCCACTCCTCCTATGGCATCATTGTTGACTTGGTCAAACCTGACCTTGTCCACCTGCAAATAACCCTGTTCACACATGAGGGTGTGCAAACCAGCTCCAAATATGATCCCCTTTCATAATATGAGGGATTTTATTGAGAATTTCATTATGCATGGGTCTCCTTACCCATTTATTCTCCTTCTAGCTGAAATTAGAAAAAATTAATGTTCTAATTATCTGCATGAAAATTTTGGACCACTACGGTCCTTCCTTCTCAAAGATTGTTTGTCCTCAAGCAAGTGCAAGGATATACTAAATTATTTTCTCCTCTCCCTGTATCATCCCTGTATGATGATCTCCTCCAAGTGAAGTGATGCTATCTCATCAATCAAGTCTCCACAATGCTCCTCCTCAACATGTAAGTTAGATATCAAGCTATCATCATGTAAAAGTGAAATACTTAAGAGGCTGAAAAGGTGATGTCTAGAGGTCCCTTTGAAGAATGGGATCTAAAATAAAATGGTAACTATCTTTCCCATATGGACCCTCCATATCCAAGCTATGAGCCATGCAAAATGAGTTACCCTCCAACTAGGCAACTCCTAAAAACTACCCTCCACCTTTGGCTCTGGAAAAGTAGGTGGGATGAAAATCTGCTCATGGTAAACAATGTAGCCTACCCCTCACTATCCATATCTCCACTCATGGTAAGTGTAGAGAGAGTGATGATCCTGGGCTGCAAAATACTTTCCCTAAAGTGGTAAGATGAAGACTAGATCTCCAAGGATATCTCCTCCAACGCTGCAAATCATGTCGGCCCAAGTATCTCCATATATGATGAGTTCGAAGTCATCAACATATGTCATGTCTTCTATCATATGGCTCACCTCATATGGAAACAAATTAGTAGCTCTAGTGGCCATACCATCTCCCATGCTCCCTCTAGAACATGTAGTGCAAAGTGTGTGGGAGTTTTCTCCCTCCAAGGACACATCCACCCATTGTGTCTCTCCTCCAATCGTGCTCCCAAGAAAATCTCCAGCAATATCAACCAAGGGAACCATAAGGAGAATCATGCTGGCTGCCATGTGAAGTAAAGGATAAGGACAATGGTCCCTCAAATGTAGCCAGCGCAGTTTGACTCTCCACTGCCATAGAAAATAAAATGATGGGTGGCCTCCCCACCATATGGTTGCTGCCCCAATCTCTTCACCAATATGGAGATACTGAATTGTGTAGTGTGCAATGTAAGTATGTTCTCCATGAGAAGTCTCCTCCCCATATCCACTTAGGGAGTGATCATCAATAATGGCCTTATGTAGACCATCAAATCTAGAAGGAATAATATTCCTCCTTTGAGAAAATCCCTACACATATATGGTTAAGAGATGCATATATATAGAAAAATCACTATGCAAGTCAACAATAATCCTACCATATGTTTTTCCCATATAAATGGAGTGGCTCATAACTGAATTTCCCCTCATCCTCAAAGGGAAAAGATTTGGTTGTGCTAACTCCTCCATTTCCTTGTGATCCATGGAGTGCCTCCTCAAATTATTCAAGTGGTTTCCCCCAAAAGAAGGAAAAAAATGTAATGTGGCATTCATGGTTGGCCCATGGTTCCTCTTGAAATGTACAACATGTATAGTAAGGAGAATCATGCTCCCAATGGGCATCCTCAATCTCAAGCCAAGTCTCCCATCAAAGCCTCCCATGAACATATACATATCAAAAATACATGGAAGCAAAACCCAATAGAAACAAGTTGTCACATGACAACTAGAAAGTGGATCAAGGTCCCACACAAGGAACCAGCATAGTGCATCTCTTGCGTGCATCAAATCAAATGAAAACAAGTGTTCTTCTACCCACTTGTTTTCTGCCACAATCATTTTACGAGATGAAAATATGAAATTACAATTTGGTGCCAATGGTGCACACCAAGAATCATGTGGATTTCCCCACAAGCCACCAATGAGATAGCCAATCTCAATGCTAAAAATGTCTTCAAGTACATCACTATACAATATGCAAGAAGGAATAATCCTCCTTGGTACAATTTGCTGCTCATAAATAGACAAGAAATACAAAACATAAGGTGGAATTGTACATTCTCCATTATGTACATGAAGACTTGAGCTGAAATGGCCCAATTGAAAATACTTCCTTACTCTCAATGAGTAGGAAGGTAGTTATGACATCCTCTCCATCATCATCCAAGCTCTACATCTCTCCATATGCTGATGTATGTCCTGTTGGATGCCCTCCCAAATGAACTCCTTTGCCAAGGCAAGATATGCATAAAAATGCATGGAAAAGAAGTCCTCATGTGTGGCAAGTAGCAACTTATCCTTGAGACTAGAAGCTCTACTCAAGAAGAATCTGCCATGTGAATAGATGACCATATCATCCACCATATAATCATCATATTTATCTGGGTCATCGAGAATCATGCATGCACCAAGATCCTTGGAGTACTCTACTAAGAGCTGAGATCTCCAATAAGGATCAATCCTCCTAAGAGAAAACGCTGGTGATATATCATGTGTAGCTCTCCTCATATTGTTATCTGTTACCTTGACATCCCCCATGCCAAATTTCTCCTCCAAACTCTTCACCTCTCCAAAATCCAAGAGCGGTGAATCCAAAGACAAGATGTCTTTCAATAATAGATCTAGTGGCCTTCTTGGTGGAATGCCTCTATGCAGTGAGACATCAATGTCAAGAGTGGATTGTACATAAGGTTGTGCAACCTTGCCCTTTCTCTCATAGTGCAATATAATCTACCTCTTCTTTGCAATCACTCTCTAAAATAGAGAAGGGTGTGTGCCTCTCATCACATGATGCTGCTCTTCCTCCCTTCCTCCTCCTTCCAGCTGCAATGCTGCAAAATCATGATGCTAATTGATTGTGCTTTGACCTCCATGTATGACATCCTGGGGAATTCCTTGCAAAGATGCAATAATACCTCTAGTGGGAGCAAGAGCTCCTCCTTCCTCTGCATGAGGTGCTAGATCAACTCTAGAAATGATAGCGTTGTTGCCCTCCGCTTCCTTAACATGATGGGGCAACTCTCCAATGATTGGATCCTCTTTTGGAAAAGGGATATCTATGCCCCATTGTGCCAAAATTCAAGATGAAGGTCTTGCCTCCAATAAAATATCATGCAAGATATCAGCCTCCTTCATGGTTCTCTTAAGTGTTCTTGAGTCTATGGTTTCCTCCATCACATACAAGGGTTTTGTTTGTTTGAATGTGTTTGTTTCCTCCACATGTGTTTCAAAATTTCTCCTAACAAATCTCATCATCAAAGTTATAATGAACATTGCATAGGAAGAGATATTTTCATTTTTCAATGTAAATGACTCAAATAAACACCATGCATAGACATTACCTCCCAAGTGCAGCGCTGCTACTCTGATGGCCTCTTCGGGAATCTGATGCAGCTGCAAAAAGGTGTCTAGCTCTTCTATCCAAGCCGTGGCTGAAAAAGTAGGGGAACCATCGAAGATAGATAGAAGAAATATATCCTCATTATACTACTTTCTCCTCCTCACCATGATCTTGCAAAACTCTGAAAAATTCATATGATCTCTAAACTTCTGAGTTTGAGATTCATACTCATGCAAGAAACTACTAAGAGTTCCTCTCTCCGCCATTCCTCCTTCTTCTTTTCTTCTTATGGCAAAGTTGGCCATGGGACTGCACTGTGCCTCATAGGGTGTGGCTACATGCTCACACTCCCTATCAAAAAATCTAGATTTTGACTCAGTTTCAAACCCTCTTGGAGATCCCACACATATCTCCATTAGTTTCTCAAATTCTTCATGAATGCTCTGTACAGAACTTGGAATAAGCTTTGTAAGCTTATCTTCATTTTTCTCTCCACAGAGTGGAGTCTTCATCTTCTCTCTCCTTGATAGCATGATGGATGAGATCCACTGGCTGAGCCAGAGATCATGCTTTGATACCACTGTAATGTTCCAAATCAGGAAAATGCTACAACAATGAAAATATCTCAAGATATTATAAATTTTGAGACTCGGAAATATGAAAACACAATAATGGAGCAACAACAACACTCAACTCATAGAAATGTGAGAGAAATTCATAGCCATATCATTAGATAATAGCAGCAAAAAATGAATACAAGATCTTGAGGAAAAAGGTCACTCAGGATAGGCAATGCTCAACCTCAAGAAACAAGTACAAGATACATGATAAAATACTGCTACACCATGCATACCAAGCTATGACAGTGCAGTTTTATACAGAAAATTCATGCTACATATGTCAAATACATGAATATATAAATATATGGTCCAATACAACAATGGGAATGAAGATCACATCTCCCAAAGGCTGCCTCATGTCAATCCTGGAAGGATTGGCTCTAGAATACAAAATCTGCAAAATGCTAGAGTTGCTGTGTAGCAGCTGCAACTAAGAAATAGAACTAGATGGATAAGACTAGATATGTTGTAACCAATGACAAGATCTACTCCAATGGATCTCTAGAATGAAAGGCCAACCCTCTCACCTAATATCTCACCCTCCAAAAGTATCTGCAAAGCCCCACTACAAATGCTCCACTAAAATAACGCAGTCACTGGATGAAACTGTGTTGTAGGGCTAGGGAATGAGTTGGCCTTGGTGAAAAAGTCTGCAATAAGCTCTAGAATGCCTCTAATATGATCTCCCAAAGGGAAGAGAGAATCCTCCCCTAAAAAATAGCTGATGGAGGTGGTGTAGTGAACCCTCACTACAACACCCAGCAACACAATATTATTCTGCTGCAGAAATAACGTTGTCTTGATGGACGATGATTGACCTCAAGACTAAATGTGATGAAAATGAAGAAAAATACCTCAAGAGGTCTCTCAAGAAGGAGAAGTAATCCTAAACAATAATTCCTCCCGGAAACTCTTGCTAGACAACAAAGAATGCACAATTGTCTAAATAGACAATGAGATGAATAATACAAGCATGAGAAACAATGGTTGCCTTTCCCTCCTTTTAAACTAATGAAAGCTATTTCTATATGGGCCCCATCCATTAGGGTTTACTCCACCAAATATCCCTTTCCTCATTAACATTTCACTGTCTTCAAAAGTAAGCCACTCCTCCTATGGCAGCGTTGTTGACTTGGTCAAACCTGACCTTGTCCACTTGAAAATAACCCTGTTCACACATGAGGGTGTGCAAACTAGCTCCAAATATGACCCCCTTTCATAATATGAAGGATTTTGTTGAGAATTTAATTATGCATGGGTCTTCTTACCCATTTATTCTCCTCCTAGGTGAAATTAGAAAAAATCGATGTTCCACTTATCTGCATGAAAATTTTGGAACATTACCTTCACCCGCCCTCTCAGTATTTCCAATAGCTGGGATGGTCGCAACCTAACATTTTTGCATCACTTTACATGACAACAACAAGGTACCCATGCGCGTGTGAGGGATGCTAATGGTGTTGACAAGGAATCCCCTAGTATTCTGCTCAACATGTTAGTCGTCTCACACCTTATCGACGATCTGTTGCTCATACTTCTTGCCGACGCGTTCCATGGGATTTGGCCCCTCCATGGGGAGACCAGTAATATGATGAATGAGTGCAGCATCAATGGGAATGTGGTCTTGGATTCATAAGCTTCCGTCATGGATCGGGGCTAGCAGCTGCCGCACAACTCGGTTAGTGACATTGTAGTGGCCAAAGTGGGGCATCCGCAACAAGTTTAATAACCCTGAACCAGCCAACCCAATTTCCTAAGGCATTGGGATGACCCTCAACATGCCATCCTCTAATACCATTTAAAGATATAGTTCAGGTGCCAATTCTGGGAAGGCCTCTAGGTTGTCCAATTTGTGATTTTCAAATTTTATCGAGTGGAGTTTGCCAAAGGATTCTCCGATTATGGGGACCTTGCTCGGAATCAGTGACATTTTTAGATAGGCACACATACCATCCAAATTCGTAGGCGTGCACACCAAGGGCCTACGAGGCCGAACATAGGGTGGTAGCCAATTTATTGGTTCAACAATCCGAGCTTCCTCCTGAGCAGACATAGGTCACTTCGTCGATTTAGGTGAGTGTAGCTTACGCACCATTCTCGAGGATTTCATGTTTCAAGGGGAGGTACATGGCTTCACCCACTACTACATTTGGTGGAAATTATGACACTTGGTTCTGATGCTTTTGACCAAATGTCGGAAATTTCCCCAACTTTTTTCCATCCCGCCCGAAACCGTCGCTATACCGACGTTTATAGAAAGGTGTCGTAATACCAACACTTAGAAAAGTGTCGCCATTGCGACGTTTGGAGGAAGACGTCGCACTGGTGACACTATGGCCCAACGTGTCGCTATTGCGACGACTACAAGTGCGACACAATGTCTAAGTGTCATAATTGCGATGTTTGGAGGCCTTCGTTGCACTAGCGACGCCTTTTTCGCCGTCGGTATAACAACACTTATATGTGCGCTAAAAGACAAAAAACGAAACTTGTATGCACGCTACATAAAAATGATTTTATTGTTTCGTATCCATCGTAATAGCTATATTAACGTCTGATATCACGCACACATCCGCCCTCCGCTCTTGCAGAACAACATTCGCCCTCAGCTCTTGCAGAACAGAATTTTCCCTCAGCATTCGCCCTCAGCGTTCACCCTCAGCTCTTGCAAAACAGAACTTTCCCTCAGCATTCGCCCTTAGTGTTCACCCTCAGCTCTTGTAGAACAGAATTTTCCCTCAGCATTCGCCCTCAGCGTTCACCCTCAGCTCTTGCAGAATAGCATTCACCCTTATCTCTTGCAAAATGGTAAGTTCTTACTGCAGGCCCTTCCTCCTATAGTAGGGTTGACTCTATTTGGGTTTTTTTGGTCAATTCCATTGGATTGTGTTAGGCTGTAGGGTTCTCTCTAGATGTTAAGAATCAAGATTCAATACCCTCTATTATCTTCATCACCCAATACAAGATTTAATTTTTTCCCAAATAAACTTTTATTAATTTGGCAGCCATTATTTCTCCCTGCTTTAAAAACCCTACATTTAAATGAAAACAAGCATTGCATTTCAACTACAAAAATCTATTAGTGTTCAAATGTACATGTGTGCTACATTAACGTCTGATATCACACGCGCATTTGCCCTCCGCTCTTGCAGAACATCATTCACCCTCAGCATTCGCCCTCAGCTCTTGCAGAACAGCATTCGCCCTCAGCTCTTGCAGAACAGCATTCGCCCTCAGCTCTTTCAGAATAGCATTGGCCCTTAGCTCTTGCAAAATGGTAAGTTCTTACTGCAGGCCCTTCCTCCTATAGAGGGTTGACCCTACAGCCTAACCAAATAGCTCCACTTGAGAAAAAATTTCATAATCTTGGGGCTGGATATACTGCAGAGCAAACAATTGTAGTTATCATTCGTGCTCCAATATATTAATATAATTTTTACATTGAACTGAAGAAAGGGAAACAAGAAAATGATAGCCATCATACAATGCTTTGACATAAGAGTTTTGAGTGACATACTTGAAAAAAGAACTCATCGACTGATATTTATAATCATTTGAGTTATTCAAGTTAAACACAATGTCAAGAATCAAGATTCAATACCCTCTATTATCTTCATCACCCAATACAAGATTTGAATTTTTCCCAAAGAAACGCTTATTAAATTGGCAGCCATTATTTCTCCCTGCTTTAGAAACCCTAAATTTAAATGAAAACAAGCATTGCATTTCAAGTACAAAAATATATTAGTGTTCAAGTGTACATGTGTGCATCACTTTTGTAGGGTATTCCTTTTCCACTTTCACATTATCCAAGAATGTGTGCACTATAGTTCATATTTTTTGTGATTTAGATTATCTTGAAAAAGGAAAGGTAAATTATTTCCCATGGAAAGAGAAGGTTTTCCCTTTTTACTACTGGAAATGGTACAAAAAAGTTCCATTTATACCCGAAACTCCTATGAAACAGGAACCAAATAAAGGCCATGTCCTCAATGGACATAATTTGGCTTTGAAAATGGCCATTGCACCGTGTTGTTTCTTATATTACATCACGATAGTTTCTTGGGTCATTTCTTGTTTCTTGAGATGAAAAACAACCAAAGAAATTGTGAAGATCCTTTCAAGAAATAAATGACCATTTCTCAATCATATCTCAACTATTTTTATTTTATTCAGTGGTTGCTTACTTTGAGAGAAATTTGACACTTTTATAAGGAATATAACATAAAAACACAAAATGGGAAGGAATTGATGATGTAGATGGCCTTTAGTTGTTGTCAATTAAGAATTGATAATACATGATGCATGTTCTGTACTACAAACTAGATTCCTTCCTGGAGTTAGGACACAGAGTATTGAATCAAAGTTGTAGTTTCTAACTTCTTGTATTGGTTCATCAATCTTGAAATTCGGACATTGCATGTCTTCATTGCTTCATGTTTGAATAATTTGCATCATATCGTACAATAGGAAATTAGGAATTATGATTATTATTACTTTATGGATATGTTAAGTTACTTTTAAGTTTGCATGGTTTAGTGTGAAATTATTCTAGTCCCCAAACACATATAATCAAGGAATTGTAACGTGATTTCAAACATTAAATATCAACAAAATCGTTTAAAGGATATTGAAAGGAAAAAGGTGATGGAAGATAGAAAGTGCCTTACTTAAATTCTCTAAGGATTTTTCAATAGTTGTTCCAAAAGCTTCACTTCAAGGCCCTTCAAGATCGTCTCCAACAATGCTATACCATCAGCTTCAACAATGTTGCTCCAAAAATGTCCTCAAGGTCTTCACAACAAGTTTGCTAGAAGTTGCTCCAACAATATATTCAATAAGGTCTTCATTGTCAACTCGTCTCTTGTTTGGGTGCCTTAATGTGCAATGACATGTTTCCAGGACTGAATTCAATGCAAGGAATATTTGAAACTCTAACTCTGTCGTCCGGTGTCTTATTAGAAATTATTTCAGTTTTCATTTTGTGTTTTCAAGTTAGATATTGTTTTCAAGTTTTTACATTTATAATTTTATTGCAATGTGGCAGACTGATCAGAGCAGTGCAGGAACAACCCCGAGACGGGATGATCGCGGAAAGAGGCCAATGGAAGAACATGTAAAGTGCCAGCATTGCTCTATCTTCAGGTATTTTAGTTATTTACATAATTGAAATAATATTAATTTTGTTCAAATATGTAGACACCTAGCCATGGTACGCCTGATGATTCCCTCTTTGAGGAAGAGCTTTCTCCATCCCTATCTCCAGTGTTCTTGTTGCGAGAAAAGGCACGAAATGCAAGGTCGGAATTTAATACTTTGATAGACGCGCCTCAAAGACCTGAAACAGAAGAGAAGATAAAACAACTTATGAGCCAGCTAGAAAGATATAAGGTAATAATAAAAAGTCAAAAGGATATTTTTTTTGTTCTGCATGAGATGAATTGTGATAGTTTGATTTTAAATTTTTACATTGACTAAACTAACAAAAATTTATTTTGTATGTAGCATTTTCTAGCACTTGCTGAATCCGGTGTTGGTGGTAGTGGGACACAAGGGCAAGAGATTGCCCAACAACCCTCTTGTACACCTTCTACTCCTTTAGGTGCCAGGCAAGAAACACACCCTGCCCAAGCAGACACCCAGCCAACCGCTAAACGTGTTGGCAATGATGAGGCTGATATGGCCAACTACATTATTGCTTTTCCTGGAGCTACACGTGTCAGCTCCACAGGGACCATTAATGGAACATTGTTGGTGAACTATGAAGGTGTCCCTATAAAGCATTTACAACTCCCAGGTAAATTTTAATATTTTAACTATTTCATGTACTTTATCTAAAACATATTTATCACGATTTTTATTTTTAAATTAATGATAATATCCTTTTTTTATTTTTATTTTTTATTTTTATTTTTTTCTGTGTAGGAAACAATGAGTTCTACAGGTATCTGGAGAGCCATGCGTTGGTAATTTTTGGCCCAACCATACGCACAGGGTGGAATTCCCAGAGTTCCAACCTAAAAAAAGAACTTCTAGATTATCTAGAAACCCTTTTTGGGGTCGGCATATTTGACAGAACAGCGGTGGCTCGGGTTGCCGGAAAATATTTGAAATATACCAAGGACACCTATAGGACGCAATTGCAATTTAACCCTAGATATGAGCGTCCTCTCACAGTTCCAGAGAGTGAGTGGATAGCACTCATCCATGACGGAAAAGAGAAAAGGGCAAAGAAAGAAGGAAAAATACCAATTGGACCCGCAAGGTAAATTACAAATTTAATTCAATAGCTTTAATTTTCTCTATGTCTAAAATAAAAGTGTGCTACGTCATATCTGACTTTAATCTTTTGATGCTAGGTTTCCTAACACCTCAAAGGCAACCAAAGCTAGGATTGAAAAAAAGGGCCATCACAAGCTAGGCTAGGGCGGCTACTTGAAATTGGTCACAAGAATTGTAATTAAGTAACTAAACATCTTATAATTAATTGTATCGCCTTCCAACGTTTTTGTAATCCTATCAAATATGATTAAAAATACACAGACATATGTAATGTAGGGTGATGACTTCGGAACAGAAACAACAGAGGAAGATAAAAATATCACTTTCCATTTCGGCTATCAAGCCGTAGTTGAACGTCGCATAAGCTTGGGGCAGGTCCCAAGATCCAGAATGCCTGATAAGGTAAAACATTAACCTTTCAATATGTTTGTTTTCATCCATAAATTTAATGTCTAACAACTTTGTTTAAATCAGGGGAGCAACACTACAGACGACGCAAATAACCCGGTTTTAGAGCCAAATGTAGATGATCCTCACGTGCAACCTGATCATTGTAGTAGGGACCAGGCCGACAATGCTACTATCAATGAGGGCCATGACGGTAATTAATTTCCACTTATAATTTTTTCTAATTATACCTTGATGGTTGTCCTTATAACGTTTTTTTTTAAATGACAGAGAATGTTTCCCTTGAGGATCTTACCACCAGAGAGGAAGACAGGGCAACAGTCCCAACGGCGACAACTGGTGCACCAGGTAAATAATCTCATTGCAATTTTTTTTATTAATATTACAGAACTAGTTCAATGATATTTAAAAACTGACAATTAAAATTTAATATTA
This sequence comes from Pinus albicaulis, assembly GCA_034641835.2. Classification (NCBI taxonomy): domain Eukaryota; kingdom Viridiplantae; phylum Streptophyta; class Pinopsida; order Pinales; family Pinaceae; genus Pinus; species Pinus albicaulis. The sequence continues at coordinate 502,757,785 of CM076572.1, read as the reverse complement.
TCTGTTTTTGTAGGCGATGCCCCGTCACTGGATGAGACCAGACATCGTGACTACACAACTAGGTCAGCGGCGACAACTGGTGCACCAGGTAAATAATCTCATTGAAATTTTTTTTATTAATATTACCAAACTAGTTCAATGATATTTAAAAACTGACAATTAAAATTTAATATTATCTGTTTTTGTAGGCGATGCCCAGTCACTGGATGAGACCAGACATTGTGACTACACAACTAGGTCAGCAGTGCGGGTCGAAAGGCACGAAACAGGAGCAGAGCATGATGATATTGATGATGTAATTAGGAGCTTTAAAAATAGGAAGAAGAAAAATAAAATTCGATAATGTAAAATATTGTATTATTATAAGACAAACGTTACCAATGACCATACTTGGAACGTTTTTTGCGTTATATAAAAAACTCATTTATCATACTATTTTTATGTCAAGCATTAATTGCAATGTTTCCTTGCATACTTTTTGTTGAATTGGATTTTTATTAGTTATTGAATATTTTTTTTATGCTCATGAAAGTAAAAAATGAAATATAGATTGGGTATTGGGGAATTGAGAGTGATGTGAGGGGGGCAGGGAGGGGCCATAAGAGCTTCCACCTTCACGTGGTTGGCCCTGTTTAGTAGAGAATAATTTATTGGAGCGATTTAATCTTGGAGCAAACCACCCTCGATCCAGTGTAGCAACAAAAAACTCACTGTTGACTTAGTTGCTACTCTTTCAGATCGCGGGAGGCTTGTTCCAAGTTCATCCGACTCCAATAAATTGTTCTTGAAATGAAGAGGAGCTTATTCAGGTATGTTTTGAAATTTTCAACATATGTTCTAACATTATCATAATAATGCATCTTAGAGTAAAAAATACTACATCAATTACCTGTATTTATTGTATAGATAATGATGGTTTTTAATTGACTTGGCAGTGCAGGTACAAATCCTCTTACATCATGAGCAATACAACTTGTCAACCAGGGTCATGTCCAGGATATTTTTGCTTGTGTGCTTGACCAGGTTCGTAATGTCACATTTTTTAAGTTCCTTTACAGTTCATAATTCAATATTAAGCTTGTTCATGATTATTATCTAGGTTTTTTGTATGTGTTTTTTCATCTATTTGATTGTAAGCAACTCTGCATGTTTCCTGTTGTTCACTATGATTTCTCCCATTACCACTCCCGGGATGAATCCGAATTTATTGTTACATAGGTTACTTTATTGTTACTATGATTTCTCCATTTACGATTTCATAGGTTACATCATGTAAAGTTGTCAATCTCGGGTTGGTGATGAGCTTTAGTTCTCCAGATTTGGGGCTTTTCTGATATTTTCTCCCTCATGTCATTCTTGCATCACCTCGTTGTTTGAGCATGCCAATTGTCTACCACTTGTACCAATTGGCACATGTCAATCCCTGAGTGGTGTCACATTTCACCTATTTTCAGTGAGAGTTTAGGGTTTCTCTAACATAGCTTCAGAAATCCGATTCAGTGCCTGCTTGAATATTGTCACACAATACTCATGGTTTGGATTGATGAGCATGTTCTGAATGGTTGGTTGATTCATAGGAACCACCCATATAGTCATCTTGAGATATTTTAGAATTTTTCTCGGGTTTCCTTTTTCACCGTTTCTAGTGGGTGGGATGGTGTGGGGTGATCCATCAATACTGGTGCTCTTGTAGTAGGGAATTTTTTTTTGGGGATATAAAGGAGCATTTGATGTAGATATCCCATTGGATGCATTCATAGATGGGCACGAGAGGTCTAGAATTTAAATTAAAAATATGCAACCTCTAGCATGGCAACCTGAAGGCTGCGAGAGACACTGGTTAAAGATTGTTTTGTGGTGGACTTAATATAGTCGTGATTTCTTTCTATTATCTTAATGCAAATATATAGTCCGGTCTCATTAAAATGAGGATTGTGGTTGTATTTATCTTTGGTTGTTTCTCTCTTAATGCTCCAGAAGTTGCCAAAAGTTGCGATAGTTGTTTAGTTTGCCTGTTATAACTTAAAAGTGGTTTTTAGCAATGGGAGTCATGTTTTTTAAGGTTCATACTAATATGAAGATCTTGTAATTCTATATTCAGCATAAGAGAAGATGGCTTCTGCTTTGGGCAGTATGACAACAATTTCCACATCTACCTCATTGGGTAACAATGGAAAGGGGAAGAAGTTGGGTGAAATGTTTGATAATTATGGCAGACAATTGTCTTCTCTTTCAGTTTTTTCACCCATTTCCTTTAATCTCTCAAGCAAAAGAGGGACTCTGAGATTACACGACAGAGAGAAGGTAGTTAATACAAGAGCTATGGAAAAGGAGTTGTACTTCAACAAGGATGGATTAGTGACAAAAAAATTGCAGGTCAGAGAAAAAATTATGTTTAAAGGAAGGTCCCCTGCACGTGAAACTTCACTGCGGTGGATCTTTCCTTGTCCACTTATATGAAATTTTAATGTGTTATTTTAATTTTTCATGGAGGGTTGTTATTTTAGATGTGTGCTCTGGTTTTATTTTTAACGTTGTATTAGTTTCCCCTCTTAAATGTCTTAGATTTGGTAGGCATAATTTGAAAACTCAAAGGTGAAAGGAAACATATTTGTTACCTAGTGGTCTAAAAGGAAAGGGTTATGGCTGAGTCAAATTTTATTGTTATTGACAGTGTAATGAAATGTATCTCAATGCTATGGTTTTGGCCTTTTTATTGGTTGAATTAGAGGACCCGGTTGAACATATTGGGGCCAAGTAGGTTGGTTTTCCTTTTTGCTGATGGTTTGGTGTATCTAATTGAATTAGTTGCCTAAGGTATTTTTGGTTGCAAACTCCTTTTCATTTTTCATACGGTATTGGCCTTGTGGAATACATTTGATTGTGTGGTCTTGTTAGATCTACAACATTTGTAGTTGTTTAGTCTTATGGCCGAGGTGCACTTTTATTATGGAAATAGTTGATGCAATATTGTCATTTAATCCTTACTGCAGGGTAGCATGTTGAGAAGTTTCTTGTGAAACATTTGGTTTTGAAAATGACACTTGATCCTATACAGCATCATGCACTTGACTTCAAAATTCATATTCAAAGTGTGCCAGACAATTCTTGCAAAATTTCAAATATTTATGTTGTTTTAAACCATTATCTTTTTCATGTACTGGATGCTGAAAATGTGAAAAAGACATTGGTATGAAACCAACTGGTGAATAATTTCCAGCAAAACAACCACTTCCAAGACATGATTTAGAAGTAGAACATATGTACTTATGTAGCATAGAAAGATATCCTTGATGCATTGTCAATGTTTGCCTAGGGTTATTTTTGGAGAAAATAACTCCTTATTCCTAGAATAGTGATCTTCAATACAAGTAAATGCCAGAGAAGAGAGATGATCGTGTGACGCAAAAAAACTGAAATTGGACCCCTAAGGATAGTTGGTGTGTCTACAATCGCTCTGTCAGCACTTTCCCCTGGTTTACCCCATTCTTTTCCTCCAGCCTGGGTCTTCATTGACTTCTTCTTTCTTCGGGTTTATTTATCAAATTCGTAGAATTTGATAAATAAATACCATCCACAATGGTTGGACTTTAATTTATATTCCCAACTTTATATTATCTCCAAGCCTTATAACCAATGTTTAACTTTCAATACTTTGTATTTATACTCCACGTTTCTTTTTAAATAAATAACTTGTAATGAACTTTCGGCTCTATATTTCACCACCCAGCCTTACAACAATCATGCTCCAGACTTATGCTAATTATCCGCCAATCATTTAATTAAACAATTTCATTATACTTCGGCCCCACCTATATATATCAATAACCAATCAAACACTCATATCGTACTTGGCTATCCTCCGCACACCTTAGTTAACCTCCGGGCAAGTTCAACGTGCGACCACCGTTTGATGGCCCTTCTCCAAATCAACGACTCTTGGCAATTTCGCTCGGCTTCCAACGTCGGGCTTTAACGTGCGATGGCGCGGGTTAAACGGTGGTTTTCCGGGGGTCACTTCGCCACGTGTTGCTTTCCCTATGGAATCGCTTGCAAATAGGAAATACCGCCTACTCCGCAAAAGCGGTGCGATATGGGCAACCCGCTTTTGTGATTCCGCTCGTGGTTTTGGTATAGGGCTTGACCACGGGTGCAAGTCTGGTTCCGCTATCCTTTTGTTTGTTAACTCATGTCCAATCCTCGGGTCAGGTTCCGAAAGCACAACAATCTTGTCTCTTTATTAAGCGGGATTTTTATATTTGAACAGTGTTCACGACCCCGGTTCTCTTGAGTCGAGCCCGTCGGACTTCAAACGGCGATAAACCATAATTCAAACCAAATTCGCGTTCCAAAATAGCCTGCTGATGTCGGCCAATTTTGTGATGCGAAAACCAAATGAATTCCGCCCTAATATTTTTCGGGTCCGAAGTTGGCTGGCGTACGGAGGGAGAGTTGTGACGCGAATTTCTTATCAAATTCACCCTAATCTTTTTCGGGTCATTTTCATTGTTCCCCGCCACCCTTTTGACTTTGTAAATAAAAAAAATTGCGTCTGCATCATTTTCATTGTTCCGTGCACTAGCCAGTCTTCCATGCAACAAAATTCAAAAACCAACTGTTAACGCTTGCTAACCGTTACCTTGCTGAAGAGAATTGAAGCCGAGTATTTCAGGGTTCTTCTGCCATAACCAGTGCCTGTTTAAACACGTTTCATTTCCCGTAAACAGGTATTTATTCCAATTCCCTGCTAAACTCTGTAAAAAATCCTGGTTTTAGTTTTAATTCTGCACTAAGGTCTAAAAAGAAGTTCAGTTTGGTCTTTTTCGTTCCTAGAACTGCAATTATATTCCCAAAACTGGTAATTGTGCCCCTTTTCCATAAAAACCCTGAAATTCCATTTCTGAATCGACAAGAACCAGAAATGGAAGTTCCTGTAGCTTTGAATGTCATGCCCATCAATGCCCCTCACAAGGACTTGGATTATTTGCCTTTAGCTGATATGGATTTTCAAATTAACGACTTGCGTCTCAGTGAGAATCCTTTTCGAATATTTTTCCACTGCAGAGACAATTATTTGAATGGTTCTAACATCTTTGGACTTTTGGAATCAAATCTTCCTATGTACCTTCTCCCCTCAGTCCATATTTTTCCTAAGTTAATCCATTATTGCTACGCAAAGTATGATCCCAACCAACGAGCAGTTTTATCCCCAAGTCAAAATGTCCTTTTCCCAATAACTGCTCAGTCCATAAATGAAATGCAACAATTCCAACCTGGTCAAGCTCTCACTCCCCTGTCCATGGTTGAATTACTTGAGAAATCTACTAAGTTATCCCATGAAGAGTTAAACCGCCTATGCCAAACCTTCATGTTACCAGAGCATCAGCCTAAAAACCCTCCCCCTTATGGTTATGATTTCTTTACTGATGAGGGTAGAGTTATTTTAGACATGATATCTTCCATAATGGGCTTCAATACTAGTGAGTATGTTGATAACTTAACCCTAGTGTTGTTATCCATTTTTACCCCTGGACAACCTCCTGCTGTCAAGTACGATTTTGCATCTTATATTGCTGACAAAATCCATGATCAGTTCATGATATTTGAGAATGAGAGAGTATTTAAGTATTCTTCTGTCATATATCATCTCATGATTTACTTTCAGTCAGAAAATTTCCCTTTTTATGTTAAGAAACTTGATGCCAAAGGGAATCCTAGGCCAGTCATCTTTTGGTCTGCCATTACTCACAATTCCTCTGATTCTCCTTATTCCTATAATGAGTTTGTCGACCTTTTTGTTCATCCTGCAACTACCTTGTTGACAGGAGTCTCTCCTCCTAGAATTAAAAATGAAATCAATAAAATCCTTTAGCTCTCAAAGCATTACAAGATAGGTGACTGGTACCTATATAAAAACTACACAGAGATCAGGATATATGGATGTGAATTATGCCCATTCAAACTGCCCAAGTATGTCCCAATGAGACTCTTTGCATTAGAATATTTCAGGCAGATGAATAATTCAGATATAATTCATTTTTGCAATGCAAAGAAAAAGGCTCAACTCGGGATCAAGAGCCAATTAGGTCCCTTCATTTGTAACTCTAGGGAAGCTGGAAAGGAAGCCGAAAGGATTTTAGAAGACTATCTCAGACTACAAAAGAGTTTCTACTGGGTGCCTTATGATCCAAACAACTTTATCTATGATAGAAGAATGAAAAATAAACAGTCACCATACATCCATCAAAGAATCCCAGAAATAGAACAATATGCTAATATGGATGAATGGACAGAAGGGACATTGGTTGAAAATGATAGTGAGCAGGTCAATGTTGAAAATCTAATGAAAGATCTTGAAAAGATACTTGAACTAGAATCTTTTGGACAGGTGCAGGGATCTTCTTCAGCCAGGACTTTACAACAAAATTTGCAAGAGATTAGTACAATAGCAGTAGAATCTAAAGCAAAATAAAAGGAGCCTGATATACAAATAATTGAAAAATTCATAATGACAGCGCAACCAGAGACTTCTAAAGAACAAGGTCAAGGACAAATTCCTCCTACTCAGATCAGTGAGCCAGAAATTTCTATTTTACAAACTCCTCTGAATATAGAAAAGGGCAAAAAGAGAGAGGCTGAAACATCTACTCCTATTGGTGGCTCTTCTGAACAGCAAGATGTTAAAAGGCAGAAATTAACTCCCCTTCCAGAAGATGAATCATTTCAGGAAATCCCTGACAGCCAGGGAAGAGAAGACAGTTAGTAAACAGATACAGGTAGTGGGACATCCACTAATTTTCAAAAACAGGGAATACAGAGGCAACAAAGTGGAGAAATATCTTCTTTCAAACCTCAAGTAAAAACTGCCTGGGACATCAAAAGAACATTCACCAATATAAAGGCCAGGAACGATCCACTTAGACTTCAAGTGTACAACCAATATTTGAAGATGGCTCTGAAAAATCAAGAAAGATTGATGTCAGCTTATGACATCCAACAGGGTAAGATGTTAATGAGCAATTTGAAGCCCAAGGTGTGGCAGCCTCAGACAGCTGCAGATTACGTTAGGACTAATTTTGAAGTCTTAGTAAAGGATATCCATCCTTTAGATCAAATTGAGCTACACAAGCAAATAGGTGAGATGATTTATTCTACTCTGACGGATAAATCAATGATGACCCATAATTTGCAGGATTCTTTGGATAATACTAATACACAGTTGCAGCTTGAAAAAGCCTCCTCCCAAGCTAAGGATAATAGAATCAAAACTTTAGAGGAAATAATCATTGGTTTGGGTCATAATCCTAAAGATGTGAAAGGTATTGAAGATTTGATCAAGAGAAAAGATGATGATATTGCAGCTCTGAGAAAACAATTAAAGTTACCGGCCTCAAGACATCCACAGACTGCAGAAATCATCAAACAAAATTATGAGGAAGAACTAATGGATTTGCTCTTAAAATTGAATGAGAAACTTACTGCAACTGAAAAAGAGCTTGAGAATGCATTAAAAGATAAGCAGGAAAATATTCTAGTATCTACAACAGGAGTAGTGACAGGTACAACAACAACAGGTCAGCCAGCAGAATTGTCACAGAGCAACACTACAAATTTGAACACTGATGAATTAACAAAGTAAATGGAAGATATGAACATTCGGGCCATAGAGCTTCACAAAACAAAGGAACAATTGGCCACTCTAGAACATAAATATGATCTTTCAAAAATGAGTGTTGCTGATAAAACAAGAGAAGTGAACAAATTAGAAAAAACAGTCAAAGCATTGGAAAATGATCTCACATTGGAGAAACCTTTAAAAGAAATAAATGATATTCTTTGGGATAATATCATTCAATCAATAAAGGATGTTTGGCCCTCAATTCAGATAATGGATGAACATAATAACTTAGTTAAATTGGCTCTGGATGAGATTGAGAGATCAAGACAAGAGTTGGGAAATATGCCAGAAGAGGCCAATAGACTTATACATTTTTTGAATACTCGGACTAAGAATCAACTTGCAGAAATTGGTATTCAGGATAGGACCGGAACAATTCTGGAAATAAAGAGAGTTTTTACTAAAAGAACTCTGGTACAGAATTTAGAACGAAGGTGCTCAGATATGCAAGAAGAAATCATTGCCTTCAGAGAAAGATTGAATATTTTGTTAAATAGAGGATTTCCCAGTCCTATAGTTGCAGAAGATAAGATAATGGACCTTGATAGTTATGTTGAAAAATTGGACAAATATGTTGATAATCAAGCTAGTTCTTCAACCAGTTCATCAACAGCAGCATTGCCTACAGGGAAAAACCTTCATGACAGATTGGAGAATTTATTTTATCTTGAGCATGAAGTAAATCATTTGTTCCCAAATCAGCCTAATTTCTTCAAATATATTGAGGCTGATGAAACACTAAGAAATTTGCAAAGGACCAGAGTGCCAGAAGTTCAATGGTGGGAAGAAATGATGGAAATTTTGTAAAAAATTATCCTTACATAAATTTTTTCCTATTTACCACAGTATATCATGATAAAAAGGATAAAAGGATGAACAAAGGTCAAAGAGTATCAGAGCAGTTAAAGAGTATCAGTGAAATGAAATAATCAACATAGAATTACTAAAGAGGACAACAGCAAGCCAAGATATAGGGCCTGCCTCCAGCACATTCTTAAAAGAAGGAAACATCAGAACATCAGTTATCATTTTTCTTATCTACGAGACAATCTGTCTCTATACTGTTGTAATGACTTCATGGAATATTTTACTTCATATAATATATTAAAAACAATGTTTTTTCTCTTTTGAAAAAAAAATGATTAATGCTTATCACTCTGCCTTCAAAACTAGCAATGTTGGTCTATGTTGTTGGTTTATTGATATGGTTTGATGGTCTTCCTCACATGATTAGCGTTTTTCTCTGTTCATGGATTTTGGGTACTTTAATTTGTATTTGGAACAATGGACATTGGTATTCTATCTGTTTCTTTACTATTCTACATACTGCTATTTCACTTTCTTATAGATGCCTCAGGCATATTTGGATGCTTTCTCGGATTGTCGATAATCTCCATGTGGACCGTTACTGGGTTTAATATCAAGTCCCTGTATGTGACATGGGGTATTTTTCTATCACTGTCTAGGGTGGGACTTCCACATTTCTGGATGGATATTTGGGTTCCAATCTTCAGATGTGAAAATGTAATGACTTCATGGACTGTTTTACTTCATATAATATATTCAAAACAACGTTTTTTCTCTTGTGAAAAAAATGATTAATGTTTATCACTCTGCCTTCAAAACTAGCGATGTTGGTCTATGTTGCTGGTTTATTGATATGGTCTCATGGTATTTTTATATTTGGGACATATCTTACTCCTCACATGATTAGCATTTTTCTTTGTTCAAGGATTTTGGGTACTTTAATTTGTATTTGGAACAATGGACGTCGGTACTCTATCTGTTGTTTTACTATTCTACATACTGTTATTTCACTTTCTTATAGATGCCTCGGGCATATTTGGATGCTTTCTCAGATTGTCGATAATCTCCATGTGGACCGTTACTGGATTTTATATCATGTCCCCGTATGTGACATGGGGTATTTTTCTATCATTGTCTGGGGTGGGACTTCCACTTTTCTGGATGGATATTTGGGTTCAAATCTTCAGATGTGAAAATGTAATGACTTCATGTACTGTTTTACTTCATATAATATATTCAAAACAACATTTTTCCTCTTTTAAAATTTCATTTTTTTTTAAAAATTGAACCTTCCGTCGCAATTCCGACGTCTCGTAAGCGTCGGAATTGTGACAGTTTACAGACGTCAGAAGAGCGACATTCAAAACGTCAGACCATATTTCGTCGTAATTGTGATAGTTTACAGACGTCGGAAGAGCGACGTTCAAAACGTCGGACCACATTTCATCGTAATTGTGACAGTTTACAGACGTCGGAAGGGTGACGTTAAAAACGTCGGACCACATTTCGTCGTAATTGTGACAGTTTACAGACGTTGGAAGAGCAACGTTCAAAACGTCGGACCACATTTCGTCAGAAGTGCGACAGTTTATTGAGGTCGGAAGTGCGACGGATTAGGAGACGTCAGAAGAGTGACGCTTGTTTGGAAGCGACAGAAAAGTGTCGATACTGCGACACTATTTAGTTGTGTCGGAACTGTGATGGCATGGTAAACCACGGTTTGCCCGCCCTCTAACTGTCGCTCCTGCGACGACAATGTGTCGGAATAGCGACGATTTGGCCGTCGAAATTTCCGCCAAATTCTCTAGTGACCCCAGCCCATTTCACAGTCCTCCCTTGCCCTTTCTCTTGGCCCTTCCCTTTACCCTTATTTTTTTCAACCTGCTTCCGCTTGGTTTGTGTAGACAAAACCTCTTCAAATTCAAGGGTGAACTCCAATACTTCACCAATGGAGGCCATGTTCTGTGACGATTCAATCCGATTATTTGCGTTCATTCTCACTCGAAAGAAAAATTTGGGACTACTACTATCAGAAGGGGTAGCTCTCTGAGACATTAACATAGCACAATAGTTACAGAATTTTTCAAAACACAACATATCCAGAGTGCACGGAACCCACTTCTGATCTACCCTACTTCTTTTATAGCTTCGGATAGTGACCAACGATTAGGTGAGGCTTATATAAAACTTACCATCAAGAAAATGATAAAAAATATTCGGAAATCCCTTCATTAATTGTTGACTACCCGCTCCTTTCATCGGTAACATTTGCTTTTTACCTAGTTTTAATGTTCCAATGGCTAGTTTTCACAGCTTTGTATTACCCCTACGTGTCCATCACACCTCCTTAAGCTTATAGGCCTGTGATTAACCCCTGCGCTCCCAGCGCACCTCCCCGGGCATCCAAACCTACGATTGACCCCTGCGCGTATAACTGGCTTTCCTTTATTTTTCCTCTTGCCTACGCATATGCCACCCAATACAGCTATGCTGACCATATAGTCATTTGATCCGGTATGGTTTAAGCCAGCTGCCATTAACATATCTTAGTACAATTTGACCGTGCAGTGTGCCTAAATGGACAACTCCTCCCTTAGTGATTTCCTTTACCATATAAGGACCTAACCAGTGCTGACAGAACTTCCCCAGGTGCTTTGCAAACTCGCTATCATATAGCAGGACCAATTATCCCTCCGAAAATATCTTTTTCCAAATATGTCGATCATGCCACACTTTTTCTCGGGCCTTCTGAACTTGTTGATTAGAGTTAGCAATGAATCGATCTTCTTCCAAGGCAACGAGCTATGCTAAATGCTCCATGATATTACGCTCTGCAATCTTCGTAAAGGCTATGATGTGCATGCTAGGAACAATATATTCCATGGGCATAATATCCTACTTTCGATAAACCATATGAAACATTGTTTTCCCAGTCAATTTCTTACAGGTGGTTCGATAGGCCCAAAGGACCGATAGGATATGCACTTCCCAATCGCTGTGCTCGACATTGTAGATCTTGGTCAGCCCTTGTTCCATAATTTTATTAAAATATTCCACATTTTTGTTTGCCTATGGGTGATATGGGGTAAATTTTGCATGGTGGATCCGAAATTCTTCATTCAAAGCCTGGATTGTCTCATTAACAAAATGCGTACCTTTATAGATCATCAAGACCTTGGGACAACCAAACCTGGTTAGGATATGTTCAAAAATAAGGCACTCAACAATGTTTGCAGTGCAATCCTTTAAAACGTGTGCTTCAACCCATTTGGTTACATAATCAGTTGCAGTGATGATGTAGTGAGCACCTATCTGATTCCATGGCGGGTTGATGGGCCCAACAAAGTTTATGGCCCATTTGTCAAATTATTGCAGGGCCATCTATAGCTGCAAGGGCATTTCGTCTCTCCGCAATGGTCTTCATGTCCTTTGGAATGTGTCACAAGCTTTGCAATAGTCATGAGAGTCATTATGCAGTGTGGGCCACCATAGCCCATCTCTCAAGATATTCTACACCATCGCTTTCCCTGCATAGTGACCTCCTGCTACAATACCATGGGCTTCTACAAAGATGGCCTACCTTTCATGCTTTAGAACGTATCTTCGTAGTACCTCATAATCTCCCATCTTATACAAGTGGCTTGCTATGATGGTAAAGTTCACTGCGCGGGTTACCAACTCTTTTGTTTGTTTTACCAAATATTTTGCAGGCGCCACCTCCACAGTTAAGAAGTGAATGATGTCGGTGAAGTGTGCATCAACCACCTTAATAGAAAACAACTGTGCATCGGGCAATCCATCTACTAGGTTGGTTGGTTCCTCACCACTATAGATTTGGATAAGTGGTCCAGCTTAGCATTTAGCTTCCCTTGCTTCACGATGATCTGAAAGTCATATTCTTGAAATAGTAGTAGCCATCGGGAAATCCCCCCCCCCCCCAACACAGGCTTATTCACTATGTAATTGAAATCTGAGTGGTCCGTGAACATCTTGAAGTGTCCTCCCAATAGATAATGTCAGTATTTCTCTAGGGCATATACCATGGCCATTCCCTCACGCTCAATAGTGGAGCAGTTACGCTCTGCACTAGAGAGATTTCTACTAGAAAATGCTATCGGGTAGTCAATGTCCCCTTCCCCGGGCTACGTAAGGATAGCTCCCAAGGCGATTTCTGAAGCATCGACATCAACATGGAAAACCTTCGCCCAGTCAAGAGATATGAGGATAGGTACAGAGACCATATTTTCCTTGAGTAGCTCAAAGCTCTTCTGACACTCGTCGTCCCAAAAAACTAATACATCCTTTTTCAACAGATTTTCCATGGGTGTTGTGATCAGTGTGTACCCTTGAATAAAAATTTTGTAGTAGCATGTGTGCCCGAGAATGGAGCACAATTGTTTCTCAGTTGTAGGGAATTCTAAGTTGATGATAACCGCCACCTTGGCAGGGTCAACCATCAGTCCCTGCCAACAGACTATGTGACCTAACAAGATCCTAAATGGTAGACAGAATATGCACTTCTTGATATTTAGGGAAATATGGTGTTTTCTACAAGTGTCCAACATCAAGCGCAGGTTTGAAACATGCTTCTTTACCAACCCAAATACTGTCCAATCGTCAAAATATACCTCCAAAAACTTGTGGATGAACTCCTTGAATACGAAGACCACCACTCATGAAAAGATGGAAGGGCCATTATTAAGCCCAAATGACATAATGCTACACTGGAAGGATCCCCATTCAGTGGTGAATGTATTTTTTTTGCGATATTTAGGTTCGATGATGATCTGATGGTATCCTGAAAACCCATCAGTGAACGAGTACACTTCCTTCACTCCCACACTATCGAGAATTTCGTCAGAGAATGGCGTAGGGAATGGATCATGAATGCAGGCATCATTTAATTTTTGCAGGTCAACACATATTCTTATTTTCCCTTCAGTCTTTTTCTCCTGTACCACCATAGGTCTTACCTAGTCTGACTGTTCTGACGATTAGATGATACCTGCGGCTATCATTTTGTCAATTTATTCCCAAACTTTATGCTTATACTTGGGTTTCAATAGGTAAGGTCGTTGCTTAACAGGGCACACATATAGTTTTAAAGTGATGCGCATGACCCCTAGGTCCCCTAAAATCCCCTTGAGTTCTGAGAATTTCATAGGAAACAGGTCTTGGTACTCTATGAGAAGCTCGATGGATTTTCCAACAGTGTCATCATCCCAATAGTCCCCAATTTTAGCTAGCTCAGGTTGTTCTTCTATTATAATGTTGAATTATTTTAGCTTAATAGGCTTGGTTATATTGATGGTTTACAGTGGGGGTCCAGCAACTATGCATTCTCCCTCTGATTTCGAGATGGTGATGTTCCGTAGGTCTTCATCACATTCTTACATTGATAGATTGTGACAGTTAACAATATCCTGCATCTACGTATCCCACGCTGGCTTCCCATACTCCATACGAGGGCGATATTCATCAAATACCAGGGCATCAATGTCCTACAAAGCTTCATTCAATGCCTCAGTTTTTCCAATCAACCTGAACGTCCCCAAAAAAATTTCCTTCATGGTCTCCAAGTAGTGGGTACATTGATGTAGTTCTACATCCAGATACTATGTAGTGGGGATTGGCCCCAAGGCATGAATAAACAAGTGGACCCATTCATCCATGGTCCTTCCACACCATGCCTCCGTCCATTTGACCACATGCTTGCGCGGATCTCCTTGGCCAAGGAAAGCTTCCATGCATAGGTGAAAAGGAGGTTTAAAGTGTAAAATCATCATTTTTTGGCATTCCTCCCAATCCTAGAATGTCCCCTTATGAGTTTCCCACCACCGCGTAGTGGTTGCGTGCATGGCTAGGATAAGCACCCACATTCTTCGCTCCCTTGGGATTTCGGCTTCAAATGTTTGCAAAAAATCCCTAATACTACTAGAACCATCAAAGTAGGGCAGTTCTCTTACCTCTAAGGAGATACACCAAAAGCTCTTCATGATCCTAAGAAATCGGAGTGCAGATACGTCATGTAACGGATTTTGAAAATTCTCTATCTCCCCATCGAAGTCAGAGAGGCATTCACTATATTTCTCCCAAAAAAGCACACCATCAGCTATAGGATTAATCCAATCCTCGTCTCAAGTGGTTAGTTTATAAATATGATCCACGTCGTCTTCTACATGCACCAGTTCTGCATACCAATCTCCTTCCATAGGGTCTAGAGGGACTGTCACTCTCGTACCCTCATTCTAAAAAACCATGCTTCTTTTCTTTAAGTTAATAATTCCTCCTATGTCTATCGCCCAATCCAGTACCAGGAGTGCAGGATAAGGGTCTGCATCTTCCACAATCTGAATTAATTCAAAATCTGTGCATACCTTAACTCCTACGATATCTACCATAATATTTGACAGCCTCCCCAATGGTATGATTTTCTTTTGGTTAGCCATGCGTAGCTATTGGCTTGATGGGTCCTGGCTTGATGGGTCCTGACCTAGGTTCGGTGTGAAATGTTTTCCAAAAAACCCTTATACTACTAGTGCTTTTGGCAGTGAACCACTTGCACAGGTTACAGTCTCACCTGAAGTAGTATGGGTGGGTGCTGGAACCAGGTTTCCGCACCGTGAGAAAGGAAGGGTAAGGCAAGCAGGGTTGCGTTTTGTTCAGATTACCTTGTCTCTGCGCAAGGTTAAATATGTATCCAATTTCATCCACATGCACTAGATCTACAATTATATTCTTTTCATAACATAAACACAACGTTACATAACCAGAATAGAACAGATCTAGATCCAATTCAATACATACACTTTTGCAGCATGATATAACCAAAGCAGAACAAATCCAATAATTCAATATTCAGACCTTCGCAGCGCAAATACAGAAAATTCATAACACAGTAATTACCAACAATTCATTCAATAATACTCATAGATTCAGATCTAATAATCATGCGTATTCATTCATTCATCAACCTTTCTGTACAACTCCCTTCCCATCCTGCGCACACAGCAATAGGGTCCGCACACAGCTGGACTAGGATCTCCGCGCACACAGCCAGCAAGATTCCATTCCCCAAAAACCCCAACTGATTGCTTACATGATAGATGGCATCAATAGCTCATCAAATCCTACCTCTTACAATCTGAAATGCCTCTCCATTTATAAAAATATAGCTTTAACATTCCTATGGTACGCAACCCATGGTTTTCAGACCCCTAGTTTACCCTTTAATCCATTAAAATGTGTTTGGGGCTTTTACCCGCCCCAAAACCCCTGTGCTATACTAAATATAATAAAAAATAACCAAAATGGACCAATTTCGTCGCTTTTTAGGAGACCCCGTTCCAACACTCCCTAACACAATATTGTGACTTGTCTCAAGTCACTCCACTTTTGCGACCCCATGATTCGTAGCTCGGTATGGTTTCAGTCAACCTCCATTGAAAAATCTAGGGAGGAGGTCACTACGCATGGTAGTTTTGTGGCCAGCAACAACCCCCCTTCTTATTTAGTATTATCACTACTACTAAATAAGTGGGGGCCCTTTGTCAAAAAATTTTAAAAATCGATTAGTGCTTGTATTTCCTTTTTTAATAAAACTTACTATCATAAACTTAGGAGAATACCCCTTGAACTATCTAAAAAGGCTTAAGTTTTATGATAAGGTAGGATAAAATAATTCCTTAAGAAATATCGCATCGCAAAAAAGGTAATGGATACCTCCTTACAAGCGGAATTCTAAGATTATGAGATCACGATGCGAAACTACGCACTAAAAACATTCATCGCATCACATGCCTAAAATATCACTTACGCTGAAAAAACTCAAACCGTCGATATGCGATGGCACATATCGCAAATCGCATTTTGTAGAAAACACATTAACGGATGATTGTCATATGCCATGCTCTAGCGATTTTGCGATATTGCAATTTTGCGATTCCACGAGATTGCGATCTACAATACTGTGATCTATGATATTACGAAGCAAATCACAGATTGCCTTATCGCAGATCTTTAGGGTTCGTTGTACGAAATTTTTTTTCCCATAAATCGAGACCTGGTTATGCGCTTTAATGTTAATCAATGAGTTAGTTGCCAATCATTAATGAAATATGGTTTTGTTCTGATCGAAGAGCCATTTCACATAAGGTGGTATATTTTATATGTCTTCAGCATTTAAAGCTTTCCCGTCACCTTTTTCTTATCATTATTCCCACCTCATTTGTAAACTGCAGGAACAAAGAACAGAAAACTATACAAAGCAGTATTCAGGATATTATGGGAAAGAAAGGGAAAGCTCCGATTTCTTAAGACAAAGAAATGATGCCCTTGTATACAGACACCGCCTGTAATAAAGATGCTGGTATTACTACTTGGGAAGGCATGTACAATCTACTTGAGAAAGAGAATCCCAAAATGATGGAAGTTACAGCTACTACAGGCTCACATTGATCTTATGAGGCATCTATTACAGAGCTAGCTTGCTCGTTCTTGCACTGGATAGCGGCGAGGGTCAAAATTCTTCCATACACGGACATGGTTAAATGGGTACTGGACAACGCTGACATCACAAACAAAAAATTTAAGACTCAGGGTCAAGAAATTACAGAATCGTTATTTTCATGAAATTTAAGCTTTATATCTGCTAACAAAAGGCGTGGAGGAGGCGAAAATCGCACCAGGGAAGTCCGGATCAAGAAACAGAGGCAGTTTTCGATGCGCGATTAGTGCTAATTGTGCATCGCTGGGAAAAATATCTTGAAGAGGAAAGCCTCTAATTGCTCAGTCACCTATAAGCCCAGAAATCTGTAGGAAAGAACGCTAGAGGCAAAAAATTAAAACTTGAATCCTGAAACCAGTGGTATTTGTCAGAAATATCTTCGAAGTAGTATGTATATATGCACATCAACTCCAAACAGGCTGGAGACAGAAGGCTCAAGAAAATGCAGAATTAATCAAAAGATTAACTAAGTTGAATTGGGATTCTTACTGGGCGTATTTGGTAAAACCACACAGCCAGTGCGTGACTCTCAAATGTATCATCAATTCTGCTGAGAAGATGGTGCTAGCTCTTGTCGATTCCATTTTCATAGGATAGTTAAAGTCGGAAGTTGGCCAGCCGACTCTTCTCAAACAAATGTTGAACGCTTGCGATTTCAAGGAAAAGATACCGAAATAGTTAGTTGTTAGTTTTAATTTTAGATTCAGTGTTAGTATTAATTTTTCTTTATTTTTTCCTGAAATGAGGACAATCATTTAAACCGTATCCTACATTTTTGTAATAAATTATTTTTAGATTTAGTTAGTAGTATTTAAACCCTTCTGATGCATTTAGAGAAGGGTCCTGAAATTTGTCAAAAACTTGTCCTCAGAACATGCATTTTTGTACCCTCTGAGGAGGTTTTGATGAATGAATGGAACAGGATTTATTGATATCTGCACTTAATATCTACTACTGATGTTGCACTTTTTTACTCTTAGTGGATGTTGGATTAAGAAGAGATAAATCATTATAGCTTGAAGCTCATGAGTAGAACTAGTTATAAATGGCACTTTTATCTCTTAACTATTTCTTCCTTTGTGTTAAAGTGATATTCATGTTCATTTGTTTATATATTTATGCGTGAATTCTTGAGTTATCATTTGGAACTTATGTATGGTGATAGTTGTCTATTTATGCTTAATATATGAGTACCTTATTATGCGATATGTTTTTCACAACTGTTTCATCTAAATTTTTATACGAAGTGGTTTATCTCCATTGAATTCTTTTCTCATAACCGTTGAATGATATTTATTACCAATTGTTATTTGAAATCATTTTAGATCGCATAACGGAATTGTTACATCCCGGGTTAGTGTAGAATTAGATATTTCTATTTATTAGAATACAATCGCATGTTATTAGATTAGAGTTATAATAAAAGCATTTCACTTAGGAACTTTTAGAAAGGAAATATAAATTCTCAACACACACACACATACATATTGGGAAACTGGTCCCACATCCCTAGTCGAACCCACTATACCAAACGGAAAAGGAGCTGCTAACCAAGGTCTGGACCGGGTGGGTATCCCCCTTATTGTAGACCTGATTTTGAGGGCTTCAACATATTTGGCGCTAGAAGGAGGGCCCACAACTGTGAATAGAAAGTAAGTAAAAATATAAATACCATTCTAAGAGTAAATCACCCTCACCATCTCCCCCGAATTCCCCATCGCACTTAGAATCTTTAAATCTAGAGCCAGAAGTCGAAAGAACAATAGTCGTTGCCACAAACCCTAACATTTCAGAAGAATATGCTATTGAACCTCCTGAAGTTGAATCTTTGATTCATAAACTTCAGTGATCTTCAATATCACCTCAAATATCTGATAAATCTCAAGGCAACGTGACTTTGCAATATAACCCTGCTCATCCTCTCACCAGATTAAAGAGAAAAATTTTTGGTGTTCAGCCAACAGAGTTACCTCTACCTACAAGGAAGAGAGCAAGGAAATCACCTAAAGGGTATGATAGCGAGACTCTTTCATCATCATCATCCATATCAACCTCTCCACTGTGAAGTCATCCATCCACCCCTCCACTTTAGATTATTGTACACCAGTCCACTGGAACTTCCACATCTCCTTCTCAAACATCTGGAATCGTAATATCCTCATCTTCCCAACCGCAGGGATCATCTTCTGTGCTTTCCTCTTTTGGTAGTTCAGTGATGGCCCAATCTCCATGGAATAACCTAGGGGCAGTCTTAATGCCTGTGCCCTTGAGTCAAATACCAGCCCATCCTGAAAAATGGCTGCCTAAGTTTAATCCTAAAGAAGGCATGCTAGTAGAAGAACATATAAATAAATTTATGCTGTCCATAAATCTCAATGGATTTACCAATGAAGATGCTGTCGTCTGACTTTTTCCCTACACTCTACAAGGAGCAGCCAGATCATGGTATTTCTCATTACCATCTGGATCTATCACTTGTTGGGATATCTTCCAAGAACAATTTTTGACTAATTTCAGTGATGACAGGTCTACGACGACACAGATCAATGGCCTATCTAGCCTTAGGGCCGAGTAAAAAGAACCTATCAAAGATTTTAATTCATGTTTCGATAAACTGTTAAATAAAATTCCTACTACTTCCAAGCCTAGCGAAGAAGTGCAAAGTGAATGGTACATCTCTGCTTTACCATCAAACATAGAAATATTCGTTGATATGGCTAAAAAAACAAATTTAGCTGATAATATGAAGGAAGAAATAGCGGTAGAGAAATGTATCATAGCCCTAGAAAAGAAAAACGCGATAGAGGAATGAAAATACAAGAAGGTTACTTTTAAGGAAGACCCCAAGAAAAAACAATTGAAAAATCTGTTCGATTTAGAAGGATTGAAGAAAGTTCTGAAAACCATGTCCAATGAAATGGTTGACATTAAGAAACAAGTGGCAGAAAAATCTTCTAAAAATCCATACAAGCCTTATAGAAGAAACCCTTCAACCGATTCAAAGCTGCCAAATGCTATCACAAGTGATGAATCAGAAGAAGAAGAAGAGGACATTGCTACTAAAGAACCTATCGATGAAGAAGAAGTTGTAGAGGTACAAGGTATGTGGGATTTTAGCCTCCCAGATGAAGAATATCAAGAGGCATTCCCGGTTAACACTCAAAGTAGAAATCAACTTGATCCTCCTCAACCTACCCCTAAGCCAAAGAGAACAAGCTCAATGACTAAGGATAAAGTCGTAGCCAAGAAAAAAACATATAAAGTGACTAAAACCAGCCCACTCCAAACAGATTGATCAACTCCATCAAAAATGTTGATCGTTTCGGATAAAATGGAATATAATATCATAGAATACATGAAGAAGACTAGGGCTAACATCACTTTTTATGAATTGAGAAAGTTAAAACACCAGCAAAAGGTACTTTTGAAAGAATTACATGCTGTACCAGTTGTACCTTTGCTCGCCACTGTAATCTCTCAGGCTTCCCATGAAATGGGAAGACCTCCAACTAATGTGATTAATAAATTTGATCCAAATGATATTGCTTTAATTGGAGGAAGGTCGAGATCTCATACTCCCCCATTTCTTCTTACTTATGAAGTTTTCAATAAAAAATTTCATAATTGCTTAGTGGATTATGGAGATTCATCTAATGTTTTACCAAATTCAATATGTGCAAAGTTGAACGTTCAACCACAAAAATCTGTTGTACGCATAGTTCAGCTATATTGATCGCAAGTTGAAGTGATCAACGAATTAAATCAGGTTACCATAAGGCTTTCATCTAATCCAAAGGTATCTCAAGTTATCGACATTTTAGTTGCAGATATTCCAGAATTTTATGGCTTAATTCTTAGCAGACATTGGTCAAAAAGATTTCATGGATACTTTGCAACTGATTGGTTGCACATGTGGCTCCCTTACAATGGTAAACCAAATCAGATAAAGGTTGAGCGAGAAAGACATCAGAAATACATAGTAACAGAACTGGAAGGAGAAAATGAACCGGCAACATACAAAAATAATATCATTGGCAACTACTCAGTTGATTATTTCTTAGGAAATTTTAATGCTCATACTTCACCTTACTTAGAACATTCTGTTTTATCTCAAGTAGAAATTTTTTCTCAAACAGATAGTTCTAAATGTATTAATTTTATAGATGCCCCTGTAAATAAATATTTATTTTGGAAGTTATTTTTTGATGGTTCTAAATCTATCGAAGGAGCAGGAGCAGGATGCATGTTAATTAGTCCAGAAGGAAACAAAACTATGCTAACTTGTAGACTCAAGTTCGATTGCACCAATAATACCACAGAATACGAGGCTTTAGTCCAAGGATTATACAAAGCAATCGAATTAGACATCAAATATCTACAATTTTTTGGAGATTCTGAAATTGTAATCAGATAGGTACACAATACTATACATTGTTTATCATGTCATTTAAAGCACTACCAATATTTAGTTCAGGATCTGACTGAACACTTTATAGCATTTAATATTTCATCAATCCCCAGACTCCAGAATGCTAGTGCAGACCTCCTAGCTAACGTAGCTTCCAAGCTCATTCCTTCAGAAGACTATAGCCCTGATCAATTTTCAATCGAATTAATCTTTGGACCCTTGATTTCTGATAACATTACCAATTGGAGGATTTTGAACGATGATCTTGATATTGTAAGCTCCTCACATCTGAAGGATCTTACACCAATCAGATAATTGATGAGGACCAACATGAAATACAATTGCAACAAGATAGCACTAATAATGATGTACCAAAGTCAATAGTCAAGTTAGAAGACCTTTATGATTTGAAATATTGATTCAAAAGATCTACCAATTCAAAACTACAAAGTTCAACTTTGAACTATGAATTAGTAAATCTAGGAACTGATACCAAACCACAGAATATCAACCTAGGCCTTGGCTGATCCAGGTGGATATTGGTGGCCACCTGCCTATTCCACTTGGGGCCCCACCATTGCCTCTTTCAGTTTTTCAGTTTCGGCACAACTTACTATTTTTAGCAGTTTTTCGAGTCCTGAACTTCCAGAGCTGTTTTGAGGCCCTAAACGGCGTTTTTTGGGCATCGCGCCTCTAGTGAATATCATTCCATTTCAGAATAGATATTCATAGCGAAATTTGTATTCCTTGGATAGATCTTTCTAATGATGTACCATGTGCGTCAAACGGAGATAGTATGCCAAAGTTATGTCCCTGGGAAGTTGAAACACCAGTTTACCCAAACGGGGCCCATAGTTTTGGTGCTTCATCTCCTAGGGTTAGGTTTTTAGACGTTTAGAGTTCTCCATTGTTTCTGAATAATAAATAGGCCCTTGAGCCTCATTTTAACTCAGTTTAGAGGCTTGTAGTCACCACATATCTTCTCAAAGATAGCTACCAGTGCCCTAGCTAGTTTTATTTCCATTATGTCTGTAAGAAAATTTCAGTTCTTTGATATTAATGAAATGAAGTGTTATTTCTGCTGCATCTCTGTATTTATGGTTATATTTTTATTCTATGGAATTCCTACATAAATCCGGATCAGTGGTATCAGAGCAGTCTGCTTTTTCTCGATCCTTCTTTGCATGTCCCCAACGAGGTCGGGGTATAAGGAGCTAGGGCTTGATCTAGTGGAACCTTTGCAAGATCAGCCTCACAAACCTCAATGGACACCCATGGGGGAAGAAAATAAATATGAGGGAGCGGTAGATCCTATCAAAATATTGCTCAAGGAGGCCCTCAAAAAACAAAGGAACGCGATGATGGATAACTTTGCTCAGATCCTTCATTGGCTATCCACCGGTGGCGCATCTACATCCAGGAGCCACTCTAAAGGCGCGACTCCTTTTAAGGTACAAGTAAATTTTTACATTCCCATATTTGAGGGTCAAATAGACGTAGATTCCATAGATAGATGGTTAAATCTATTAGAAGGATATTTCTCTGTTCATGACTTTTCAGACCGAGAGAAGATTATTTTTGCACTCTTCAAAGCTACCCCCCATGTTAAGGGCTGGTGGGAAACCTACTATGAGAACAAGGACCAGACAGAACCCTCTCTGTTTTTTACCGTACCAACTTGGAATTCTTTCTGAGACCCCATCAAGGAACAATACTATCCTCTGGGGAGCTATGAGGACAAGTACATACAATGGACCATGCTGCGACAACAAAGGGATCAAGATGTGCATGAGCTGACGAATATGTTCCATACCCTGCGCACAAAGTTGGGTATCAAATATTCAGAGAAACATATAGTGCTAAGGTATCATAGCTGTCGGCACAGATACATTTAGGAGGAAATGGAGTTTCTCGACATCTCCTCGCTTGGTATGGCATACCAGTATGCTGCCAAGATTGAGCAGAAATTCAAACAGAAGAAGCGAGACTTTGGATCTGTGAATCAAAAGTAAGGGAAAGGTGCTTCCAAACCACATAAAAAAGGACAGAGCCAAGGCATGGCGGCTAAAGACAACTCGTCGAAGCCAAAAGAAAAGAACAACACCGCAAATCCAAATAAGGACATAGGAAAGTGGTGTGAGTTCCATAAGAGCTCCACTCACAACACAAGTGAGTGTCGGGCCAAGCAATCGCTAGTGGCCAAGATGAGGGCTTTTGAGTCAGATGCATGCTTCAACTCCGAAATTAGAACCTGAAAAGGTGAATGGAAAATGGAAACAGATTATTGATGTGGAGCCCAATGCCACTTTTTCCATTACAAAGATCTAGAAGGAGGAACCGGAAGATCCAGAGGAGGAGGAACGTCTCTTCCACTCCCAGATGTGGGTAAAGGGCTCCCCTGTATAGTTAATTATCAATAATGGGAGCCAAAAGAACCTCATTTCAGTAGACATCGTGAAGCAGTTGGGATTTCTGACCACAGCTCACCCACATCCATACACCATCGGGTGGCTTCACCAAGGACGAGATCTCCGCGTCAATCAGCAGTGCCACCTTCCCTATAGCATCAAGCCCTTCACGGATGAGGTATTATGTGACGTTGCTCTTATTGATGTTTCTGATGTATTATTAGGACAACCATACTTGTGGAAGCGTCATGCTGTGTATGAGTCTCGGCCTTGCGCTGTTATTGTTACTTTGTGAAATAAGTTGTACAGGATACCAGAGGTACCACCTCATGCCACTATCTCTTTGGTTACTGCAAAAAAATGTAGTAAGCTCATTTCCCAAACCAGGAAATTCGTTTTCCTGATGATCCACCCCCAGGGCAAGAAGAAGACTGTGGCCATGATCTCTAGACAAGGCTCCTCTGCACGGAAACAAAAAATGGATAAGGTTGTGGAGGAGTACGGGGACATCTTCACCTCACCCACAGGGGTTCCTCTGCACTGTTAGGTCAAGCACCCGATTGATTTGATCCCAGGTGCACTGATACCTAATGGACCGATCTATCGGTGCTCTATTCTGGAGAACAATGAAATCAAGAGGAAAATTCAGGAGCTACTGTAGAAAGGTCACCTCCGACCAAGTTCATCGCCTTGTGGGAGCCCGATCATGTTGGTACAGAAGAAGGATGGGACGTGGAGACTCTGTATTGACTATTAGGCGTTGAACAAGATCACTGTCTGGAATAGGTACCCGATCCCATAGATTGATGAACTTCTGGACCAACTCAAAGGTGCAAAATATTTCAGCAAGATTGAATTGAAGTCGGGGTATCACCAGGTACCGATTGAACCCTGCGATGTGTGGAAGACTGCCTTCAAAGACAAGGAAGGCCTTTTCGAATGGCTAGTCATGCATTTCGGGTTGACGAATGCTCCCGCAACCTTCATGAGGATGATGGAAGACATCTTGCAACCATTCACCAACTCATTTGTAATGGTGTACTTGGATGACATTCTTATCTTCAGCCAGACTTGGGAAGAGCACCTTCACCACACCCAACAAGTCCTCCAAACACTGCGGCAACGCAAGTTGTGTGCCAATCTGGAGAAGTGCACTTTTGGCATGACCCAGGTTCAATGTTTGGGATACATTATTGATGAAAGGGGGGTGCATGTGGATCTAGCCAAGATCCAAGTCATTCAGGATTGGCCAGCCCCAACTACTATAACAGAGCTTCGTAGCTTTTTGGGTCTTGCTAATTTATACTTGAGGTTCGTGTTGGGATTCTCTCATATCACTTGGCCCTTGAGTCAAGTTACCAAGGGAGAAGCGAGAGAAAAATTCTTTTGGTCGAAACCTCAACAGAAGGTGTTCACAAAATTGAAAAATTGCCTCTGTTCTGCCCCAGTGCTCACTTTACTAGACTTGCAACAGCCATTTGAGATCGAGACAAATGCCTCTAACTATGCTATTGGGGCAGTTCTTAGTCAATAGGGACATCCAGTGGCATATCACAGTGAGACATTGTTTGACACAATTTGCAAGTATCCCACTTATGACAAAGAAATGTATTCCATTGTGCAAGCTTGTCGACAATGGAAGCATTACATATTGGGGAAGGAAACATTCATCCACACAGACCACCGGCCCCTGTAGTTCATGCAGACACAAGGGAAGTTTCAGAATGATCGCCATCAGAAGTGGTCCACATATCTATAACAGTTTCATTTGAACATCAAGTACAAGAAGGGTAGCACCAATAATGTTGCAGACTTCCTCAGCCGACCACCGATCGTGGCGCTCACCACCGTGCTTAACTCTTATAGGCATGAGACTTCTGATTGGCTGCTTCTCTATGAGAGTGACCCAGAATTCAACCACACTTAAAGGCACTCTTGCGGGGTACGCAAGTTCCAAATTTTCACCTCCAAGATGCACTGTTATGTCACCTAGGACACCTTTGTGTTCCTTCAAGCGAGCGTGCCAAGATGATATGGGAAGCATAGTATAGTCGAGTCGCTGGGCATTTCGGGGTCAAGAAAAAAATAGCAATCCTGCAGAATTATTTCTATTGGTCGAACCTTCGAAAGGATTTCGAGAAGCACATCAGATCCTGCACTGCTGGTGCCATTGCCAAACCGACGATCAAGAAGCAAGGCCTATATACTCCACTACCTACCCCTAGTCGACCTTGGGAATCCATCTCCATGGATTACATGTCCAGCCTGCCTTCTACTAAGCAAGGAAACGACTGTGTTTTCGTGGTCGTCGACAGATTCTCGAAGATGGCCATCATGGCGGCCTGCAAGAAGAATATCACAGTAGAAGCCACTGCTAAAATCTTCTTTGAATGAGTTTGGGTGCACTTTCGGATCCCACAGTATATCATATTAGATCGGGATAGTAGGTTCCTCAGCACATTTTGGTCCAGCCTCTGGTCAATGTTGGATACCAAGCTCACCAAGTCCATAGCTTTCCATCCCCAAACAGATTGCCACACAGAGGTCGTCAACATAATTCTTGTACACATTTTGCGCATGTACAATTCAAAGATTCCATGCACATGGGACGAGAGCCTCCCATATGTAAAACATAGTTATAATCAGGCTCTCCACAATTCAATTGGCCATAGCCCCTTTCAGGTGGGCTTGGGATTCCAGCCACTATGTCCTATTGACATAGCCATACCATTTGCAGCTGCTCAGGCCGATTCTTCTCATCTCCAGTCTGAAGTTGACAAAGAAAGTAGCTTCATCGAGCACATTCAACACATCTTCCAGCAGGTTCATGATATATTGGATAGAGCCAATGCCAAGTACAAGCAACACCATGATCAACACCTAGTGCCGCACAACTTCCAGGTGGGCGACAAAGTCTGGCTACATTTGCAGAAGGAGTGCCTCACTCGACCCCACCGCAAGCTTTGCACGCTTCGATACAGGCCATACACCATCACCAAGGTTGTAGGGAATAATTCCTTCGAGCTCAGTATTCCACCATTCCTTGGTCTGCACCCAGTCTTCAATGTGGATCGCATTCGTCCTTACTTCCCACCTCTACTAGACACCTCAGACATTGCAGAACAAATCACACCAACGGAGTTAAACCCAGACTGCATGTAACAGGCCACCACAGATTGTATCAGGGACATGAAAATAAAGAGCACTCACCAATAGAACATCCAACTGTATCGGGTTGTTAAAGTTGGCCAACTACTGCACCAAGGCAAATGGTTCGCCAAGGACCAAGTTCAGGAGAAGTTTCCTCATCTCATGGATGAACTCAATGCAATGGGGACCATTGCTTCCTAAGGGGGGAGGAATGATCCAGGTGGTTATTGGTGGCCACCTGCCTATTCCACTTGGGGCCCCACCATTACCTCTTTCAGTTTTTTAGTTTTGGCACAACTTACTATTTTTAGCAGTTTTTCGAGTCCTGAACTTCCGGAGTCGTTTTGAGGCCCTAAACGACATTTTTTTTGAATCATACCTCTAGCGATTATCATTTCATTCCAGAATGGATACTCATGGCGAAATTTTTAGTCCTTGGATAGATCTTTCTAATGATGTACCATGTGCGTCAAACAGAGATAGTATGCCAAAGTTACGTCCCAAACGGGACCCATAGTTTTGGCACTTAATCTCCTAGGGTTAGGTTTTTGGATGTTTAGAGTTCTCCATTATTTCTCAACAATAAATAGGCCCTCGAGTTTCATTTTAACTCAGTTCAGAGGCCTGTAGCTGCCACATCTCTTCTCAGAGATAGCTACTAGTGCCCTAGCTAGTTTTATTTCCATTCTGTCTGTAAGCAAATTTCAATTCTTTGATATTAATGAAATGAAGTGTTATTTCCACTACATCTCTATATTTATGGTTATATGTTTATTCTATTGCATTCCTGCATAAATCTGGATCATTGGCCTAGCTCCTCAAGAAAAATTAGCTTATGTTCATCTCTTGAAGCAATACAAAAGTGTCTTTGCTTGGAACTACAATGAACTCAAAACTTATGACACTTCTATCATCCAACATACTATCCCAATGATAAACGATGAAAAACCTGTCCAGCAAAATCTGAGAAAGATCCATCCCAATCTAGAAAACCAGATCAAATTTGAACTCAATAAGTTATTGAAAGCCAAAATCATTTTTCCCGTTCGACATTCTAAATGGGTTTCCAATATGGTTCCCGTTAGAAAGAAGAATGAAGACATTAGAATTTGCATTGACTTTTGAAATCTTAACAAAGCCTGCCAAAAAGATAAATTTCCTTTGCCTCCCATGGAGCAAATACTGCAGGTAGTTGCATGATCAGAATTAATGTCCTTCTTGGATGGTTTCTCTAGCTACAACCAAGTGTTGGTCCATCCCGATGATCAATTGAAAACCACATTCAGAACCAAATGGGACACTTACACATATCAAAAGATGCCTTTTGGTCTGATCAACGCTGGTGCCACATTTTAGAAAGCCATGGACATCACATTCAAGGGATTAGTTAACAAATAAGTGGTAATTTACTTGGATGATATAACTGTATGTTCCAAGAAACGAGGAAATCATCTTAGAGATTTAAAAAAGATCTTCCAACGTTGTCAAAGGTATGGAATTTCACTTAACCCAAAAAAATCCTTTTTTGCATTAAGTGAAGGAAAAATTCTTGGATTCATAGTGTCAAAATATGGAATTCATATTGATCTTGACAGAATCAAGGAGATTTCCGAAATACCCCTACCTCACAACAAGAAATCTATGCAATATTTCCTTGGCCAGATTAATTTTGTAAAAAGATTTGTGCCAGATTTTTCAAGAATTGTATCTACTTTACAAGCAATGATTAAAAAAAAATGAAACTTCAAATGGGGCCAAGAAGAATATGAGGCATTCAATCTGATCAAACAAGAAATTGTTAAAACTCCATCTTTAGCAACTCCAAATTTTTCTGATCCTTTTATTTTATATACATTTTCCTCTGATAGATCATATGCTGCAATACTCACTCAAGCAAATCAAGACAAGGTAGAAGCCCCAATTTCATTTCTCAGTTCAAATTTATAGGGGGCTGAGTTAAATTATTCATATGTAGAGAAACAAGCTTATTCTATTTTCAAAGCAATTAAATATTTCAGACCCTTTCTACTTAAAACCCATACAAAAATCATAGTACCGTTTCCAGCGGTAAGAAATCTCTTAGTATAGAAAGATGTGGGTGAGAAAAGAGCCAATTGGGTTACTGCCTTACAAGAATATGATGTAGAAATCAAACTATAAAGTATTGTAAAAGGTCAAGGCTTTTGCAAAATGCTAGATAGAGCATCGCTTATTTCCGAAATACCATCTGCAAAGATACAAATGTACGAGGTAAGCCTAAACGATGTTGAATCATTATACGCTGATATCATATTTTTTCTAAAGAATGAATATGCTCCTCCAAATCTCGATTAAACCAAGAAAATATCTCTAAGGTTAAATGCTAAACAATATCAGCTCGTGAACGATGTTCTTTTTAGAATGAATTATGATTTTTTTCTCCTTAGATGTCTTGAGAAACCTGAAGCTGAAAAGGTCTTGCAGGAACTCCATGAAGGGCCAGCAGGTGGACATTATTCTAGAGATGCTACTGCACATAAAATCCTCTGCGCTGGCTATTACTGGCCCACACTATTCAAAGACTCACATAACTACGTAAGGAAATGTCAAGTTTGTCAAACCACTGCTGGGAGATAGAAGAAACCATCATTGCCGCTGCAACTAGTCAACATTGAGCAGCCTTTTGATCAATGGGGATTGGCCATAATAGGTGAGATCATTCCTCACTCTTCTAAACAACATAGGTATATCCTTACAGCAACAGATTATTTTACTAAATGGGTAGAAGCAGTTCCTCTCAAGACAGCTAATGCCGAGCACATCATCGAGTTCATAGATCAGTTCATAATCACCAAGTTTGGTTTAACTTCTGCTTTAATGTTTGATAATGCATCATATTTTTCTGGTAATGCTATGACTGAATTTTCACTCAAAAGAGGTTTCAAACTTAAATACTCTGCCAATTATTACCCACAAGGGAATGGGTTAACTGAATCTACAAATAAAAACTTAATCAAAATCATTAAGTGAACCATTGATCAAAATCACAAAAATTGGCATAAGTCTTTAATATATGCTTTATGGGAAGATCGAATAACGCAAAAATCTTTCATTGTCACTTCTCCCTTTAATTTAGTTTATGGGAAAGAAGTGGTTCTTCCAACTCATCTAGCAATTCCCTCTTTGGCCTTAGTTCAATATATTGATGAAGCACCAACTTCTTCCTTACAACTAAGGTAGCTGGAAATAATTAAGCTAGAAGAGCAACGAGAACAAGCCAAAATAACTCATGCTCATCACCAAGCATTAGTAAAAGCTTCTTTTGATTCAAACATGATATCCAGAAAGGAATTTCAAATGGGAGATCTAGTTTTAAAATGGGACAAGGCTCATGAGGAAAAAGGGAAACATACGAAATTTCAACGAATGTGGCTTGGCCCTTTCCAAATCACAGAAGTCATAGGTCCATCTACTTTTATGTTACAGGATTTAACAGGAAAAAGAGAGTCTACTTGTTAACGGACAGATCCTCAAAAAATATTTTCCATAGGAGATCATTCTTCTATTTTGTAGATTAGTTTTCTTTATTTTCATAATAAAACCAGTTGTAAATGGTTACATTTGGAATTCACGAAAAAGACACAAACTCTCTTTTACATTTTGTTTTTTCACTTGTATAAATATAATTCTTCTAGAAAATTGATCATTATTATTGAAAGATATAGTTAAAGGCTCTAAGCCTAGAAATGATACTAGTTTCAACCTTGTAAATTTTGATAAAAAGCGACCTTTAGTGGGAAATTGTTTTATATCAGTCCAATAAAAGGTATCAATAATAAAACGAAGATTCTCTGTAGAAAATCTCTTTCCAAAAACTCTACCATTGTCGTCCAGAGCTATCTTAAGGAAACAATGACTTCCTCCCCACCTAGGAAATTACAATGTTCAGTGAATAATCCAATGATACACTTTAACTTAAAGAGTAATAGGTCTCATCACGAGCCGACTTATCATGATCATAGATATAATAGCTTGCTCACTTTTCCAATATTGCATACCACAACAGGGCAATGACAGAAGATTGTTGCAATCAAAAGACAAGGGGTCTCATCACGAGCCAGCTTGTTCAGCAAAGTTATAAATCAAGTTAATGGCACTGTCATAAATTGGCTACCAAACCAAGACATTGTTCTTTAAGGGTAAAAATAAAATGAAAGTGATAAGTGTGGAAATGGATTTCTCTTTGAAAATTGTATATTTCTCTAAGTAGGATATAGGATCATTGCTAGATAACAGGTAACCCTGTCGAGGCTATAAACGCCTGCTGGCAGCAGAGGCTCTACCTACGACAAATGAGCATATTTAAAACCGATTTACAGAGAAACCTTTGTTTTTATCTTTATAAACCAAGTAGTGACTGATGTAGATACAACGACTAGCTTGAGGAAGTAAACAATCAAAGTTAAATATAGAAGAAATGAAATATCATTGACAGATAAAAGCATGATGTACTTTGTCTTTCTATAATAAAGTTTGATTTTCCGGAAAATTTTCTGTTTTGGAAGTTTAGAAAACTCAAAAGAAAAGAAGAGATAACTGGTTCTTCCAAGTGAATCGCCAATTGTTGTGGCTAGCAACAACCCCCTTTCTTATTTAGTATTATCACTACTACTAAATGAGTGGGGGCCCTTAGTCAAAAAAATTGAAAAATCGATTAGTGCTTGTATTTCCTTTTTTAATAAAACTTACTATCATAAACTTAGGAGAATACCCCTTGAACAATATAAAAAGGCTTAATTTTTATTATAAGGTAGGATAAAATCATTCCTTAAGAAATATCACATCACAAAAAAGGTAATGGATACCTCCTTACAAGTGGAATTCTAAGATTACAAGATCGCGATGCGAAACTACGCACTAAAAACATTCATCGCATCGCATGCCTCAAATATCACTTACGCTGAAAAACCTCAAACCACTGATATGCGATGGCACATATCGCAAATCAAGTTTCACAGAAAACACATTAACGGATGATTGTCATCTGCTATGCTCCAGTGATTTTGCGATATTGCGATTTTGCAATTCCACGAGATTGCGATCTGCGATATTGCGAAGAAAATCGCAGATCACCTTATCGCAGATATTTAGGGCTCATTGTACGATTTTTTTTTTTTTCAATAAACCGAGACTTGGTTATGCGCTTTAATGTTAATCAATGAGTTAGTTGCCAATCATTAATGAAATATGGTTTTGTTCTGATCGAAGAGCCATTTCACGTAAGGTGGTATATTTTATATGTCTTAGGCATTTAAATATTTCCTGTCACCTTTTTCTTATCATTATTCTCACCTCATTTGTAAACTGTAGGAACAAAGAATAGAAAGCTATACAAAGCAGTATTCAGGATATTATGGGAAAGAAAGGCAAAGCTCCGAGTTCTGAAGACAAAGAAATGACACCCTTGTATACAGACACCGCCTGTAATAAATGTGCTGGTATTACTACTTGGGAAGGCATGTACAGTCTAATTGAGGAAGAGAATCCCAAAATGATGGAAGTTACAATTACTGCAGGCTCACATGGGTCTTCTAAGGCATCTATTATAGAGCTAGATTGCTCGTTCTTGCACTAAATAGCGGCGAGGCCCAAAATTATTCCTTACACAGACATGGTTAAATGGGTACTGGACAACGCTGACATCACAAACAAACAACTTAAGACTCAGGATCAAGAACTTACGGAATCGTTATTTTCACGAAATTTAAGTTTTATATCCGCTAAAAAAAAGCATGCAAGAGGCGAAAATCACACCAGGGAAGTCCGGATCAAGAAACGGAGGCAGTTTTCGATGCACGATTAGTGCTAATCGCACATCGCTGGGAAAAATCTCTTGAAGAGGAAAGCCTATAATTTCTCAGTCACCTATAAGCCTAGAAATTTGTAGGAAAGAACGCTAGAGGAAAAAAGGTAAAACTTGAATCCTAAAACCAGTGGTATTTGTTAGAAATATCTTCAAAGTAGTATGTATATATCCACAAAAACTGCAGATAGGCTGGAGACAGAAGGCTCAAGAAAAGGGAGAATCAATCAAAATATTAACTAAGTTGAATTGGGATTCTTACTAGGCTTATTTGGTAAAACCACACAGCTGGTGCATGACTCTCAAATGTATCATAAATTCTACCGAGAAGATGACACCAGCTCTTGCCGATTCCGTTTTCACAAGATAGTTAAAGTCGGAAGTCAGCCAGCCGACTCTTCTAAAACAAATGTTGAATGCTTGTGATTTCAAGGAACATATACACAAATAGTTAGTTGTTAGTTTTAATTTTAGATTCAGTGTTAGTATTAATTTTGCTTTATTTTTGCCTGAAATGAGGAGGGTCATTTAAACCGTATCCTACATTTTTTTAATAAATTATTTTTAGATTTAGTTAGTAGTATTTAAACCCTTCTCATGCATTTAGAGAAAGGTCCTGAAATTTATCAAAAACTTGTCCTCAGAACATGCACTTTTGTACCCTCCGAGGAGGTTTTGATGAATGAATAGAACATGATTTATTGATATCTGCATTTAATATCTAATACTGATGTTGCACTTTTGTACTCTTAGTGGATGTTGGATTAAGAAGAGATAAATCATTACTGCTTGAAGCTCATGAGTAGAACTAGTTATAAATGGTACTTTTATCTCTCAACTATTTCTGCCTTTGTGTTAAAGTGATATTCATGTTCATTTTTTTATATATTGATGCGTGAATGCTTGAGTTATCATTTGGCACTTCTGTACGGTGATAGCTATTTATTTATGCTTAATATATGAGTAGCTTATTATGCGATATGTTTTTCACAACTGTTTCGTCTCACTTTTTATACGAAGTGGTTTATCTCCATTGAATTCTTCTCATAACAGTTGAATGATATTTATTACCAATTTCTATTTAAAATAATTTTAGATCGCATAATGGAAAGGTTACATCCTGGGTTAGTGTAGAATTAGATATTTATGTTTATTAGAATACAATTTCATGTTATTAGATGAGAGTTAGAATAAAAGAATTTCACTTAGGAACTTTTAGAAAGGAAATATCAATTCTCAACACACACACACACATATTGGGAAACTAGTCCCATATCCCCAGTCGGACCCACTATACCAAACAGAAAAGGAGCTGCTAACCAAGGTCCGGACCAGGTGGGTATCCCCCTTGTTGTAGACCTGATTTTTGGGGCTTCAACAGGTAGCTAACTGGACTTCTCTGCCATTCGTAACCTTATAAACTATGTAGGGACTAAGCCAGTGATGTCAGAATTTGCCAGGAAGTTTCACAAATTGGCTGTCGTATAACAAGACAAGATCACCTGCGACAAATGTCTTCTAGCGAATGTGTCGATAATGCCAGGCTTTATCTCTAGCTTTTTGTACCTTCTATTGAAACTGAGCAATAAACTGATCTTCCTCCAATGCTACCAGTTGTGCCAGGCGCTCTTCTATGATATTGGAGTCTGCCATATTTGTGAATGATGCAAGGCATAGGCTAGGAACAACGTATTCTATGGGCATGATGACCTCCTTGCCATTGACTATTCGGAAAGGTGTCCTACCGGTCAGCTTTTTGCAAGTCGTTCGGTAAGCCCATAGGACCTAGGGGATGCGAATATCCCAGTCACTACGATCGAAATTACAAACCTTCGTTAATTCCTGCTCCAAAATTTTATTGAAAGCTTCAATCACCCCGTTAGCTTAGGGATGGTATGGTGTACTCTTGGCATGGTGGATCTGGAATTCATCATTCAAAGATCGAATCGTTTGGTTAACAAAATGCATACCTTTTTCTCTCATTAGGACTTTTGGGTAGCCAAACCTGGTCAGAATATGCTCAAAGATGAAATGTGCAACAGTATCAGTGGTACAATCCTTCACAGCCAATGCCTCAGCCCATCGTATGACATAGTCAGTGGCAATGATAATGTAGCACACACCGGTTTTCTTGCCTGGTGGATTAATGGGTCCTATAATGTCAATGGCCCATTTATAGAAAGCCTGTAGGGCCATTTGGGGTTGTAACGACATATCATCGCGTCATGAGGGGCAGCCAGTTCATTGGCAAGTATCACACGTTATACAATAGGTGTAAGAATCCTGATGCAGGGTAGGCCACCACAAGCTAGCCCTCAAAATATTAAAGACGAATGCATCAATGTCTTGCAAGGATTCGTCAAGCTTTTTTGTTCCCCCAATGAGTTTGAATGTTTCTAGGAAGTCCTCTTTTAATATCTCCCAATGGCGGGTCCACTGACGTAATTCAACATCTAAGTACCAAGTAGTGCGGATAGGGCCCAGGGAATGTATAAACAGACGGATCCACTCATCCGGGGTTCGGTTGGCCTACTTGGTTGTCCATATATGCAGATGCGCATGGGGATCTCCGGGCCCGAGGAATATTTTTGTGCACACGTCGGCAGGGGGTGTGAATCGCAGCACCATCCTATCCCAACACATCTCGCAGTCTGGAAATTCTTCCTTGTGGGTATCCCACCATCGGGCAGGTGCACCGCGTAGCGCCATATTGAGCACCCAGAGTCGTCGATCCTTGGGCACCCTAGCTTCTAATTTTCTTATGAAGTCTTGGACAGTACTAGACTCATCAAAGCGGGGCAGGTCCCTTACCTTCGAAGTGATGCAGTAGAGAGTCCTTGTAATCCGAGGGCATCGTAGGGTTGAAACATCATGTAGTCGGGTATGCCATTCCTCAAGTTATTCATCTAGGTTAGAAAATTACTCCCTATTCTTCTCCTAGCTGAATACTCCACCTTTTGGAGGATCATCCTGGTCCTCTTCCTGTGCTATCATCCTGTAGATGTGATCGAGCTCCTCATCTTCATATGCTAGTTCGGTATACCATGCTCCCTCAGCGGGATCCAGTGGTACTATTACACATGTCCCATTATTCTAAAACACCATGCTGCATTTTTTTAGATTAATGACACCTCCTACGTCAATAGCCCAGTCTATCCCCAGGAGCATAGGATAGGGGTCCCTATCTTCCACAATTTCTATGACCTCAAATTCAGCCAGGACCTTTACTCCTGCGACATCAACCATAACCCTTAACAAATTTCCCAGGGGGATGATCTTCTATTGATTTTCCATTCATAGCTAGATGGTGGACCAGTCTAATTTAGGTTCCCCCATTCGTTGCCAGATTTTTTTTGGTAAGACATTCACATCAAATCCAAGATCAAGAATAACCTGATCTATCTTATAGTCACCAATCTGTGTAGTCAAGCGCATCTCTCTCCCTGTGCGCCTTTTATAGCTATGTAATTTGTTTACTTCCTTAACCTCAATATTCATGTCGGGCTGAGCTGTGCAGTCCTGCAGTAATACTTGAAGACTTTCTCCCACCTGTAGGCTGCGTAGGAGCTTCAAGCATGCTCTTAAAAATGTTTCAACTTCTTCTTCTGGCAGTTACGCAGGGGCTCCCAGTGATTCTTGCTTTTCGGGAGCTGGTTCCTTCCGAACAACAAGCTTCTCTCTTTCTTTTTGGGTGACCATGCTACGCATTATTGTTACACAGTAATTTGTCACCGTCCCTACCATTCCCCGTCCCGCACAATGGAGGACCCATTATGTGACCTGTGAGCAATGTCAAGCCTTGAAAATACCTTCATCGCATCCCTTTCCATGAGGACAACATTTCTCCTGTTTATCATTTCCTGAGCAGATCCCTAAAAACACATGTTTTTGCATTGGCGCTGGTAGCCCGTTATGTACCCGCGCCAATGGGGGAAAATTAACACTGAGCCCGCGCCAATTGGCGCTCTGTCCCAGTGTTGCACCCGCGCCACTCTGTTTATGGAAAGTTTTTTAAAAAAAGAGGCGAAGTTTCGATTACAACAACTTCGTGGATGAGTCACCAGGAGTGGTTTCGCCTGGATAACCACGGCCTTCCTCCTTTGGCCTCTTGTTTCCACCTTGTTTATCATTTCCTGAACAGACCCCTAAAAACACATGTTTTTGCATTGGCGCTGGTAGTCCATTATGTACTCGCGCCAATGGGGGAAAATTAACAATGAGCCCGCGCCAATTGGCGCTCTGTCCCAGTGTTTTACCCGCGCCACTCTGTTTATGGAAATTTTTTTAAAAAAAGAGGCGAAGTTTCGATTACAACAACTTCGTGGATGAGTCATCAGGAGTGGTTTCGCCTGAATAACCACGGCCTTCCTCCTTTGGCCTCTTGTTTCCACCTTATGGGGAACCTCCCAAAGGATAAGGCCTCCCCTCCACTATTGTAGGGATCCCAACCTCCTCCTCTCCTCTATAAATATAGCCTTCATCCATTGATGAAGAAATTTGAAAAAATTTGAAGAGTGAAGTCTTGAAGTCTTCAAACTTTGCATCCCTATTCCCAAGCGCCTTTGTGCTGTAAAAAATCCCTTCTTTCCCTTAAGGCCCATTCAAGGGAGGAGACCATTGTTACGAGACTCTGGAGAGGTTTCCCTTTCCTTGGCGAGCTTTGCGAGACGTGGACAACCGGAGACCCGTTCGAAGGAAGCTGCGACGTCAGAACTTGGTTGTAACTTCTATTCATTTATCACTTTAATAGATGACTATGATTATGGTTCCACTCCTTTTTCTATCATGTTAATGCGAGTAATATCTTTTCTGACCGATGTTTAGTTACGTATGCTGGTTCCTATGCATGTATCTGTTCGTTTCTTCTGTGTGCAGGTGTTCATCCACGGAGATCGTGGAAGGATTTTGATCTGCCAGGGCTGAAGGACGGGGACATCTCTTCTTCAGATCTAGCGTTGGAATCCAGGTAGGCTCTTATCCCAAGT
This sequence comes from Pinus albicaulis, assembly GCA_034641835.2. Taxonomy (NCBI): domain Eukaryota; kingdom Viridiplantae; phylum Streptophyta; class Pinopsida; order Pinales; family Pinaceae; genus Pinus; species Pinus albicaulis. Next base: position 502,720,001 of record CM076572.1, on the reverse strand, counting down.
CTTTCATTCGTAACTAGGAGCTTGCGTCATAGCATTGTTTGTTTGTTGCTAGACCCCTGCTGGGCTAGTAGGGATCGCCTCTGTCCGCAGAGGGGATTTACCTCCTCAACAACTTGGCGACTCCGCTGGGGAGCGTCCGGTTTTCCTTGT